>LR989962.1:8687188-9937188 GCA_905147015.1 Laspeyria flexula | reverse complement strand
ATCTGGAATCCGTTACAGTTAGAACATGGTTAAACTCAATACTCTACGATATGTAGCTGATAACAAGAAAATAGTAACAAACTGCTATAAAACGCAACCGCAATTTTATTTAATTAATTCCCTTATTTCGGTATTTTGTCAAATAATTTAGTTAATTAGGGAAACCCTCCTACTGTTTACTTTCCTATTGTTTAGGTGAATCACTTCCCTGTCATCATGGAAAGTTACCAATATTTACGATGTACATGTCCTTCAGTAATGTTCAGCTGTCCAAATAACCTTACCTACGTCATCGGGCCTTTACCTTCAGTTAAAGCTACATCAGTTATGATTTCAATACGGTCTCGTGTTAATAATAACGTGATTTTAAATATCAATACGAAAGTTTGTTTACTTGGCCTTCAAGACGCTTCGATTTGGTTATTTTTAGACGCAGGATTACTGAAAACCTTTGAGTAGATTTTTTTTTACTACTCCGCGCCGCAATATGTGAAAAACTATTTTTCGCTTCTGTTTATTCTCAAAAGACTCTCAAAGAACTCTCTAGAAATTTCTCCAACATTCGTAACCCAGTTACTTTATATTATAATTCAAAATTCTGCAATGATTCGATTTCTATAGGTACGTACGCATCTTTGAAACAACTAATAAGTCGGAAATAAAATATTATACGGCTCGTTTACGTTTAAAAGTACTTGACTTCGCTAAACTTATAATAGATGTTCATTGTATTACTCAACAACAAATTTTATGTTACGAAACTGTCGTAAACGCGGATAACGTTGCGACGAATACGAATGAGGAAACCATTTTGTATTAGTATTTATTTCCATCGATGAAATTCAGTACGAAATGTAATAAATTTTTTATATCGAATTACATTTTAGTATAGCGTGCATTGTTTTACAGAATTTAAAAGACACGTGCTTGCGGGAGGACTGACCGAAACTAGGTACTTGTTAATATCTGGTTCTCGTAATTTTATCCTTTGTATACTCATTTATCTTTAATAGCCTTTCTTGGTATCTAAAAGGTCTTGGAAATAGAGTCCTTTGTAAATTCAAAGAAATTTACGAACCGTTAACAGCGTGATTTAATTAAATACGTGATCAGTGAACGAATGCAGGCATTCGAAGACTTATAATATACTTATTTATTTAAATTGTGTTTTATACGAAATACCTATTAAAAACTTATTGTTTTGCTCACTTTAAGTGCTTTATTAAAGTTTCAAACATTTTTGTTAACAGATTTGTGAAGTAATTAGAAGAAGCCAAGATGCCCGCCAACCCAACCATGGAACTGCAAGTGGAAGAGGCACCCGCAGCGCTGCAGCGCTTGTGGAACCTTACCCGTGCCCGCCTCGCTGGAACTTCCACCGCTTTGGATGTTGAACCTGAACTTGTTGAGACTTTGCCATCTGCTCAGGTAATATACTCTCTCTTTTATCACGCTTTATTTTGTTACAGCTAAGAACAACGTTGTTCGTTTCGTAATTTGAAGAACTATTGGTCCATGACAGATACATTAAATTACTTTTTTAATTTTAGTAACAAAATAAACTATTGTTTGTATAAACATAAACATGCTTGATGAAACCCTAATTAACTAAAATGCAAGCAAAACCAGTTTAGTCCCAATTATTTAGAAATTCACGACTACTAATGGGTTTAGCATAGGTATTAAAATATAGTATTATGATGACATTATACAGAAACAAAAACTAAATTAGACCAATTATGTACCTAATTAGATAAAGAGAATCAGAGAATATGCTTTAACTAAGTAGCTATCTATGCTGATTTTAGTTATCTAGATTAATAATAATAATATTATATTATAATCAGTGTCACGCACAATGTCAGAGTAAGTCAAGGGCTATTAAAAGTCTGGCCTACATTTCTTATCACAGATTACACTCACATAAGCAGCTCGTACATTTATTTATATCTTACGAAATTAAGTATGTATTTATAATTATTTGAATATTTTCTTTAAGGAGTTGGAGGGCACTCCAAAAGCCTTAATTCCGGCTCCAAGTGATATTGAAAGTGATGGCGAAGAAGCTTTCCCGGAATTAGAGATACCTGTAAGTATTATTATTTTAACAGAAACTAATTTAAGAGAGGGTGATGTATAGGTGCAGCATCTTGGCAAGGAATTTAAGGCGTGGTTCGTTCAATCATTGCGTGTGGTAGACGCCACGGGAGATGAAAATAGAAAAGCTTGTAGGCAGACTTTGAAACGTGTTTCAAACGTGCGACTCAGATCGCAGCTTGCTCGTGGCAAAAAGCTGCGTAGGATTTTTGTTCATTAGATTAGATTTTGCTATCTATATTTCCACACTAACGTGGGTTGGACGGTAATACAATTAGAGTTCTTACGCATCAGTATTTTTAGTATTTATCTTTATTTAAAAAAAAAATATACACAGTCCGATGCACATGATACATACAATAAGATTGTTGGTAAAAGAACGAGTTAATAGCCGTTCAGTCATACAACAAGACTAAAGTATATCAGTGTTTAGAGAATCTGAAATGTTTGGTGCAGTATCGACTTTGTTATGGTATTAACAACATGAATATTATGCATCAAACCGTACGGATGTTTACAAATTCCATGAGGTGTGTCCAATCGCGTGTCGCACGAGACTACACATGACTCGGACATAAAACGTTATCTTCTAATCAGATATTTTATTTATCTCTACGTCTAGACGTGATACTAATAAGATTTGATAAGAGCTTTCAAATTTATCTATAGACGTAATTAAAAACTTGCAAATACGTTTCTGGCACTTGATCGTCTTCTCCAATCTTGCGTTTGTTACGCTTCCTCGACTCATTCCCTCGCGAAAGGTCAATTATATAAAATTGTTAGGTTTCGTATGCCGACGTACTATTTAAGAAGGTCGTCGCCGCCGTAAAAAAATTAGGACACTCACGGCTATAATAAGAACATTGATTTATAGCAATAGTATAAAAAGCAACGTCAGTGGAGCGGAATTTGCGATCAACAAAAAATAGCAGCGAGGAAATGTTCTATAAATAGTTCACAATATCCTCTGCCTATTGGACTTTGCCCCTAGTTCGAAGACGCTGTAAACAATCAATTTGTCTAATTTGCTGCTTGCGCACTTGAAGTCTTTGTAATGTCATCCATCCATCCACCATCGCATGAGATTTATAGGAACTAATAGAGTTCAATCAATTTCAATTATGTACCATTGAATATTGACAACAATGTAGGTAGTACGGCTAATTGTTTACGAGTATATGACGCATGTGACAATTTTTACATACACTTTTTAATTTTAATTTTTTTTACTTGGTATTATGTAAGAAACAAAATTACGCGTTAATTGACACGGCTTGAAATGAAAAATTCATATTATAACAACACAACAACATAATGTTGGCAATGAGTACTGAAAATCACATGTGAACAAATGTCGTGCCAAAATGCTGCTACTTATGCATGATCCGACTTCCTTTATTCTTTCATACAGCGGCCAGTAGACCGGTCATTGTACTGCTTATATTGCCAAACAATATCAATATATTACTATTAAAATGTATGCAATCAAGATTGCCTATGATGAAAGTGAAGACTTGTTCGAATTATTTGATATTGAAGAGCATGAATCGGTTCGTAATTACTGGATTATCGTAAAGTTAATGTTAAGTGCGGAGTATTACATGTCTGGTTATTTTATAGGAGGTTGCCGAAGTCCCTAATAAGGGTTATTGGAGTGCTAGTGCGTACAATAAGGAGGTTCTGTTGGACGCTAGCAAGCTTGGAGATGTACCCGCCGTGTACCGCGTGCCCGCACCAGCTCCGCATCAAATGCCTGTTATTGGCGTGTACATCGACCCCCGTGTCAGAACCGGCTTCCGTTACAAAGTCAGACCGATGCAGGTGAGACGAGTAATTTAATTTAATGTCTAACGATGTCTCGATTACACAAACCGCAGGTCTGTGGGGAATCGTCTCATAGAATGTTCGAGAAGTGTTGATGATTGCAACGGCAACTATGAGCATGTGCATGCAATCTTCCACATTTCTAAACTAATTATAACTTCAGTAATTATAGAAGTGAAAATGGCGACTATTCCTCACATGATCACGTTGTATGTTGCTTACTCATCAACAAAATTGTAAAACAATCTGGAATCGCTTTTGTATCATCAATGTGGAGCAATTCCTTCGAAAACAAAGCGGAAAAACACGAAGATCCATACAAGTTCGCGCAAAATTAAATTCTAACTGGACTGCGAAAGAAACGACTACGCTAATGAATGAAATGAGAATCGAATCTGAATAGTGTTACCAGTGGTCTTTAGACGTGGTATCGTGCTAAACCTCTCTCTTTGTAATATCAACTATTGAATTGTTTTACGAACAAATATTGTTTTGCTAGTTTAATTAATTATTTCATTAAAATTAAAGAAGAAAAACGTAATAAATCGCTTGTGGTTAGATCAGAGCATTTTTGCAAGATTAATCCTTTACAGAGTCAAGAGGATGGTGAGTTTCTTCATGTCTTACAGAAATGTTCATGGAATAAGCGAATATTCTTGACGACTAATCAGCCTTTTTCTACAATTTTAATTAACACTAACATAAAAAAAATCAAATACAAAAGAATGTTCGCTAAATTCCATTATCTCATAACCACAACCGATCAGACTAACAATAGTTTTTAGATTAATATTAAGATAAATAATTCATGACTCAATTAATTCCACTTTGCACGATACATAAGGTTGCCATGTTTAAACCCATTATCATGTCGTTAAAGAAACGCAGTTTTTAATTGTCATATATTTTATTAAATAAATAATACTTAATGTTATTATATTGCAATGTCAACCTTATTAAAGACGTCTAAAGCTGCTTTTAAATCATCCGTGGTCGATCACTGGTATCATACATGGTTGTCCATAGAAAGTTTTAGAACATTTGCTGGTCGGTTTCAGCAGTCCAGATGATTCGGTCAGATTAGATTAGCCGCGTGTTAGAATGAGTGAGTAGCGGTGTCCGTTGCTGATATTTCCAGAATGAAAATCTCATCAACGATCAACACAGCTTAACTTGCTTCTGTATCCGCCACTGGTTGTGTGCACTTGCCGTTGTAGGCGATGGTATGTGGATCGTCCAGTTTTTCAGACCCTCGCCCAGAGCGGCGTTCACATACAATCTTCAAGAACTACGGAGAGACCCGACAGGTCGAAAGTGACATACTGGCTGGCAGCATGTTATGTCCATAATAGGTAAACCATAAGTATCATTCATAAGGGCTTTACGCCATTGTTAATTAATCATATCAATGTTCTATTTCAAATACTTGCTTTTAGTGATCTTGATATGATTATTTTTTCATTTCATTGAGAATGCTAAAAATGGGGAAATTAATAAAATCATTAGCACGTTCCACATAGGTTAACAAACATGAACGCATCAGTTTAAATGATTCAAGAAAATAATCATAACTGGTCACGTAATTGTTTTCACAATTTATAACTGTTATAATTATGATGTTGATACTTGATATAGTAAATTTTCGTTCACAACAGAATAAATGTAATTAATTTTCAACTTTTAAACTAATAATACAATTTATGAACATAAAAATAAAATTTATTTCAAAATGGAGAAGGAGTAGATTGTTTAGTGGTTTTATTGACGTGGTGAAGTAATGTCGTGTGTAATTTTTCAGGCTCTGGATGCGCCTCTACTATCAGTGAAGCCGAGATATTTGTTCGGCGGTAAAGCTCTTACACTGCAATCTATTGGACGTGGGTTCGCCCGACGCCTGACATTTGAGCCTCTTGACTCCAAACTTAATGACAATGACAATTACTTCTGGACCGATTCAAGGCCTGAAGGATTTGTATTTGAGATCGAGGCTGTATCTGTTGGAGACAAGTTCACTATTTACGATGCCAACCATGAACCACAAGGTGTCTTAGAAGTGGTTCAGCAACAGGTAAATAATAATACCATTATTCGGACTAAATATAGGTTTCCTAACGAGCACTCGACTAATTTATTACATTATCTTTCGCAGAAAAATCAAATTGAACTTGAACAGAAAATACATGAAAATGGATCCATTGACAAGAAAGTGAAGATCAATACCTTATGCAAAGTGGAATGGTATGAAAACGATGGTGCTACTAAATTAGTGCCGGTGACAGGAGTGGCCATCGTGAAGAAAGGAAGAGGCAACGCTACTGTATCCCGTGTGTTGAACGTCGCCATCGGTATCAAACAATTTAGAAAGGGTTATGAACTGAAGCCTGGCGTAGAATCTTCCTCCAGAAGAGTTACTGTCAATGGCGGTGATATGAAAGACATTCCATGCCAATATTGTATTGTTGGCTTAGAAAGATACGAGCTGCCTGTTATTGGTAATTATTAATTCATCTGCGTTTCTATATTAAGTCTAATTTCACACATTTTTAAACGTTTTAATTATATTGTTCATAATACAAAATGGCGGACGTGTCAAGATGGCGTCGTTGTGTCGAGTTTTTATTACAAATTCGGCATCAAGTTAAATGGGTTGAAAATTATAAAAAGGTATTAATATTCTAATGTTTTTTCTTTACAGGGACTTTCGTGGACCCCCGTATCATTCCTGGTTTCTACTACCGCGTACGTCCCGCTGGCAGCAGAAGACACCTATTCCAAGGTCGCAGCTTGTTGCTGCAGTCCATCGGTATGGGCTATGGAAAGCGCATTACGTTTAAACCTGACACCCTCAATGAGCCGGAGAACTACTTCTGGTCTGATTCTCACCCTGAGGGACTCGGCATGGAGACTCGCGCCATCAACCCGGGCATGAAATTCACCATTACAGGAAATGGGGTATGTTATGTCTCACATTTAAAAATGCATAAGTATAAAAACATACGTTTTAAAATGTATCACAATTTTTTATTTTGGGTTATGAAACATATAAAATAATGAGTGGGTTACCCCTATTGGCACGCAGCCATAGCACACAGAAACTCGTGGTTGGTTTATACATTGTCCAGATTTCAATATGATTTGTTTACTTGTTTCTATTTCTATATCCTCGTGTCAAAGTTCAAGATACTTTGGCACAAGGACAATTTCTAATTGCATTTTACTTGGCTCATAGCCAAGGGTATGTTTAGATAAATAACCTTGGCAATTGTTTTGGAATCCGTTTCTATTTATACTAACGATTGTTTTCTTTATAGGGTTTGTTGGGCGAAGCTAGCGTATTCCGCGCTGACTTACCCCAAGTAGAAGAGAAGACTGAATACATCGACGTGCCAGGGAAGAGAGGCAAGGCTGTGGAGAAATACGTTCACGTCGACGTCACGTGTCACGTAAAGCTTGCCACTACCGGCGGTGGATCAGTGGATTCAGAGGTGCATTTAATGAAGGTGTCGGGAGTGGCACTAGTTCGCAAAGATCCTGGTCAGTCCGTCGCCAAATTGACGAAGGTCTTCAACGTCGGTTTGGACTCACAGTTGAACCTGCTGTTCGCACACTCACAGACCGAGCTCACTTTCCATCCCATGCCCTAAATGCACTCCAAGACGAGAATGGTGTTGCAATACTAGATCACGTAACTGTATTGTAATACCAAACAAACTACCTAGCGCGACAGAGGTTTCGTCAAATGCCAATCGATTGGTTTCGAGTTTGCAACCGAGGGGCGGTCTACATATCGACATCGTTTGTTGAATCACTGCCACCGGCGAATCGGTTATGCGCATACTCGTTTCGTTGTACCAACGAGGTACTTGTCACCTAACTCTTTTTTTCATCATTCGCGAAGGCTGCTATAGTCTTGAAAAATTACAGCTGCTATAATTGTC
Source organism: Laspeyria flexula (assembly GCA_905147015.1). Lineage (NCBI taxonomy): Eukaryota > Metazoa > Arthropoda > Insecta > Lepidoptera > Erebidae > Laspeyria > Laspeyria flexula. The sequence continues at coordinate 9,929,326 of LR989962.1, read as the reverse complement.
ACAGAAGTCGTTTGGTCATCCAAAAGAAATCAAGTAAATGCTAACAGGCAAGATCTGCCCAAAATTGATGTTATTTTTAGAAAAAAAAAAACGAAAAAAGCAACAATACCTATACCAGTATTGTAATTTAATTTATTTTGTATAATTAAATTTACATTAAAAATGAAGATCTTAAGAATTTGTATCTCAAGGAGTACAGTTTGGAAAATAGTCTGCAAAACTTTTATTTTCCATTTGATTAATATTGTATAAATGTTATTAAATAAATCCGATTTTTAATAAATGAAACATTTGTTTTATTTTTCGTTACCTTGTCACCATTATGAGAAAAGAATTTAAGGTGTCATTAAAAATTATAAAATTATTGCCAAGTTATAAAATTATTCTAAAACGGGTCTACGTCACGTATTATAATATAAGGAATAGTAAATACCTTATTTAACACGTCATTAGTGTAGTGTGTCGAAGCCGACAGTTCTGATAAAAATATTGACAAAAGTGAGGGTAGTCGCAGAAACCCGCGCGCATCGTAGACAACGTTTGACAGCCACCTCAGTCAGCCCATGACCACGATCGGTGCAATTTGATCGAAACGTCATACAAATAAATAAGGTATTTACTATTCCTTAAAATTTATTACGTGACGTAGACCCGTTTTATGATAATTTAATATGGTGTACAAGTCGCGAAAGCTTAAAAGTTTTAAATTACAAAGACTCGAAACATGCAATATTATTCTAATACCTAATTTGACAGTCAAAATATTAAAAATACTGAAAACAGCGCAAGTAGTAATTTAAAATTAACATTTCGTGCATAAATATTTTTAGTAAAGGATAGAAAATTTAATTTTTAAAATAAATTTGTTTTATTAATTAATAAAAAAAAAAAATAAAAACGACGCAAAATACAATATCAATGAATCGTAGGCCTAAGTGGCTAAAAGCACTTGAATGAAACCTATGTGAAAACAAGCGTTGAGAAGTAATAGAGGTTTTTTCTAAAGAGACATCTATCAGAAGTTAAAAGAACTACTTGCTCAAGTAGCTCACTAACACCAGATGGCGGTAGATCAAGCTTAGCTTAATGATCTATCCGCTAGATGCTGCACTGTTACGAGATTTAGCCACCCAACCGCTTACCAGGTTCATATTAAAAACTCCGTTTTAAATAGATGGCGTTGTTAACGTAAAAAGTCGTGAGGTTTATGAGTTCAGTTGCCTCTACATAGAGCGCGAGCGGACGACCGCGTGTAGAACAAGTTATGTGTAGGTAGAGTCAGAGATACGAGCCTAGTTTAGCGGGAACATACAAGTACTCGGCCGGCGGACGGCAACCGTGCTGGGGGTCTCGTCACTGCACGCATTTAGTTAAGTTCTACGAAAGTCGCGATGTGCCAAATAATAACTGGAATACAGTGAATTGGTGCGATAACACGATTTATAATACGATTATATTACGAACGGTGTACATCATGGCCAAAGTTAGGTGCGCTAGTGTTATATTTTTGTGCATTTTGTATAGTGTCACAAGTTTTAATCTGGAACCGAGGATCCCTGTGATAAAGTTTGGAGAGCCTGGCTCTTATTTCGGATTTTCTGTTGCGGAACACCTCACCGTCAAAGGAGATGGATCACAAATAAGCTGGTGAGTTTTAACCAGCAGTTAATTTAACTAATCACGTAGTTATGAGACGTAATGATGTCATATGTGAAGGTCGCCGCCTTCCATGACTATCGGAGTGTTGATCTTACTTCTTCGAATGTTATGTACAACATAATTATGTAGAGTGTGCTATCACGAATTATCAGAAGTGCTTATCTAGAATTTCTGAAGTCATTGTAAATTGCAATGCCTGTACAAGCATGTTTAGTGCTAGGAACCTTGTTACAGAGTTACAATATTGCAATTGTTCATTGTTTATAAAACAAACTGAGCAGTGCTGTGGGATCTATAGAATTAAATTTCTTTAGCTCTCAGAATACATAGGTACTTACTTTCATTTCTCATTCATAAACAATAGGTTAATAAAATTACAATGGTCGAGTAAATATTCAAGGGTTTAAAATATTCATAGACGTTGATTAACAAAAAGGCTACCGATGTTGTCTTGTCCCTCCTACCTGTCGTACTGGTCATTTTTCAAGCGGGAACAAAAAGCAGTTACACCTACCTGAGAGTTTGAAGAGGGCAACAGCTTATGTTGTTATTAAAATTGTCAAGAACGAAAGATCCGAGTACAAATTGTTCCATGTACTAAGAACGTTTTTGTTTTGATCTTAAAACATTTTTTTTAAACATTATTTTTTTAGATTTAGGAATTATTGACTTTTTTCCATTGCAAGTATATTCTCAAATCGTGGGTAGATAAACAATTGCAAGTTTACAAAAATAGACAGGAATGTCATGCTAGATAATATATAGATTAACTAGACTACACTACAGCTTTTCATTATCTTTATCAGTATTTTCAGTGATATCAACTGGCTAAACAATTTTTGTATAATTAATTAATACTAACTAAAACATTTTTAAACTTAATGATTTAATAATATTTCCATTTAAAATTATAAAAAACAATATAAACATTTAAAAAACTAATCATTTTAAAAATAACAAAAATTTTAATTAAATTGTATACACTCTACACTACGTCTTATTCAAATACATAAGGAATATGGATCCCATTTGTCTGTATAACCGATATAAAGTCGAGTAAAGTGCCAGATTTACAGGAAAACCTCGCAAAAAGTCATAAAGCAAACTTCCTAGTCATGTAATGAATGAACTTTCAGCAGATAAACGTGATGAATGAGTATAAACCTAGCAACATCCTGGTATCAGTGAGACGCTGACCTAGTGACGAGGCGCCACTGACGCCACCGACTAGTGGCAGAGCGTTGCACCCAGCTGTCGGAGCTAAATCTGCACTGTCACATGTCTGAGATGTCGGATCGATACAACACTTCGGAGTAACGCAAATAGTTTTGTATACGCGTGTACTACAAAGATGCCAACTTATGTGTCGCTCACTGAGTTATGTTGCAAGACTGACATTAACCCTTAACTATAGTGGTGACAAAAACTTTCGTACCTATAGTCGTGGGTCCAGGGGACCCCGCTAATTTTAAATGGAAATAAAAATGAAACTTAGCAATATTATTAAATATTTTTTTATTCATATTGATAATCAAACATTTTTAAGGCGTATTTATTAAAACAATAATAGTAGGGACTATTTTTAATATATTTATAGGCACTTTACAAGAATCAGTCTTCATTGCCCTAATCTAAAAACAATTCAACAAAAAGTAATAAAAAATAAAAATTCAAGTTTCAGAATTAAACAAAACGTTTTATTCTTACATACTGAAGTACAAATAATCAAAATAACCAAAAATAAAACATATGCAATCTATAATAAAAATTCTGACACTTGTTCAACTTGTTCTACTTATACATAAGAATTGCAGACTATTTTTGCACATAACATGCAAAAGTGTAAGCAACACTTGGCCCACAAATGCATAGTCTTGGCTCTCTTGCCAGGCAGACAGAATGAGCACCTTTTCCACTTAATTCTATCTAACTGGAGAATCCCTCCTGGTTCTGTTGTTGCATGAGGAAGGCCTAGGGTAGTGAAACAAAAAATAACGTACCTATAGTCGTGGATCCACTGGACCCACGCAAACACGATTATGTACCTATGAAGTAGCGAGCAAAGCGTGTCCTTCTCACAGTAGTTGCTTCAGTGTACTGTAGGAAGGTACTGAGAAGCGGGGACAGCTATGTCACTCTTGGTGAATTTTACAACGCTTTAAATATTCAACATGGGTCCAACGGACCCACGACTATAGTTAAGGGTTAATCAAAATTTTATATTTTTGTTATTTATTTATTTAGCACATAATATGTAGTATGTAGGTTAAACTTAATGCCATATAGCATTTTCTAACAGCCTACCTAGGATGATGCAGAGACATGCAGCTATAGTAGGTGCATCCTGAGAAACAATGGAAGGTAAAAAAACACAAAAAGAAACATATTTAACTCATACATAAATAAAGACTAAATATACAAACAAATATTATTCATTCATACTATATATTATAATTTACATAAATAAATATATATCACTAATACATACAACTATATTATATAAGAGGATAAAAACATATTATATCGAGTAAAAGCTCACGACCTTTAATTTAAAATTGAGTCGATTCGTAGACATCCTGACTTCCAAAGGTAGCTCATTCATTATAACAATGCTGATATTTTTAGCGCAAAGAATCAGTCTCTATTGTAGATTGATGTATAAAGTATGGTTTACTTTAGATTTTGAATAATGTCAGTCTTGCATTAAGTGAGGGAATTGTGTCAGTAGATGACAAAGGAACAGTGTTCTGGGCGTGGTCGACAATTTGATAGCAAAATTTAATGCAGAATATGATAAGTTTTCTCAGCAAAGAATATTTACTTACTTACTAGTTGTTGCGCGCGACTCCACTTTCGAAGAATTCGACTGCCATGATATATACATAAACGTTTCTCGTGTACATTCGTATTTTACGTTTGCAATTTTGCCCCTACATAAAATATTCCTCGGAATACTTTTGAATTTATCCTCCTCTTCCTCTTACTTAGAGCATTTTATTATATTAAAAAAAATACTGAATTGGTCCAGCTTTTCGCATAATTCAAGTTTTGCGCATAGTAACACATTTAGTCGCTCATTTTTAGGTTTCCGTCATCTCATAATATTGCTATGTCCGTCCTAAACTCAGAGTATCAGAAAGCTATTATTTGGCATAAATATATAATATATTTTAACAAACCGTAAAAGTCGTATGATAAAATAAAAAAAATGTAAAGAATGTATGTATGTATGTATGTAATTATAGAAATGTATATTTGTCAAATAAAACGTCAAAATTTCGCCATCTACCTACCTACCTACCTACCCTATGAATCTCTTTTCGGTAAGCTATATCGAAAAGTTATCGTATCAGGAATAATGCATCTAATAGAAGAAAAATAAAGTTTGGTTGTTCCATTGCCAGCTAGCTGGTGACCTAGAGAGCAAATGGCGCCATATGAAAGCAATACCAAGTCTTGTCTTGCCAAGTTATTTCTATAGGGACCTCTTGATATTTTACATTTTGGATTATATAGCTATTGCCGGGAATATGAATTGGCTATTTAACATTAAAATATTTTTTCTATTAGGTTCAGTTGTTTCTGAGATTAGCGCATTCAACCAAACAAACAAACTCTTCAGCTTTATAATATTAGTATAAACAATGTATCGGACTCGAATTGATGAATTTCAGAAAGATTGTGTTATTGAAGTAATTTTCCCATTCCTAATTTTATTTAAGTAAAATGATTTGTAGAAAATCTGACGTAGTTCAGTAGATTTTTTCGTTCTCTATATTATCAAGTAAAATAATTATATTATTAATTTACGCTGAACTTAAATTATTTGTTATTAGTTTTTTGCTAAATTATTGCTATAAAAAGAAACTTGTTTTGTGGAAATAATGATCGATGCTGTTTGATTGCTGCTATACTACTTCTCGAAGTACTTTTATTATATTGTTTAGTTACCTATTGTATAAATTACTATTATTCTCATTCGACTGTCACCGTGGCGCAGTGGTTAAGGTGGTCGCCTCGCCACTACATCGCCGTGCTGGGTGACGTGGGTTCGATTCCCACACGAGACAAATATTTGTGTGATTCATAGATATTTGTTTCTAGTCTGGGTGTACTTTGTGTCCGTTAGTTCCATGTTTGTAAAGCTCGCCGCGACACAGGGATTGTTCCCTAGAGCGGGCGTTGACTTTGAAAAAAAAAAAAAAAATTACTATTATTCTCATTCCGGCCACTCATGTACAAAAGAAATATCCATCTAGGACAGCACTAAGTGCAACCTGATGAGATACAGAATCTCTCGGCTCAGATAATCCGGAAGTTCCTAGTTTCTATTGAACTACGCAGGGAACTGTAACTAAATAACAAGGGCGCTACAATAGAAAACTAAGCCACTCATTGTTTTTGGCCCAAAAAAAATAACAAAGTGACAACAATATATTATTATTTTTGTACTTACTATTTTTGTAAAATCTTATAGGAGTTAATAAATAAAAATATTATTATAATAAAAAAAATAAATGTCTTTATATTATAAACGAGAAATGGTAGATACCAATAATGTTTACAGTCGAACAAACTGTGTTTGTTCCGAGATTTTATCTCAAAAGAAATGGAAATACAAGTAAGAATGAGTCAGATGAGTCTAGTTCACTTTTCACTAGACTTAGCTACACTGTAACTGAATCTGGACGGCATCCAACAACGACTATATCCTCGACCCATTCTTATTTATATCCTGACCGAGTTGTCACTGTAAATTTGCCAATATATAGAGTGCTAGAACTCTTTTTATGTAACACATGAGGTTCAATTTGATTGCAAAATTCGAGTGCTATGTTTTGCGTTTGGTATTTTAAAGTTCTATTAATTCAAAAAATATTAACTTGAATGGAACTTAGTGCACAGCAAAAAGGTACATAGCTATTCATTCATATAGAGATCAAAATAATAGTAGTTAATAATGACAATATATAACTTATTCACGCGAGGGCCGGGTCATGTTTTCTCCACCAAGGGTTTCAAAAACCGTCATCCCTCACGCACAAAAGAAAAAAAATTCTCTTAAACTATGTAAAAGTCTATTTTATTCACGTTATAAAATAAATAAATAAAAATCCTACTAATATTATAAATGCAAAAGTTGTTAGTGTAAAAGCTTACTACTGAAAACTTGCAGTGCTAATTGCCACTATCATTCTGATTCTCTGATTATTCTCTAATCTTGTCAAGACAGCTAATTTATAGAATATAATATAATATTTTTCACCACATTCACACAGTGCCATCTTGTCCCAACTTAAGCAATTATATGTGCTTGTGTTATGGGTACTAAACAACTGATATACTACTTAAATCATTTTTTTTTTGTAAATACATACACATTATAGATAAATTACACCCAGACACAGAACAAACCATCATGCTCATCACACAAAGATTTGTCCTGGGTGGGGATCGAACCCACGACCTCCGGCTTAGCAGTCAGGGCCACTAACCACTAGACCAACAGGCCAGTCATTATACCTAGTCGGCGATGTAATGAATAGATGTTGACCTATAAATAATTCTGTCTGGGAACATTTACTGTGGGAATACCGTCTATAATTGTCGCTGACATATGGAGCGATCCAGTTCGTTTTATTTACTTTTATGATAAAACCAGTTTTATTCTCGACTTCATTTAATATAGGAATAGTTATTTTTGTTATAAAGTTATTTTAATTAGTACTAATTCTGTCTCTGTGTTTCTTTAATGATGAGCATAATGAGATTCACGAGAACGAAACGCTATTCTATGTTCACATGGTATGTCTATAAAAAGCTTCCGCTGGCTTCAGGGGGCTTACTCTGAATTTCTACATTCGATTGGTGGGTTTTGATGTCAAATGTAAGAAATTTAAGAAATACATAAGAAATATGGTCGCTGTCACTTTAAAACATTTGACAGTGACATCAAAACCGACTAATCGAATGTCGAAATTCAGAGTAAGCCCCCAGTACTCAATTTAACTCGATACTAGTCATTGGTAGGTATTTTTGGTTATATTTTAATGGGAAATGATAATATTAACAATTTTTTAAGCCTGTGAGGATTGATGTATGAAATCGCTTAGGCTAAAACTGCTAAATGTATGTATTTTGATAAAAGTTATTACACCGATAGATTGTATTTTAGGTTAACACGGGACGTTTCTCACAATTTCGATGTTCGATTTTCAAAGCGTTGTCAAATATATGAAATTGACAGCGACCATAAATCAAACATATGACAGCTAGGACAGCTATATTGACATTGACAATTCGAATGTCGAGTCTTGTCGTATTCCGATTGGTGCGGCGGGTGGAAGGTAGCTCGATAATTACGTATGATTGTAATAATTTATGATACTGTTTTCTAGACTGTCAACACTCTACCGTACATAATCTTATATTACAACATCATAAATCTGAGTGAGTACGATAGAAGATAATATTTGTGTTCCCTTATCGACGCTTCAACTTTTATAGACGATATATCGTTTACATTACGTTACTTCAATATAAATATTTTATCAGTTATTTTAACCTATCACATCGGACTGGTTACTTATCCTTAGATAGTGCAAACTGTGTAAATATAAGGGTGATAGTATGACAGCTGAAAGAGTGACTCATCATGCCAAAAATTCGCTGAAATTTTCTATGCGTCATAGGTTTATTGCTAATTCGATTAGGTGTCATGAGCAGATTTGTTCAAAATATCAACTTACTCTTTAAATAAATATCTATCTATCTTCTTTGTATAGCTTTTCCAAACTGAAGTTTAAACTATGTACATATTTGGAATATGCGCATTCGTTTACAGTAGTCTTACAGATACGAGGACCACGCTGTATCCCAGAAAAATGCCAGTGTGAAAACGGTGTTAGTCTCGTATTTTTGTTAATGTTTGTTATTTTCTGCAATAGAGATATGGGTATCATCATCATCATGTTGATATATATATTTTAATGGGTTTACTTCTGAAATATTTCATTTACGGTTTAGCTCTACGGACGTCACACCACCTAAGTCAATATTAACATGATCGTTCCTTATAGCCATTTTGTGTAGGGCTGCCAAAATTATTCATTACAGTAAATTTATACAGGCAATTTTATCGTAACACGATAAAGTTTGTTCCTACGGTTCCTACCAACGAATATCATTCCAGTAAGCTATATCCCGATACCAAGTCTGATAAATACATATCTTCGATTACTTGGAAGTCAACTACTAGTAGATTAAACACATTTACATGTAATTTAGTTCACAGTTAGTAATACCGGTCGCCATCAAACCAACAGGAATATGCATGCATCAACTATAATTTTATAAACAAATTCATGTACCGTGTCTTTATGAATAAGAAATATAAGAATGAATATTCATTAAATAATTTTTTATGATAAGTAATGTTTGGTATATTTGTAAATAACTCACTCCTCAGCAATAATATATACAGTATCAGTAGCAATCATTTTCAGCGATACTTATCATCATCAACAACCCATTAAGTCCCACTGCTGGGATCGGGTCATCATCATCATATCAGCCGAAAGACGTCCACTGCTGAACATAGGCCTCACCTAATTTACGCCACTGCGAACGGTCCTGTGCCGCCTGCAACCAACAAAACAAAAAAAATACCAATCCTATTATAATAGAACTATTTAATATCCTAATGCATTTTAGAACGTTAGAAAATAAAATAGTCTATACTCCTAATCCTTACAGCTCGCTTCAATCCGTATTTCAACATTTCACTGCAGTTCTTGCACACCTATTATTCTTTTAAGTAAAGGCTAGAAGTATATATCACCCAAGTTTATAGTGAATATAAACGTTCGGTTCTCAAGGCTCGAGGTCCGAGACCCTTTGAGACTAATACCCACAGTACGTGGGTGTAATAAGTAACTTTTAGTAGTTTACTCACAAATAGAGACATTTTCTCACCGTCTGACGTGATACTGTAACGTGTTTGTTTATGAAAATAGTGTTTTTTTTGTACCGTTCCGAAGATATACACAATTTTATTGTGTTTAGTTGAAAAATAGCGTTCGTTCGGGTGAATTCGAGCATTTGAATGTGGGTAATAAAAAATTTCAAGTCGGTTTGACACTCCATAAACTGTTTTATAGTTTTTTTGTATATATAAATATGTTATGGATATGGATCTAGTGTATGTAGTGAAGCGGTTGCCGGTAAATTCGTCTACATATATTTTTAACCTTTAGACCGCCACGTCGCCGTCGGTATCGCCGTACCTTGAGCGCCAAGCTTTTAAAATACAGTCCATTTTTGACGTGCCATGCCGTCATTGGCGTGACATACCGTAAATTATGTACCTACTATTTATAGGTATATCTATCGAGTATGCTGAAAGGTAGTTCGAAAATTAATTTGTTTTTCTATACATTTAAGTTAAGGTTCCCCGTTGTCTCTTTTTAAATTTTTTAATGACTTATTTAGATAGTGGTTTAGCTTAGATGACGTAAAAAGTCACGTTCTATGATTACTTTACAAAGCTTGTTAAATTGAGAGAAACTTACCGAAAGACGGTTTTTTTGCTAAGTTCAATAAAAGTTCGTAAATAAAAAAGTGATCTTGAATTTCGTTTGAATAGTCGATGCATGTAAGTTCACACTCACACATAAACTAAACTCAGTTGTCGTATCGTATGGTCAGACAGCCCTACATGAGTAGGGTTGTCCTCCGTATCCCCAATTAAAATGTTCACACGTTGCTCTCAGCGGGATGCTTACAACGGCATGTATACAAAGCGAATATGTTTAAGGTAATGCGGGAAATTCAATGTTTGGGAATCCATTTGTTATAATTTAAAACAGTTTATATTTATTGTCAATAATTCACAATGATTTTAAATTGAATTTGAAAATTTAGTTTTATTCGAACTTTAATCGTTTTATTAACACGAAACTATTGTTTATTTTGTAGAAAACTTTAACTTAAAAGCAATCAATTCGCACAATGTGGTTTATAAACATATAAAATAATAGCCTTTCTATTGAATACATTTTTTGAATTAATTTTCGCGAACATTGGGTTAACTCGTCCAAAATGGGCCCTAAATTCGTAGTTCCCTTTTTATGAGATTGTAGAGAAGTATTAAAAAGTCTAGGACTTATTGGCTAATATTAAATTCTCTATCTATAGGTACGTTTGAAGGCCATTTATATAAATAATAATCAAACTCGCAGTAACATCTGCCGATAAGTTTTATGCGAAAGTGGTTCAAACATCCTTAGAGAAAATCACTACATATTTCACTCGTAGACAACTTGACGAGAGGATGTGAAATACCTATAAGGTAGTTCAGTGGTTATAAGTTATTACTGCGTCCGTCCACAAAAAAAAATGGTCGACTTTGACATTCTCGATGATCGTAGGTTGACCAACCGTGAGTAACCAATTATGGTATTTGTTCAAGATTTATTAGATTGAAAGTTTGTTTAACGTAACATTTGTTTACCACATAAGCAACACGGAGAACTAGGGAAATAGGGATCAACTTCGGCAATTGGAAATTAGGGACTAGCGAGTGAAAAAAGAAAAAAATATTTATAAAATATTTATGTCTGGGATAAGCTACTATACCACCTAAATATCACATTGAAAAGTAAAATCATCAGTTGTGAAAACAGCTAAAATAGGAGGTGTAGTTTATTTACACATCCATTATTCGTAAATCGTCCAAACGACGACATCTATCAAAAATAGCATGTCCAAACAAACTAGAATTTGTTGGAGAATTTATAGGCTGTTTGAAATGTCGTCCATTTTATGTTAGCAGACATCCCACCATCCTGTCTTACGGAAATATCTTTCGTACGCAAACTTTCAACGGGTTATTTAAGTTAAGCTTCTTAATTTATGTTGTATTTATTAACTGCCGTTTAAAATATTGTTATGTTTATTTGCTACGTATATAAAAGTCGCTAGCAAATTAGAATTAAATATTATTATTATAATTAAAAGAAACGGTTTTCTTGATTCATTAATATAATTTAAAAAAAAAGGTTTCTAAAAAATCGACACGTATTAAATGTACGACAAAAAAATGCATTAATCATTTTTCGTTATCAGGAAATAAATATAAAACAGAAATCTTTAAAAAAAATTCACTAGGTCGTCAATAAGGTGGTACCTACCCGTAAATTAAGCATGAATTTCAAAATGCTGGTAGCAAGTCTACAATGTGTTATATCTGAGGCTGAATAAATTCTATTCTGAGGTGACAATAAGGCAGCTTTATGTGGAGACATTTTGACAGCTGTGGCAAGTGTGGCAACATATCAGGGCGCCACAATGCGTAAATAGTGACACGTCATTGCTCCTTCCACAATCATGATAGTAACCTGTTTTTATACATAGTTTATAAGGTAGGTATATAGGGTTAGGCATTGCCATGCTATTTGCCGTTTATTCAGGAAAAGTTTTTTCTTTCAATGAATATTCTAGAACAATATTGCGATCACATTAGCATTACAATCGTTCGTATTTTGAATTACTTCATTAGGTGGAAAGAAAGCATCATATGGATGTATTCGAAAGATACAAGAACGAGCGTTTTATAAAATAAAAGTTAAAAGTTTTTAACGCTGGTTCACACAGTGGTTCCGTCCCTTCGGCCGCCAAGGAAACCGGAGTTTCGTAACCGGATAGCAAACTGTATTAATATTGTCATTAGCATGTATTTTTTATGATCTGTCAAAGCACCGATGCTTTAATACATTACTTGTGGCAGAAGACCCCGCTCTTCACATTATTACAAAAAAATAAAGAACTAGGCAGGTAAGTGAAAAGAATGAAATTTATATATAAAAAAAGCAGATAATAATTAAAACACTGTTTAGTGTGTATATATGGCTTATTCCCACCCGCTCCACGATTTTGTTCCCAAGCGGTCCATAACTAATGTGTATGTGTGTGTGGGGGGGGGGTGAGGAATGTATAAATATATATATTACATCTGAACTACTAATGAAAGATAGCTATAAGTAATTACGCTATGCAAATATGCTAGATAAACGGTATACACTTCTACTGCAATTCAGATTGTATGTTCTATAATTATTAAGTAAACGTTGTTGCTTGTAATATTACCCAATAGTAACAATTATTGGATCAAAATGCTATTAAAGTTGTTGTAAAGCTGAATAATTGACAGTTTTGTTGTTATTATCTTTACGACATATCTAACTCATAATTATATTGCCCAGAAAATGCATTCACTCTGTTTATCTAGTTCTAAGATCTATAAAATGGCTAGACAGGGTTTATTGTATATAATAGACACGCAAATGGCAATTAAACTTTGGTTATTTGTATCTCGTTGATTGGCCACTTGATACAAAACAAATACTGTTTTAAGATCATCTTAGAGAAATTTAGAGATTAGGAAAGTTCTGGTTATTATTTATCATCTACATCTATAAGATAATAAGTAATGTCCACTTATAGTAACATCTAAAGGTTTATTCAGGATTTTGATACGCAACCGAATAGATGCAAGTATGGTAGAGTCGCCCACAATCTGTGCGCGAATCGAGTATTGTTTATGGCTGATACCGGAGATAACATTTAGATTCCATTTTAGATTGCTATTGTTATACATAACCTGTATTGTTCACTTATCGAACGAATAAATATCTTACTGTTACACTTACAGCCAATAGAATAAAGATTTGAACTGCAGATAAGAAAGGTATTAAGAATTTGTAGAGGCTATTTCTACCCCTATCATTTGTAAGCATTGGCGTTGGATGCAGGTCGCATACGACCGGCTCTATTGGAAATCTCTTGAGGAGAACCATGTCCAGCAGTGGACTTCCTGCGGCTATGATGATGATAATGAAATTATATTAGGTCTCATAATATTTCTGAATATGCAGACTTGACTTGAAAAACTTTAATTAATCAAATCGACGATACGATAGACAAAGTTAGACTTGCATTCTGAAAGTTTTATTGCAAGTAAATGATTCTGTCATCTTTCTATAACTATTAATAGGCGGTAATAATACAAGCAACTTTAATAATGATAAATACGAATGCGCAGCAATTCAAGATCAAGTACCTAAGTGCATCGAGGTAGGGCTTCGCGTCCACCCACTTGGGTGCGTAGGCGCCGCCGCCATCGCGCCACTTCCACGTCTCAAGTTTACTCAACCAGTCCTCAAACCTACTGGCAGTAACTCAACGGCTATTTATTCAAATTAATGGCCAACAGTAGTCACAAATAGAGCAACCATCAGTGTACAAAATATAGCAATCTCCGGTTAATTACACTACTCAACGACAAAAAAATATCTGGTTCGGCTTGTACTATTTCATAATCAGGATGACTAATAAAAAATATCACCATTAATAAAAACTTTCTGTCACATCTAAAAATAGAGAAATTTAATATTTTTAGTTTTCATCTCTTTATTGTTTTTAGACTGAGGTTAGATCGAAATTATGACCGATTTGCTAACACAATCATTACTATTTGTTAGTTTGATAGCTATTCTTTATGATGTCACGCGTGTGTGTAAACAATCCAGATCTTTTCTGTTATATTTGCGGCGAGTTTACGCCAAAATCGCAGAAAAAACCACTTTCGGACTTAATTAAAAATTGTTACAAAACTTATTTCGACCGGGATGTTATAAATATCAATAAATCGTGGGTGCGTAATCAATTTGTGCAGATCTTAAAGTGGTTTATTTCTTAACTGGATTGCAGTCGGATTATACAAAATATTGCTGCTGACTTTGTGAGTGGGATAGTCGAGCGCGATCAGAACATTTTGTAAAAGAACATTGGCCATTACATCATTCTTTTGTACCTGGACAAAAAAATGTTAAGAATGAGCCTTTAGTGGAAGCCTATAAAATCATTTTACCGCCGCTACACATAAAATTGGGACTCATTAAGAACTTCGTGAAACGTTTAAATCACGAAAGCGTAGCTTTTCAGTTTCTTAAGCAAAAGTTTCCCAAGCTTAGTGAGGCAAAAGTTAAAGAAAGCATATTTGTAGGTCCGGACATAAAGAAAATGATTGAAGATCCATCTTTTATATCTAATCTTACTCCAGTCGAAAAAGAAGCATGGAAAGCTTTTGTAGAAGTGACCAAAAATTTTCTTGGTAACAACAAATCTCCCGACTTTCGTGACAAAATAAAATTAATGTTGGACTGTTACCATAGAATGGGATGCAATATGTCGCTCAAAATACATTTCCTTCACTCACATTTAAGCTTTTTTCCTGAAAATATGGGTTCAGTTAGCGATGAACAAGGTGAACGTTTTCATCAAGATGTTGCAGCGATAAAAAAACGTTACCAAGGAAGATGGGAGCCCGTTATGCTAGCAGATTACTGTTGGGGCCTCATCCGAGATACCCCTGAATCGCACTACAAGAGAAAAGCCAGCCAGCCCCAAAAACATCGCCTTTCCGTACAAAATATTGATAAGATTAGTTGAGTCCCTACAAAAATTGTTATTTTTGACCTGCCATTATATCTTAAAACTGAGATGTGACTGAAAACTTTTATTTATGCAATCCTGTCATATTTGGTGTAAGAAATAAGAAAAACATAGTTAGACTTCAGATAATTTTAAAAGTTTGAAATTTGTTGAGTAGTGTTATCATCGCATTATCGCCATATATGGTGTTATTTAATAATCTCTTCTGACATACTAAGTAACATTGATGGCGAGGGATATTTATTAGATATATATTATGAAGGCAAACATGCCGCTAATCTACGCACATGTGGTATGATGTACTATGTACCAGTTAATGTATAATTTAATTCAATGATATCTAGTTTTTACTGTTACTTCGCTGGGGGTCTTTCCCCTTTGGGACCACGACACTTTGGGACTACGGTGTCAATCGCGGAACGGCCTTTTTTGAATTGGCTGTTTGACACCAAGACCATACGGACCATGGTTTGGTCTTGGTGTGAAACAGCCAATTCAAAAAAGGCCGTTCCGCGATTGACACCGTAGTCCCAAAGTGTCGTGGTCCCAAAGGGGAAAGACCCTTCGCTGGTAATGGCAGTTTGTAGAACAACTGTAACTGACAGTTAAATAAAAGTTTGAAACACGTATAAAGGAGGCCTGAGTTCGGAAATATGCGGCAGATATTTAACAGGTGACCGTTAACAAACGTGGTTGACAGAGTAAATGTATGGACATAGTGTAGACCGACATTGCTGTTTAGACTCCATCAAAGATTAGACAGAGGTTAATTTATTACTATAGAATTAATATTTGGAGCATTCTTTTGAAATAGCGGAACAAGCAAACATGAAAATAATGCGATTAAAGTGGCAAACTGAGGCTCAATGCTTACTTAAGATAACTGAAAAAGTACGTTGTCTGAGGGATAAAGTAATATCACTTACTAACTATAAGTTCTCCTAGATAAACATTCGGTATATTCAAAATAAAAGAAAACTATTTTCATTATTAATAATAATAATTACATAACATTTATTCAATAAAATATTTACACATAACTTAAAAATTATACATAACTAACCTATTTAAAAAAAACCATTCAACATTCTATTTACAGGAAATTCCTATAAATAGAATATCTGATTAAGATCAGATTCCTGAGGAAACGTATCCAAAAGGCCACATTACCGATACATACATCTTAAATAGACACAATAAAATAATGCGATATTCTTAAGTTTACAAAAATTGTAGTAAAAAAGGGACTCGAATCGAAGCACCTATCCGACTTGCTGCACAAATCTGTTGGCAAGTTGCCTATTTTCCTCATACATCAATATCGTAGTCACTGGTACGCCCGAGCAATAACTTTTCAATACTTAGGATAAGTTTTTCATAGCACTCAGTATGTATAATGTAGGTATTTTATACTCCAGACGGTGCAATAAGCCGCCAAAGTCCAGCGATCATTGAGAGCAATTGATATGCAGCATGCGAGTCGAACGCACGGCAGCTGTTTCATTGAATTAATCAATCACTTTGATTATTACACTGTATGAATAAACAGTTTTGTACTCTCGATAAAGGGTCATACAAATCTGTTGGAGTATGTGTAACTAGATAAGTGGTTTTAAGCTGAATTGGGCTGTTGAAGTCGGAAAATGTAAAGAGTAGTGGATGTAGTACGTTCTCGTTTCATAATTTGGTAGGTAACTCATGAATGTCTCACTGCTGGGCTCAGGTCTCCTCTCCTCTACATAAATAGCCGAGAGGGTTTAGGCCATAATCCACACACGCTGGCCTACTGCGGGATGGTGGATCAGATAAACTCTTAGAATTACTTCTAGGGTTTGTGAGTTGCCTCACCATGTTTTTTTTCACCGTTAGCAGATGGAAAGTCACTAGACTAGTACATATATAAATTCTACAAAGTGAAATCCACATTGGTACTGCCGCATGCCGGTCGGAATCGAACTCAGATCTCATAATTTGCGTGCCGTTTTATTATCCATTCGGCCACCATCGCTATTGTCATCTCTTTTATAGTAATTTTTAAAAACTTAAATAGTGAAATGAAATCTCGTTACAAAGTCACAAGTTATCCGAAAAAAATTGTGTCAGCAAATTTTCCTACAACTAACAAAGAATAATTAAGCGAACTGCTTACTTATTCTTTAAAAAAAAGTGATAAAATATGCTGTGTTAAATATGTTTTGCTTTTTACACTGATTCTAGTACTTACAATTTTATTACAACAAACTTTCAAATTCTTTAAAAGTTGAAATTAATTAACACATCGCAATTTTTTACTATAATTTGCAAAAAGATTATTCTTAACTTCAATTTTTATCATACCAGTACTTTAAACAGGGCATAATTACAGATTATAAAATTAAATCACGTACATACATAAACAGCATATATTTAGAGCACTTCCTCCTTTTGCTTAAACGTATTAAAAAGTGTGTTCTAGTATGCAACACGTTAGATACTTTGTAATCAAGAATTTACGCTTATTAGAATCGATAGAGGCCTCAACACGTACTTATCTACTTAGTGAAGAATTACTCTATCGAGCATGTATAAATAAGGAAACAGATCGAGATTCTGACAACTAAGCGGCAGTTATTATATTATATTATATTTAACTTTAATATTATTCTTCATCATCATCAGCACCCATTAAATCCCACTGCTGGGCTCGAGTCTCCTCTCCTCTAACTTGACTGGCCTGTTGGTTTAGTGGTTAGTGACCCTGATTGGTAAGCCGGAGGTCGTGGGTTCGATCCCCACCCAGGACAAATCTTTGTGTGATGAGCATAAAGGTTTGTTCTGTGTCTGGGTGTAATTTATCTATTATATGTATGTATTTACAAAAAAAAAATGTATTTAAGTAGTATATCAGTTGTTTAGTACCCATAACACAAGCAAATATAATTGCTTACTTTGGGACTAGATGGCGCTGTGTGAATGTGGTAGAATATTATTATTATAACTAGAGAGCTGAGAGGGTTTAGGCCATAATCCACTCACGCTGGCCTAGTGCGGATTGGTGGCTCAGACATACCTACTAATAGAATTTCTTATAGGGTATGTGGGTTTTCTCACGATGTTTTTCCTTCACCCTTAGCAGATGGTAAGTCACTTGACTAGTACATATAAATTCCACAAAGTGGAATCCACATTGGTACTGCCCGTTTGGGTCGAACTCGGACCGCGTGATTTGCACGCCGCGCCGGGTCCCTTATCCATTCATCAGCCACCATCGCTTTATTTCTTACTTATATTAAATTTATATTTGTCATATTGATGATGATGATGATGTCATATTATAGTAATGATAAATATAATATGTTTATATATTTAAGTAGGTATATTATTATGAATTTTGAATAATATTTAGATTATTGAATAAGAAAATGTATGTGATAGATATAGTGTTCCTATAATTTATTATTTATTATATTTATAATAGATACATAATTACGTTTTAATTTATACCCACATTTTTGCAAAGCCTGTCAAAGGCGCTAAGTCATGAACTAACTATATTATCTAAGACCTTGTACCACTTATAAATAAATAAATAAAATAAAAATAAAAAAGTCTTATATTTATTACTCTACAGATATCAGTTTTACAATATATTAAATAAATATGGTTTTTATACTTTAAAAAAAAATTTAAATAACACAAAAAACTATTAGTACTTAAGAACCCCTCGTTTCGAAGGTGAAGGCCTCCTCTAGAGATTTCTATGTGTCTCTATTCCTTGCTGTATCTATCCAGTTTTTTTTTGTGTTGCCAGCAACTTTTGGACACTGGGCCGCAGGTCTACCTCTCTTCCTAATACCTTGTACCACTTAGTTGCAAATAAATGTTTGAAGTTAGTTAAGTATACCTTATCATCAGATACAACGATAATAACCAGTCTACCATCATCGATAAAAACAGATGATATAACTTTTATATACTGCCATAATCACTGTATTGTGCATTTATCCCATTAGAAGGAGCCAACATTCATTATAAAATAATAAAACATTGATTCCTTAGCGTATTAAAGCTTGACATTCGTAGTAACACGTTATTGCTAAGAAGGATCTTATAAGGTCACTTAGGTCAAGCTGTATTGAAACCGTTACTTCACGATACCGATAGTATTATTATGTTATACTTGATACTAAACAAGTACTTACCTACATTTTCTGCATTTATATTCATCATTACAACCCATAAATTAATGTCCCACTGCTGGGCTCGGGTCTCCTCCAAACATACTGGAGGAAATTTAACCTACTATACCACGCTGGCTAGACGGGTTGGTATAGGGTTTTGTTTCGAATTTTAATTTTCTCGCAGTGCTCTTATTGCATAAGGTTACTCCTTTAGTCGCCTTGTACGGCACCCACGGGTTGAAATGGGGTAGTGACGTATGTATTCTTAATCCATCATTACATGGAATCGGAAAAATGCATTTATATTATACGTTTAATAATACATGTATAAGTCTAGTGACTAGTAGATATTTTAGGTCAACTTAACAAGATCTAGTTTCAAAAAGAGACGCATGGATGACTAGGGCTGTAACCTCGTGATGCCCCTGGTGTTGTAGGCGCCCATAGGCTACGGTAACCGCTTACCATCAGGCGGACCGTACGTATGTTTGCCACCGTCGTGGTTTAAAAAACACCTGTGTCCTGTGTGACCCTCTCAGCTCTCTAGATAGAGGAGAGCAGACTCAAGCCCAGCAGTGGGACATTAATGGGTTGCTGATGAACTGTGTGATAAGACAATTTACACAGTTTTCAAAAAATACGAATGGTATCAGGCTATAAGGATTTTCAAATTCATAAATTCCAAATGATGATAATGATGTATTAACGAAGTTTTTTAGATTTTTATACTATTTTTAGTACGATTTTACTATTTATTTACTTAAACGCGTCAAAATTAAAGACAATATTATTATTATACAAACGACGAGTACCTAAATAATTAAAAAAAAACATGCCGGACGGATATAAAATTGCAAAATTTTTAAGAATAACAATCAAATTGACAACGAATACCATAAAATTGACAGATAAAATGTTTGTTAAATTCGTACAATCGTCCATAACGTTATCAGAGGTAACCTAATTCGCACCATCTGCCCCTATTCTAATAGATAGCGGCAGCATGCTCCACTATCTCTGCCCCGGTCCTACCCGTATGTAACGAATTTACCAGTGATAGCACGTACCTATATTTATTAATAAAGTTATAGATATACAAAATTAATTAAAAGCGGTTAAAACATAACCCATTTTCGTGAAAAAAATAATAAATTTAATTTCGTGACACAAAGGTAACTGACTCATCATAAAAAACTAAGCTAGCTACATTGCATCTAAATAATACTTTATTACTAAAAAGACAACAATAATTATACATAATTAATCTACATTCAAAGTTGTCAGTGAGAAAGAAGTGGTTTTCATCATACAAACCTCTTTGTTCCAAAGCGAATACTGAGAGCACAAAAATTTGGTCGGCACGCTCGCGGTCCGAACATGGCTGGTTTCTTTTATTAGTTTATTTTTTGTGGCAGGTCTTTACGCAGCAATATTTTTATATCTTTTTGTTGTGGTCCAGCCTTGTACGGAGTGCAGCCTTCGTTAGCGCGTGCAAGGTCATCGACAAAGTCTCTTGCTCAATCTGCCATCCCTTTTTATCTTATTCAAAGTAGAAATTGACAAAATTACTACGATTTCCAGGGTCTTGCCCCACTTCACTGATACAACTCATTTTAATTCAACCGATTCGTCTTGCTCGTTCCAAGAACCGGTCAAAAGCAATTAAATAATTTAAAATGTGATAAAATAAAAAGCTTGTAAACTGTTATAGGTTTACGAGTATCCAATACGGTGGATAAAATCTCGTACATGCATTATTGCTTAATTAAACCTTAAAATATTAATTTTATTCTATCTTTATTATTGGACCGTAGCTTATAGATTATAAATGTTAGTAGTTACCTTAATTCATCCTGTTATCGTATGGAGATAAATATTGATAATCCTACTGATATCGTGGGTTTACTACCGCCCTCTGTTTGTTCAGAACTCAAGGTTAGTAGTATGTAACGAACACACATCACCTATAGGTGGGGGCAATATAATATCAGACAACGCAATTATCCAAATATGCTTCAAAATATCCGAAATATTTTGAAGCATGTGCATATGGCGCAGTCGCAGTCTCTTAGTTAATTTTTATTCAGTTTTAATTAAAAATGTATTTGTTACTACGATTGAATGCTCGTCGCTTGCTGATTAAGTCCGTTTATCTTCACTTCATATTTGTTCATGACGCGTCGTCGCCAGCCGCGCCGGCAAACTTCCATTTAAAAAGCGATTTAGCGAGCCAGGCGACACGACATGATATTTTCTCCTCAAATGAGCTGAGTTCCCAGGCTATTGTCGACAAGCCGCCTTTTAAGGAGAGCCTGCGCACCTCTACAGGCGGATCTCAAACCTGATTCTTACGTTTAATCTCACCAGTTTTTCGGGTAACTTTTAGTGGTGATAACTTTATTTATGAAAAATATTCAACGCAATTTTACCCTTTTATGAAGATGTAATTAAAGCCAAAAATGGCATGGAGTGGACATGATATACTTATTTGGATAAATTATTTACTTTTGCACAAAACTCTTATTTTGTATAAAATGTAGCGTGTGCTCAATATCAAAAATGTTAAAATTTGGTGTACTAAAGTCTACTAAGTCACCGGTCAACTAATTCAAGGCAATCCTAAGATTGCCTTGAATTGTGTTGTGCGGCGTGATATGAGGATACCTTATAATCTTGGCTATAGAATTATAGATTGTCTTGTCATGCCAATAAAGTGTTCGGCGAGGTTATAAATCGTAACTCCCTGTGAAGGCTCGCCCGCACTGTGCCGTGGGGCGCACATTCCCTCTAATTGGACGTCTGCCCAGCTTCGCCCAGTATGGTATCAGACCTCTGTACGACACTGACCACTTTCGCTACCAAACTTCAGCGAACAAACTGGATTTATACTGACCCATAAAAACGACGTAAATAGTTGCATCTTTTCAAATATTGGAAAAAATATGGCGCAACCTAAGTGGTCCAAATCAACTATTTTACTAGTCGTTATCAACTTAATTAGTACTTTCAGGTGAAGATGTTTTTATAAACGAATATTAATTTTAAAATCTCATCGTAGTGTATCCATTCCCACTGTGTATTTTAATTTGAAATATCAAAGGAATGCTATAAAATTGTTGATGGGAAATCTTAGAGTGTCATACAAATTTAGAAAAACATTGATGTTATTCGTTTGTTTGGACCTTTAGTAGGCCATAATTCAAAAAGTAATCTGCATCGTCCTTTATGTTATAATAAATTTTGTGTTAAGTTATTTTATTATCTTTGTTTTGGCAGAAACGTTGTTGTAAAAATTCTTCGAAAGTTTCATAGACAGTCATTCTTTCTCTGTTTTGATTGTTTATTTTTATATTGTGCGTTGTGCGCTTTGGTGCGCGTGATTGAAACTGAGTCGAAGAAACAAGAGTCTGTTATTGTAATAACTGAAGGTGGCCACTGTGGCCAGTAACCCGCAGAGTTATTCTCAAGAGTTTTTGTTTCGCTCTCAATACATACAATTGTATTAGTTCAAGGTTGCTTTGTAAGTCATTGACTTTCCAAACCACTTCATAATTCGTTTCGCTGCTAAGTTTTTCGAACTTATTCCATATTTTTTGATTATAGTTTTTTCTTTTTCTCTTTTTTCTTCACTCTTCGATCAATTAAATGTTAACATGCAAAAATTGTCATAACTTTGTATTATATTCTGTGGATAACGTTGTGAGTGCACATTTAATCATAGTTAATTAAGGCATTCATTGTAATTATCGTCAGTGTGTAACTGTTTGTTAATCCCTAATAAATAAATACATAAGTTATTCTTTTACTAACAATTTTAACACCAAAGCGCCACGCCTGATGGTAACCGAAAAGTATTTGCTATAGCGTAAAGATATTTGCAATATCACGAAAAAGGCTAACGTACTATTTGACTATAAAGTCCTTTTTTTGTATCCAAGCATTGTACTACAACTTAGATAAGTATCATTCTTTGAACTGGGAATATATTAGATTTAGATCATAATTTTCGCAGGGTCAATTTTACTAACGCAATTATAATAACATTGCAACTTTTTTGAGAAGCCTTATTCTACAAACTTGTTTAATGTCTTGCAATTAAATGGTTCTTCGTTATTCCGTCTCCTAAGTATTCTTCAATAAACGAACACTTCTAATAATACTTACTACCAGACTCAAAAACGTCAAACGTCTAAAGTATCATAATACTTGAATAATAATAAACCTTATTTACGTAACGAGTATAGTGAACAATGAAACGCAGTGAGTATAATAAGATTTCTAGTTCACTTGGCACAAAGGAGGCTGCATATCGCATCGACTCGTTTTACACCTAGTTAGGCGTGTTTCTCCTACCGTCAGACTATTGTGTTGCCCCCCTTGTTATGGTAAATAGTTGTCCCGGGGCGTACTCCTGCACATCACACGATTGCCTCTAAAGACTCGTTAGTGTTTCAATGGGATTATTATTGCCATTTGTATCTGCGGCTTCGTAATTGCGTTCCAGACGACCGATATCTGCAAGTTAGTTTTTATGTTCATTGCAATGTATTGGTAGTCTTTTATTAATTAATTAGTATGTTAATTAGATCCTGTTGCTTCTGAATTGTCAACCTCATTAAATTGTAATATTAGCTTTACATCAATAATGATGGTAGTAAAATGGTTATGTTAAAATTAAGGGAACGATGACTAGATTCTAAAAATATTGCTTATATATTCTATGTACTCACCCTCATAAAAAATAAAAGATAATCTTACACATTTCTAGAATATTTTACAGTTTCCTCGTAATGCCTCGTTCTCACAATGGGGTCAGGTAGTCCCTAACAAGGTGGGGCCACATTTAGGGGATCATAAGAGGCTTACATCGAGCATCGCTAAAAAGAATAGGGGACATAATGCTTAACTGTGTACCTATAGGTGTTTCCGCAAGTCTCGAGTACCGGATTTTAGGGGTAAGACCTTTGGGAACAACTGTCTGAAATAATACTACCGCACTGACTAGATCACTTTGCATTATTTACTTGTCTTTTCCACTCGCATGCGTGTTAATAAGTAGAATAGGTATAGTAATGAATAAATTTGTACTCCGTCACGTAATTCGATAGTAATAGGAAACGATTACCTACTCGAAAACGTACACCACAAAAAAACAAACAGAAACAAATTAATATTCAACTTACCTACAATCGATGTCAGTATCAAACGAACACAACACAGTCTAAGTAATAAATGAAAGCTGATTTATTCTAAAATATTGCTAAAGGCTAACTTATCGAATTACTTGATATAAACATAGTTAAACCTACTTACATGTCTAGTACAGAATTCTGGATAATATTATTCAAACGATACTACCAAACTGTACCGAATTCGGCCTCGAATTTGGTTTCAGTCGACTTCGGATCTGGTTTCGGCTAACTTCTGAAATATGAACTTTTTCTTAGACATATTTTATAATTAATCCGATAAACGCACTAGCAAATAAAAATGAAGAACTGTCAGTAAATTTACTACTTCTTCCTTTACGGCGTCATTACGATTATAGTCCTAATAATTGATTTTCTAAACCGTTCTGGGTTTCGATCAGAATTAGAACATAAATACCTGGTTATGGTTTCGGCCAAAACTATAAATAACACTTCTATTTATGGCAGTACTGCAGCATAATAATTGATTAAGTAAGTAATAACAATCTAAGTGGCATTTAACTGAAGTTACAGAGAAAATGACACGATAATTAAAGATTTTTGATATCTTTATACGCAAACCAAAAGCTCAAGTTATGGAAAAAAGGCACGAGAGCAAATTAAATTTAGGCACGATTTGGCTTGAACTTAGCATGTAGTTTTGGCCTTCTTCGTTGGCCGAATGAATGAATGACATAGCTTCTAGTTTGTGTGTTGTAATGTATGTGGGTGATTTTTTATATCGTTGTGTGTGTATCACAGGAAACGGAGGATTCGTTTATTTATCTGTGCTTATAGGCTGCCCTTTTTAATTCCTCTTAACGTGATTCATAATGTTAATCTATTTTTTTTATTAATTCTGAAATATGTGAATCCAATTTTATTTCAACATGGTAAATGATGTTAGTTATGTGTAAGTAAGTAACGTACTTCGTACATTTAGCGATCCGCCTTGTAATTGTATATTCTTTGATAAAATTTAACGAATTTATCGAATTTCTTTTCAATTACTTTTAGGTTAGATTTTATGTTAGTTAATTTTCAATTATATAAATATATAATTGTATTCAATTATATAGATATATAATTGAATACAATTATATATTTATATAATTTCATTTATATAAATGCAATTAAGTAGGTATTATATTTAATATACTAGTTTCCGCCCGCTGCTTCGCCCGGGTGGTATGTATTATATACCTATAAACCTTCCTCTTGATCTCCTCTCTAACTAAAAAAACCGCTTCAAAATCCGTTGCGTAGATTTAAAGATTTAAGCATGCATAGGGACGGACAGACAGCGACAGCGACTTTGTTTTATACTATGTAGTGATAGTGATTATTAAATGAAATAACATTAATGCGCTAATTAAACCAGCTAATTATAAATAATGCAAACTCTCTAAAGAATATATCCGGTACCCGGTACTGAGTGGAATGACGCTGTCAATCAAGATTGCAATGATTTCTTTAACGTGATTAGCACAGCGGATATTAATTCATTAGTCTCTCTGAGTGGCTCTCACTGATAACTTTAGAATCTAGTTCCATCAATGACTTTCATGAGTTAAACGTAAGACACATTAAGCTTTGCTAAGGATGTACTGAGTCTACATGATACGAGCGGGAATCATTGATTCATTTATTAAAGAGATGCAAACGTCTTTATAGGGCCTCACAAAAAGCCTAGTCACTATTTCATGAAGTAGTTTTGAAATTATGCAATTTTATGAAGTCGAATAATGACAGCCCTATGTCAGAACCTACGTTGTCTAAGTCAAATTAGTCGTCAGTAATTGCACAAAATGTACATCTGTCAGTAACCTTTTAAGGCTCGCGGGATCAGGGTTACCGCAACTCATCTGTTCACGAGCCGACCTTTGTGCATCTGATATATTTACAAGATAGTTAATGTAATTTAAAATAAATTGTAGGTTTGATCGCGCATCTGTAATGAGTGCGACCTTAACTCATGTATGATCTTTATCCTTAGACGTTTAGTTTGGGTATTTTATAGTTGATATGAATTATTCAGAAATACCTAATTTTTATTAATAGTGTTATGTTTTAAAACCATTTTTTTTTGTGTTTGTTATGTACAACATTTTGTATCTTTATACTTTGATGTGTTTTTACAAATGTTGTGTGCAAACAAATAAAGATCTTTTCTTTCTTTCTTACCTAGCAAATGTAATAGCGGATGGTATGACTAGCATGTTATGAATTTCTTAAAATCAGATTGATAGTGCTACTGCAGGGTGGATTCGAACTCAGTCCGCATGTATTGGGAGTGAGTTATTTTACTATCTAGCTACCAGCGCTAACAACGACATTGTTTTTAAATATATTCTGTACTAACATTCTTACATAAGAACTATTCTTATGTTAATTATAACTGTTATAAGTATGAATAATTAAGTTCTCATTACTTATACACAGTTGGTATTAGTTCTATGACCGGTTTTGTGTAGGTATGTCAAAGAAATGTTATTAGCATTCTAACTTGTGTCTCTAGTGTCATAGGTGATAATGTTTATTTATAGAAGACCGTTGAAAATATTAAAATTATAATGATACTACTTCGTCCAGCATGGAGATTGCCGTCAGTATTTTGCCTATTTTACTGTATTCATATTTATATAGTATGAAAATTGAACGTGTTTATTATTTTTTTACGTGTTACATAATATTATGTTTTAAAAATTCATTCGCTTACTTATATAGAGAACAAAATATATTATTGATGTATTTAAAATATCTGATACACAATGTGTATTATTCATATACCTTGAAAGTTTGTTTTTAAAATAAATTTTCGCAAATTGTTATTCATTATGACAATTCAACATACAACACGCAACGTAATTATATATACTTACGGCGTTTTTTACAAGCGTATTTTTGAAAAGTTTGAAGCTTCTACTGATCTGAAATCGCTCATATTATTATAATAACTTAATGACCATGTTTGCACTCCAAATTTGATAACGTATCTCCTTACTATTTGAAAAGAAAAAATGTACACCAAAACATCAATCATCGGCATAGACAAAAAGTTTTTCACAGTAAAGTTTCTCACAGAATCCTCCATTATAGTAATGAGGTAGGTTAGCAATCAACTAGTATTATAAGCAAGCGAGTCCATACTCGGTAGTCTAGAGCGCCTAAACGCATGTACCTAATGGTAGAGCGGTCTACGTCAATAGTACACTCTTGTGCTGTCTGTCCAACGTACCTTGTATACACGCCGTTGTAAAGTACCCGGTACACGAGTAAATAACACAAACAGTAGCTGGACTGGTCAGTAGTACAGTTTACTTGATCGTCTATCCGGGCTTTAATGGAAGGGTTAACGTTATATCTGTTACGTTCGCAACGATTTAATGGATGTTTAGCGTTTGCTTGTATCTATTAACGATTATGTTGGTTGGAGGACTAGTGATTATACCGTTGCCACGTTGCTTTTAAAATGTATTATAATTTATATGACTTGAATCTACATTTATAAGGAAGATAAAGGGAGACGAAGACAGGTTGGATATTTTTTAATATGAAATTCTTTTTTTTTCTTTGGCCTCCAAATTCCGCCTATTTGGATATTATTCTGTTTTGTTTTGTCCCTTTTTCTCAAAAATATACTTTGACCTGAAAGTACCTACGTATTCCTTTAATTTTGATCAGTGTGGATATAAAACGGAATTGAAAAACGTATTCTTTCAAAGCTCAATCATATTAATTTGAAAGGTATTTCTAGTGCAAAAGCTTCGCGTGTATGTAGGTTGATATCTTCAGCAAATATATTGTAAGTCAATTAAGTTGTCGGTTCGCTTAAGGAGGTGCAGTAGTGGCTGGTGTCACCATAACTTGGTCACATTATCTACAGTTAGTGTTAACGGTGCCCATCGTAACAACTAGGGATTGGATGTCATCTCCCTTACTGGTATCTATTATGTGTACTAATAAACACAAACTTCCATAGATCAAGTTCATTAATAGACAGGCCAAAAGTCTAAAACTCGCAGTAAACAATCAAATATGTTTGTCTAACATGATATCAATCAAGATTTTGCCTATAAAATTATTTGACAAAAGCGTTAAATATATTTACATTCTATCAAATAATTTGATAAAATTCTAAATTTGATAAACGATTTGATTATTCAACAGGCGCTTATCTGATCCAATCTTTACGTCAACTTATGTATTGGTGTCTCAGGCATTCTCAGATACATATTTACATTAAAGACGTGTACTTCTACGGTATATAATAATAAACAAATAATGATTCAATGTTTGAACGGCAGCATATTGACACAGGTGCTCTCTTCACCTTGACTTACAAAAACACATTTACATAATATTATTTAGAAAGTAATCCAACGCACTATATTTACGAGACGAATAACAATCGCATACGGCTAGTTTTTCCGACTCATTGACTGTCCGCGTCCGTTACTCAAAGTCGCATGCGCAGAACTGACCAGTTTTTAACATTTCAACCACATTTGTACAATGTTATTCGTTTTATATAACTGTGCTTCTAATGGCTCTTAGTTTTTCTCCAATGGTATCGAGGGCGCGTCTATTATAAATCAAGCAGCAAAGACCGCTCTTGTCTGTACTGTTCAACAATTTTTTGTTCGATTTATCATTCTATTGATTATATTATTCATAATCTGATTGTGGTGCGATTGTATGTCCTTGGTTCGATAACATTGGAATTAAATGTTATTAATGTTATTCATAGAGCTATTTATTGGATGTCTGATGAAATTTATTTGGTACTCGGTCTCAATGACAAGTTTATGGTTAATGGATAAATATAACTCTTGAATAATGGATCAATTAAGTAGCTGGATGTTTCATATACATTGCTAATTATAATATAACATAATAAAAATAAAATTAAGGGTATTGTTGGTAGTCAAATGTCTGCTGTAGGTATATGTTGCATGATGGAGTTAGAGCTTTTATCTTTCCGTTTTATTATTATATCTACAAATACACGTAGCCACTAAATTGTTAAAATGTGCATATAAACTTTTTCGTCTTTCTGATGATCAAATTTGATTTGAATTGAATTTATTGTTTAGCGTGTGGCCCTTGGTCCAGAGCGTTCAGGTGTATTTAAATAATAACTAGAATAACAAAAAAAATTGCCTGTCATTGAAAACAAGTTAACCGCCTATGAGATGGTTTAAAATTTAAATCGCTGCCAGAGACAATCAAGTGTCTGTCTACCTTGAAAGGGTTTTTCTTTCAGGTTTTTTCTGTTTTCAAATAAAAAAACAGCTGATCAATTAATATTAATGTAGCTCATCTATTGAATAAGTCTACAGTTTATAATTGACTCCTATAGGTGTCCAATAAATCATGGGAGGCCCCAAGGTTGTTGAAGATTAGTATGCATTAGCGTGGCTCGTTATTCATCATGATGCGCGTATGATATTATTTTATGGGGCCGATTTATAATGCAATTATGTAGAGGGGAAACTTCTTGGTTATTTATTAGAAGTCATAGCAAAGACGTGGTTAGGTTAGGTGCGAGGTCTACGTCTAGCAGATATGATGATGATAGCAAAGAGACATTAAATAAACGGAATTTGCATGAGTAATAAATTAAGGCCATGTGTTGTGTATTTATTTTATTTTTATTACCTTAACCAACAAGAGCACTGTGAGAAAAAGAAAATTCTAAACAAAACTATATATATACCATATACCAACCCATCTAGCCAGGGTGGTATAGTAGGCTAAATTTCCTCCAAAATGTTTGGAGGAGACCCATGCCCGTGGGATATTAATTTAGGAGTTGTAATGATGAATAAATAGGTAGAAGGTGTTTCTCGGTAACGTAGCGGGAGTGTTCGATTCCCGGGTCGTGCAAAAATTGCATTAGATTTTTCTTTGACAATATCAGAATCTACCCGGAGTTTGGAAATGTGTCCAAACTTAGTTGGCGAAATGTGGTTGTGATGTCATATAAAAAACACCATTAAAAGAAATTATAAACTATTGCAACTATCTGCATTGAAACTAAACAGGTGCAGTTCCTCGGGAAAGTTGTAAGCAATTTCCAACACAAACCTATGAAAGCTTTATTGAATTTCTTCACACCTAAGTAGTGAATTATGTGTTAAAGGTAAAACAAAGTGAAATTATGGCTATAGATCTTTCCTTTATTTCTATTGTATATTTGTTACTAAGCTATTGTTTATTCAACAATTTTCTAATAGTTTCTCGGATGTTGTGAAAAGTTATTTAAGCGTGTTATTAAAATTTGTGGCTATTATGAACAATTTGATATTTTTCTGTTGCCAGCTTATAAATTGTGCTGACGACGCTGAAGGAAGCTGTCGCATTTTGATATCATTTTAAAAACTTATTACTTTACCTAATCCTTTTTTCTGAACCTTCGTAGTTTGCTGGAACTTGTTTCATAAAAGAAACAATTGAAAAGTCCGGTCGTGTGACGTCACTCTGGACTCTCAGGTTATTTTTGGCAGTATGATCACGATTACTGCCTGTGTGGCTTCACCTTAGTCATTATTGAGAAAAATATGAATGCTCATTCATCTTTCATGTTTCAAGTATCTGTAATACACGTGCTATTGTCTATTTTCATCTCAAAAAATAAAGTTATAACTACTGATAAAAGAGTAATAGAGTTTCAAAATTCCATTCCCCTTAAGTCGTTTTCCCAAGGCTGAGGACGTGACACCTCCATCGGTCCTCGGCAAGGAACTTATATCTCCAACTAGCAGATATAAGTTCCTTGGTCCTCGGGTCAATTAATAAATATTTTTGTTGTATCCAGCCAGTGTTCTGCCAAAAATAAAACTGTTTCTATAACTAAAACACAATAAAAGAAGACCTCTTTTATTGTTTTATATAATCTTCATATCACAAGCAAAGTGTTATCATATCTGGTATTATTATCATAGAGTTACGTAACAGAGGATTATGATCGTAATTTCTTTTACAATGGGTAAAGTCGTTTGGTTTATTTTACGAGTTCTCGACAGTAAAACTTTACACCTTGGTATGACTCTTAACGTTATGATTGACAATAACCTTAGTTATTGCGCGTTTTATACGTTTGTAGAGAATTTGAGGTCAGCGTCTTCTTTTATGCTCAAGTTTAGTTTTAAGAGACGATATAAAGAAATTTGTTTAATTTGCGTAAATATCTTTCGTACTTTAGAGAATTATTTATAAATTTAATTTTGGTGTTCCTTTATTTTGTAAGCAGATGAATTCTGTTTTACTTTGCTTGCTTTAAAATGTTATTAATACACCCAAAACCTATGGTTATGCAACACCCCAATTAGTAGCACACCAATATGGTTTTTGGGGTCAAAAGGACCCTAGCGATAGAAACATAACTATTGTTAACTTTAAGAATCAATTGACAGCAAACGAAATAAAATTTCCGTTTATATTTACCGTGTATGGTATTTTATCTCTAATGAAACTTAGCATTTATGGAGTGAATAGCATAGTTTAGCGGTGTAAGTCGGTTTATGGGCATCGTTTGAGCCTGAAACAATTACGGAAATAACTAGAAACAAGGTTGTAAACATCACAATGGCGCCTATTGCCCATTGCTTACTAACTTAATCACCATTAGGTTAAGTCTTTCTTCTGCCAACTTCAGTTGATTATTCTCTAGTATTATGAAGACTAGTCATTCTATTGTATGAGAAAGTGAATGTTTTGTTTTGTCTATAATATTATATGAAGAAATTATTTAAATATTATAAATCGTAGAATTATTATAATTATAGCTTGCACTGTAAATAGCGGCTATGCTATTGTTAACAGGAATGTATGGCGTGGTAATAAACCACGCCTTAGATGTAGAGGTGTAATATATATACCTAGCATAATTTCAGACTAAAATACTTACTGACAATTTTACGTTGGAAAAAGTTCAATAGCGGTTTTACCCGAACAGGCGATCGAGCCTTTTACTGCGGCAGTCGTACCCAGTATGCTGCACTATGAAAACAGTGACTGTAAATGATGACAGTTGTTAATTTAGTTTACCATACATTCTCACTATGACGTCATTTATTTCTTAGTTAATACAAATAAAATAATCAAAATCTTTACTAATATTATAAAGCTGAAGAGTTTGTTTGTTTGAACTAGCTAATCTCAGGAACTACTAGTCCGATTTGAAAAAATATTTTAGTGTTGGATAGTCCATTTGTCGAGGAAGGCTTTGAGCTGTATAACATTACGCTGCAACTAATACAAGTGAAGCAACAGTGAAAAATGTTGCAAAAACGGGGAAAATCTATACTAATATTATAAAGCTGAAGATTTTGTTTATTTGAATGCTAGGATCTAAAGAACTACTGGTCCAATCGGAAAATTTCTTTTAGTGTTGGATAGCCCAATTATCGAGGAAGGTTATAGGCTATATAAAATCACGCTACGGCCAATAGGAGCCGAGCAGTGGACAAATAAAGAACGGCAGGAGCGAAGACCCACGCGACTTCTAGTAGGATATATACATATATTGTATGTCTGATCGACCAACCCGTACTAGCCCAGCGTGTATGTATTTTGGCCTAAACCCTCTTAGCTCTCTAGATAGAAGAGAGGAAACCCGAGCCCAGAAGTAGGAAATTAATGGGTTGCTGATGTATATATACCTATAATTTATCTATAATAGTAACAGTACGACATACACTCTAAATTTAAAGTTAGTGGCAGATCGATGTTGACAAGAATGTAAATAATTTATATGACACAAAATTATGAGGTTCACCATCAAAACAACATATAAATTATTCCAAATAAATACTTCTAAATTCATACCTAAAATAGATCATCTAAAAATAGCTCCCAAATATAAACTGTGTCTCGAAATACTTTGTTTTTAAAAGTATTTTAGATGCAAAGATAAAACTGTGGGGTCCCATACCGATGTCTGTATGTTATAAGCAGTATATTTTATTTATCTCTATCTTTTTAAAAGACAACGTCGTCGTGTGTCGCGATGGACTTTAAAAACAAAACAATTATGTACAACAAATATTTGAAATAAAAAACAAATATATATAATTGACACAAACAGTTGTCTCTTGTGGGAATCGAACCTACGACACTCAGCACGCAGTTTTAATGACGAAACCTTAACCGCTACGCCACCGTGACAGTTTTCTATTCCCCTCTATAATAATAAATTGACTCATACATAATGCAGTTATAGGTTACTTATACAACCAATAAATAGATTTTATGTACCTACTTACTTCTTATGAATTTTATGAGAGGATTTCCTAGTAATAGGATTATACTCCTAGTGATGATCTCACTGCAGTGTTACGAATTGACTCTGATTCACTGTAATCGAATTAATTATTGCACGGAGCAAATATTTATTGGTGTAATATTTATTTGTGTACCAAATTAACTGTGGTTAGTTTCAATTATTAATTAATTCATTGAATAACAATAATTTTTAATTAAAGTACGGTATTGGTTTATCATTATTTCCAATTAGCGTAAATATAAATATACCTTTAATTAATACGGGTTGGTATTTAAAGTTGGTAATTGGTTTGATTGTGCTAATAAAAACACCTACACAAAACTGAACTTTGTTGCGTGAACAATTTCTAAAATTTATATTTTTATTAGGTAGGTATACTTTTTCTCTCCTCTCCTTCAAATAATGGTGAGGGAATTTTGCCTACTATACCACATATTATATAGGGTTTGTTTCAAATTTTACTTTTCTTGCAGTGCTCTTGTCTGCATAAAGTTACTCCCTTAGTCTATAGTATATTCTTACCTACTTCTTAAAATACCTAAAATAAATATATCTTAAATTTAATCATCTCATTTTCGGTGGTCAATTATGGAAATGGATGGCGGTCAAATGATAATAGCGGTAGGGATAGGCCTATGCCAATGATTTGATTATCCTCCACTAAAATTAATAATAATATAGAACTATCAATAAACTCATCGAACAATACAATGTAGAAGAGAAAATTCGAAAATGAAACTTTGAAGGCGCCTTAAAAATACAAGACGATAGCAAACAGGTCTGCGTCACCCACGCGAATTCCTCGCAGGGCAGTACAGTCGCCAACCGACAAGCGTAGTACTGGTACTGACATTACATGGCACTTGGCAGAATAACTAGCCACACCTGCCCCCCTATCTGGTCTTTAATGCGACAACCGCACGCATTTTATCGTTACCACAAACGTTTTTATATCCTACGTATACCTTTCAGAGTGTTAGCGCTTGTATGACACTTAGCCAGGCTTATCTCGAGCTAGCTCTTAAAATACTAATGGATTTCTGCTCAGTTAATGGCGATGGAACTCGAATATAATTTGCAATTATGCAGGATAGTATATATCGGGTAATGTTATTTAGTTTTTTTACATTGGTGTTTTATTTACTGCCAGAAATACTTATAAAAATCTTTTTTTCTAGGAATTAGGTGAGGCTTAGTCCAGCTGTGTAAGTCATTGGGCTAATATGATGATCATACTTATAAAAAATATTTGATCAACCTTCATGAGATAAATAAGTTCCTTGCATATGAACTTTTGCTTCATGTCACTGGTGTTTGAAATTAGAATTCAATATTGCGGCCAAGGAAATATTAAACCTATTTTAATTTTAAAACTAATTGTGTGATTAGTTTTTTCATTAAATTTGTAAATTGAATTCATTATTTAAAGAATTTATTTTATTTAATTTTTTAAGCTGGTATCAGTTCCACAATTTTCATAAAATTAACACAGAAAAAGCATTTGGTAAAACTATTGTGAAATAGAAACCTGATATGTGAAAGTGTGCTTTTAGTTTTTCTTGAAAAACCGTCAAGCGTGGGTTTCGACCACCGTGACTTTTGTTGTATAATATTGTACATATTGATATATTATGTATAATATAAACATTTAGTTTTATTCCGCGGAAGAGCCGGTCGTGAGGTCGATATTCAAATCGACTTGCGCCAACTTGACGTGCAAGTTAATTGAAATGTATTATGCAAATACGTTTATGCACATAAATAAAACATCCTGACACTTATCTACTAAGGTCAATGTACTCAGTGATTCATCCACCAAATTTAATATTAGGCCACTCATTCAATGTTTTATTTATGAGTTACAGTGATTTATTATAAAATATTTTTTATACCTACGGATTTAAAGTCAACTACTTACTACTTCACTGAATCATTGTGACAAATGTTGGCTTCTGTTAGAAAGTAACACCTTAGGTTTCTATTCATTTCTCCGTACATTAGGCTAATTCAAGCCAATATAAGCCACAGTATACCTACTTAAAAATCTTAAAAGATTCTACTACTGCAAATTTATGTTAACTTATCTTCGAAATGTGGTGATAACACGAGAGGCGTTTAAGCTAACGTGAAGACTCGTCTTATGGTGCTGAGTTCTGCATGGCTTGTTATAGACTGGAAAGTCGAAAATAGAACGTAATGTGGCCTTTAGAATACCGTCACTTTAGTGACGTCATCTCACGTTGCGATCCTTGGTAACTACATAGTAGCAGAATACACTTCCTCGGTCTATCTAAGATACCGGATTTATTTATATTATATGCTGCCTTCGATTCCCATTATGTTCTTCTACAAAAACTAATCCGTCAAAATTTATATTACAATTTCCAAATATTATACTGCCCATAATATTAAAGTTTGCTACCAATCTAAATAGTCAGTATAAAAATATTACCCTCATTCCTTATAACAGTCGGGCAAATAAAATCAGTTCACTATCAATAAAACTTTATATCTTGTACGTGCTAAAATAGACGTTACGATAACATCGGCAATTTTATCGACTTGGAAATTCAAAATGATCTTACTAACATTTAAAGTTAAGTATACAAAGTTTATAGGACTTTTGAGACTAGCCCACGCAGTGTGAGGTGCAATAAATGCAGTAATACAGCCTACAGACGTCAGTTCCATGTGATTTGACCGCCATAATTTCATAATTACGTGTTATAAATCGCCTGTATGAACGTTTTGCGGGAATGGCCGATGCAATTCCAATTATCTGACGCCTTAGTACATCCCACGTTTTACTAAAAGATCGTGATTGCATTAACAAGTTGTAAGAGCTTGTTAAAAGCTATGATTTTCTTGTGTTTATTTAAATAATTATATTTATTGAAAGTTAGGTCAATTATGAGATCACTAGTTTCCGCTAGCGATTAAAAATAGTCTAATTATGTCACGCTCCGGGGCTCGAAATCTCAGTTATTTATTTCGTGCTCATTCCGACAGTACAGTTTGACATGTTTTTGCAATGGGGAAACGCAAAAATACGATAAACAGTTATAATGTTCGTTTTGGCGAAAAGAGACATCGAAATCAAAAACACAGTAATATTTAATCTGATATTTCGTGACAAAAAAAAACGTAAGCAAAATATTTATGCAAAAACTCATGTCAATAGTTTTCTATTTAAAAAATTGGACATTTTTAACGGCAGTACCTAAGGGATGATTTATATTAGACCGGGCCGTGTGGTGTAGACGAGCTGCGTACGTTAGTAAACAGGCCCGGACGGGACACGGATCATGCCACAGAACATAGATAGGTTGATCATGCACTGTGTAATATAAACTGCTTCATACAAAATATATTCCGTCCGGGCCACGCACACAGCACGGCTCGGTTTAATATAAATCTTCCCTTAATCTTTTTATAATATTGGACGCAACCAGATCTCTCTCAGTAACGAAACTGGGGATAGTGTTCATGATTCTTCTACTACGCGAAGAATGGAAAAACGAAATTGTACCACCCGTTATTTAAACTGCACAGCTACTTCTGCTGCGTACATTACCAAGGTTGATTAAGAACAACATTTCGATAAAAGCGGATGTGCATTACTCATCTTGCGTTTCAAAAGCTTTATCGGCGAATTGCACTGGTGCATGATTGAATGTTCTTCGTAAAAAGTAACACCACTACTTTCGGAATCCCCATTAAGACGCACCGTCTGGTGGTGGTAATAATAATCGATTGACGAAGAAGTGCGTTCTGCACCATATCGGATAATTAATCATGCTCTTATAAGGCGTTCAATACAGAATTACCATCCTTAATAAGCTGTGAACGTCGATTTATTACACGAACAACATTCGAAACACTTGGTACACGAAAAGCTTTTTATTCGGGCAAAAGCCGTAAAAATTGCAATCGAGGTGATTATAATATACATTCTCGAGTGAAGCGCATTTATATTTCTTTTTCTCTCATGATGATTTCAAGGAAAAATCTTGGTGAGATACGTTTAATGTGATGGATTAACTAATGACTTCGAGAGGCAGTTATTACAAAAAAATATTCATTTTTGTATTGTTAATGTTACTTATAATTTAAATCTTAACACAAAAACATGTTTTAAACACTGTTCTCTTATTTATGTTTGTTTAATTACAGCTGAATATTGGTTGATGAACGACGTGCAAACAATGTTCTTTCTAATGGTACCAACATTATTATCTTGTTTAAAACATGTTTTAACGTAAATAACCCATCAGTAGAAAACTAGAAACACAATGCTCTGTTAAAGTTGAAATCTTACACAAAATTGGAAACGAGCGCTCGAGTAGTTTCAGTTAAAAGATATAAGTACTCGTAGTTGTTCAAAACAATTAAGCGGTAAGCCATAACATCTCGGTGGGTTAAACAACTGGTTGTTTTATTGTTTTTCCATTACTAGCAGTAGCACAGAAGTAATTTGAGATATCTCCGGTTGCAGCGAGTTAAATTTAAAACTAAATTAAGTCGGCTCAATGCGTCTCAACGGTTTATAAGGAAAATAATTGAACTTGGACGAATATAGCCGACGATATTGGGCCACACATTCAGTTGGGGATTTTTGGGATAACTTGCCTCCAAACAGTTTTGTATTGTGTCGGGAAGGATTTACAAATAAAATTTACGAACACAGAAATGATTTTATTGAGGAGTCCCATGCCCAGCATTGGGACGTTTATGGGTTGAAGTGACACTTGGTTACTCTTTTAGTCACCTTTTACAACACCCAGGGGTTGAGATGGGGTAGTGACATTATGTATTCTTTTTTTTACTTTAAAATATAATATAAATATAATAAATGTCTTTAGCCGTAACCGTAAAATAATATCCAATATTAATAATAGCGTGATGCTAACCTACACGTCAAAATTACGTGTTGTAAAGACAAGCTGGCTAGAAATATCTACTTTGATTATGAATGTGCTGTGTCGCAAAATTTATTAACCTGGCATCAATAATAGTGTTAGCCAACGTTACAAATAACAGTATTTACAGCGCACTTTTATAGCTGAATAGCATAATTTATAGTTTTGTTGTAACGTTGTATAAATAACTATTTTCATGTCGCAAGACACTGGGGCCGTGCGTGCAATTCATCACAATTTTATTGACGACTTTATGACTTTTTCCTAATACGATACGACGTTTTGATGTCTTTACGCAAGCTTATGTAGTCGTGTCGCTCTAATATTTTGATTTCTAAGAATAGTTTTTAATATAGCATGTATCGGAAACATTTCCGGTCTTGCAGACATTACACAATGACTGAAAAGTGTTAAAAAACGAAAATTATAATTATTGTAATAATATTCCTTAAACTTTAAAACTGTACCTTAAGCAAATACATTTCTAAAGTTCTAACGTAACACGCTGAAATTATTGTAAAATTGAAATTGCAACAATAACAGGGTCCAAGGCATGATGGTAAAACTCTAGTACCTACTCCACCAAAAAGGTAAAAAACATTTCAAGTCCAACATGCAATGTCGAGTTCCAAAGGAAACAAGAAAAAAGACATTCCTACAAAGAAGGTGTTATTTATTTATTTTATCTTGGGAAACGTGCTTAACGTGACATCATGGTTTACGTCACGCAAACGAGAATGCCTCCCTACTCTCTATATTCTAGATATAAGGTAAATTCTCCAAAGGCGAACGTACGACCGACCTTCTAATTTACTAAGTACTGCCACGGGCAAGGACTCGACTATTCCTGCTTTAATATGCTCGAACTATCTCCCTTACAGATAAAACGGCGCTTGATCATTAATTAGTCTAAAAGCTTCTTAATAAAGATATTTAAAAGCTATCGAACGGCAGCCATTTATGAGTTTCATTTAGATAAAAAAGATTTATGAACGGTGCGCCACTTATATCAACTTCGAGTAACGTATGGGTGTTTATTGGAAGAGATTAATTAGTTTCTTTTATTTTTAGAACAATTTACAACCGTGAAAGTTTAGATAAGGTATTTTATGAAAAACAGTAAGACTTTTGAATAATATAATATAATATAATAATATTCTACCACATTCACACAGCGCCATCTAGTCCCAAATTAAGCAATTATATTTGCTTGTGTTATAGGTACTAAACAACTGATATACTACTTAATTTTTTTTTTTTTGTAAATACATACATATTATAGATAAATTACACCCAGACACAGAACAAACCTTTATGCTCATCACACAAAGATTTGTCCTGGGTGGGGATCGAACCCACGACCTCCGGTTTAGCAGTCAGGGTCACTAACCACTAGACCAACAGGCCAGTCAAAAGTATTTATGATTATTATAAAAAGGTCTTCTTTTAAAATACGACGCCTTGTCAAATGATTTTTAATATTGATAATAATTAAGAACCAAAGCAAAACTAACACAACCTACAAGTAAATGAAAATCCATTTTCTATCAGCGTATTCTTTGAACAAAATAAAATCACAATTTGATAGATTGCTTGTTCAAATACTGGACAAAGGGTATAAATAAGAAAGGACAATGATTCCCCAGGATTCCCCCAGTCACGTCCGTGAGTGACTGGCGTTAAGTACAATAGACTTCGGGGTGGTCAGTCACATCACATGAATTAATGTCTAAATGACAGCGAGCGGAGAACAATTTAATTATCAACTTTTGTCCCTTACGACTATTATCGCTTTATATTGAAAACTATTGGGACTTTGGAAACTATTTGGTTTTAATTATTTTACTTACAGACGATTAATTCATAATTATAGTTGTATTAGAAGTCTATCTTGCATATTTTTACAAATGGCAACAGGCAATATGCGTTATTTTTATGCTATTTATATATGAAACTGTTTCTAAGTAATGTAAATATTTACAGAAAAAAATCATAGTTGAATTTGATGGTCAATCTTTCTATCATGTTCGTCAGTTTAAGATTTTGTTTGACGCTTAGTAACACGTAAGCACTTTGTTAATGATAAAACTGAGACATTAAATTGTTTGAGACACTCTCACGAGTATCACTAACTAAATTGGCACACGTCTATTCAAAAACAATTGACTGTCAAATGGTACTACAGTGTCACACCTAGACACTACTAGGTATAGAAGAGACCTACAATAAATACAATAATATACCTAGAACAAAACATTGTTTATACAAAAAAACACGTACAACTAAACTAATTCTAATATTGTAATGTAAACATTAATATATATTCTGTTTCCTTTGTTTTAGGTAAGTGTTCAAGGCGGCCACGTAACTATTCACCCTTGAGCGAAACCCACGTGGTTTGTATTAATATTCATTATTATTAATAATTTATTCTGATCATATCGGTGTACAGTCATGCTGGTCTGTTTATCCCGTAGGCTGCGAATGGTACAACTTACAAGTATTTGTTGTTCGGTTTTGTTTAGGCGACGGAACATAGACTCCTTTGTTCCGCAGTTAGTGCTATAGTCTAAACACCTGGCTGTTTTTATACAGATGTGTTTCACAAAGAGGAAAAAGTAAATTTGCTTTTGAGTAAGTTCCGATAGTTATTTATGGGCTTTTTGTAGTGATGATGGTTTACTATTGTGGTAAACAAAAATAAAAATATGTAAATAATGTGATTTAAAATAAAAAGTATAGGTAGAATTTCGCTGTACTACACATTTATGAAATACAATCCTTGATTATCATCATTATGTAAGCCGTAGAACGTCCACTGCTGGACATAGTCCTTCTCAATCAATCCTAACCTACGTAGACATATTTATGTATTTATTTATGTACTGAAAATAGTGCAAAACACTTGATAGTAGAATTAGATAGTGTCGTCAAACAAACTAGGATTTGACGTACCTATGTTTATGTTTTCATAAGTGTCACCACCACCCAGCTTTCCAACAATATTGAAATCAATACTATAATGAACAATCGAAATCGGAATCGGGGAAATTCAAATTAGGTTAGCCGTTCTTAATGGACAACTATTAACCTACTTTCTACCAAGTCTCAAATTAGGGTTAACTTCTAAGAACTGTTAAATTTATATGATAGTTTATGTAAATCAGAGATGGAACAGCGCAGTACAAACGCCGACAATATACCATGTCAAGAGGAAGACGAATTAGTAGAGTAAACACGTTGACAAGCTTTATCTGTTGAACTTATTTATGTAACCGATAAGTTTACCTTAAAATATTGAGAAAGTTCCAAATAAAGTAAGTATTTATCGGCTTTCAGGGAGAATACTTCGTTTTGAAATATCGAGTTACTCGATTCTTGGTTCATCGTGCGCAATATTATTCTTATTCATGGTGGGATATAGGTGGGGAACACAAAAGATCAGTGAACATCTCATAATAAAGGTGTTTCTATGGAAGTCCTTGAATATTGTCATTGGATCCATTATGTCCTTACAATGAGTTACTGTCCGGAACGAAGCTTCAAATTGCAGAAATAGGAGGAATAATAGAACATATTTTGAAATTGGAATACTAAATTTTTAAATTGAAATACTAAATTTTTAAATTAAACTTTATTTAATTTGGAAAACGGTTAATAATTATGCCGAATTTAATGACTCGTGATTTATTGATGTCAACTAGATATTTGTAATAAAATAATACTGTCATCTCTATTAATGTTTTTTATTATCATTATATTATCAGCAAATAATTATTTAGGTATTTAAACCAATTTAACCAATAACATAAATTACTCACTAGTCTGGAAAGCCCAGAAACAAAACTTTATACATAAGTTTGCTTGTTTACTGTAAATATTTATAAACGCAAGCCATTATCTGATTACGGCCCAAAGTACCTATAAAATATTAAATATTTTACTTTATCAGTCTACTCGATAATTGTGGTATCCACGTAATAGTCTCCTAACATGACGAAAGGATTTAAGCAGCAATACAAAACAAACATCTCCCTACAGAGGAAATCGCGAACTATAGGTACAGCTCATATAAAATGATTATATTACCAACATTTAACTTATCTCGTATATCTTACTTTGAACATAAACCATCACTTTAATGCAAAAATAAAAGTTAACAAAACGATGTGTTATAAACTTTCTGATACTTTCTCCGACCCTATTGGTGGATGGGCCATTAATATGTGAAGAGATTGTTCTGCATCACTGCACTAACTTCCCTCTGTTCGTCAATTTGACGCCACGTTCGAGCTGACTCGTCACATCGCATCGTCGGCCTACTTTCCGTCCCGATGCATACAAGACCACGTGGCCGTGCTTACATCGACGCGTGCCGGGAATCAAATGATCTGGAAGTAAGCATTAAATTTATTTGTCGGAATTGTTATTGATTGTCAAGGAAAATGATTATATGTAAGTACTTTGTATTGCATTCTGTGTGAATTGTATTTAGCAATTCGAAATAAACGTGATATTTACAAAGTAAATATTTAAAGTCTAATACATACCAGAATAGATTAGCTCTAAAGTTCTGTATGAGTTCAAAAACAGCCCCGCCCCTGTTTTAATACGAGTATATACTGACCTAAAACTAAAAATAAGCATTTTTTTGGGGAATCGCAAAAGAAGATCTTGCTTGAGGACTCATCCTATTTGTTAAAGCATACAATTAAAACTAATAATAAAATAATCATGGATGCTCGTATTTTTAACGTATGGTACGTATACGATGGTAGATGGTGCTAACAGAAGCATGTTTCTGTACGTAACTCAACTCTGAACTATCTACCAATGGGTCTATTTTCCATTAAACAATTAAAAAAATATTTAAATATTTAATTCAAATATTTGCGATATTGCTTTACTGCGCTGATTTGCATAGGGCCGAAGTGTGACCTCACTCACGGACGTAATAACTAATTAGTGATAGCACATTATGTTAGTCAATATCTATGTAAGTACATATTGTGTTTATAGGTTCTCAGTATCACAATCTATTTTTAGAAGCAGAAGCTTTTCTTTGTGTCTGACATTCAACTGTTTTAAAATAATTTAAGGTAGGAAAAGCGCTTGAGCTTGAACTTAGGTATATACTTATCTAAGACCTGGCAACCGCTTTCATCCACACGGGCTGTATACACGGCTGTGTGTATCTAATAATCATCTGAATAAAACACAAGTTTACTTTAAACTGATGTATGTTATTCGATTTTA
Source organism: Laspeyria flexula (assembly GCA_905147015.1). Classification (NCBI taxonomy): domain Eukaryota; kingdom Metazoa; phylum Arthropoda; class Insecta; order Lepidoptera; family Erebidae; genus Laspeyria; species Laspeyria flexula. The sequence continues at coordinate 9,885,342 of LR989962.1, read as the reverse complement.
AAACATTCCAGGTTAACTATCTTTGGCCTCAATTGGCTAGCAAACGAAGTAAAGTTCCAATCATTATTAACAAGAAAATAGTAAAATCTCATTCGACGAAACCTTATTATTAGAACTTGAGTACCGTTCAACCTGTTTGATGTTTACAAAGCAAATATCTATCGTAATGGGCATAAAATATAACGTGCATCGCGTTCGCATACTTAATATCGACAGAACATTTCACAAGATATCTACTGGGCAACGTTTTTCTTTGGCCCATTCAATAGTTTGTGTATCTAACGAGTAGTGAGTTTGTAAATTATCTTGTCGACACATTGCTGTTTCTTCAGCAACTAAAAATGTTTGCTAATACTCTATAGGATGCGTGCAAACTTGGAACAGACTCAGTCTTCAGATGTTTAAATGTAAACATTAGTGTTAGTAGTATCTCGAGTATCTTTCAGGCCATACTATGTTTACGATATTTCAATTTACAATAAAACGTATGTACTCATTCGTAAGAACTCTGTGTATTTTCATTTTGTTTCTTTTTTGCTGGCCGATGACCGTTAGATGTTCGTAGTAATGGCGCGTAATGCGAATAGTAAATTGTATTGTTCGAATTTTGAATACGTGAGTAGGTACCTGAATTGAAGTGAGTTTGTAATAGTTGCCAGTTTATAAATAGATGTAATTTTTTTAATAGTTTGTTTGAAAACTATATTGTTTGAAAATCGAAAGAAGTAAATAATTATAATCTTACAAAGCTAGGCTCAAAAAAAGGTTACAAAGGCAGGAAATATAATTATGCTACGGTTATCGTTCAGGCTGAACCTATCAGGGAACGTGACTATCCATACTAAACTAGTAATATGTCATTGCTTTATTTGACCGTGGAAGATAGCCTAGCAAATGAACTCTAAATAGAGACAAATGCTAATACAAGTCCACATCAAGTACAAAGTTGCCGTTAGTTTCATATTATGTAATACACAAAGATGAGAGACACCGACAGTTGGCGGAGAATGCCGCAGATAGCCCAGCTTTAGTTTACCGTGAACTTACAGTCATAATACATAGTTCGGTTACACTATTCCCGAGACCACTTCTCACCGCCTTTATATTGGGAATAAGTAGAACGTTGTGCTGGCAGCTTGGAAAATTTTGTATTTTTATTTTAAGTTAGTCCACGACCCGTGTCTTTTGTTTTCCGGGTGGTGCTTACTACATATTATCACATAGGGTACCTGTCGTTAGCTTATAATAATGTATATCCACCGCACTAGCCCAGTGTGTGTAGAATATGGCCAAAACCCTCTCAGCTCTTTTGATAGCGGAGAGAAAACCCGAGTGCAACAGTGGGACATTAATGGGTTAGTGATGAATTTTGGTAGACTGTCACGGTGGAGTAGCAGGAATAAGGAGGGTTCGATCCCAGGCAGTCAAAAATGGTATTGGGTGTTCGGTCTTGGTATTTTCAGTATCAGCGGAATCTGGGAATAGCCAAACACAGCTGGCGAAATGTGTGATGCACCTTTACCTCTTCGGAGAAAAAGGCGAGACGCTATGTTATGTTATGTTGGTAAAAAATAAACGCACGCGTGCTAAAAACGCCATTTTTTTCAGCCTTTGATCTTAAACTTTTTTTTTAGTTGTTGATTTTCCCTGTAATATTATATTTTACGAGATACATCAAGTATGCTTTCGAGCGTCTATATATTATGAGTAACAGTTATCGTTAGAGTGGAGGGGCGGTTCCGTACATAACTTAATCGCATCGCATTACCTATCCGATGTCAGCGTATTTCCGTGGCGTCGCCAGCCCCGTGTTTAATTTCACTTAGCGATCGTCTCTTGTTATTGTGGCCTAGATGCCGAGGAAAGCGGCCCTGCCCATTATCTACTAGTACCCGACACGACAAACTTGTATTTTCTTCAATCTATTTTTGATTAGTTACTTTGTGCCCATTCATCGTTAATAATTATAAGCAAGGTGCCCAAGAAAATTATGAAAATATGAATGGACTAGGCAGTTTAGTAGGAAACTGATGGTTAGCCTTGACACTCTTTACTTAATTCTTACCACTGATATATGTGCGATTTAAAACAATGAAGTCGCAAAAATTTTGACATTTAATTACCATGACAACGAATCTATCCATGTAAACTATGTTTATAATCGCAGTACTAATTTAGCAAGATTGCCGTATGGTTGCGTGACTCACTGAAAGCAGATGTTTGCCATAGTCGGCTATCAGCGACATGTGTGAACCTATGTCTGTGTAACATCACCTCTGCGCGCGCGCCCGATTGACAACTATCCTTACATGTGGACAGTTCATAAATTAGGTGTAATATTTTTCATAATGGCCTTTAGCAGCACTGTTCGAATTGTTCTTTTAGTATTCGAAATTTAAATTATTATGATACTAAAGTAATTTTTGTATAATTATATCGTCTATGACTTTATCCTGAGTACAATATTATAAAGATACCCCTAAATCCTGTGAAGATTTTATTAATTAATTTAACGGTCTGCTTTTGAAATATATATATAAATATATTCATTATGAAAAAATACCCGCGTAGGGCGCCAACAGAATAAAATCATGGAAACAAAGGACAAAATAAAACACTCATCATAATGTTCCAACGTATTCGAAATTTGAATACAAGCGTTGGGGCGTGAATATACTCTAATTGTGCGCGCCTCAATTTTGAATTTTGATTGCGTGTTTCTTTATTGTTTTACACTCTTTTGTCTATGCGCTGGTTCTGCATTAGTCTATGATTGCTTCGACTCGACTATTTCATTGAATACATAATGTCAAACGATTGTTTGGAACAGAAGTGGTGCTTTTGATTTATGGACAAAGCAAATCAGAATGAATGAAAATGTAAATTGTTATTGTATTGAGTGACATTGAAGCTGTTTCAAATATAGATGCAATTGATTACTCAATCATTATGGATACTTACCTACTTGTGCTTATACAAAATCGACCTGGCTATTATTTTGGTCAGTATCTAGTCACTCACCTACAGACCCAACATAGACGTAAAAAAAGGATGCTAATAGACTTGGTGTACTATGCAGCTATTCAGAATATAGAAATTCCATAAAATATTAAAGGTAATAGCAACAAAAAATTGAATAGACAAGGTTAATAATAGCTGTAATTGATGTAAATTTTATTGTTGTATTCTCGACCTAAGTAACATCAGAAATACTTTTAAGAAGGATATTGCAATTTTATGAGCGAAGAGTAACTACTTACATTACATCAAGTAGACCACTTTGGCACTTCCCGGTCGATATTTAGGAGCGGCAATAAACTGGCAACAATGCATTGTGTGCTACTTGACGCCTACTGTTACACCCTGGTTTGATGGCTTTATGTGCCTAATGCATTTCGTATTATCGTATATCATCCTTTATATCGTGTGCTGTTTCGTGTTCTTTGTTTTATTACATTATGAAAATGTAACTAATTTATTTATTTTTATATTAGAATAATTGGATAGAGATTTATTGAATCAGAATTTAAATAAACAAAATAAATTTTAGATTTTATATAATTATTTATTACATTTTATTTTATTACAGTAATATTTTTCTTCTATTGCAATTTGCTGAACTTTTTGCCAATGTCACAATTAAAAAAATGAAGAAATTTTTTTTTCGTAAATCTCCCATATATTTAAAAAAAAAATCTTATTTGTTTTGAATTTACTTTGACGTTCTAATTTTGAAATTTACATGTCATAAATTTAACTTTATAATCCTGTGCTTATTTACAAATTAAATGTATTAATCTATAGATAATTATTTGAATAAGCATTAAAATAATATGTTGTCTCAATATAGATTGTTAGGTGCCAATGTAAGTATTTATTGCACTCCACAAATGAATTTGTTTAATACTATCAGTGTTGAAATATAGCTGCAGTGTTTGCTTCAATCTCCTCGGAACTACCTAGTTGTTTAATTTTCTCTTGTCAGAATTCAAACTTGTCAAGAACAGTTTTTCACTACAAGTTTATCGCTAAATTGGTGGAGTTCATTTGCATGCTGCTACGGTTGGCGCCTGATTGACATGCAAGGTAATCGTTGCCAATATTTCTATTACGTGACCGGACGCTTCTAATCTGTTTGTAGATTTGTAATAAAATATCGGTATAAAATTAAACCTCCACTATTTTTGGTCAATCATGTTATTATGATTATGTACAGTGAAATGTCGTCCGTGTATCCGGCCAGGTTTTTTGTGGTTTTATATCTAAAGCAACCTCCACACCAAATTATTTTTTTTTAAAAATACACAAACATTTATAGTCTATACTTAATGGAATTTTCTCTCACGAAATTCAGTATCAGCCAGTAATTTACAAATGAGCCCGGTTGATGGAAATAGGCTCGCCCCTAATGATGTTAAAATGCGATATGTCTCTGCCTAAATGTTCGGAAATAAAAACCGTGATGCTGAGTTATATTGTGAAATAATCGTAATGTTTTAATAAAAAAATAATCATTCCAACATTGTCCAAGACATTTGGTGCCAAGGACAGCTCTGCAATGCAATAGATATGTAAGTCATGTTTTATTTAATAGAATTATTATTTTTATTTGCTTTTATATAGTAAACTAACGGCAGTGCAGCAGGCTTTATATTGTTTAAAGTAGATTGTTTGGATATTCTAGGATTAATATCTTATAGCATTTACTATAATTATCGCTGTCTGTGAACTAGTGCAAAGTTTAATATCAATTGGGCTAACAGTTCTCGAGTTTTAGGTGAACATACATTCACACATACATTCAAGATTATATGAAGTTGCTTGATATCTTTCATCATAGTCATTACAGCCTGAAGACGTCTACGGTTTGACATACTATGTTACATTACATAGGTTCAATCTTACTTATTCCACAATGTACGTCCGGTTCTGTGCCAACTTTAAAATATTCTACAATATATCAATACAACAAAAAATAAACAATAATATAAACATAAACCAGCCAATCATCTGCTATTTTAAGCTCAAGTCCAAAAATAGCAACTCGTTCTCAAATTAGCTATCAACAACTATTAAAATGGTGGATATGCCCCAGTCTTTCCTTAAAAGGACGCTACGGCTGTCAGCGTGTACTGCTGTTCCAATTATTAATTGATCTAAGCCCTAGGCCTAGCCTAATCCGGGTCAGATGACAATTATCCTCTATGCTAATGTCGCTGGTAACACCAGAGCGATTCAAAGTACTTATCGCGTATACATATTGAGTACACCTAGTACTGGTAGGCGTTAACCCATTTGCCTATTAGTTCGTATTTGCGAATGTTTTTGAGGTTATATGGTGTTGATAGGTCTGAATATTCACGAGAGCTGAGAGGGTTTAGGCCATAATCCCCGCACGCTGGCCTAATGTGGGTTGGTGGATTAGACATACTAGAATTTCTTCTAGGGTAAATTAATTTTATGTTTCATTTAATGTTCACAGAAGTAGTAAATGTATCGTAATTTGTTTTCAATTAACCTCTGTTTGTTAAAAAGGGACCGGTACTTTCTTAATGTGTTTTCTCTAATTGATATGCAGTGTACACTATTAGATACACATTACTGGGAATGAAACAGCACTAAACAGTAATAGTTGTAAAGTCATCCATAAAATTAGCAAATAAGATGTCTAGTTTTAAGTCCGGGTAACACGTTATTAATTTCTGAAAAGCTACAAGCTGTTTATTTCAGGTACCAACTTATTTTAGGATCTGTAATAAAAATACTTTTGCTTGTCATAATAAGACCTAAATACACCTTACCAATATATCTTGAAACCAGTTCTTCTCGTAGAAGTTAGGTTTATCATCGACTGGTTCTGCACAGACTGTTGATATATGACATATTTGGTTATCATTGTTTAACGTACGCATAGGTAAGCAGTTGCAGTCTGAAGATATTTATGTGGTAAGCACCAACTAGAAAACTATATTATGTTTCTTTAATAACAGTTTGCTACATTTATCTATTGATTCCACATAAAGAACATTCAGCCTTTTGTATAGCCGATGATTCCACTTTATAGTGGTCAAATAAGTTTTAAATAAAGTTAAAGGGAAACAGAAACATATTGTACCTATAGCAACTAATTCAACAAATTATATCACGCAAAATAACAGTATATTAAAAACAACGCCTGATAAAAATCTCGCATTTTATTATAAGGTTTTTACACTCAGCGAATTAAATCGCGTGATTCAAGGACTGGTGAAAATTCGCAGTACTCTGTACAGAGTAAGTAATGCGATATGGTAGTTTTGTGCTGGGCGCGACGGCAGGCTTGGCGACACGCAACGCTACCGGACAAGTAATAACTCTTTTGATTTATGTTGTAAATTAAATAATCCGTTACTGTGAAAATTACGCGTCATGAGTTGCTATTTTTGGATGAATATTGCTTGTTGTAATGAAAATAATATTCATACGCGTTTTCATTTTCAGTTGTTTTTCTTTTATTACGCATTTTGTAATGGATTGATCATCGTAACTTGCATTAAAAGTAAACATTATTTTACGGAAAACAATTTTATATTTCGGATGTTAATGCCTTAATCTACATAACATAACATAAAATTTTGTTGTAAGATCTTGCCTTTATTGGGAAACTTTTAACTAACAGAAAGTGTCAGACTCACATCTCTAATTATTTTTATTATTTAGCAAAGAAAAACTTGATGCATTGTAAAATTTACTAGATATTAGTAAATTTAAATTCTAACGATGCTATCGTAACTTAACCGGTTGCTACACCCGCATTATTAAGTTAGCAACATACTTAAACATGGACGATGGCTCCCGATAAGTTTGTTACCGTGTGTATTGACTATAATGAGTATCCTGCACTTAATTAAGGTAACTTAATTTATGTTGTTGTCGCTACTTGCTACGTAAGCGATAATTATGAACATGATGTAGGTATTTAATGGAAATTATCTATTGTATAGGCGTGGCGTCGTATAGTAATTAGTAACTAGGCTAAATCCCTCCACAATCTTTGGAGGAGACCCGTGCGAAGCAGTGGGATATTTCTGGGTTGTAGTGATGATGATAGGCGTGGGGATCTATTGTTAGATTTGGACTATAGAAATTTCGATAAAATATAACGTAAGGATATTTTGTAAATTGCTGGTCTTGAATACCTGTAACCTAAATCTGCATGGTTTTTGATATCTGGATTAATATTTAGAGCCTTATACGTAAAGTTTGAAATGACTTAATCTCTTCCTCTTCTTTTTTAAAAACCACCGACTAAAAGCCTGTTTTTACTGGATACTGAAAAACAGATCATCATTTATGCAGAAATATTATTACGTTTTAGATTTGAATGCTTCAAGATAGTGAAATAATCCATACATTGGAATACCTACCTTCGTTTTTGTAGCAAAATTCTGAACAGTACATGTTATAAATTGAATAGTTACGACTGGCCTGTTGGTCTAGTGGTTAGTGACCCTGACTGCTAAACCGGAGGTCGTGGGTTCGATCCCCACCCAGGACAAATCTTTGTGTGATGAGCATAAAGGTTTGTTCTGTGTCTGGGTGTAATTTATCTATAATATGTATGTATATACAAAAAAAAAAAGTATTTAAGTAGTATATCAGTTGTTTAGTACCCATAACACAAGCAAATATAATTGCTTACTTTGGGACTAGATGGCGCTGTGTAAATGTGGTAGAATATTATTATATTATATTATATTATGTACTGTTCTAAAAATTTAAACTAACTCTTCCCTGCGTCACTCGCGCGTAATTTCTCTCCTCAAACGCCCTTCCTCAGTCTTCAACGAATATTTAAAAGTTTTGTACTTTGGAACACATTATTTTTTATTTATATTATTTTACATTTACAAACCTCGCTAACTAATTTACTTTAAATAGGTGAAAGGCTTGTGATCGGTTGATATTTTACGTAATGTCTTGATCGTAATGCTGGGCAAGTGGTTGCTGCATTTTGCTGAAGGCAATATCATATCAACCCATCTTGTATTGTTGCCGATATTTTATACAAGTAATAATTTTACTCACTTAAAGCGAAACTGATTACTCAGTTATTATAATTTCTCCATTCACATATTTTTATTATGTTATAAATTATTAAGTTGTATTGGCCTTATATGGAATTAAAAAGACTATATTAAAACAAAAGTGAATCAAATTTTAAAGAATTAAGTTTCTTAGATAAGACATAATTCCGCTTAAAAATTCCAGAAATCATAAATGTTGATAATTGATTCCTGGTAAGCTTGTTCACCAATAATTCCTATTGGGAATCCCGCGCAATCAAAATTAACGCTTCTCAACTCAGTGCGGGTGGACTTTAGCAAGTTTAATCGGTTGCTTTCCTCTAATGATATCAGCACGATAACATAGTTAATCTCTAGAGCGTAATCGTATGTTAGTTCTCACAGGATGTTTGCTTCAGATTTTATTTTGAAAGCAAACAGTTTGTAGTTAGTGGTAGCTACTAGACCAGGGTTGGCCAACCTTTTCGAGAGGCGGGCCAATGTTATAAAGACAAATTTACATAGAACCGCACACCTCGAAAGCTGTCGTTAGTCAAGTAACTAAGAAACTCCAATTATTATGAAATACTAGCTTCTGTCTGCGACTCCACCCGCATGGTACGTCGGTGAAAAGTAACCCATGTACAGATTCTAGTCTATACCTAATCTATCTCTGTGCCAAATTTACACAGATCTTTTTAGCAGTTCTGGTGTGATTGAGTAACAAAAATCCATCCAATCATCCATCTATCCATACAACCTCCCTCCTAACTTTTATATTAGTAGGAAGTAGGATTATATAAAAGACGAATAATGGATTATTGTTTCAGTGGTTTATGTCCTATATACATTTTCTTTTGTTTATGATAAGTGCAACGAAGTAGACGTCCGGCGGGCCGTGTGTTGGCCATCTATGAACTAGACGGTAATATATGGAGCAACATGTTTAAAGTACTTGTGAGTAGTGATATTATTTGAACAATGTGACAGTGTCAGTATGCACAGGATGTGTCCGTCACCAGCTGTCTCCAGAGAATTGTGTCTACGTATAATAAATAAACATTAAGATACTTTGTGCATCACCGACGATGTACGATTACCGATTACATTAAACTTTTAAATCGCACTGCTTCGTTGGAAATGTAGATGTCTCGTATTAAACTGAAGAATGGTTTGAGATTATGAATGAATTGTTTTTCTGGAAGATTTATTGCTTTATTTTAAAACTAGTTAGTTGTACTCGACCACACATGGCTGTGCCTCAACCTGGGTAAATAAGTTAAAAACTTTTCAACGCCACATAAAATTGTATAAAATTGTTGAAAACCTTTGTATTTAAAGATTTTGAAAACTTCCATTTTTTAATCTTCTTTAGAAATAGTTATTGGTTTAAAGCTCTATGTGAAAAGAATAATTAGGTACATATGAAAAATTGTTTAACTGGATTAGTAGATAGTATCTAATAAAGATATACTATCTTGACAAAAATTATATCGATATTACTATAGATTTACACATATTAAAGAAAAAAGTTGCTTCTAATATTAAACCGCAATGTGATAGCCAAATTTGTATAATATATGATCATGACCATATATTAAGAAAAAAACAGAAACTTTTTGGCCTGAATCCCCATCGTCAACATCCATGTGAACGACGCAAAAGCTCATATCACAAATAAAAGCCAATGGATTATGACGTCACAGACCATGTGTTGAAGATACGAGTGCAATGAACCCTCATATCTAATGGTAGGTATTAGAGATGTTATTACAAACGCAAACGAGTCGCTAACATCTGTATAATCTGCGTTCTTCTGATGCATATTATGACTGGCTAGTGTTACAACTGGTTATCGTTATAATAATTTGACATGTTCATGTTCTATGCCTTGTAATATTATGTTCGATTTTTAAATTTCTGATATTTTTTTATGGATTTCGTTTATAATAATGATCTTCACATCTAGAGCCTTTGATATTTGATAATTATAATTTGATTTATGCCAATTTCTACTTCTTGCGTACATAATAATATCTTGCCTATCATCTTTTCTATTACGTTTTCCTAGGAATAAAATAGCACGAAATAGGTTACAAACCCAGCAAATGTGAACCCATAGGGTCTTTGCTAGGTAAGAAATGATGATCAATGATGATTCAAGTAAAGATTTTTTTTATGTACATTGGAAATAGCATTTTTTGTATTAAAGAATAATCTAGTAGTGACGGGTACTAGAGCGCCCTTTTTGTGTTAAATATTTTAAATTTCTGCATATATTTATGTTAAATTGATGCAGTAGGCAGTAGGTATATGTTTTATAAGGATCAGCAACACGCTCGTGATTTCTCTGGTGTTGCAAGTGTCCATAGGTATCATTATCAGGCGAGCCGTATAACTATTTGCCACCGTCGTCTTATCTTATAAAAAACATACGCACTATATTGGGTCAAGTCTTGGTCTTTATTTCGTAGATCCATTGAAAAGTTATAAGCCATTGAAACTCATCCACGAATCAAACGTACCATGTATTTATCCATTGGACTATCCTCTTTTTTAATCGCACTCAGTTAGATGATATACGAGTATCCGTAGGTGTGTGAGATAAAAATTTGTGCCTATCTCACGGTATGTACTATGTACACTATTGGTAAATACAAATACGTTAACGTTCAAATTCGTGAACCGTTCATTAGTTACTTTATAATGATACAGCATGCGAATCTATAAAACATGGAATAACGTTATCTTAAGTAGCAGCTGTTTATACTAAGTGATATTTTAGTAATAACAAAGTTATAGCTAATAAAATTTAATGCACGTAGTAAAATGATCTGAACACAGAAATAATAATAATAATAATAATGTTTGGACATTCACACACAGCGCCATCTAGTCCCAAACTAAGCTAATGCTTGTAATATGGATACTAGACAACTGATAAGTTCTTTTTTCTAGAAATCCATATTATTATTATAGATACATTACACCCAGAAACAAAACAAATAATTATGCTCATCACACAAAGATTTGTCCTGGGTGGGAATCGAACCCACGACCTCTGTGTCAGTAGTCAGGGTTACTAACCACTGAGCCACGGAGGCTTCAAAAGAAAATACAGCGACTCCTGGAATAACGTACCTATATAAATAAAATACGTACCTATTCACAGTGGCACTCTTAAAATAGCTTTAATCTTTAAATTTTACTGTCAAATTGTTATTATTTAATAATTTCATTGTGCAATTGTAAACAAACTTAATTAATTGTATAGTCGACAATAAAATTGCTTTACCAGCCTTAGAGTTAATGTCGTTTGCATATCACAAAACAATAATGTCTATTTTAGCTTGCAACTGACATCAGTACAGTGACAGTTGTCATCAATAATGAGTCTTATTGAATTTTAATTTTGATGGAATATTTAGTCAAAAGTGGTAAAGCAAATAAATGGTCAACTATACTTAGGTAGATGTTAATGCACTTACCTATACATATACAAGTAGCAATATTGCCACAAATAGCTGAATCCTCGTTGGACCGTAGCCAATTGCAATTTTGACCAAGCAATATGTCAAAAAGAACGAAGTTGATTAAACAATAGTATCATAAAATGATGTGAATTCATTACATTGTCATGTTTCAGACGAAATCACGTATTCCACATAAAAATAATGACTTGGGAACAAATATTCCCCTCCACCCCTACTCCAAAGTATACAAGATTTGGAATAGCTTTTGGGGGAGTCATTGGAAGAATTAAATAAAAAAGATACCTAAGTACATTGTTATATATTTAGTCGACACATTATCTGATCCGCTTTCCAATTAGAAATGTTATTGGAAATATCCAGTAATTAGGAGTATGAAAATCATAATTTTATAAATGCGCGGGGCTTTGTATCCGTCGTTCTTTGTTTTGTGACTGCTTTGCTCCTATTGGCAGTAGCGTTATGTTATATAGCCTATAGCCTTCATCGATAAATGGGCTATCCAACACTCAAAGGATTTTTCAAACCAGTTCTGTAGTTTCTGAGATTAGCGCGTTCATCCAAACAAACAAACTCTTCAGCTTTATAATATTAGTATAGATATAACGGTCTACAGATGTGACAGATTACTAACTACGGTAAAGACAATGAATGACAACGCCCGCACTAGGGAACAAGCCCTGTGTCGCGGGGAGCTTTACAAACATGAAACTAACGGACACAAAGTAGTAATTATTAATAGAGAAAGGAATGTTAAGCTGGTTTGGACATGTAGAGAGAATGAATGAAGGAAGAGTGACAAAACAAATATATGAGACGAATGTGAAAGGAAACGTTGGAAGGGGCAGACCTAGAAGAACGTACCATGACCAAATAGGTGACTTTCTAAAGAAGGGACAGATCAGGAGTACCCTCAACCGGCGAGAATGCATGAAAAGACTGATGAATGTTGAAGAAGCCAAAGATGTATGTCAGAATCGTAGCAAGTGGAAGGAAATGGTCTCTGCCTACCCCTCTGTTGGGAAAGAGCCGTGATCTATATGTATGTATGTTTTTCACTTTACTGACAGTGTCATAAAACCTTCTTAAAGTCTGTTGCAGACTGTATTTAAATCTTTAAATGTATTATGTGCATCGTTACAAAGTGTTCAAGTAAAATGAAGTAGCCGCAGTGATTTATCTCCTAACCAGTAGTTAAACAATCACAGGTGTTCGTACGACGAGTCGAGCAACAATTTTACTTTATACACTATTGTTTAACAGAACAATAGTTCGTAATTAAATTAAGGTGCACTCCGGCTGATAAAAACGGACAACCTCACACACCCACGCCCCTCACTTAATTATTAAACGGACAAATTGCCTATTTAACTCCAAACTACTCCAAAGATTCTGTTAACAGATAATTCTAATTTCGTTTTTCAACACTCACATTGCCTCTATCGTAGGTTTCCGATTTCTATGAATATTAATATCCGATTACAATTCATTTATCTCAATTTATATGACAATTATAACGTTACAACAAAACCATGACTAACAAATTATTTTTCGAAGACCAGCAGTCGAATAAGTCCGGCGCGCGCCGACAATTTCTGTTTTCAAGGTTAAAAAGTTCAATAGCACTCGATTATAAATCATCGAGACCCAAATTGTATCGATACAAATTGATGAATCGAATCAACAGGTTATCAAATGTGAATGGGTTTGAATAAGTACTCGTCGTATGTGAGGTCCCATAAGGCGCACTGTAATTATTGAGGGCAGCGATCCGCGAAATGGATTGTACGGCTGGGTCGACGCAAGCGCATACGCGCAGCCGTCACCACGCATTACAATGGTCGACACGCACGGATGGAAGCAACTCTTCAAATAGCTGTGAAATAGGAAAATTAAAAAAAGCGTTAAAGCTGGCACGACACTCTTTTTCTTTCATTTTTCTGTTTTCAATAGATGTCGACAGTAAACTGACCACAAAAGTCTAAAGCTTGAAATTTAAAAGAACAAAGTAACGTTTAGAATAACTCGATCATTATGAAAAGCCAAACATGTTTTGCTGTTTTAAAAATAGGCACTTGACACTGTTTGAAAATGCTTTTGGGTCAAGATGACAGTTTGCATATTGAATGCATTAAAAGAAAACAAACGCTAAGCTTTATGAATAATCATGCTCTTTGAAGTTCGGTCATAACAACTAAAGCTTCACTTCACACTTTCAGTAAATAAACATTCAGTTAGCTCGATAACTTATACAGCTCTATTCTTACTTAATACAAAACCTGAAAGTAGTTTGTTCAGAATCAGTAGCAGAATCGATTCCAATAGTTTTTATACCAAGTTATATTTTTTATTCGAAAATTTATTGAAATTTTGAAAGCTGGACATTACGGTGTCCAGCTTTAGAGTAGACGCTCGCAGCGATATATAAATATGTACTAAATAGGTAAACTACTGATATTCGGCATTATTCGGTCGGCGCGCAGTATAACTTCGTGAGGTTTAAAATTTGGATTTTTTATTCTGATTTTGCAAATAACAAGACGTTTGGGGTCTTTCAGCTTTAGTATTAACAAAGAATATCGTTGTATAAGTGGCTTATGACCGTTTTCAAAACCTATCTATGGATTTGGCTACTAAAGTTAGAATTTTGATGTAAAATACTCACAAAATATGTAAAAATTCTAAGTTTAGCAGATTTAACAGCCAAATAAATACATAGAAAGATTATTGAAAACGGTCGTTAGTCACACACATGTAAATAAACAATTTACTCGCTGACATAATTATAAAGTCATTTAAACATGTATGGTAAGAAGTTAAGAATAAATCACATAGGTATTTCGTTATTATTTTAAGCAGAAGTGCTCATTGACTTTGGCCGTAGCTAGTGATAGCTGGGGGCGGTATGAGTGCGCCCAAAGTAATTACTTGTCTGCGACTTGTGTGGTCACTCGCAATTATCTGGGTAAACTTAGTCTACGGGAACTTTATTAATAACTACCTACGTAACCGCCACTATAATTTAAATTCAATAATTTCTCTCAAGTCTTTATTGTATCACTTTAGTGATAAGTGTTTTACGTAAATGTGTGGTTTGTGATATACTTGGAGCGAAAGTTTCGGATGTAAGTGTAACGAATTGAATAAGATCTCAGTGGTCGGAGTATATAATTTCCTTTGTTAAAATAGAATAATTTACTTCAGGTCAGAACCTTATTCAGTTCAGATTAGGTGGCATTACTTGAGAACTTTGGGATTAAAATTTTTGAAATTCGATGTATTTAATGCATTCCATGGCGTCGTACTCTTTGAGTACCAAATTTTCAATATGATATTTGACAGCATAACAAAGCGTCATTAGAACAAGTTATGGCTCTTGGTAGTTCGGCTTAATTTCGTAATAGTAGATCATTATGATGCTCTAAAACGAATATTCAAAGTGCGTCAAGTTTATAAAGCTAAACGTCATCAATATGATGGCTATAAAGATCGATATTGATCGCACGTATCCGACGATCATCTTTGAATATCAATAGCTGACTTTATTATTCTATTTTCGTATCTACAATCAGATTAGTGTGAAGTTAGACGGACAGACTGTAAGACACCGTGGACATAGTATTTTACAGCCTACGTAAATCATAGTAATAGCAATGTAGAAACGCCTTTACTTAGAATTTATGGACGCTTTCCGCCTTAAACTGCAAACAGTTTAACATGAAGTGTTATAATTTAACTTTTACTTTAATGTTTTGTTTAGTTCGTCATTGATTTCTATTTCTTCTGGTGTGATCTCATCTAAAATTGCTCCATTTATGCAATGCTTTAGCAAGTAAGTCGCTCTGTAAGGCAATGTAATTAAAGTTTGTAGTCTAGACAGTGGAGATTCTGCGAATCACAACGAATCATTAACTTGCGACAAAGCTTTAACAGTCTTTTGTCCTGAGACTCGGGACGAAAATGTTTCAACTATATAATACATAATATACCTACTCGTATGTGTACGTAATATGACTCATGTCTCCTGAATTTAGTCACTTGAATTCTACCGAAAATGCAACTTATCCTTAATTTAAAGTACCTAGATGTTTTTATTATTACCCGACTCTCAGGACGGGTATTGTTTTTGGCGCGTATCTTGTATATTTGTAAATTTCTTTATTCCCACGAATCTTCCAAACGGCTGGATGGATTTTGTCAATTAGGGTATCGTTAGATTTGTCTAGATAACCCAAGTGTCCTTACATAGGTTTTAAGAATAAAAATACTTAACAGCGGGGTTCTGACGCCAAATTGTAAGAAGTTCAATTTTTTTTAACCAAACCTATCTGGTTGGTTATCAAAATAAAGAGAATCAAAAGGAGATTACATATATTCAAAAAGAGATTATACATAATTGAATGGTTCTAAATAATTGTAAGTAGTTCTATTTTTAAACGACTTCAAAAAAGGAGGAGGTTATATGTTCGACTGTATGTATTTTTTTTTTTTTTATGTATGTTCAACGATTACTCGGAGATGCCTGAACCGATTTAAAAAATTCTTTTTTTGTTTGAAAGGGTATACTTCCGAATTGGTCCTCTATTCATCACGTCAAGTTCTGATGATGGAATCTCAGGGAAATTGAGGGCAACCCTCAAATTTTATAGGCACATGTTACGTGTTTCATATATTTTTTAAAGTTATTCAAGTATTTACGTCTGATAGTCAACATCTAATGTTGATGAGCTGGTGATGGAAGGTATAACTCCTTAACTGTTAGGAGTTGGAGGATAATTCTTTCGACATTATAGGTTCTTATAAACCAATAGTTGTATTCTTGTAGGTTATTTAGGTGAGCTGATACTGGAAGGTATAACTCCTTAACTATTAGGCGTTGGAGGATAATTCTTTCAATATTATAGGTACTTATAAACCTATAGTTGTATTCTTGTAGGTTATTCAGGTGAGCTGTCAGTGGAAGGTATAACTCCTTGACTCTTAGGAGTTGGAGGATAATTCTTTCGACATTATAGGTACTTATAAACCTATAGTTGTATTCTTGTAGGTTATTCAGGTGAGATGTCACTGGAAGGTATAACTCTTTAACTTTTAGGAGTTGGAGGATAATTCTTTCAACATTATAGATACTTATAAACCTATAGTTGTACTCTTGTAGGTTATTTAGGTGAGCTGTCACTGGAAGGGAAACTTCTTAATGTTTAGGAGTAAGAAGATGATTTCTTTAAATATCACATCCATGTATATACCTTAAGTTGTGTTATTTCAAGTGTCTGAGTCTGAGGTGAGAGCTCTTGATGGAAGATAAAGTTGTATAATTCAAAGGAATTCTTAGATGATATTTTAAGTTTTCGATATAGTATCTAATCTGCATTGTATACCTATACTTGTTACCTGTCGCATTTTATAGGAAAAAAGAAAGACATAAAAAGCTGAGAGTTTTGAGATTCCTCTATTCTACAATCAGGTTGTGTTGTTAGAATATTTAAATAGACGTTCCCTTCTATCGAAGATTCTTTATTTCGGTTTACCGTCTTAGGCTGGTGGCAAAACCAGTATTATTAAATCTGCTAGATAAAAAAAAGTACACTAAAAATGGAAAAATAAACTATTTTTAACAAAAAAATATTAAAACGACTTCAAATCAGTACTAAAAAGCGAAAAATAAACTGAATTAGATATTTAATTCCAAGCTAAAAAATACCTACCTACCTGTTTAAAGTATAATACCCTATTACTAATCTGTTTGAAGTCGGTGCCAGCCTAATGAGGTTGTATCACTCAGTTTGAGCCGTCCATTAGGTACGATCACACGCAAGTGCGAGGTGGTGTGAAGTAGCGAGCGGTAACCGATGTACCTACGTACTAAGTAGTACGTAGCTTAACAAACTCTTTAGGCTTGGCACCGACTTCAAACAGATTAGTAATAGGGTATTATACTTTAAACAGGTAGGTAGGTATTTTTTAGCTTGGAATTAAATATCTAATTCAGTTTATTTTTCGCTTTTTAGTACTGATTTGAAGTCGTTTTAATATTTTTTTGTTAAAAATAGTTTTTTTTTAACCAAACCTATCTAGCTGAGTATCAAAATAAAGGGAATCAAATGGAGATTACAAATATAATTATATTTGTTGTATATACATATGTATATACATATATATTATTTAAATTTAATCAGGTATAATATTACAATAATTGTACGGTCTTTTTAGTGCGTTGCTCTCTGTTGATTTTTTGCAATCGGGTTATTACATTTTTTTAATTATATTTACTTGCGTTCTACTCTCCAGAGTCCAAAATTCTTAACTGAATTGGTGAAATATTTTGAATACTTACTTTGTAAGTTCTTACTTACAAAGTAAGTATTCACTAAAGTCTATGTCTCTATATTGTTCCAAAACTAATCTAAAAAGAAAGTATATTTGAGCTTGTACTTCTAAAGCGTAAACCAGCAAACCCACAATCCCTTTTAAAAAAAGAAACAAATCAATTATGTAGTTCTTTGCAATACCTTTATAATTATGTTATAATTAATCATATTAGTAGTGGCTCTTAAACATCATTTTAAAAAAATTCATAGTATGTATATATGAACAGGCACTTAATACAAAGTATACGTGGGTATGAGATCTTGCTCGAACTCTGACAGTTGCTAAATACGTGAAAACAGAGTGGGCGACTCTACTTCAAAGATTGATGATTCTAATGCAAGTACTGAGTTGAAAGTACAGCCATTAATTAAATCGAGACAAACTCGGTTCTTGGCCAGTACTAAGTGTCTCAAACTGGCATTTATCATAAATTCACAGTGCAAGTGGTTTAATTCATAGTTATGAACTCACAAAAACCTGTCTTGAAAACTTGTCGTGAACATATCGAAAATAAAAAAAAAGCAAAAGCCGAAAATATTAAGAAATAATTATGTCAATATGTATTTTGATTTTTTTCTTGTACATTCGCTTTTGTCGATTATATATTATTGTATATACCATAATATTATTTATTTATTTATTCTTCATAACTTGCAAACATTTGACAGCGCAATACCGACTATTTCGAATATCTAGATTTTGAGTAAGTAAGTCATAAGTCATAAGTCATTTATTTCTATACAATATACATTGTGTTGAAAATACATATTATTAATTAAAAATTAAATTACAATAAATACAATAAATAATTAATTAAAATAATAAATTGCACATTTAAAAAAAATAATAATTCAATAATAATAAATTCAAATATAAAATTAACTAGATGCAATGTATAAATTATTTTAAATCTGGCTTCTGTCATTTATGAATTCATCGACACTATAGTAACCTTTCTCCACTAAATATGTTTTAAGCTTGTTTTTGAATATATTTGTACTGTGTATTATTTTATATTCTACAGGTAACTTATTATATAACACAACTGATTGCACTATATGACTATGTTGTACAACATTCAATTTTGGCTGCAGTATGGAAGGTATATCATTTCGTCGAGTACTATGTCGAGTTTTTCTTTCCTCATCGCTCTCATACTTGTACATATGCTTAACAAAATTGGTAAGCAATACTAAAATATAAAGACATGGTATCGTTAGAATTCTGAGTCTAATAAAATAGTATAGTAGTATAGTAGGCCCACAGCAAGTTACCTTATGCTCACTCCGCAAAATTACTTTTGTGTTGGTAGTACGTACATATGGAAGATAATATAGTTATTCCTATTTGTTACGAGTCTCAACAGACTTTTACGTACACGTTAAATTTAAGACTATTTATACCGAGTAACTAATAAATAAAAAGAAAATGTGACGTTTAATAAACAGTCCCAAGTGGGTCCGTTTCGTAGTAACAGGAAAACATCGAGTATTTGTGTTCCAGTCGTCGGAACCACATAAAATAATGATGTCTGGATTCGGGTTCATTGATTCAAAACACAACTTTAAATCTTGGGGAATGAGGTTCAATTTTGATAGATCTGTTCTTGTGAAGTACGATTTGTTTTGACTGCGAATTTTAGTAAACTTTTACAGGGGAGGTCGTTGCTCCGTGACGTCATTCTGTACAGCTCAGCCCCATCGCATCTTATTTCAGGTGAAGCTGAAAGGACGCTCTAATATTTATGCAAAAAAATATAATATACATACCTGCCTGTTTTTAGTACGAATTGTTTCTTTGGTAATGGAAATGATAACACTGTAAATAAGCGAATATTGTTGACAAACCTACTCATTAACTAAAAAGTGTGGACATAAGGCGAATCAAGGTGTGTCCTAAAAGAGAATTCACTAAACGTTTGACCTTTTGCGTAACTACGTCATAAAGTACGACTTCGAAGACTAATAGTTAGGTAAACGTAAACCTGACAAACATACAGTTAACTACACATATTTCGTTCTAAAGGTTCTTATTATAAAGCGTGCTGGTCGATGATAATAGGCTTTGGTATTTGTCGGCACATCTCGAACATCTTGTAAAACTAATGAGCGCGACTGTACACACTAATTCCCACTTCACACAATGTTTGTCATAAGAGTTCCCACGAGTGTTTTATCTATTCACCAACTATTGATATTTGCTCAAATCTAATGGGTAAATATTTAAATTAGCTTTATTATAAACAAACTGATGTTACCCTCGGTTTGGTAACTGTACACCGCGCTCAATGCGCTCATAAATGCTGTCTTTCATCTCGGCTTCGTTATAACCTTTCGACGTTCTCAATACAGTATGGGTGTTTAAAAAAACAGAAGTAATCCAACGGATGCGAGGATCAGCTTGTATTGAAGGACATTTTAATGAGGCTACTGTAATACGATACTTTGATTATGCCCCAAACATGGTAGACGTGTTTTTATGTAATTTTATTTGAGGTAGCCAGTTGGCTTCCATTTTATATACGAACAGGATACCGATTTGAAAAAAAAACATGTTTTTATTACTCGTGGTTATTAATATTATCTATAAGGCTGTAAAATTGTAAAAGGTAGGTAATTATTTCGTTTTAATTTCAAAAATACGAGTTCACACATACTGTAAGTCCACTATAATATTTACAGTTAAATACTCTGTATAAAATTATATTATGGTAGCTAATAACATTCTTTCAATTGAAGATAACACGAAGGTATTTCTTACCAGTTACGTGATTGTATCAATAAATTATCACCTCTAATTCAAAACACGAGTTAATCGATTAAACGTACCATTGTTTACAAGTAACGCAAGAAAAAAATAATAAGCAAGATAGGCATCGTCGGCGGCGCACCTTCTGATGAACTGATTGGATAATAAAGCCTATAACACACAAGCTACATTATAGAAAGTGCTACAATTACACTGTTTACACACCATCAGAGTTTATCAAACTTTGTAGATTGGATCTTCGAGAACCCTACTATTATTATATTTAAATCAATTACTATAATTATGTTTGTGTTGCAAGTACGTCTAGTGGGCGTCGCGTCGGACTCCATTCAACTGTAATTAATGGCTCTGTGATAAGCGGCAAAACACTTTAGATTAAAATAGAAGGGCTTATTATACGCACAGATATTAGTCTTCCTTACGAAATGTTTTAGTCAATCAAACGCCAGAATTATAATGTGTAAATATTTTCTTTTAGCCCACGCAAAGTGAAAATAAATTGTATTTTTTGTTCAAGTGTTATTGCTGAGCGGTTAGGACCGGTAATATTTTTATGTCCAACTAGTTTTCCCTACGTGTTTGAAACTACGAATAGGTTTTCAATTTGAGTGCACTTTTACGACTTTCGCTAAAGAGATTGTGGGAAACAGCGTTCTTTATAGTTCGCCCGGCTACCTACTGTGGAAATAAAACAATGAGGATTTATTGTGACTATGTTTTACACCATGCTGGCAGATTTATGACCGACTTGTTTCGAAAAATAAATACACTTTAATTGATTAAGGAAACACCTGATAAGTTGACTATTATACCTATAACTTGGCCTGTTTTCTCTACGAAGAAGTAAATACATAGTGCATAGCTCTGTAAATTAAATTTAATCTAAAAACTTTGGTACATTTGAACTACCATTATATTAACGAAGAAGATATCACACGTAGTCATTACAACCCATAAATATCCCACTGCTGAGCACGGCTCTCCTCCAAGCATCACAGAAAGATGCACCATAAAACCAAGTTTTTACCATGGAATTGAAGTCATTTTCTAGTCAAAAAAAAGTCTGTGTTAATAGCACTAGCACTAGCACTAGCTACTCTTAGTAAACCAATTTTCGAAATATAAACAAACTAATTTACGTGCGACTAGTTATAGTATCAAAGGTTTTATACCACGATGGTGGCAAAATGCATTCTAATAGCACATGCGATTAGGTAAAAAACCATTTTCTATTTAGCTTTTTTAATCATCACTAACGCTGCAGCCATTTTCATAACAGCATTTAATCCCCAAAAGAGATGTCATATATATAAAATGTAATCTAATTCTGTGAGCATAAAGTAAACTTACTCAGCACAAAACAAAGAGTGAAGTTGGTTCCTCACATGATAACCTACGACCTTATGACACAATTGTCAGAGACACTTCATTGAGGCTGGAATAAACCTAATTATACGAGCAGGTCAACAGCATTGTTCAACATTATAATTAAACTTACTTATTGTAGTGAACAACGCGCCATAAATTTCACATTGCAATAATAATTAGACGCTTGATACTGATCGTAAATTGCATTGATGTCACTCATTATTACGCCTATGTTATAATTGGAACGTACATAATACTGTAGACTATAGTTTCATACCATCTTCCGAACAAACATACAAATAAAATAATAGTATTAAACTTAAATATATTATCCAGTATACTACGACCAAATTCCATATGAAATCTTTGTGACTAAAATATTCTAAGTATGTATATCAAAATAACACCTAAAATAATTTAAAGAACTATATAAACGTTTATATCTAGAAGTAGACCTACTATTGCATCATTTAATATGTATCAAAAAACGTTTTACCACAGATTCTCAATAATTCAAGGATAGACAATCCGTAAATTGAGATAAACCGTTTTTTTTACTTAGAGTAATTTACCGTAATCTCACTGCACTGTAAGAGCACTTGCTTATTTAGTACATGACAGATACTTTTCACGTTAATTGCCACATACTTAATATTAATTTATCGATAAATACCTACAATTGTGTTAACTATATTACCTCTACATGTATCGATTCCATTAAAAGGTCGAATTAATTAGATCTGACTAAACAACTGCCTATTAGATAGTTCGCAACTCATATTGTTTGCAGTAAACTTGCGTAAATGAATTCTCATGTAATAAATAGGTATCTCCTGACAGTACTATTATGGGAATTAGTTTTCCTATGTAGAAATACTTTATTATGAAACGTTTTGACGGGTCGTTAACGATAATGACGCAAGTTATGTATGGTCGACTAATCGTTTTGAAACGTGCATTGAACATTGTTTTGCTCTTAAAGTATGATGCTTCTTATCCCTTAATTCATGTGAAATAAACTCGGATTTTATACGCATATTACCAACTATCGTATTATTTTCTGAACGTATTAAAATTCTGTTAATACTTTAAAATTCCCTTGACACTAATAAATGTTTTCTTTTTCCAGGTAAGTCGACTCTATAAAATCATCAAAGATGTCAAAGGTAAACAACTCGAGTCTCATACGCGAGAATGTGCGTGGGCGCATGCGTACAAGTTGAGTGTTAAACTTGCATAACACGATTCAAGTATCGAATCAAGATCAAGAGCAACGCAATACAAACTATCTCGAGTATTCTAAATTTGAAAGTAATCTTAGTAATCCTCGTCATTTTGAAAACGCAAGTCATGCATTTTGCGTCGGTCGGAACGGATACAATAAGACTATGTTCCCGGGAATATGCGAGACTATGAAGGCGTATCCCATCCAAAATAAACCAAATACTTAATGCGGAGGTTTGAAATAAGTGGCTGTTAAAAAATCATATAATTTAGAAAGCTCGTTTGAGAGTAATATAAAAAGCCTCTATGTTTATTATTGGATACAAACCTTTGCTTTGCAAAAACTTATATTTTTTTATCATTTAGTCAGTAAAAATTAGATTAGTCTCATAACTTTATTTTTGAAGTCTTTCTTTGCCAGCCTTTTACATTTTAACATTATTAATATTAACTAAGATTTTTGGAACTTCTGCAAAACAAATCTTTAGCTACACTACTACAGTTTATAACTTTTACGACCAAAGTTTTTTTCTTTGTTTGTGATACTGTTAGTCATATCTGTGCTGTAGGTAGATACTGATTCTATTTCTCACGAGAAAGCATCGGTTACGCTTCACTACTTACCATTATTAAACAAATTTCACATGTCACCGCACATTTCGAAGCCTTACACCGAGATTGCATTCTTGATTCGTCACTGACGGTAATATGAAGAGCGCGTAGATCAAATGTTCTAGTGCATCATTACCATGGCGCCACAGTTCTAAGGATTGCAAGCCCACTGTAATGAGATACATACGTATTATAATTTATGTATGTAGACGAGATTCCTGCTGCGCCGTGAACGATGTTATTGCTTTGCATTAGTTCTAATAAATAATCTAGGTACTCTATATTATCTAGTCAGGTTCTGAGATATGAAGTTGAATCGTTAATGTAAGGTGAGTGTGGATTAATATTCACGTATCTTTATTAAATTAAATGTATGTTTTAAATTAGGGTTATTGGTTCTGTTTGAGAAATGTATGTCGTAAAAATGTTCGAAATTTAAAAAATAACCGAAATGAGAAACAGCCAATTTTCAAAAAAGAAAACCTTTTGAATTTGGAAATTAATTCCTGCTATCATGATTTTCATGGTAAGATTCATTAATTCTATTTTGTGTGTGTCAGCGGTTTTCACTCAAAAAAACCTGCGAACCATAGTAACTACACCTTCACCTTTTTTATAGAAGCGCTCATCATAGCTGTACTGATAATTTGGGAAGAGAGTTCGTTGCTCTCCATAACGTACAAAATTGATGAATCACATTGGCGAAAACACGTTCTAGGAATTAAAACCTCATATCAAGATTTTAATTACGTAAAAGCATTAGACCTTGAACTTGCACAGTTAGAATACTTCAGTATATTCTGTTTCTCGTAGCCAATATAATTTTAAATTGGCATTTAATATACGTTGGTATCTTATTGACATTCTGCGCAAAAGTGTCCTGATACCGGATCACTGTGAGAACATAGCCATAAAAGTCGCTTCGGACTTTACGACTTCTTGTTATTTTGCACCATTGCGGGCTCGACACCCAGCGCAAGGTCTGTAACGAGGCTAATGCATTTGAACACGTCCATTGCTTCAAAATTAAATGCACCACGTTCACATAACAAGGCAAAAGCGTCTATGTTTAATGAAGGGTAGATTTCGATATTCTGACCATATTTGGATTTCTTTCTGTCCTAATTGTATAAAGTTATTAAATGAGGATACTAGAATAAATGAGTTTTCAATTTACGTAAATAGCTATAGTTTATGCATCTTTTATTGTATCATTTGAATTGAATACAATTGCGAATAAGGTGTCAGAAGCGAAACACATCCAACCCACTTCGTTTTACATATAACCTACAATACGCTTCATAGATGTAATATACAAAATCACCACTTTCTCAGTGATCATTACTGAAATCAAGCATCACAAGGTTTCCTCATGCCTATGTAATTTCCTCTGCACACATCTTATCTGCAAACAAACCAGTCATATCGGTTAATAGTCATAAATATTTGATTAATCTCTCGAGGCACGGGCCATTTGGTCCTCCTTCATCCTGCAACAGATATCAGCTCCTATATAGGGCTTTTTCAAGTGGTAACATCAAATAAGTTTAAGCTGCGGTTTCTATTTGAGGTGTCAGAGTAATCTCAAGAGGGTTCGACTACCAACTCGAAAGTTTCCGGTCAAGTGGGGCCTCTTTATGTGCTATGAATAGGCGTACGGAATTTGTTAGGCTATTTTAGTGTGAATTTACATTTGTAGGCTATAAATCATATTGGAATACTAAAGTAAAGGGCATATTTTGAAATTTTGCTTTAAAAAGTAAACGCGTTTATGTCAGATTTGCGGCAATAACAACTTATTGCCAAAGGTTAGAATATTAATAAGAACACAAATTGTAATATTAATTACGTAAATTTAAATAACATTAATATTAAGTATTATTATGTAATATAAAAGAAAAGTCACTTGCATGCAAGAAAATGTCTTATTAAAATTCATGTGGATTACATATTGTTACATTTGTAACGTCAAAGCAAAGCTTCAAACTAATTTGATTATATAAAACTTGATGTCTTGCCTTTTAGATTACAATAAATTCAAACAACACCTAAGTTATCGTAATAAAATTAATGAAAATAGCCGTTCCTAATTGTTAATTAATTAGTGAAGACGTGACACACTCGATGATAGCAGGAAACAGGAAACATTTTTCACAAAAAGTATTCTAAACAATGTTTAAAACATTCATTTACAAGCGTTTATTGATTTTGATATGACGGTGCATATCTGGCAATGGTTATCGACCACCCACTTGGGTATCACTATCAAGATACAGTTTCCGTGTTGCCTCGATGAAATAAACAAAACCATTGTGTGCTGTTGTGATTAGAACCGTCTGTTTGTCTGTTCTTCGCTATTCATATCCGTTCCTTTGGATTTGTACGCACTAATCTCAAATGTAAGCTAATACCACAGTACTAATACGCCTACTAAATAAAAGTTTTTTTTTGTTCCAATGCCGGCTTTCTTCAAGTGATTGAATATTCTGTTGATTGGAAAGAGCAATGTACATCTTTTAGTATGCAAGATTAACGTGACCTGATATACTCACGAGATATTGAAGATTTAATTTACAACGTTACTATAATTTTCATGATCTACTTAAAGTCAGTGTGTTTTATGGGATAGAACTCGTGCATAGATGGAATTTAATTTCATTCATTCAATGCTAGACCTTAGTGTATATTGCCAGAATTTAAAATTTTTCGAAGAAAACCTACTTACATGACACTAATTCAGAGGAATTGTAAACCTTGGCTTGCTGCGTATAGGTCAAATTTCCCTGAAGTGGTATCTAAATTTGTTTTGTATACTTAAGAAATGAGCTTGGAGTAGAAAGCTCGACACTTTTTAAATAAAATTAATTTTAAACTATATTCTCAGTAGATAATAATCACTTTATTGCACGGAACAGAAAAAACCTTTATTGTACCTATGTATAATTATTAAATTTTCAGGGCTTCTATGTTTTTAATTTTTTCAGAACATAACCAGTAATGCAAGTTATTCAATAATATGTAGGTAGGTATGTAGATTTCAGACGAACAACAAAACAGAAAACATAGCTTCATATCAATTTCAAGCATCTACAATATAGCTACTCAAAGTGATGGATTTGCAGCAATATTAGGGGAAGAAATAGGGCAAATCAGCAGTTTCTTCGTTGCTGCGTCAACATAACGTTATGTTTGTCATAAATTTCATAAAGAGAAACAAAAAACTGGTTTATTTATTACACAATTATTAATATATAATATTAATAATTGTGTAATATAATATAATATATAATAATGTCAATATTTATCTTGATAAAAATTTGGGGTGAATACTGTCCCGTAATATTTATTTTGACTACGAAAATAATGTTCGCATTCAAAAACTCACTAGAAAAGATAAGACCAGTTTTAAATAGTTAGGTAAAGTTTCTTATTATCAATATTTAAACACTTTGAAGTAAAAATTAACTTATTAATCGATAGAGCCGGTTTAACTTTCCTAGAGCCAAACGTTATACATTCGGCTTATCTAATAGATAGGAATGTATCAGAATCTTATCTTATAGGTGTTAAACAATCGATCACATAAACGTACAGTTCGATTCGGACATAAAAATAACTTTTTTTGATAAAGAATGTGAATGAGATTGTCTAGAGGATATATAAAATCACGTACTTTTATGGTATGGTAAACATTTGTGCGTATTCAGCATGTTTGTCTTCTGTGAAATTCTAATGCGTAATGTATGGTGTTAGAGGAATGACACGGCACGCCACCCTCATCAGCACATGTAATATACCGCTTCCCTTCTCCGTGACTCATGTGCCGCAATAATGAGAGTAATTGCCTCTTTTCTCACATCGTGATTCATTATTAAAGAAACGAGACCCGACGCACTTAACTTTATTTGTTATTCTCCTTTTAATTTAACTGTGAGTCAACAGATACTCAACACCCGCTTCATAAGTGATTAATTACTGTACAATTGAAAGATTTTTCAATAGTAAACGGCCCTCTAAGGCGAGCCATAAACTCCAGTTACGAAACAATGTATGGAGAATTAGAACAGCGATGAACGAATAATAAAATTTTCAATGCGGAACTGACACGCTTTTTCTCCATAACTCATGTTATGACTGCAACGAATGGTCGGTATAATAAACTATTTATATGTTTATATGACATCAAAACAAAGCGTTACTGTTGGTAATATTAATACGACCATAAAAGGGAGTTAGGCTGCGATTAACATCTGTAAAGCAGATACATGTACATCGTAATCTAGTGCGGTGCGCGGCGGCTGTGCAGGTCGGAGGTCGCCACGTCCCACTACCGCCGCTGTAACAGTTTTACAATTCAAATGTCGATGAGTTCGAAGGCCCGACTTGCCCAGTGAACGCCTCAGCCCAATGCGACGTGACGTGTCGATATGATTACATCGTTTACTACTCTAATTTGGTTATGATTTCATTTTTAACTATACCTATCATCATTTATCTTAATCTAAACGTTTATTTTGATTGAATCTGACATGATATTAACAAACATAAAATGTCTATACAAGCCGTTATTTTTTTTGTCGGGAATATCATTTCACGTTGAATAAAAACCTATACACGATGCAGCTTAAGTCTAATTTAGTTCCGTTATGCTTTGAAGTCAAATTGGCACTTTAATCTTGTGAGATCATCGTTCTAAGATGAGTTCTCGTACTGTTTTATAATTGAGATTGTATATGAAAATTGCGTGAATGTAAAGCTTTGATGCGATCTGAACAGGAACAAAATATGCGGAAGATTTATGGAGACTTGAAATGCTCGTCTGACATTATCAAGTCAGTACAAATTGAATGTAATTTTAAAGCGCAGGCGCAAAGTTATTCAGAGTGTTAAGGAGATGAAATCTAGATTGACCTGTAACATTATTTTAAAATCTACTAGGTACTTAGTTCTGCTATTGTTCAGATATTGTCTTTATTCTATGTTCAACATTGGATGTCATTTGGCTGATATGATGATGATAATGATAGTCTTAAAGATAGTGAAAGTGTTTTGATGATTCTTACTTAATTAATTAATACAGATAGAAGTTATAAAAAAAGCTGCCATAGAATGGCATATTATTCTTTTTATTCCAGTAATGCGTGACCGTTTGTCACGAGCTATAAATAATTGACGAAAATAATAATATTTAACATTAGGCAATGTTAACATTGTCTTGTTTTTTTGACTCATGCATTAGTTTGAATCATACCTTCGCCACAATTTAGAATAAACAGCTTAATATCAAACTAAAATTGTTTCGGTTAATTAATAATATTTAACCGCAGATGTATTCGTAAATTCTGCGGATTATGGAACCTTTAATTGGACAAGAAGCAGTTTATATTATAATACCTACTGTTTCCTTATTCAGCATCTAAATTTGACATTCTGAATAGTTTTACTCAGAGTGGTATTTGGTCGCATAGTTAATCCCCTAAATAGCAGCATGGCATTTGTATCAAAGGTCGGCATCAAGGGGCCTGGTCTTTGTAACGTGAACAAAAGTTGTTTACTAAGTTCTTGATATTTTCTTTCTCACGTGACTGAATTATATATATTACCACCCTGCCTGCATTTTGTTCGACAACCTTTCTTATGTGTTCGTCTGTAAAATAATAATTCGTCACATCAAATGTTTATATCATAGATACTTATTACATATATATTATACATTATATTAATTATAGTAGTCCAATAAATTTGTGTCCGAAAATTTCTAGTGTGGTAGTTATATTGGCTGCGTACCCATGGGACCCTCAAGATTCAAGCTCATCTAAAAATATGATCCATTGTCCATGTTAGGATTGGACTCTCAATTTTGGATTTTATTTTTACTTTAGTGCCCATTGGATCTTCTGTCAAACAACGAGTTCCGTTCGACCTTATTTTTATACATCTTCGTTTGAAAAAGTTAAAATACAATCGCGCACAAAAGTGAGACACTTTCAAAAATAAAACACATACTATAATATAATAACAAAGTTAAACCTAGTTGTTAAATTTTTATTTTTACCTTTATAAAATGTCTCAGATTATAAAATATGAGAAAATCTCCGTTGTATCAAATAGAATAATATTTGTTCAAAATAACTATATAATTCAAAGTCAAAAAATATGATCTAAAAAGGCGCAATATATCATTACTTATAAGGTATGAATAATAGTAGGTATCAAAACTTATTTGATTTATTTCGTTATACTGACTCATTTTGACACTCAATTTTATTCCAAACATGCAGCTTCATAAGCGTGCCTATTGTGTGCAAATATGGCCACATAAATAATTTCCATACACCTCTGATATATGGTTTCATCTAATAAATGCTATGCATTATTTTGTGATACCTCATTTGAATACTGTTTTTTACTTTGAAACAATTAACGGAAACTTATTTTTTTGTAGGTACGGTTAAGGATGTCCATATAAATATGTGTATCGGTTTAGATACTAGCATGATCATGAGATCATGCTAGTATCAGCTCATCAACAAATAGCGTGGTATGCATATGAATGCATAAACACGCTATTTGTTGATGAGCAAATTTGTGAACCGGCAATCTTTTAGTGTGATTTTGCAAGCACGGAAAAATATTCGTTTTTCAATTGTGTGGCTTAGAATTCAATGGTAAAATCTTATTACGCTTATGTAAATGATGCAATAATGCAAAATGAAAAATTCTTATTTTTTTTAGAAGAAGAGTATTAGGTATGTATTTTGATTTAGCTAATGGCTTACACAATGCAATAAAAAGGCTAATAAAGATTAAAATAATTAAATGCATTCGTATAATTTGATAGCTAGTAGGTCTTAACATTTCGAAACGTAATGATAATGGATAACACCTTGCAATATTTTGTAACATCGGTTTTATAAAGCGCAGTGTGGGCAGATTGAGTAGTTACTGACATGTGTAAATGTAATGACATCATAATAAAATGTGTTTGTGATATCATTTAAGAAACTTTTGCTAAAGTCGATGTGAAAATTTGTTGTTCACCTCGTTATTTAAAGCTGCCTATGTTTTATTATTTTTCTTCTATTTAAGATCAGTTCAGATCGGTTTTGATATAAAAATAGTGGATATTATTTTACACAATTTGGAATCCAAATATTCCAAACACACACATTCACATGTAGAAAAATTAAAGAAATATAAACTTCAAATCTTTTAATTCATATACATGATACTTATGAACGTCATACAAAGCCAAAAAATTTGCTGACAACTTTTGTCAGCAAATTTGCCTACGGCCAGTTCACTGACAGAGTTTCATGAGCTCCGAGAAACTCAGGCCACTCTTTTTAATAGCCAAAGTAGTTATAAAAATTTCATAATATCTACATTAGTTTTTTATCACGTATGACCAACTCAGTCCGTTTTTACTTTTTACTTCAAAAATACATCTATCAATGTAGAATTTGTGTCCTACTTTATTAAACGTATGAAGATTAAGTGACGAACACTGCAGTGTCTGCTTTGAAACTAGGCCGGTTATTTAGTAAAACAAAGTATACAAACTGACCGGGCGATAAGATTGCAACACCGAGTTACGTCAGGAGATGAACGCCGCTCAAATGTGCTATGAACGTCAGTTTGAGCTTTGTTTACATCGCGGATTCATTCTTAAAGTGTATTGTTTATATACCTAGTTCAATCTTTACTGGATGCGACCGCTCCGATGAAAAATTAACTTGTAGATTCTTTTTATTATTTAATTGATAAACACTACGTCAATCAATTAATATAAAAGATTCAAACTTTTAACTCTTCTTAATTTTATCTGGTAGGTTTTGTTGGGTGTTGGTGGATCCAACCAGCGTTCATTTGGTAATAGAAGAACTACCAGGTTAAGTAGAATTTACATTGACTTATTTCCATTAGTCAATATAAATTCTATTTAACGTGGTAGTTGTTCAGTTCACAATTTCTTGTGAGATGTCGTTACAAAAGTAATTGTTATTGAGTTTAACTGACTGAACTAAACTGAGTCTAGAAGAAATTTTCCAATAGAGATATCAAAATCAGGAACATAAATTGGTTACAAGGATATATCGATTTTTTTAAGAATTTACTTAGAACCCCTCTTTGTTTGTATAACATCGGCAGATAGGAGACGGACCGGAACAAATGTTTTAAATTTCCATTGATGCAAACAAAAATAGCCCCAAGTCACCGGTAGTTCCTTCCAGTATAGTTTCGTAGTTCCCCGCCAACATTAACCTAGATAAAAGTGGGAAAGCGGCCCTTCGGTAAATTTATGACTTTCTATTTTTCGATAGTGAAGTCGATTCGAAATTCGGACGTGGGCGAACGCGTTTCGTAACTAACGGCGGGAGATAAAGACATCTGGTTAAGAAATAGGGAACAATGATCATGTAACATTGTATTGTACCAAACTGCAGACCATTAAACAATGGTTAATTAACGTAATCTCGTAGTTATTGGTAAAGCTAGTTAAGTCAACCGTAAACAAAGTTTCAGTCGCCGGTAAAATTAAAGGTGATACCGATTTAGTTCGGCGCACGCGCTGGCTAATAAATCGTGGCCAATTAGCGAGCCATGCCGCTTTATCGCGACAAAGCGATGCCGAGCACTTACTGTGACGCCTATACCTTCGACGCGACTGGTTCGCATCCAACACGAGCCAACCCACCACACATTTATTTGCTGGAAAAAATAAAACGTCATGATAATTAGCATGCAGATTGAGAATTTCTTCGAGACATTTTATAAAGAAGTACTTTATTTAATAAGAGAGGTAGGCAGACAGCAGGTATTATCGTTGGAATTAAGCAGTTCCATTCTTACACCCTAAAAAAGCCCGCAGACTTATGATACTACTGCGTACGGTTTGGATTTTAATGGGAGTTTATTAGCGTTTAAGGCCAAGTGTGCTGGCTGGCGGTTAGGAAAACTCTTTGTCTAAGCTCAAGCAAGTTTCGATTGCTATTTGGCATTGTCAATATCGATGAGCGGTAATTTATCATTTAGCATCAGTTGTGCTACAAGTCAATTTATCTATCACCTTCAGAAATAAAGAGTGACAGCGGGTCGCGATGACTCCCCTATCATAGTTCAGTTTGTTCGTAGATGTATTACGAACACAATGGTTGTGTCAAAGTAGACAAAATTATTTTGTTAATTTCGACACAGCCTTTGTGTACTCAAATGTTTTTGTGTATAATTTTTGTTTATGTGTACCTACTAACATAGTTTATAAGTGCATTGTTACTAACAAAATATAGATTTTTAAATCCGAAATAAAACATTTTATTTATAAACAAAAAAATAATAAAATAAATTCCCTTAGTTTTAACTAGTCTACTAAAGTCATCTTGATATATCCGGTCACATTTGGGCGTCGTTATTTTTAATAGTGCGGCCGTAAAAAGTATTAACAACAGAGGGTCAGGGGGTGATATTTACGATTGTAGAGCTCCTCGAACAATAGCTAAACAATAGAGAACACGATACACTGCCCATCTATTTAATTTCGAGTAGACACCTTTGTCGTGTGTTTTTGTTTGCGGTCATATCCATAACTTATAGAGGATGGCCCAACTATGTAACTGTCTTGTTGTAAAAGATTGTACCTGCTATTGTTATGGTAAATAGCTTCGTGACGAACAAGCTCCGTCAGGGATTTGGTAACCGAAGTACACCTTGAACTTGCCGTGTTGATGGATGGTGGGCCATTCTTTAAAATAATCTTTAAATTCCAGAAATGTGGAGGCTGTAACTTTGCAAAAATAAAGTTATTTTTTTAAAGATTTCGATGGTATTGAAGGATTTAGGATGTAGGCATGCCATTTATGCGTGAAAGTGCATTTATTTATCGGGTACAAAGACATTAATCAATATTATAGTGATAAACATACACACTGTTACATCGAACCGAAACTCGGACGCGTTTTTCGTACTGTATGTACTCTTGTACCTAGATTTGGACTGGTCTGTTGGTCTAGTGGTTAGAGACCCTGACTGCTAAACCGGAGGTCGTGGGTTCGATCCCCACTCAGGACAAATCTTTGTGTGATGAGCATAAAGGTTTTTCTGTGTCTGGGTGTAATTTATCTATAATATGTATATTGTATTTACAAAAAAATAGTATTTAAGTACCTAGTATATCAGTTGTTTAGTACCCATAACACAAGCAAATATAATTGCTTACTTTGGGACTAGATGGCGCTGTGTAAATGTGGTAGAATATTATTATTATTATTTATGTAAAAATACAGGGCACACTTAACTTTACTATTCTCCAGCTTAAACGTAGCTTTAACGTACTTAATAAGCTATCTCTCGATAAACCTTAATCCTTAAATAAAAGCTAACAAGACACGTTCTATCTAGTGTTAAATGCAACTCCCAGATAAAAGCACTAAGCCACGACCGAAATAAAACAACAGTTCCTCTTTACCTTTTAGGCAAAATTAATTAAGAATTTTCAGCAAAACAGTTATATTCATCCAAGTTAGGGCCCAATTAGTGGTGAAAGACGAGTAAGGGTTAATTCTCTCGCAGAGTATTGTCCAGGTTCGCAACCAATCAGTTTAAATTTCTCCCAATAAGGAGTCGCCGTATAAGGTTAGCTTTATTATCTCGAGAGCGCGTACAAAACATCCGCTAATTGGCTTAAATGTCATCATACTGCAGATGATGAATGATGCGCGACGTTGGAAACTACATAACACACATTCCTTTGCTAATTAAAAGGGAAATATCACAGTAATTATAGTTTTTTTTAGATTCTTGATTTAAGATTACGAGACATCAGGATAAAAGTTTAGTTGAATATTTTAATCGTATAGAAGATTCATGAATAAAATTCGAATCGGTCGAATTAAGAAATAAATAAAACAGATTTAAAATAGTTCTTTCTGTTTTCTTTTTCAAATATTTTACAAATTGAGCTTTATAACTAAAGACAATATAAGCTAAAGTAATTTTGTGACGGTAGGTATAACTCTCAACGTTTCTTACACGCGAAGAAAATTATACCTAACTATGAGTTATAGATTGTTTTTCTGTTGTTTGATCTTTACCTCTTTACAACCCCTGCGATGTATGACTCAGCTGAACCTTATAAGCTGTCTTAATAATGATAAAGCAGTAAATTGGCAGATATTTATCTCAATCAAGTTCAATAGTCACATAAAAAATCTTTGCTGTATAATCATTGAGATAAATATCCTTGTGACATTATCCCAGATCAGAGGTCAATGACCTGACCCACTAACATAGTTCACACGTGATCATAGAGCGAACATTGAACGCTTCAGATCCGCGCGTCGTTCATTTGCTCAATTGTCGTTTCCTGCTTGACAATGTTGCTGGCAAGGCCGACTGTTTGACATCATATTAGTATGTGACATAAATATCTTCTGTTTTTTGCACTTGACCGAGTTTATCGAAAATAGTTATAGTCGCATAAGGTCTTAACTCTGGTTTTAAATTAATTCGCAAAGCGAATAAAACGGTACCTATACATGTTTATTGCAAGAATTTCTTATTAAACACAAATGTTATTTCTCTGCATACACACTGCAATAAAATAAACGCAATCCTGTTTTGCGCAGAAATGCATAATGCAAACAGAATTTTATGAGGCATAACAGCCAAGTTCGATTCATATCATGAACATCAAAACATGAACTCAAAAGTTGATGTTATAATACTCACCACTAGAAATAAACAGGAATTAATCTGTGTAAGCAGATGTGGTTTATTTGGCTTGTTGCACGTGTAAAATGCACGACCCATGCGTATGAGTCGACCCGAATCGCGAGTTCATACTGTGCTTGCTCTATAATTAACTTGGAGGGATGACGCCGTTTCTAAACTGGGGAGGTATTTTTGTCGCCGCATTGCAGTTGTAAGAGCACGTTGTCTGATTTTAAATTAGTTTTGTTGCGAATTTATGAGGTTGTGTGGTGTGTGATGATGATAATTCATCTAAAAACAAATCTATAATATTTTAACTCACGCTTGGTCATATTAGCCAACTCGTCAAAAGGATGCTGTCATTAGTTCTGTTCAAAGTCAAAATTCCTGCCCAAAAAATCCTACTTAATAAATGCGAAAGTTAGGACGGATGTACTGGTATGCATACATACATACAGACATAGGATCACGCCTTTTCCCCCGAAGGGGTAGGCAGAGGTGTATCACATCCACATTTCGCCAGCTATATTTGGTCCCATGAAAGAGGGGGCGAGCCTATTGTCATATCTCTGCCTATTATCAACCGGGATTATTTGTTTACCAAACTCCGAGAAAATCTCAATACTGGAATTTCACATCACATCATTTCTGACATAACATAAAGAGCTCGTTTTAAACAGATTGATAGCCTTGTTGTATAAACATCGTCATCAATATTTTATTTACTTAACTTTGTCACGAACGTTAGTTGTTGAATAGCAATGTTGACATCACTTTATGGTAAAGTGCATAAGCTAATTAATAAAATGTGGTTTTACTATTATGTTTTTCTAGGATTAAAGATGCACTCAGTCGGTACTACAATATTATTATCGGGTCTTTGTTGGTTTTGTTCCGTGACCACACTGTGACCAACGCCCGAGTTATTAAAATTCCTGGCTAACATTCCTTGACGGTGGTTAGGTTAACTTGGTAAACAAATTAGTACTGGTCAACTGCTGGTTTTGTAAACTTGGCTGATGGTATTTTAGGTTTTGATATTTTTACTATAGACTGGTTTGTTCGAGAATGGATATTTGAATAATAAATACTAGCTTCCACACACGGCTCCACCTGTATTGTATGTAGATAAAAAGAAGTTATTCTAGTAGTATGTAGTAGTAGTAGTATGTGCTATTCCAGACTATAAATAATCTTTAAAAAAAATTATACAGATCCTTCAGGTATTCTAGAGTGATTGAGTAACAATCATACATCCATCCATCCTTACCTTAGCATTTATAATATTACTAGAAGTCGGCTTTGCTCATGTCGTTCTTTATTTGGCCACTGCTCAGCTCCTGTTGGCCGTAGCGTGATGTTATATAGCCTATAACTAGTATAACCTTCCTCGATAAATAGGCTATCCAACATAAAAATATTTTTTCAAATCGGACCAGTAGTTCTTGATATCCTAGCGAGCGTTCCAACCATACAAACAAACAAACTCTTCAGGTTTATAATATTAGTAGGTATAGTTAAATAAGACGATCCTCCTTGTTCTTGAATCTAAGCTTAATAATAGTGTAAGTGTTACTAGCGTAAAAGTTAACATCAGGGTCTGGGTGTGAGGTTCAATATTTTTTTTGGCGGGTAATGCTAACAATAATAAGTTAGAAGGTTTCATCTCTTTGCGGTAGAGAGATTTATTATTAAGGTAAGGTAGGCAGTAGCTTAGTTGTGCCTTTATTATTGTATTCTGATACCATCAATGAGACTGGCATCTCATAGCCTGCCATTTTAGGAAATTAGTTTAATTTTTTAGCTAAAAACGAATGTCAGATATTGAATGGAAGTGTTTGTAAATTTTGTACCATTGTTAATTTTTCCTCATCGTATCATGACTGTAAAGTTAACAAATAAATGAATGACAAACGCAGAACGTGCTTCAGTGAAGTTACTAGCCGTCGAGATAAATATAACTAACTGAATTAGTCATAACTTTTCTTACTAATTTAATAAATTGGTTTAGTTATTTACCGGAATGCGGAACAGGATATGAGTAATATTGCAAGCATCAAAGTGACTCATGTAATCATCTCAAAATGTACAGCTGTTTTCAGGATCGTTTCAGTAAGCATACCGACCATCAGGAACCGTTCGTTAATTAGTACAACATGCAAACTCGCAAAGAGAGATCCGGCTTTTAGTTTATGCCTAATGTTGGCATATACGTATATTATTTATCTCAGATTCATGAACAATACGCAAGATAATAATAAAGTAATTTAAAAAAAACGTCTTCATAACCCTGACTCAAAATCACGACTAAATCAACTGAAAAGGAATTTATTTCTTATAGATTTTATAATAAATCGGTGCCAACCCTAAGTCATTTTAAGCTAAATAGCTTAAGTTCATCGTACGCAAGTAAAAAAATCTGGTAATTAAATAGGGTTGTTCGAATATTTTACTGAAGTATTTGAATAACAAATTAGATTTTCATATTATAATCCTTTGAGCCTGAACCACATGGACGCATGGAAATGTTCGTCAATACTGATTTTAGAACATGATCACACGGTTTACTCAGACTTGTTGAAACCCTTATATGACACATTTCAGTCATTATCACGTAACCAAAATGTTATATAAACAATATTTAGACTATTGACACTTACTGATCGGTGTACCGAAGTGCACCGTGAGAACTCATCGCCCTGGGTAAATATTGGTCCGGAGTGCATACCGCGACCGCAGCTCCCACTGCCAAGGTACCGGTATATTTCATTACGAGTCAAAGTGCCTCAGTTACTGGATTGTGCTAATCGGCGTGTTTAGCAAAACTTAAGACTAGGAAATGTACAAAGAGAAAGATTATGCTCACGAATGCCTTGTATTAGTATCTAATTAGAAATTTCCAGGAGTCAGTAATATAATATAATAATATTCTACCACATTCACACAGCGCCATCTAGTCCCAAATTAAGCAATTATATTTGCTTGTGTTAAGGGTATTAAACAACTGATATACTCTTAAATTTTTTTTTTTGTTAATACATACATATTTTTTTTTTTAAAAAGACAACGCTCGCACTAGGGAACAAGCCCTGTGTCGCGGGGAGCTTTACAAATATGAAACTAACGGACACAAAGTACACCCAGACTAGAAACAAATATCTATGAATCACACAAATATTTGTCTCGTGTGGGAATCGAACCCACGTCACCCAACACGGCGATGTAGTGGCGAGGCGACCACTTTAACCACTGCGCCACGGTGACAGTCAAAAAATTATAGAAAAAATACACCCAGACACAGAACAAACCTTCATGCTCATCACACAAAGATTTTTCCTGGGTGGGGATCAAACCCACGAACTCCGGCTTAGTAGTCAGGGTCACTAACCACTAGACCAACAGGCCAGTCGTGTGTAATAATTGAAAATAATAGTATTATTGCTTTGTCGATCATTAATATCATTATTCAAGAAGATGGAAATAGTTTGTCCGTTAGAAAACTATTGATTCAATCAGAGTACGACATCAGAACAACGCAAGATTTTTTTGTTAACAGTTCCTTTACTGTACTTTTTTTCACGGCTGAATTGACTGAGTGCTAGCGATAAAGATAACAGCTTCTAGCTTAGCAACGCTTAAAGTATGTTAGATATATTGTAGACGCCGTGTAGTGACGGTTTAAGAATTCATAATTTCAATACCCCATCTCTACCCGTAGGTGTCGTAAAAGGCGACTGTGACAGTTACCTTATGCAGACAAGAGCACTGCGAGAAAAGGAAAATTCGAAACATACCCTATACCAACCTGTCTGGCCACCGTGGTTTAGTAGTCTAAATTTCCTCAACATTATTTGAAGGAGACCCGTTCCCAGCAGTGGGGAATTTATGGGTTGAAATGATCATATTGCAGACAATGCGGACTTCATTTATATAACCATCAGGTTATATAATGCACCATTTTACTTTATGATTGCCGTTGTATTCCCACACGGTTGAACTCTTGCGGACTAGTCGCGCCCACAAAACATTTCTCTAAAACTGTTTTACTGCACATTAATTTGTTTAATGTTTCTTGTTGGAAACAAACAGAATCTTCTGAGTACCTGTAACGACTGAATTAATGTTCATTTCTTCCGGGTTTGTTTTCAGTTTAGTTTTATGTGGATTCGTAGGATTAACATTTGATCCTGAGCATGGATATTCTTTATTATAGGTACTATTAATGAAGCAAATAAAACAACATATACTTGGCGCTAAGCACTGTTATTATGAAAGACTGTTCTAGGTAAAATATGAAGTCTCTGTGCTGGAGGCAGCCCACTCTACAAACTTTTCCCTTCTACCTTAGGAAATCATGTGATCTACCCGAATCTAGTAATTATGCCTCTTTGGTTAAGGTTATTTAGGGTTCTATTATGGTTCTTAACTAGTCGTACATAGTTACTATATAGTTGAAACAAAAGTTTGTTCAAAAATATATTATGTGAAATCTACCAATGACCCATGTGCCTGTATTTAAGTCTACCAGTGGCCCGTGGTCAAATTGGGATTCATTAAAGTTAAAGTGAAATAACGATAACTTCTTACGGTATAGACAGATGATCACATATACATATAACTAACAGTAATTTCCAGTCAGATGCTTTACAATAATTCCAGTTCGATTAGCAAAGCTTATTTACTTCCCTGAAGCGGTCACCGCCCACGCTGTTGCTCCGGCACTGACTAATGCACACCATGGACTATTATTTACCTCGGCAGAACGGGTTTGTGATAATCAGCACGATGTTGCGATGGTCTGGATGAACTGCGCGTGCGATGTTCACTGTTTCATGTTATATCTAAGATTTATTGTTCTGCATAAGTTTGTGGGATTGGTTTGTTAACTGTTCACGGCTTGTTTGTTTATTCGGTGTCTACAATATATTGATAGGTTAACTTTGTTCCTGTGTATAACAGTTACAATCTGACCTTTACACATTGCTAAATAACTGATTGGATTCACGTCTCGTCTCAATTTCGGTCAACTATGTATGTTAGGGGTCTTGGTAGAAATAAAAATAGTGGACTGTAGATTATCGCTGGTTTATTAATACAATAATTATTTACGCTGCGCTACGCTACGCTGCAATGTCGAGGATCGACGTTCGATTCCCGACAATATATTTAACAACACAACGAGGAAATGATTTTAATGAAGACATTTTAACCGATTTGTATGATACCAAAATGTTTGGAGGAGACCCAGCAATGGGATATTTAAAGTTTTAATAATGTGAACCGATTTAAAAAAAATGCTTTTTAATTTTTACAATAAAAACGCAATTTATTAAATACTAGTGGCCGCATCTAATTACGAGTGGCTGTCGGCTACATCTGATTCGCATCCATTAGCGAAATGATGAATATTATGTATTTCTAATAATTCCTAAATCACACTAAGACAGCTTGAATGATGAAAAGAAATGGCATTTGAATGGAAAACGGACCACCTTTAGGTTAAAGTAACAGTAGATTTGTTTGAATATAGCGAAGAGGCGTCCAAACATAAAATCGGTAAATGTAAGTTAGCAAATGGTTGCGTGTGAAAGTCGCAGTAAATATGAAGGAAGCGGCCACCAATCTTGATATCCCTACGTCTATTATTCCAGTGCAAATTAAGCTAACTTCATACGTCGCTATACATAATCAGAAGTATAGTAGTTGGTATAATTTGTGTCTGTTAATTAAATGTTTGTAATTTTCGTCGTGACATAGAACTTATTCCCTAGTACGGGTGCTATTTTTTTAAATAAAAAGTAAATTGCTCATAGTAAAATAATAATATGCTTTTCGTGAATTATTTATAATTAAGAACCTAAGTAAGTAAATAAAATAAAAACTTAACAGATAATAGAAAATTGGGCAAAATAAATTTCAAACATATCGAAATAAAAAAAACATATCGAATAAAGAAAATTTTGATTTAAAATTTTCTTTATTCTTATTGGTTGGTTTATTTTTTCTCATGTAAGATACAATTTTTTTATTGCCTTTTGCCGCAAGCGAGCCGACGGGCCACCTGATGGTAAGTCGATACCGCTGCTCATGGACGTTTGCACTGTTAGGGGCACAGCCAAGCCGCTGCCAACCTTGAGAGGATAGCTCTCCTTAAACCTCGTTTGAAGAAAGACGTGTCATAGCGCTCAAGAAACGATATACTCGTAGATACAATTTAGGATGTCTTAGATGAGAAAAAAAAAAGTTCAAGGCAAATTACTAACTAACCTATCTTATCGTCTAAATATTATACACCGTCCATATTGACACTACGAGTATGACACAACTGTGTAATCCACCTGTCAGGCGTCTTCAGCTTTTCAGCACTGTCACTGCATGTTTATGCAAGATGAAAGCTGCGCTTAGATACACAAGCAGTCCCACAAATAGCGTCGCGTAGCTTCAGGTGTAGTGTCATGTTAACGCTGTTGATTTAGTTCTGTTTCCCCACTGAATACTGGGAACAGTTTCAATTTGTTCCCTTTGAACAACTTTGTTATTATTTATCTGCGCTTAGTGAAAGGCGAATGGTTATGTTCACTATTACTAAAGCGCATTAAGTACGCTGTGTTATGTTAAGCGGGTGAATAACTTAAGTATGATTGTTGTATCCTTGCTTGCACCGATTTCTGTAATTGCTTGTTAGGATTGTGATGCATATTAGCCCATTTTGTTACACATTTTAATGAGTCCTGGAGAAAATAAATGGAAGAAAATATTGTATAGAACAGTCCTTAGAATAAATAATAATGTATGTAGGGAAAAGATAAATATTATTTTTTGTTATATCTTTTTCATTCTGTAATTAAACGTGTATTGTTTAAAATTTTTATCTCCTTGAGGCTCATCTTGACAAGTGTTACCTATCTGAGGAAAAAGGTTTTACTGGAAAACGTATCAAGTGTACGTGACTGCAATGTTGTCTTTTGTATTATTTTTCAGTTGTATCTAAGTACACTGGTTATATTGTTCTCTTGCTTATAATATAATTGAAATAAAATCGCAATGTTATAAAGTCTATTCCGAGCTCTTGTTATTAAGTTGCATTACCTCACAATATCTGATAGATACAATAACAAAACGGATTGACAAACTTGGATAATAATAAACGAGTTGATAATCCATAATTGGTGTCAGCTATTACTTAACTAATGAAGAAATTTCCACAATAGAAAATTCGTTACGTCACGACGCGACGTCTTCACCTCTACACCGTAGAAAGCGGGTCAAAGGCCTACCATTGAAGCGTGTATGATATATGAACGATTATAAAACATACTTGTGACACTTAGAGCGGTAAGACAAGGCAGGGAACAAGATTTGGTCACGAACGGCGTCAGCATTGAACCTCTAATGAGAGATCGCGCCACCCGATATCTACGTGCGACTCCGTGCAGCGGCCACTTACGAGAAATATGCTACATTTTATGTTCGTACATCCTTCTGTTAATTAACATTATAAGGTTGAATACTTTATTTAATGAATTGAGACACGTTTTAAAAATAAAAAGCGACGTTACCAAGTTAAGTACTCACATGTACAAGTATGATATATTATTTTAGTAATTTGAAAGTATAGAAGATATTGCTAAATATTATATTTAAATGGCATCGAAATGTAGTAAACATTTTTATTTGTATTTAGTACTTAAGTGTGTCTGATAACTGTGAAATAATTACTATTACAGTCGGGTAAGCCCGAATATAATGTAAATTAAATCGTTTTTAATTATCATAATTGCACTTTCTATTGGTGAACGAATCTCATTAAACGTTACTACAATGAGAATCAGAACTAAACACAAACCTATAAGCCTAAAGTGAGCTTATGAGAATATTCTAATTTGTCACGATCAAAACTAGTGACAAAGACAAACAAGTCGTCTGGATCGGTACTCAAAGATTGTATAGCGTCGTGACATTGCAATCTAACCACTTTCATACTTTCTTGTTTTCCGTCACAGTTGTGTACTCGTACTCACACTGCTCACTTGCTCACCAGTCAATATACACCTCTTCCATCATTCAGACAACGGTAATAAATTCTAAATGTCACTGAAGATGATGTATAATAGATTCATCGCCCGAGGTGTCGCTTGGGAACGATGAAACGATTTTGTATTCTATACGGTTATGTAAAAGTCACTATTGTTTCGCAGAATTGTGTAATAAACAGCTATTTTACGATTATTTTTCTTTACGATTCCAGTGTGAATGTGCACATATAAAATATTTTTTCCTTTGTTAATGTAGAGGAAACTTACTCGAAACATGTGCAGTATAGGCTATACAAGCATAACGGTAACAAAAACAAAATTAATAATATTAAATTAACTTATGATTATTCATTTGGTA
The DNA here is from genome assembly GCA_905147015.1 of Laspeyria flexula. Lineage (NCBI taxonomy): Eukaryota > Metazoa > Arthropoda > Insecta > Lepidoptera > Erebidae > Laspeyria > Laspeyria flexula. Next base: position 9,841,358 of record LR989962.1, on the reverse strand, counting down.
GTAACTTAAAATATTTATATTTTAGTTGCTACTAAATTTTTATATTATTTATAACCATTAATATGTTAGTAACTTCGACTAGATTTACACTTTTATTTTACTTTTGACCACTGCCAGGGTTACGATAATAAAGAACTGAAAACTACTTGCTTTTCTTTTTGAATTTGATAGCAACATTTAGGGGTGAACTACCCATATTTAGTGAGATAACATATTTTGTGTTATCATTTCAGTAATAACTAATAAGTCAATAAATTGGATGCAGCATAGCAATCTTCTGTTAAACATTCATATACACGAGAAGTAATTATATTCGATGTTAATTGAGAGGTTTCACAGCGTTTGAAGTCGTCGAACGGCCAGGGAAAGCGTAGTTTATGATTGGAGAGAGGCAATAAAACCTTTGTTTATAAAACCATAAACACCCATTGTCTGTTATGGACGGTGACATGCATGAAATGATATGGGAAAACTTTTGCCATAGGTAGGTAAACTGCCTGAAGTCAAAAAGTCACGAAGAGAAAGTCTAGAAATTTGCGACCCACGAGTACCTATAGGAATAATTTATTTATTTATTTAGTCCATGAAACTAATAAATATACTGATCCCACACATAATATATATAAACTATCTTATGAGTTATACTTTTGACATTACCTTTAAACAGTTTTATTTTGAGGTAGAGGTCCCGAACACAATATTTATAAATTTAAATTCTTGTTCCGCGCCACGCCACAGAAATAAAACATCTTTATTCTTTTTTTAAATTTGCCTTTTCATCTAGATTTGTCACGTCATTAATGTCTTATTTTTACAAAGGTGATGCAATGAAGCTTTATCAAACTGTTATAAATATTGTATCTGTTGGTTTACAATAAGCTGTTTTCACAAATTCCACAAAACTCAAGCCTGTATATTATATTAGGGCATTGTATTGAACACCATATCAGTTTAACATCAAAGTAAATAATCTCTTTACAACAATTTGTATCAGCCGGACAGTCATGTTGGTCAGCGAACAAATCTCATTGCACTTGTCAGCTTATTTACATACAATTTGCGCCACACAGGCGGAGGCGCGTGCCCTCTACTTCAGTGAATAATTCCATCGTATTGCTACCAAACAACCGTTTAGTGCCTCAAATACACCGCATTTTACGAGTTCAGTTTCCATTTAAGCAACCATTTCAAATAATAAAAGGTTTAAGATGTTTTTTTGCCCAATTTGCCGAAAATGAAACTCGTAAAATCTTGAAAATGATGCGTTAAAAAGTCGTTTAAAAATACGACTTTACCTTTCAAAAGATTCATAGCAATAATGATGGTTAACAATAAAATAGAAATGAAAACTATCTGTTCTTCAATGGGATTAATAGGCACTAAATTACAGTTGATCGTATAGGGTCGACCTTCCACGTTGATAGAGAAGCGACCTCATGTAGGCACTTATGACAATAAACTTTGGACAATGGGCGGGACAGTGTTTGCGGTGGACGGCGCGGCGGACCACCGGCGGTGAGAGCCCGAACCACTTGGCCCTTCCCTGTCACCATGCATGTCTCGTATCGTACATAAACTTCAAATAAAAACAAAATGAACGATAATAAATATTCTTATTTTAAAATTCTGCTGAATGAATGATAAGTGTGCATAATGTAGTACCGGTAGGTAAAGTACATAAATTGTTTTTGTTACTTACTGCAGTATTTTCATTGCATGTTCCATGTTAAACTATTGAATCGTTCATAAACAATTAAAAGTTTTTATTTTATTCTTAATCATTAACGATATCGTTAACAAAAATGTTTGAAAAGTTAAAAACGGTGTTTGTCGTTTTGAAACGTTTATTCCGAGTAGGTTCGCTGTATATTAAGATAATAATTACCAAACGATGTTGATCAAACTTGAGCAGTAGAAAATATAAGGCTTTAAAAACATTTTTATCATTTACTTAGAGCTTTTTCCGTTGCTTCATTAAAAAATACCATTTATTCCGGTTTCGCGTATTTCTTCCTCTTCGTGTCGTTTTGATCGAAGACATGCATTTTTAATGCGAAGGCGTATCCTGTTTTATTCCGCATTAACCACATAACGAGACACTTATAATGATTCGTTTAAAACGCGATGGGTAGATCAGTTACTAAGGAACTTTTTTAAAACACCGTTATTGAGTTTTTTTATGAAATAATTTACTCTCTTAAATTCTTTATTAGAATTTTTTGATTAGATATTAATTTATTATTTTTTAGAAAAAAACCGCTCAAGTGATAGTCAGACTCGCTCACTGAGGGTCCGTATCCGTATCTTTTGATTGCGTTTACTTAGAACTTTGATTTGCACCGCTTCAACGGATTGCAGGCCCGAGTATTTAATAGTTCCACGTGTTCTTGAGAAAATGGATCTTTACAACGTGGACAGACGGACCATGGAGTAATCCCATAAGGGTTAGGTTTTACCTTTTGAGGTACGAACTCCCTAAAAAAGAAAACTTATGCACAGCAATATATTTTGTTATTGTATGATGTTGCATCTATTGATACAACAAAGTACTTATTTGAGTTGAACTGCGTGTGAGCACGTAGGACCGAATACGCACGTTCCAGTGTGCGTGTAGGCATTCCATTGACTGCTATCACACAGACATCGCCTCTGCGGGGCTTAGCATGAACTTAACTGACAAGATAACGCGATATACGGTTCAGAGAAAAGAATAACTATATATTAAACCTGGAAGAATGCTAATAATATTATAAATGCGAAAGTTAGGATGGACGATGTACGTTACTCAATCATGCCAAAACGGCTTTACGGATCGGTATGAAATCGGTATGTTTAGCACACGGATGCGGACGGTGCCGCGTGCTATAGTTATATGCTAGTGTTATATGTCTAACTGATAAAGCTATAGTACTTCTCTTCTTTTTTCAAAATTTCTTTTTTCAAATTTAAATAACTATTTGGACTTGAATATAAATATTTATTTGTACGTTTAACTTGAAACAAAAACGGTTAGCATATTGTAAATTGATAAACCTGAGAAAATAGAATCATCGTAATAACGATGAGTAATAAATTTGAAAAAAGTTTTCTAAAGTAGGTATAGTAGTTTTTATAAAAATTCTATTGTAAAAATATGTAGAAAATCTCGCAAAAGTCAAAAGTGTCAAAAAGTTTCACAAAAAATTCGTAAACTTAACTATATTTGACATGCAATATTGTTGTTTGTGCTAGGTCTAACATCGTCTGTCGGTCTCTGCTCTTTGATCTCCGTAGAGTAATCGAATACTACTAACAATAGATCTGAGTTTTATCACTGACTTCTGTTCGTATGAAGACATTCACTGTACAGATTTAATTTAGCTTCACATTCAATTGAACTATGAATGATTGAAACATGATGATTTAATTTTAATTGACTCGTTTGTTTTGTGTCAATCTTACTTTAGTTTCGTGTTGTCAATTGATCAATGTTCGTGTCCTTTACTGTTACAATTTTATTAACTCTTTATGTTTTTATATTAAAGACAGTATTAATGATAAAACAGTTGATATAGAAACGAAGAAATACACGTAAAAAAAATCGGTATAGTACCACAAAACTACAAAACTATTTTGATGACTACTAATCTATTACGTCTATAGGTACTAATATTATAAAGGGGTAATGTTTGTGAGCATGGATGTAGGAGTTTAATGTTTCAATCGATCAATCTTAATGAAATTTCACATAATGATAGTCTGAGCCATGGAGAAGGGTAAAGGCTAAGACATATCACGCGGGTGATGCCACGTAGCTGGAAACTAGATAAATACTTTTGGTTTTGGCCCGAAATTGTCCCCGATCATTTTACTATCGCTACCCTTAAAAACTTCTATATTCATTTTATTTAATAATAATAAGAAGTAAGTATTAACAAATTTGATATCATTAATATCGATTCTAACTTATCTATATTCAATCAACATGACATTTAAAACGTTCTTAAAAAGTTAAGAAGCCGTAAATCTCTCAATGGAAGATTGATGGACACCCACGAAATGCACTTTTATTGTAATGGGTATCTAAATGGTTGTGCAATATGGTGGCATTATCGGTCGATGTCAAGGATAGATAGTTAGTTGATGGGAATTTATCGCCCTTCGCAGTGGGTGTGGCGAAGGATACGATATGCGAGCCTCAAGTTGGGAGCGGCGGGCGCGGCGGCGGTGGCGTTTAGACGATGGATGTTTACATTTCACCGGTAAATGGAAAGAACTTTTGTTGGTAAACATATTATCTTACATTGTACTTAAAGTGGCGAAATGGATGTTATACACCCTTGCTTACCTCTTTTCGGGGAAATAGGCGCGATGCTAATGGTGCTTAATTTTTGCTGTTTTTTAGGGTTTCATACCTCAAAAGGAAAAAACGGAACCCATATAGGATCACTCCGTTGTTCGTCTGTCTGTATGTTTGTCTGTCTGTCCGTCTGTCAAGAATATTTTTCCCAAGAACGTGTAGAGGTATAAAGCTGAAATTAATATCATACAATCCGGTAGGTATTGATGTTTCTTACTTTAAATAATATGTCCGGACTCTAGACATATACCTGGTTAAGGTTTGGGTTTGAGACTATTTTTCCGTATAATTAATTCGACTTTGTGCTGCTTCCAACCCGCCACCCGTAACCTTGACCAAATCGTCGCATTCGGTGCTCGCTGTGGCGTAAATTAGTTGAGGTCTATATCCAGCAATGGACGTCGTTGAGCTGACAGATATGATGATAGTTAATTCGACAGATCAGACTAGATAGAGTAAGACCACTGATCGTCTAAAATGCAGACACGTACCTTAGTAATGAGGGAACGATTAAGAAGCCTGTGTTGTTTGTTTTAATACGTACCAAACTGGCTATTACAAAGAGCCTAACGCCAGTAATTTTACTATTATATTTCTATAAGGTGTGCATACGGCGCGGCGTAGGCGCATGGTACCCCAATGAGGGCACGATCGATGGCCACGATGTGGGCGAACAACGTACACCATAAATGAGCCCTTTGTACTGTAAATTGATCATGAGGGTCTGACCGATCGCCTTTTGCAATTATCAAAATAAATTGAACATCTATTCTTTGCCCACGCAGAAAAATGAGTGATACTTTTAGGGCTATGTTTACGGTATTGTATCAATTGTTTTGGTTACAATATTTACAATAGTGCGTGGGTCGCATGTAAACAATACGGTTCATTTTATTATCTGTTTCGTCATCATCGTCAGCCTATCGAAATTTACTGGTACACTGTTAGATTTCTCTTTAAATGGACGCTGCGGGGTGCTTTTCTTATGTATTTAGTTCGTCATACATAATTATGTTACCGTTATAAGTCATATTCAAACATCAAATCTTATATTCTATACTATTATTATAAAGCTGAATATTTTGTTTGTTTAGTTGAAGAAGCTAATCTCAGGCACTCCGGTACCGAATTAAAAAAAAACTTTTAGTGTTGCATAGCCCATTTATCAAGGAAGGTTTTAGGCTATAGAACATCACGCTATGACCAATGGGAGCTGAGTAGTGGCCAAACAAAGTCCACGGGAGCGAAGCCTAAACAGCTTATATATTATATTGCTTAGTTACTTTTGGATAAGCAAATCTGCCGGGAGTTTTGTTTTGTCATCAGAAACTAAGTACTTATATCAATCTAGGAAATAATTTACGCATCACGAAGTAAAAAGCCATAAATTAAATGGGGTTTAATTATAGGTTGTAGGATGAAGTAAAAACTCTGCTTGCTTAGAATTTTACATCAAACAACACAAAGCTTTCTCGGTCTTAACAAAGTTTTGATAAGGGAATGTCGCAACATCAAGCAAAACAATGAGCTCTTAATTGTTAAACCTTTCATTCCCTGCTTACTAGTTCGTTGAACTTTACCGTGTGGGTAGAACAATACGAAACATTGTTTTAAAATATAATATTAAATTATTTTTACCATCATTACTAAATGAACAATTTACCTAAAGAGGATTATCAATATTGCAAACCTAATTAATTACTCTAAAAGAGAGCGGTTTACTTCGTTTAGTCTCAATTCGTTTGCATTTCCGTAATGTCTTCAAACTATCCTATTTAATACGGTCAATGAGAACGCGGCGTGGTTAGTAATGATTTATGTCCATTCAGATGCATAAGGGCATGTAGTAGACGCAACTTGTATGGAGAATCACAGGGACCGCTGCCCGTGACCAATGTTAAATTGAATACGAATCGGTTATTTACTATCAAATGATCGAACACGGCGCACGCCTCAAATCGATTCGACCTAAAATGATCGATCGAATACATTTCTGAATGAATGTATTTCGTAATTGTTCATTTTGAAAACTCATTGACAACTAACGATTAATTATAGAAACAGAGAAGCAATAAAGATATCGATACATTCCTTCAAATAATTTATAGCCAGTTTTAGCTGTGATGAAATCGAATCGTGGTGACTAGATGCCTTAGAGTACGGCGACCGTTGCAATGTTAACAAGCCTTATCTGGAAAACAATGAGTGTTCCACCAACATTACGATGCAAATGTACTGGCTATAATTAAGCCATGACTAGCTTCAGAAGGGATCGAACCCATAATTATTTACGCTAATTTAATTGTGTATCTCATGTGTATTTATAGATTTTGGTGTGACTCGTAATGTATACTACATTTTTAGGGTTCCTGACCTCAAATGGAAAAATCGGAACCCTTATAGATCCGTTGTATATCTCCAGTCCATCAGTCAAGAATATTTTTCTTCAAATCACGAAGATTAATATCTAAGTAAACGCAATCAAATGATACAGCCGTTAATATAAATATTTTTGTCGAATATGTTGATGATCAAAATAGTCAAACCCCATAGGGTATTATATAGAGTACTTTAAACTAGAATCATGAAATTTAGCAAGAAGCAATATCAAGTTGCACAAGTCAAGGAATAAATCTGTAAACTGTACTCATGACACTCATGTCGTTATCGAAACGTTATCGAATGATACTAGCCAGAATATATGCTGGACTGACGTTATATAGACATTTTGCACCTACGAGTATATGTGAATATTTGCTAAACTTATAGCTATCCCGTTACTTACTTATCGTTATTTTAAGAAATTTAAGATACTGATAGACATTCAAAATATTGAATGTTCGTACGGAACCCTCAGTGCGCGAGTCCGACTCACATTTGACCGGTTTTCCTAAATAAATTGCATTTAATTCGTCGCCTGATGGGGTCGTTTCGAATATAAATTAGTTGTTCAATGTTGTATAATTGTCATGCAACTATGGCTTTTATTTCCTATTGAACTCAATACATATTTCTTTAACTAACTAAATTTCTTTTTATATAGGTACGTACATTTATTTATTTTCTCCACAAATGTAAAATGATTGTGTTAATGTACGCCATTGTAAAGTAGCAGCCCGTTAGCACGTTATCTAGGATCTTGTAAACAAGATAATCAGAGATGTTAGAATAATTACGTAGTCCCTTATACAAGCGTCGCTTGAGAGCGTCGTACTCCGTCATTACGATGATAATGACGCACATCGAAATAGTACTACACTACCTTAATATTTAGGCAAATGCTATGACGTATCTTCTATAGATATAGTACAAAATGTCACTACATGTAAATTTTTTGAGTTGTTGTCTGCTTCCACTAGCAATGCAATTCTCAGCATGTCTTGCATTATGAAACAAACGGGTGAATCTGCTATTTTATGCCCAATAAATATACAAATGTTATTTTATAAGAATAATAATATATTAATCTATACCATAACTACGTGGACAATTATCATGACAACGCACGTACCGTACGCGTACGAAGAAATGGATGACGAAGCTGTTAAATTTCATGATTGAATGGTAAGCCTATTGTCGCACGCGCTCGTCAACACGTCACTCAGGTGCGCTCATGCGTCATCATTCATTTTATCACGATAATGACGTAATGAAGACACAAACGCACCGTAATCAACAGTAATCATATTCGTCTCGTTACCGCTCAGTCTCAATGGAGGATGACGGCTTTCATACGAGTTCCTTTGATTCATAAATGCATGGATAATTTAATGATTGTAGCTCGCTTCATAGGTTATATCGTTTTTATTACATCCTTCGTTACTTGTTTATCTATTTATAGAGATCATTTACTAGTTTTAATCAGTAGAAGTGAGCGCATGCGACCATTATAGATGAATGAATTATAATTATCTGAAAATGTATTGCCGCTACGGTGATTTTTATAAAATTAGATTTTATCATTCTGTTGCAAAAAAACTTATTCTTTATATTTGTATCTTTTGATCTGTTGTACGCGTAACAAACTTCATATTTTTCTTGTCAGTTTATTAAAAATATTTTTTTCTCCACTTGCTATCTCAAATTGATAATAAGGTTACATAAAGTGCACTTGTGTCCGTCAACTGACGTGCCATTCATTACTTTGATAATATTATCTCAGAACAAAGTTTCTTATTGTTTATTTTGCTACAGGTTGCTGGTGGGCGCACCTCTGGGTCAGAATCTGCAACCAAACACGACGAAATCTGGAGCACTCTGGAAGTGTCGCGTGAATCCGACAACAGACGACTGCATACAAGTCATTACTGACGGCAAAAGGAGTGAGTAACTTGCAGAACATTTGTTATGGTGCAATACTACACAATACTTGCATTTAATAAACCTCTCAACTTCCTTCAATAAGGACATTGTTTCATTGCATTTAACATCAATAGTATCTCCATCATTTTTCTCTTTCAGATGAATGGTATACCTAAGTTATAACTTAAATAAAAATGTACATATTTCGTAAACGTTTTTAACTGTAGCGTTTTGTACAAATAGGTTTTATGTATAACTATAGTATAGTTTGGTAGTAATAACAATTAAATTTAATTTTGTAGACACACTGTGTGAATAAAGTCACATTAGAAACAAAATTTAATTTAAATACACGAGTTAGATATGAATTTTATTGTAGCTAGGAGTAGCAACACTACACTAGATATCGTCGAAACACAAATTATCGAAGGAAACGCTGGAACATCGATTCCTAATATATTCGATAAAAGATTGATTTAAGTTTTAACTAAAATGTTGTCTTTTGTCGGTGGTGCCCCAAACAGCGATGTATGGCAAGATAGACACGAGTAAGTGAGCTGTGGTCTCAACCTCCTTTTATTCTTAATCATTTTGCTCTTCGACTAATCGACTAATCGCTGTATTGTACTTTTTGATTTACTAATTGTCAACTTTGTCTGCTCAAGTTCCAGCTGAACCGTCATTAATGATATTGCAACGCATGTACATCACTAACTAAGCGGTTTGAATTTTATTTTGCAACACATCACATTATTTAAAAATATCGTATTTGGGATACATTTTCTGTAATAAAATCTTTGAAAGCAATTTTTAGCTATGCCTTTTGAGAGAAAATGTAACCTTTTTACGCTAATTTAAAAAGCACTAACTGCTTGCAAAGCACCCAATCACACGCTTGAGCTACACAGCACTTTAGAAAGTAAAAAAACATATATAAGTAATATTTATACTGATATTTAGTACAGACCGTTAAATAAAGTAGATTAAGTTCACTAATTTGAGTTTAATTTAAACTCGAATTGAATATTAGTTCAAGTAGAACACGTAATTATTGATATTAGAGCTTTTTAGAAGTGGAAGTAAATAGAGCTTCGTAAAGTGGTAGGCCGTAAAGTTATAATAAAACGTTAAATCACACGAACATAATTATATTAATCTTTAGGTGAAATTGACAAAATCTTTAACTTTCAACACGAAACTAAAGGTGACTGGCTATAATACCTAAACACTAGTTATTAACTATCACATTCGGACACGAAACGTGCGGTAATTAATGCACTACAAAATTCTAATAAATTAATAATCTGATCAAATCCAATCTATGTCTGGTTTTGCGTAATAAAATGTCTAACAAGAGACTACAAGTAACGCTGGGCCGAATAACTTAATTAATGAATTAACAAACGTAGTCTTCGATAACGTCCATTAACCCGAGACCACAAGTTTGAGCCGTATCTTCACGTTGATTATCACATTGATTCATTACAGGTTGCAGGAGTATATATCGTCACCTTAGCGAACACATATCTATCTTGATTTATTTCACAATCTGACACTTTTATTATCGATAAAACTTATTAAAACCACTAAAACACGAACATCATCTAATTCACTATAAATTTAGGCACTTTTGATTTATAACATTTGACAGTCGTATTTACTCGTACTTAATATGTGGTTTTGTTTGTTCCCGATATTGAAAGTATCAAGTTAATTCAGAGTTGTTATCACTTTAGAAATCGACACATTATAGAAACAGGTTTTGTTGTCACGTAAGGGATGCATGTTTTATGAGATATGCTATGTTCTATGATATGCACGATGTTTGTGCAGTGTGATACAGATAGTATCACTTTCTGATGCATTTGCAAGATTACATACTTTGCTGTTAGTATTGAGAACCCTGTTCTTGCATTACACACGCCTGGTTGCAATGCTTTGCATTTGCCAAGATATATTATTATCACCGATACAATTTCTTTGGGATTGAGTTTGAAATATTATTCTAAAGCAAAAGCAACACTCGCCCATTTCTACGTTGCCTTTGTTTGACGCATTTTCTTTTGCAGTTTCAATTCACTTAATCAGTTGATTTTGGGTTGAGTTTTTATAACACGGTGTTTTTAAAGTTACATAAAATACTAAAGAATTATAATTTTGTATTTGTGTCTAATTGAGCTTTGAAACAAAATTTGTGCTAAACATAATATTGAATAATCCATATGAAGTAACATATGTGATTAATTTTGTTTAAAATGATATTTTATTTAATATAATTTGCTAGTTCGATCAATGCTTCCTAACAGTCGTTGTCTGCTGTAGAGTAAAATGTACTAATAATGTCGCAATGTGTAGATTTGGATTCTGATCATCTGGCTGCTCCTTATTCGGATGAGATCAAGGAAGGCCAGTGGCTTGGAGTATCAGTTCGGAGTCAAGGTCCTGGGAAAAAAGCTGCAGTATGCGCTCACAGGTACATTCAACAACAGAACTTGTATTTTTAGTGTCTCTCAAGTTTCAACAGTTTCCAAGTAGCTAACTGTTTCTTTAACGCAGAAATGTTTAATGCGTGATTAAAATGTCTTCTTCACTGGCTCCCTGTATGTATTGACGCTACGTACGACGTATTGACTAATAGAGGGGCAGTATTAGATACATCAATTATTGCTGCAAAGATTAGAGTAAACTATTTAAATGCAACAATTAAATGATTTACCTTCAATCAAACATTGTTAGTGTGCACTAACAAGGGCTGATGGAGACTGACAAGGAAAGAGTTGACTTGTTGACTTCTTTAACATAAAGAGTGCAATTAGCTTCTGCATATATTTTAAAAAACTTATGATGTGAGGGTGGCACTGTTAAATATGGAGACATCACCAAATAATTTTAGAGTTTTCTCCCACATTTTGGTACCCGTTGATAGTTATATGCTCTTTTGTAATATTTCAGATACATCCGCAAACAAGGCGAGTTACAATTTGGCCAAGGTCTCTGCTACACACTCAGCAATGAACTGGAACTCGTCGATGTCGTCGAGCCCTGTAGAGGAAGATCCGTAGTAAGGTATGTACTTAGCAATGTAATTATGAATGAAGAAGGAATATAAATTAATTACAAAAAGGTACCTCTTGTGTAGCAGTCGTAGGCATTCCCCGCTGCGCCACCGAGGCACCGAATAATAATAAAATATATCCAATATGTATAAATATGGACGTTATACTATGCCGCACTGGTTAGCCTCTTAACATGTTATTAATTAAGGTACTTACACTAAAGATAACACGAAATTCGGATACATTTCCACATACATTATTATTCATTACAGTCGTAATGAGGAAATTTAATTACTCCACAACTTTCATTACATTTGATAATTTAGGTCAGCATTCTTTTAAAATTAAGGTCACTTTAGACATGGCTTACGTTCAATGTCAAACGAATTAACATAGTATTTTTTAAATAAAATTAACTGAAATATAGCCAAGGCATCAAAAACTTTCTATAAGAAAATATTTGTATCTGATTTTGAATCACAGATATGTTATGTAGCCGATAGACGATGCAAGCTGCTATCTGATTACATACTCGAGGTCCGTGGACAATGCCAAGCACACAGTCCAGCTGCTGCGTGCCTTAAAATGAAATCACTATTCTTACAGTTTTGAAGCCATTTTCTAGAGGAAATGGTTTCAAAACTAGAACTAGATTCTCAATAAGCTCCGAACAGCAAAGAACAAGTTAAAGTCGTATTTAAAAATTGATTTACTAACGACCTTACGAATAATCGATGTATTCTACGCTGATCCTTAGAGTTATAATTTTTGTAGCTTTGCGATTGTACAGATTCGATAACTTAATTACAATTTGTTTTAACTTTCCAGAGAACATGAAGATTATGGCTTCTGTCAAGTGGGAACTAGCAGCTCGCTTTTGGATGATGATACATTGATCATGGGCAGTCCTGGCCCGTACACTTGGAGAGGAACCATATTTGCACAAGATACCAGGGACGATGTGTTGGAGAGGGACAACATTGTGTACATGGCACCTGTGCAAGATGGCGCTAGTCCTGTCGAGATGTATAGTTACTTAGGTATTATATTTATTCTATCTATTTAGTTCGTACATAGAATATGTATTGCTAGAAACTACAACTACACCATAAACTTTACACAGACACCAACTAGAAACACATCAATATTTGAGGGATCAATAAATATTTGTTCCGTGTTGGATTGAAATCTACAAATCAATATTGAAGTTAAAATAGCACTCACATCCAGTAAATTAGTCCTTCACTCCTTCCTCAACGTGACGCATTCAGCTTTTATCTGCAAAGTTGTCTTTCTGATGAAGCACATGCATTTAATTGTACAAATATTTTAATGTCCAGGTATGTCAGTGACCAGTGCAAAGTTCTTCGGTAATAAAGAGTCTTACGTGGCCGGTGCACCACGAGCACGTGGTACAGGTCAAGTAGTAATCTTCAGTAAATTAGCGACCGAAGACTGGGCTCGAACAGACCTAAACATTCTCAACTTCATCGTCCTGTTGAAAGGAGAACAATTCGGCTCGAACTTTGGTTATGAAGTTGCAAATGCTGATGTCAATGGTGATGGGTAAGTTGAATTTCTCATATAATCAAAATAAAATAAGATCTATATGCTGGCCTAAGAGACTAGTCCCTTTACACACTATCTCTACCACAGCAAGCCTTCTTTCCTCTGGATGAACACTGTACCAGCAGAAGGCTTACAATACAGAAGAGTAAAACTTAACCTGGGCTTCCCTTTTGGCTTTCCGCCAGGTGAAGAGAAGCCACTAGAAAACTATAATTATTATTACAAGATTCTTCTGTTTTGCTCTCCAAATCTGTTTTTTAAGCTTTGCAATACATTTGTATTTTTATTTATTTCAGCCTACCTGACTTACTAGTTGGTGCTCCATTCTATTTCGCCCGTGACGTGGGTGGTGCCGTTTATTTATATTTAAATGTTAATGAGAGCTTACCTCAGAACTACAACATCAAGCTGACTGGCAAGCAAGAGTCACAGTTTGGTATTGCTATTGCTAATGCTGGAGACTTAAACAAAGATGGATGCCAAGACATAGCTGTAGGAAGTCCCTATGAAGGGAATGGTGTGGTGTATATCTATATGGGTGATAGAGAGAAAGGTTTAAACTCTAAACCAGATCAAGTGATAACTGCGGAATCTTTGCCAGTAGTGATGAGAACTTTTGGCTATGCCCTGTCTGGAGGAGTTGATTTGGATGCTAATGGTTACCCCGATTTATTAGTAGGCGCTTATGAAAATGTAAGTTCATATTATCATGATTATCAAATAAATATTGTATGTATCCATACATATTATAATTGGCTTTGTCCTGACTGACTGACTGACTGACAGACAACGCACAGCCTAAACCGCTGGTCGTAGCGACTTGAAACTTGGAGGGTATGTTTTTCTTAATGTCTAGAGGTGTACTAAGAAAGGGTTTTATAAAATTCAACCCCTAAGGCGGTGAAAAGGGATAAAAACGATTGTATGAAACTTCTTTGTTTTTAACTTAAAGATTTGAAAATTTGTTTTGGGGTACTACTATCAAACTAAAAAATACCCTCATCAATATTTTTGACAAGGGTGGCTTTGGAAGGGTGAAATTGGGGATGAAACGTTGTATCATGTTGAATGCAATACCACGCATTATGTCGGGAAATGCTAGCATTCCCTTCATCATCAGCAACCCATTAAGTCCCACTGCTGGGCTCGGGTCTCCTCTCCTCTAACTAGAGAGCTGAGAGGGTTTAGGCCATAATCCACTCACGCTGGCCTAGGTGGATCAGACATACTCATAGACTTTCTTCTAGGGTATGTGGGTTTCCTCACGATATTTTCCTTCACCGTTAGCAGATGGTAAGTCACTTGATAATACATATTTATTCCACAAAGCGGAATTCACATTGGTACTGCCGGTCGGGATCGAACTCGGATGGCGTGATTTGCACGCCTGTCCCTTATCCATTCAGCCACCATCGCTGTTGCATTCCCTTCAATCCTCGTTAATTTTTATCCCGCACCACTTAAAGGAACATATTAATATAATACACTACTATTGTATTTAAAAACTAAACGTATTCTTCAATGATTACAGAGCAGCGTCGCTTTAATACGAACACGACCGATCATCGACATCAAGACGTCTATCCGACCATCGAACACAATCATCAACATTGATCCATCTAAGCGTGGTTGTAACAGAGACCCTAGTACCAACTACACGTGCTTCCACTTCCAAGCTTGCTGTATCATTGAATCACTAGTTAAGACTACTCAAGCGACAATACACAAACTTAACTATGTGATTGAAGCAGAAACATTTCCCGGTGGAAGGAAATACTCCAGAGTATTCTTTGATTCACATAAAAATAATATTGTGAACAAGACTATCATGCTCGGAAAAGATGTCGAAGACTGCAGAGAACACATTGTATATCTTAAGAATAATACTAGAGATATTCAGACTCCTATCAAGGTAAATAGTATGCATTATTAAAATTTATTTATTTATTTATAAAACCAACAGCTTATACAATGGTAGCTTATAACTAATACATTACCGTGAGTATGGCCAATAACAGGTTTCCCTACATTATTCACATAACAACAATATTATGTTGTTGGTAAGTATCAGACAATTAACTTAACTCTTAGAAGCACTCAAGTTTTATATAACAAATCAGATTAGGTTAAAATGTGTGTATATACATATATATGCATGTATGTATTACACAAACAACCCTACGTATTCATACCGTTATAAGAAACTATTTGGAAATATATGTATATGCCTATGTCCAACCCAGTCCAGAAAATATTGTAATCGTCTCATCACAGGTCAATTGCCTGCTTAATTCTGGCGAATCTTACCATCAGATTTCGCCATTTCCTTTTGAGTCCACACATATATTATTAGCTACCTGTTATTTGGGACTCATTAGTTATTCTTAAAATCTTAAATAGCAACAAAAATTAATTAAAAATTGCTAATCAAAGTTATTATCAAAATCTTGTTTTCGTGGAAATGTGTACTTTTTTAAGTTTCTATTCGTTTTTGATTCGATTATTTACTCGTATTTGATTTATTCATCATCGCTATCAGATTTGAAAATAATTAAGATTTGACATCTGTTTATCCACAGTTCCAAGTTATATATACGCTAGTACACGCGGAGCCACGATATTTTCCACAAGGCACCCTGCCTGACGTGGATCAGTACCCGGTGCTAAACGCCACCGCCACCACAATGTTCAGTGCCAACTTCTTGAACGACTGCGGCTCTGACGGTGTCTGCGTCAGTGATCTCATCGTTGACCCGAAACTTCTGTTGCCACTGAGTGAGTATTTTATTCTTCTTCTTAGACGTTGTCACTCTTGACATGCAGGTCGTGATATCGATATAATCTAGACAATATCACAATGCTGAACCAACAGCTTTACCAAAGCAAATAATATATTTGTGGGAATTCATTCATAGCTTGAAAATTATGTCTGTCCTGAGACGGAATCATTTTCAGGATTTTGAAAACAAACAGCAGCCATGTTTGTCATACCAAGACAGTCTGCATCTTTATATATATTTTACAGTAATGTTGTCTCATTCCAGCTAAAGATGGCAAAACGTATGCACTAACATTGGGTCAAGAAGAAGAGATCAAGCTGTCAATAGCCGTGGACAACTATGGCGAGTCTGCTTACGAAGCACAACTCTTCGTCAACCATCCACCTAGTCTGCACTACATTGCTGTTAATATTAGCGTTAGTATTCAATTTTTTTTTTGAACGTTATAAACTAGCAAAAGCAAAGACTACTACAGTATTTACTGCTAGCTACTATACAGTATTTACTGCTAGCCAATAGCCACCTGTAACTTGGACATTAGTACTGACCAGTAATACCTGTCAATTTAGAGTCGAGAATGTAGTTACTTACCAACTTTTTGTTTTTTCTGATCCTGTTGCATGAAACGCAGTACGAGAAAGATATAAGATAGAAAACATTGTATTGGTTGTACAAAGAGGTTTTAAATCATTTACAGGACAAACACGTCATTTGCACGAGTTTGAATAAGACGACAGTAACGTGTATGTTGGAGAATCCTTTTAAAAAACAAGCAGAAGGATCTCCACCAATCACGATGAGGTTCGACGCACGAGCGCTTGAAGACAACGATCAGTCCGTGGTGTTCACTGTGTGGGCTAACTCCACGTCTAAAGAACTACACGCTGGAAAGAAACCGGTGGAAGTCGAAGCTTTAGTCATTAAGAATGCTGAACTGTTGATTAAAGGGTAAGCAATTTCAACATTTAACATTTTGCCAATCTTCTAAAAAAAATCTCTACGTCAGTCGTTTTACTGACGTGAAAATTTACTGACAACTTTAAGTTTTGTATAAAGCTTATTAGTAGTAATACAGAAAAACCTACTATGACGTTGAGTCTAGATAGATTTATATTACCCATTTTACCAATAATATTAAATTATTTATATTAGATTAAACTGGATATCCCAAAAATAAAATTTAATGTTAATGTTACAGTGTGGCGCGTCCAGAACAAGTGTTCTATGGAGGTGAAATCAAGGGAGAGTCTGCTATGACGTATTTTGATGATATTGGTACCAGAGTTGTACACACTTATCAGGTAAGATTCTACCATAAGTCTTTAAACGCCATGTCTTATATAAGATTGACATTAAATTTATTGTAAGTTAGTTATTATAATAGCTACATGCTGTAAAGTTTACTAAAAATAAGTGTCTGTAAACTAGTACCTAGTTAATATTACTTAAACTACTAGACATAATATTAAACAGTAACACAATTATAGATAAATAAAATAATTTATAAAACAAAACTAACAGACGCCATGTCAGACACCGTTGTCCGACAAGTAATACAATTTTATATTTTATCTGCTCCTGCGTGTGTCCTCAGTGTACCTTTATGTAACATTTTGAACATATTTTTCTATTTTCACATAAACATAAACGTTACAATTTGCTATAATTCTCTACTTATCCATATCAACCTTTTTCATATGCCCTACATTGACCAAAAATGATGTTCTAAATCTTTTTTGGTCTACGTAACTATGTTGGTTTATAACAGCTTCTTTCAAAGTCTTCATTTATTTTCAGTCGATAATAAAATACTTATTTTGTTATTCTCCTTCCCAAAAGTTAAACACATAAATAAAATATTGCAGGTATTTAACGAGGGTCCGTGGCACGTGTCGTCGGTGCAGGTGGTGATACAGTGGCCACATCAGCTCGCCTCCGATGGCTCACAGGGCAAGTGGCTGTTGTACCCTGAAGATGTGCCAACTGTCGATGGCGAAGCGGGTAAATTTCTTAATAATATAATATAGTTAATACAACTAAACCATTATGCAACAATAGTTTTTAATTATTTGAGAGGTTACGTTTGAAAAGTTATTTATTATTATTATCGAATGGGCTTGAAGACTTGGTGTTGGGTCTCCCAGAAGGCTTCCACTTGACTTAAACGGTCACCCATCTATGGTAACCTTACTGAACGTTTTTTACCTCGATGCTAATAACGAACATCTAAAAGTACCAGAATGCTACGAGCGCCTCAACATGCCACATAGTTACGAAATTAAAGAATAACTAAGATACTTTTTTAACAAAGATTAAATGAGGTTTATTTGATGATTTCCATTTGATGGGTCGTCTTATTAAAACCTTCCATCGCTTGATACCACATTTTATTTATGTCAAATTCACCAATTAACAAGTCTTAACAATATGCTTCAGATCAAAACGGTGAGTGTTTCGCTCGAGAGACCAACCCTCTCAACTTAACAAATCGTCCTGGAACCCCGAAACTTTACCTCGAGAACTTAGAAATGGATCCGTTCGCAACGACGGGCAAGCTCAGCGTCAGCTCCAGTGAGAAGTCACACAACGAAACAAGAAGAAAGTTTCTAGATTATAGCAGTAGTAATAAAGTGAGAAGGAAAAGAGATGAAGAAGCCGTGAAAGCGGAGGCGTATACTGATAGGAAACATGTTATTAGTTTGGTAAGTACGCATATTTCTACTTTTCTAGACAATATGCTTACAGTTCATTGGATGGTAGCTGCGGTACTATCTGTTAACTGAAGACGGCATGATAAAATCAGTCAAATGTAGTGACGGATTAAGAATAACCTTTAGCAGACAAGACTACTTGCAGTGCAGTAAAGGAAAATTCGAAACAAAACCCTATACCGACCTGTCTGGCCAGCGTAGTAGTAGGATAAATTCCCTTCACATTGTTTGGAGAACTGCGCCCAGCAGTGGGACGTTTATGAGTTGTAATGACGACAATATAATTTTCAGGCGGGTTTCTAAATTTCAATAAGTAATCTCATTGAGACCAATTTATCGAAAGAAGGATAATATAGATAAATTAAAGAAAAATAATGTTGCTATTACAGAACTGCCAGCAGAAGACAGCAAAGTGCATCCAATTTCAGTGTGTGATCTACAAGTTGGGACGTATGAAGACGAGTACTATCAGCGTCCGGGCCAGGCTCTGGAATGCCACGCTCGTTGAAGAGTTCTCCCGAGCTGCGAGGGTGGAGATAGCATCCACAGCGTATATTAGTATACCTGCGCATTTCAATATACATCAGAATAAACAGCATGATGATAGAACTACGGTAAGTTATCGAACTATAGAACAAATGGCCTGAAAAGGTTTTATAGGTAGTAAAATTCTAAAAGAAGCTGCAATTGATGAAGGCTTTTTAAATAAATAATAAAAAAAAACAGAATAAGTAAACGTAAAATAAGGTGCATTGGAATTTTTATTTAAATTCTGAACAAGTGTTTCGCAACCTACGAGCACCTAACCTTAAGTGCTAGATAGCCTATATGAAACTTACTTGACAGATTTTGGACCTACTGATTTTTCATATAAAATCTGTTAAAAAAAGTCTCAGGTAGTTTATTAGACACTTTTGTGAAGGTGGTGAAACAGGCCCTTAATATTTGATATACGCAGCACTATATAGTCTTAATGAAAACTTTTTGACTCAACAAAGTCAAAAAGTTAATAATATTTTTGTTACAGGTGGAGACGGTGGCATATCCAGACCTTAAGATAAGCGAGCCAACAGAAGTGCCGTTATGGGTTATCATCATCTCTGTGATAGTGGGACTAATAGTACTGATACTACTTATCATTGCGCTGTGGAAGCTTGGCTTCTTCAAGCGAAGCCGGCCAGACCCCACACTCTCCGGGAACTTGGAGAAGAACAACCACGAGTCCAGCCCGTTCATTGGGAGGGACAGAAACAGTGTTCGATAACCTTTAGACAACTATTATATAGTGGACAGAACTTTAAGTGGCTTTTATGTCACTCAAGTGTAAATATAGACTATGAAATTAATCAGACCAACGCAATAAAGAACAAGCTTCGTCTTAAGATTTTTGTGCCTGATAGAATCAGTAAATGTTTAGTGCGTACAAGGGATAAAAATAATTGCAAAAATTTACAGTTTTTGGTTAGGCTTCCTAACAAAGAACAACGCAATTGTATGAATGAACTATAAAGAAAAATAATTCGAAAGTTAGATAGTTTAGTTGATTTGTATAGAACAGGCGTCCTTCTTCCTAAGCAGGTTAGTAAAAGTGCGTTCACACTTTAAATAAAGTGTGTGTGAATTCGTGCGTTCGGCATACCCACGTTCCAAGCTTATTTCCTGATTGAATGAAATATCTATATAAATGTACAGGAATTGCTCGTGAACTGTTTACTGTATTGTACGTTTAAGTATTTATGAGAGAATTCTCTCATATTATTCAGAAGAAATAATGTAACTTTCGGGAAAAACGCATCTAACTCGTATATCTTAGATGCCTTTTTCTCATGCAATTGCGTCTTTCTTTTTCAGCAGTAAGGCAGATATATGTAAATCGTCAGCGTTGGTTCTTGTGCACAAGTATTTAGTCTAGTATGTAATATCTCTGACTGTGATGTCTTCTTAGAGGAAAATTCGTGTGATGATTCTAAAGTTATGGTTCTATGTTTTGTTGATGTTGAGCACGGACATATTGTTTATTGTAATGCATTTCTAGAGTGTATTGTGAACATGTTTTAGATTGTTTGTTTATATATATTCTGATGAAGTAGGTTACATATTTGGTGGAAAATTTGTCATTTATTTTTTGAATATTCATTTCTATTCATATTGTATTAGAATTGAAATTATATAACTATTGTATGTAAGTTATGAAAATAGTTGTCTTGAAAAATATTAGATAAGTTTTCCGTCAAGTGTGCACTCACCCTTTGTATTATCTTTCTGTAAATACGTACTTTATTATTTATGAATAGTTTAGATGTCTACTTAATTTGACTAGATTTTTGACTAGTCATAAAATGTAATAATGTTACAGTGTAGGTATAGATGTATTGTCCGTGTGGTAAGTGTACATTGGTCACAATTGGTTTGGACATTAAAACGCAAAATATAAAATAGCATTTAATTACTGTTGGGTACTTAAATAATTTTAATATTTTATTTGTACAATTTACAATAATTATATTTCTCCATCAAATACATTGTCGAGTATAAGATTCGCTAAAATGAATTTGTTATTATAAATTATAATTACATTAGTTAGTGTAAGTATTGTAAATATTATAGTTTCATTGTCATTAGATTTTTTACAAATTTTCTATTTGCAAGTAGAGGCATACCTACATATTTATACGTTTTATATATAATCGCCCAGTAACACTGCCAATGACCGTATCACCTAGTAATTTTATATTTTTTTAAAATAAAATTTGACCACCTAAATAACACTGGTTGTGATTATTTCTTTTATTAAAACTGCATATATACTTAATAGTACATAGATTGAATAAAATTGTGCCATTTTGATATTGTTTTTCATTCCAATCCTGTAAGTTACGTTCTTTTTGTGACTAATTAAGTATTGTATATTATTTAATTATTTTATGTCATCTAGGTTTCAACCCACAAGTACGGACAAGGTGTTTCTTAGTCCGGTTCGAGATGTTTCTTCTTTTCATATTTTGCTGAGTTGACTCATCGCTGGCCATGCTGATTCGTCTGTATAACTTTGATATGGATTAATAAGTATTACCTGCCCAAAATATAGAATCACAAAGTAAGTACAGTTTAAATATTAATTAAGCGTAATATAAGTAATAACTATTATTTAAATATAAAATTGTTTATTAAAATTAACAAATGCAATAAATAAATGCAACGTTGCAAAAACTACCAATAGGTAAAGTGCTGGACTAAGCTAGGCGTACAAAGTTCAATGTGGCACCTTGTAGTAATTGCTGGATGGAGGCGGTTTCTGAAACAAAAATTTACTTCATAAGGTGGGTAGCAGTTGTACAAACTCTCGCTGCACCAACGGGGCAGTCCTTTTATAGTTTTTTTTGTTATTGTAGTAATCCAAATAGGACCAAATATGTCTTGTTATTTGTTATTAAAGGTCGGAGTCCTCTTCAAGACAAATATAATGAACTCAATCTCAATGGAAGTTATACCATTGAGATTGAGTAAGTTGTTTTACAACCGATTTTCTATGGCCACCTTCCAACTCTATCATCAGATCAGATCCATTCTATAAAAATATTGCATTAGCATCCAATTTATATTATAAGCATGCAAAATTTTATCTCAATCGGTTGAGGATAACTGCTTTAAAATTCAGTTGCAAGATTTGACCCTAACTTTTAAACATACAACTATTGCAAGCTAATAAAAAGCTTGTCAAAAAAATTCTTAGAATTAGAACGTACTAGAACCGTTTTTAGGGTTCCGTAGTCAACTAGGAACCCTTATAGTTTCGCCATGTCTGTCTGTCTGTCTGTCTGTCTGTCCGTCCTCGCTTAATCTCTGTGACCGTTAGCACTAGAAAGCTGAAATTTGGGACCAATATGTGTATCAATCACGCCGACAAAGTGCTAAAATAAAAATTGGAAAAAAATGTTTTATTAGGGTAGCCCCCCTATATGTAAAGTGGGAAGTGTTTTTTTTTTTAATTTTAACCCTAATGTGTGATATATTGTTGGAAAGGTATTTAAAAATGAATAGGGGTTTACTAAAATCATTTTTTGATAATGTCAATAATTTCGGAAATAATCGCTCCAAAAGTAAAAAACAAAGCGTCCCCCCCCCCTCTAACTTTTGAACCATAAGTTTAGAAAATACGAAAAAAATCTGAAAAGTAGAACTTTATAAGGACTTTCTAGGAAAATTATTTTGAACTTGGATGGAAACAACAGATGGAAACTGCAGTTAACCAATATAATTTGGTCCCTGAATCGTATGAGCGCCTATACAATCCAGAGGTCAAGTTTCATTTGCCCGTATTTTTTTTTTAACTTCGTTTACATAATATTTTATTATCCTGAACGTATCTTTTTTCAAACAAAAAAATAATTATTAAAATAGGTTCTCGCAATTCAAAATTACCATCGAAAACTTCTGGCACGTCTATGTATTAATTAGTAACCCAATTCATGAATTTATAGTTTTCAAGAACTTTATCATTATGATCAAGAATGAGACATGCAACGACATCTATCAAAGGAATATGGTACTTGGTACTTATTAATAAATGCCTTCACAAGATAACTTTTAAAAGTTGTGATAGCAAAAGGTAGAAATGGTTTTAGTAAATCGAAAATATTTAAAAAGAAATTGTAAGGGTGCTACTTAAAGTATAACCAACAGACAATGACCAACAGACGCATTTTCAGCATTCTTGGAATGGCTGTCTGTTGTCTCTTTCGATAGATGGCGTTGTGCATCTGACGTCATTTTCCTGAATCGCGGTGTTAAGATTCTCCGTGACTGAATGACCCTCTCCCATGTTTGTAATCAAAGCGGGTTAGATAGAGTGTTGAAATTGAAAGTATTAAAAGTGTCGTTAAAAGTCTTGATCGTTAATCGTTTGGTTGGAAGATTTGGTTTCGAACAATTCGAACTTTGATTGAAAATTTTGAAGTACGAGGTAGTAAAGGTTCTAAAGGACTTATTTTAGACGCATTTTAGTTTTCGATAACCACGCGAACGAAGTCGCGGGCACAGCTAGTCGTAGTCTTAGGAGTCCTAACTAATATTATAAATTCGAAAGTAACTCTGTCTGTCTTTTTTAAGTTGGGTTACCACTATGTTCATGCTCCAGCAGCGCTCCGCGCTCCTGCAACTGATCCAATGGATCTGTCGCGCGCCCTTTACATGCGCTCCCCTTTGACACACTGCGCTCCCCTTTGTGTTCGCGCTAAAAACCGTCACGAGTCGGAACGACTGCCGTGTTCGCGCACGTACCCACTACCGGGAGCTGTTGCAGGAGCGCGGAGCGCTGCTGGATCGCGAACATAATGGATAGTATAGATACTCACCTTTAAATTCATAAGTGGGAACACTTATTGTGACGGACGTGAAACTACGGAACCCTACACTGAGCGTGGCCCGACACGCTCTTGGCCGGTTTTTATATTTCCAACTAAAATGTTGACGTGCCCCATAGTAGTATTTACATTAATCTCAATCAATATTTGATTAGTTACGCTAATAAAAATGCACATACCGGTACTAATACAAAAACTAATTATAATGTTTTATTAATTACTCCAACACTTACGTCTGTTTTAACTGCTGAGCAACAAAAAGTGCATAGAGTCGTATCTTTTTCGATGACGTCATTTTTCTGTAAGCACGGTTGTTCAATTTCTCCTGAAAAAAAAATACATGAATATTTCTAAGTTATCAAATGTATATACATAGATAATAATATTAAGAAGAACCACGCTGTTAATAAATATCAGTTTATAGAGGAAAAAAAATTAAAAACATTGGATGCGTTTTTTCTTTAGATTTTTTAGTTCACCTGACAAAGGCAAGAGGACATTTATATACAGGTGTATGTTTTATGAATATGTACTCAAGGTATATTCATCAATCAATCATATTCTTCCTAGGCCTTTTTGAAGTCAAGAATTATAACAATACTAAATGATTACAGTGTCGCTATTAACAAAGAGTGTCCACAATACGGAAGAGCAAACATTAACCAAACTAATGAAGTAGGTAGATAACAATAATGAAGAACAAATAAACGAACCGAACATTACAAGTTGAGGTCACTACAATCCGACGTTTGAGATTGAACAAATCACTCTTGCATCAGATTACAATTAGCCTCGGCCCACCTATTTCTATGTACTTAAAATCCGAAGTTCTTGAAAGCCGGATCTGTAAGTGACTTTTATTGAAAATTGAATCTTGTCGTACCTGTATAAAGTTGATTATCGAGGTGCGTGATATAGCTGCCAGCGAGGCGAAGGATTTCAATCTTGCTGAGCTTCCTGTCGGGCGGCTCTGTGGGGATGAGCAGACGCAGCGTGTTGAACGCCATGTTCACGCTGCTTGGAAATATAAATAGTATTTTGATAACAATTCTATCAGTAATGTGCATGGACTGAAATTAAAATATTGCGTAAAAATTACAAAATTCTGTTCAACTACCTAGCTTTTGCCCGCGACTCCGTCCGTCGTGGTGTGTCGTGTAGCCTATGTGCTATTCCAAACTAACATTTAATTATACACGAAAATAAAAATTTCAGCATCTGTTAACTGTTGTAGGCACTCCATGCCCTCCTAAAAATATATCATACATTGAGTAGTTTTCGAGTAAAATGCCTGTGACATACAAACGGACGGACGGACATGGCGAAACTATATGGGGTCCATTTTGACTGCGGAATATTATAAAAAGAAAATATGGATTAACGTCTTATAATCTGTCTGAGCTGCAGCTGTCTATATCTCACTTTTCGTTCCAAAATTGAGATAAAAGCGCAGCGCGACGGCAATAGTTTTTCCAAATACCTATTTTTTAAATTCCTCCCCTTTAAATGTCCAACACTATAGAAAAGAATGTACTTATCAAATCAAAGAATCATTAGTGAAAACGATTTACCTATAGAAACTATAAAAGATTACAAAATCTAATAGATCTGACCTCTTACGTACTCACTTTCTGTCTAAGTACGGTACTATTACTAGTATATTCATTTTAAATACAGTTATCAAGAGGCGTCAAGTGATGGATCAGATCTTATCTCGATACATGTTACTTAAGCAAGCAGCGGCCTTGTCAATTAATCATCCTCACATTTATTTTGAAATAATACTCGCTACTGAAGAAGTGCACGACGACGCTTACACAGTTATTACTGTAGCAATTAAAACAATTATATACACATTCGAGTTTATCGTTTTGTTTGTGTGTTATGTCTAGAATAAAATTAAATACACGAAGACTAAATCATATTCATCATCATAGACATCATACAGTGCTTTCAACATCCGACTTCAACTTTTGTCGACGAGGACTTTTGTCGTTGGATGCAGGCGCGACAAAATCATTCGCTATCGTGGAAGTTAGGTGAGGCCTTAATTATATAACCGCTTTGAAATAATTTAGAGCATTTCATGAATTGATAAAGGGCAGCTTATAAACGTAGTATAACGTGGAATTATAAATTGGACTGTAATTTGTAGGGTCCTCTATCGTGTTATCAATATTTTTGTTTAACTTATAGGAGTCACATATACAAAACTAAAGGTTGGTGCTTAACAATAAAAAACAAACTTTCTGTATAAGCCCTAATGTCATCATAAAAATCTTTTAATTTTTTTTTTCAATAAATGTTTATTTGCAGAAAAATAACTCCGGCTAATGTACAATATCCGTTACTTGAAATTGATTTGTTTTTGGATGTAAACACATTAGAAATACTGTTTAATATGTAACAGATTGATTGCTGTTAAGATTACTAGTAATAAAAAATAGACATATCATTGGCAATTAACATGCAATATCGATACTAACTTTTGCGTTCGATCCCTCTCACGTGCGTTCGCTTGGCACCTCTGTTTCGCTGCCGGTTGGGTCTCAATACCTTGATACGAAGTCACTGAGAACATGTGCTGCTCCCAAGTTTCTTCCGTACACTGATAGTTCAAATAGTTTTCCATTTTACTAACTTTGAAAAATCGTAGAAAGTTTAAATCTCATTGGCCTAGCCGCATTGATGTCTGTTCGGTTGCAGGATACGTACTAATCCTTAGTCGTATGCTCCTACTAATAAGTATTCGGATGGATATCGTTCATGAAGGAGCCATTTAGGAAGAACAGCGCGCGCCACTGCTCCGCTCTTAACCGATAATTGTATAAACAGATGGCTGCCGATGTCACAGGGGCGGACTCCACAGATGAGAAAGTTTATGAAAAAAATTGGGTTGCATGTATATGATTGCGCATATTGACTTGACTGATTTGGACCATCTTATTTTAACAAAATATGATAATCGGACCTTTTTTTTTGGGTACCAAACCTAAAAATAGCACTGTGCTATTTTCCCCGAAGAAGTACGCAGAGAGAGGTATATCACATAGGGGGATTTATTGCCATTAAACAGTTTACTTTGAAAATAATTGAAATACCCAATATCGTTTTTGTTCGACCCGAGACTTATTGCGAGAGCAATCGTACGTCACACGCGCTGCGCCACCAATGCAAAGAACTAGGTAGGTATTACCTTCTAAATTATAGCCTTCCAAATATTCCTGCAATAAAATGTCATTGAAGCATTATTACTTCTTTAAAAATATCGGTCATCAAAATAAATATCATCGTTTTGAAATTTATTTAGATGAGATCTATTTTTTTTAACTTAAACTTATATTCCAATACAAAGAAAGGTGGAGCTTGTGCGTATGGAATTTAAATTTCGAACTTATAGCAGTCCGTGCCTGGTGTAGCGAATGGGTGACTTGTCATCAAGAATGTAAAACGCAGCTCGTTCCCCCGAGCTTTGTCTCTGTTGCTTTAAGCTAACTACCGCAATAAATATTTTTAATGTCCGCGATGATTGTCCAAACTGAATCTCTTCTTTAATTTGTAACATTAAAATCGTCGTGTTTCCATCCATGTGTACATAACAGTTTTGAATTATATGCCATGGAATGCCTCAGGGCAATAATCATGTATCTAATAGCTATTGAATCTATTGATGCATACCAAACTATGGTCTAGCTATATGCCAGTGATAATTATACACCTTTCATCATCGACGAGATTGAAACTCTATGTATAGAAAGATTTAACAAATAGTGTTTTTCATATCACAGGGTTTTTGGTACTTAGTATAGACCGTAGTCCCTCTTTAGTAAAAAAAATTAAAAAGTTGGAATCGACCATTTATCTATGTACTATTCTAATTGCCTAATTGGGAAGTATGAGGTAAAATGCACTTCTGTTCAAAATCACGTGAAGCTTAAAAACATAAAGTTACGAAACTAATTAACGAAATATGATACTAAATTGCGAGGTTTCCATTCCTCTGTATGAACCCTCTGAAGCACTTTTATACAATGAGTATTCATGCCATAATATCGTTCATTGTGAACTTTTACCATTTCTATCGTTTCATTCATTCTCAGTATTCTATTTAACAAATCCTGTTGAATGATTTGCGCATGTTCGCGTCTCAAGGGGATGCGTGTGTCGTGGGAACATCGGTTAATTGGTTAAATCATGTGATACCACGACGCGGATGGCGCGCGGCCTGTACTTACTACTCATTCGTATTCATTTACAACTGTCGTAAATAACTGTTAAAGAGTTCACACGAAAAAACAACAGGGGACATCAAAGATTACAAATTATATTGATGAAGATCTTATTTAGAAGTAATAGATTCTAATTGGAGCTTTTCATTAGGTATATGTAAATTTTATTTCATTTTCTTATTTTTAAAAGATGTGCAGTGGGCTTAGGAGATCTTTTAATTCCCCAATTTTTTATTCTCAAATTCTGTATTGGTACGTATATGTAGGTATACGGTATGTGACGTGCCATTTTAGAATTTAATTTTAGAACATTTTAGAAGTTAAAATATTATGTAGTTACATAAATATTGAAAAAAAATTATAAAAAACGCAGTCTGCTATATCTATTGATTTTATTAAATAATTATAGGCATTGAATAGGCTGGTTGTACTAGAGACCAGTTTATTATCATAATTAAGGTCAATAAAGTATCTATTATTTCGATCACAGAAATCAACGTTTTTCTCATTAGTCAATACCAATGTAATGCGACTTTAGTAAAAAAATCCTTGACGGAAGGAAATATAAACAATAGAAAGTCTGCATGCCTAAAATACAGTTGGTTATGATTCTTCAATTACACGCTTTATTTAGTAATTTAATTGACTTTGATTATTAATAATTATGGTCATTAGTTCAGCTAAGTAAATATGTGGGTAGATACGTAATAATTAACGTGAAGCGTAGACGCGAAATTCGATTGTCAGTATATCATTAGCTGTTCATCCCATCATAAGTAAGGACGTGTTGCGTTGACCGATGAAGCAATAGCTGGTGATGCTCAGAGGCTGTTGGTTTAGCGACGACGTCACGACCCCCCTCTCACGGCAGCGACCAACCGGCGCGGGCTCACCACGGCCAAGACTTTCTCCTCGCGACACCTCTGCCGGTGAAACGATCGTCGTCGCGAGTCACACAGGCAGCCGCGCGCGAGTCGACCGCCTTTAGTGCTGGTGCGACTACCCAATAACTACCTACTTCCGCGTCCGAACATAAACGCTTTCGCTTAGTAAACAGTTTCGTGCGAACTATTTGTGTTTAATCACGTTGACAAAGACAGTGCATGCGGTGTGGTGAAACGTTCGGTGTTCAAATTCTAGTGATGCCTTTTCCTAATTAGAGGTGAGTGTTGCCTTTCTATTTGTTACAGTTCATTCTATGTGAGATGACATTAGTTGATAAGGTGGGCGCAACATTTGTAGTGAATGCAAGGACGATCACTGACCACTAGACATCGAAGCCACCGGTTACTGTCCTATATACCTAACCACCTATACGGTTAGAGACGAACTCATTTCCATATTAATTCAAAAGTTTAACAATAAACAATGGTTTAGTTGTCCTCTTTCTTTACGTTACTAACCTCACACACCTACAATATTCGGTTTAACAGTTACATTATGAACAGTTAAGTACCGGTCTGGGTATGGCCGGCATTCATAGATCAGCTGATTTGACGGATTAAGATAGAGCCGATAGATAGGAGGCATATCGCAAAAAATTACTTAAGTAAGGCCAACGGAATCGCATAACGCATTTATTATTATCTTATGTTAAAAGGCTTTTAATGTTCAAGGATTTGAAGGTATTTTGTTGTTGGTGGCTTCTGCTGGCGTAGTAGTTGTGTGTCAAGTTATTTTGCATACATTTAATCCTTAGGTGGGTTGTATTTTTTTGGTTCTTTATCCGAACATACTATCTATACTAATATTATAAAGCTGAAGCGTTTATTTGTTTTTTTGGTTAAACGCGCCTGTCTCAGGAAATACTGGTCAGATTTGAAAAATTCTTTTGGTGTTTGATAGCTCATTTAGAGTAGTAGGCTATATAATGTCACGCTACAGCCAGTAGGAGCTAAGCAGTGGCCAAACAAAGAACGATAGGAGCGAAGCCCCGGGCAACAACTAGTTATGTAATAAAAAGCCATATAAAGTAGATTTTAATTTTTTGTCTTTATTTTCCGACTCATCATGTTCTTCAACAAAAACTATCAACAATAGTACGTGACAAATTGTCAATGACTTTGTAAAGACGATTGTTGAGTAATTGTATTTGCCGCTTGAACTAACTTTTACAAAGTAAACACGATGCACGACTGAGGTAAATTTCTTTTATCGTTTTATTTATAAAAATATCAAAGGATGAGCTAGAAATTTATACGTTTCTATTTCGCGATATTTCAGTATGTTTTATGCATTTATACAAAAGCTTGAACAATGGTATGGTCTTTTTATTTCTTAACATTCTCTCTAAGACACTAATGTTTTATTTGGCTTTCCAATAAAAGAAATAGAATTGGCGAGGAGTTGGTTTATTAGCTCATAATCATAATATGTTCATTCTTAGATTTGATGGAGGTTCATCTGCCACCAAAACGTCAAGAGCTTCGTAGAAGCTTTTCGACCTCAGCTTAGGCTCGAACTTAGTTCAGCCACATGAAATTTCTTTTATTAAAATTTATACTAAGCATATTAGACTTATCGTCGATAAAAAGAAGGTAAAAGGCCCATTCAATAATAAAATTTTCACTTGACCAACCATGAAACAAAATACAATTTCTCTAAAAAAATTTGGACGTCACTAATACTTACTTATTTGTCCAGTCCCATGTTTGTTATGACTTATGAGGTTCAATACTTAACTTGTTAATCCAACAATCATGACAAATACATGCCTTACAACCTACAGAATATGTACATGCCTAACAACAATCTTAATATATTTACTGAGAGAGACAAATATTCCGTATTCTTAAATTACTTACTTAAATAGATGTATAGGGTACTTTGGTTGTGTGTGGGTGGTGGATGAAACTGCCGACTACATTGAACTATTTTTAGTTAGGCATATTTTGCTTAGTCTAAAATACGTACGAAAGCTTGAACAAAAACATTATTGGTGACTGAATATCTGAATGAGTGAGTAAATTGATATTTGTTTTATTGTACTCTCTTCTATACGTGATACAAGGCCTTTTTACTCATTGGCTGACGTGTACAATTACATTTTACTATTTAATGAATTAATTTATATTTAAAATAGCTGAGACAGCTAGTGTTTAGTATAAATAAACTATATTTTTAAGCATTTTTTTTTTGGTTTCGAATTACATTTCTTTGACACGTCTCTGTAGTAGTAGTAGCAATAGTAATCAATAGTTACGTGAGATTACCGTAGCACGAATATCCGTGAACATTTCCGCATGACTTCACTACGAATAAAGAGTCTCCGTGAATCCCATTCTTTACGCATACTTACATATCGTAAGCGTAAACTCCAATATGAAATCCGCATGATTCACTACGTACAGGATCTCAGTTGACATCCTGCCAATGACCTATTACAATGAGCGTTGTGTTGGAGGTCATCGTATCGCATAAATAAATGCACCAACACAGTTATGTCACTTCATCATAAAATATTTAATCACGTGATCATACAGTAACTATGTTTCTTAAATGACACATAGGTTTGTGTAATTGTGCAGTTTTAATGTTAATTTAATAATAAATTTCCAAGAATATATCATTTTAAGTCAGTTTTATTTATGGTAATGGCTTCAGATGATTACTAAGAAAAACAAATCTTAGTAAGAACTAAAATATACCTATACATAGAGGTAGATACTATCGTTTATGTACCTATGATGTTTTTTTTATCATCTCAATATTAATGTTTGACTTTAACCAATATATGCATTGCCTATAGCTTCTATGATCAATTAATGTTTAGCTTTTTTTATGAAACCATGTCAAATAGTTAATATAAGTTTTCCGAATTTATATTATTATCTGACTTGACAAAACATTAACGTCCTTTATGGCAGTCGGGTAAAAAGGAAGAGGTTTTCAATTAGTCACTACTAATATTATAAATGTGAAACTTAGGATGGATAGATTTTTGTTACTCAATCACGCCAAAAAAGCTGGAAGGATATGTACAAAATTTGGCACGCAGATAGATTAAAAAAAAAAAATTATAATATAACCTATATTCTATCTATAAAGACTATATACCTAATAGTCTAAAATAACACATAGCCTACTTTAACGTAATACCACGCAGTCGGCGCTGGATGCTTGTATAATAATAATATAATTTTTTACGTAATATGTTACTCGATTACTCGAAGGCAGCGAGCGAGACTGACTTAGAAAATTCTGTTGGTGTTTATAATGATATACTTTGTCGTTGTATTATTTTACTTTTAGACTTTCGCGTTGCATGATAATATTTATTGATTTTAAACGGGAATTCACGCGATTATGATTTAGGTATTTACATACCTTATGGTGCTGGCTGTCTGTCAGCTTGTGGCCACGGCCGGTGTAACCTGGTCGAAACGTCGAGCGATGTATGATAACCTAAATCATAATCGCGTGAATTCCTGTTTAAAATTAATAAATACTTTCTCGTTGACCCTATTGTCAACAGTTCAGGATTTGATGTTGGGAGTGCTCCTGGAGAAATCGAGATTAATTCTCAAATATTACAAGCTCTTTCTATGTTTTCAGATATTTGTATTCAATAATTAATTTGTATTTTGATGAGAGTCATAATCTTTGCTTTGCTGATGATCGAAGGTAATGGGGAAATTTTTATATATTATAGGCACGTTTAGACCGTAACTTGTAATATTTCAAGTTTTTTAGTCGGTTTAATTAGTTTTTTGAATAGCTTGTTTTAGTAAGGTAGATAGCCTGTTTTTCCTTATGATTACCATTTTAAATATATCTATTAGGTAAATTATTTACACAATTTCACTATTTTTTAAATCTGAGTTTAATACTGCTCCAGATGTAACATAAAGAAATTACACTTATTTAAACAAAACATAAAATTCCATAAATTACTTTAAAATATCTAAGAAAACGATCAAATTAATAGATAAACTGTTTTAATTACACAATATCAAATGAAAATCTTTACCTACCCGCATATTTTTGCATAATCTGTAAGTACTTATTAAGATTGTACTATAAGTTATGACCACATAAGTAGGTCTCTATGAATAAATTAATATATGCTTCAAGGATTATTTTAAAAGTATTATTAGTAGTATTTTAAAATACGAGTACGAAACATAATGCTATTGTGAAAATACTTGTATGTGAAAATACCAAGGAACAATTTTCCCTTATTCTTCGCACCAAACTAATAGATAGCATAGCTTATCAATTTTTGTTCAAAGATTTAAAACATTTGTACCTATTTAAATTTCCACTTCTCCATTACAATCCAACTATTTTTCATTTATCGGAATCTTTGTATATGTACGTACACAGATTATTTTTCTGTAATATAGCTATCGAAAGTGCATTCAAGCATCATCATCATCATCATCATATCAGCCCAACGACGTCCACTGCTGAACATAGGCCTCACCTAATTTACGCCACTGCGAACGGTCCTGTGCCGCCTGCAACCAAAAAAAAATATAAAAATATATAATATATTAAAAATCCTACATAAAAATCATCCTATATAATTATATTATATACCTCATTTTGAAACTTACAAAGATAAAACACAGCACTTTTTAGTTCCGTATGTTAAAATAACTAACCAAGAACTTAAAACTGTTAGATAGTCGTATTCTTAATGATACGAGTACATATTTAGGACAAGCTTTGATTCACTTCAAATTAACATCCAATTGTAAACACTAATACATTTTATGTAAATAGTAAGAAGTAGTAGATGCTGCAGAAGATATGCACTTTACTCACAATGCTTGGTAGTTTGGCAAGTCGACCTTGTCTGCAAAGACTGCAAATGGGTCAAATTTACGCGTCCGACGCTTGCCCAACAGCAATTACACATGACCGGCCATTATTTTATTTAATAATTCAAACACTTATCTGTGCATCATGAGAAACAACTAAAGCGTGTGATAATAATATAGCTTGTAATTGTTTGATTATGTGTTTAATTAACCATATGTAATGCACAACTTTTAACTGCAAGGATGCTGCGACCGACTACTGTTGTTCTCGATACGAAAATTGTCATGATTGTTTTGTTGTTTGATTTAATTACTCGTTTTCCTGGCAGATAATGACCTGTCACCCACATGACCACTTTTTTCGTAGACCAAATTTTCTGATCTGGATTAGCAGCTATTGGTCCAAAACTATTCGATCTGTTATGTTGGAAAAGCATACAATAGGTATGTTTTTCTGTTATTGTTAACATAGCTTGCAAAGTTAATGATTTACTTAAAAATAAAGATCTTATTACGTTAGGTGATTTAACAAGTGAATTGTTTCACAATATAAAGTAGGCCAGACATCTAGATGGTACATCTTGAACAGTACTTGGTGATGTCCTTGTGATATCTTGTCATTATAAAAGCTAATGAGACAGTCATATGATAGGTACTGTAGGTAGCCAATAAAGCCATTGGTTTCGCTCGAACGCGTCGCGATAAAAGGTCTCGTCCCTTCTAAGTATATGTCATTGAATGATGAATGGTTCTTTGTAATGTTTGTTTTATTTTGATTATTGAGGTTAAGGTTTTCAAAAACTGTGAATTTTAGTTATCTATAAAAAAACTTAAGATAACTTAATTTATTTACTCCCTATTTTAATAAAGAAACATGATAGTAGGCACCTACGAAAAAGTCTGTCGCATAATTATTCTAAAACACATGACCGTATCAATATCAATGGCTAATAAATATTTCTATATTTTCTTTAAATTTAGATTCGTATATCTGAGGCACTACCTAATAAATTCAATCTTATCTAAAGCGATTGCTTCCCATAAAAAAACAATCGGTTGATATAGTTATTTTTTCAATAATCCTTGACATAAGCTTTTAGTGACTTCCTCATACCATTCCGAATTTTTTATTTGGATCTTATAGAATTTTAAGATTTATTTAAAGTGCTTAAGTTAAAATTCTTTATTATCTAGTGCCTGTTTCCTGTATTTATGGTATACATTTATTATAAAATATTGTTTGAACTGAAAATAGCTATTATTTTAAATAAAAACTTTTTTATATTTATAGAAAATGTCATGGCCATCCATCGACCTGTTAGTCCTTAATTATACCGACAGTTTTCACTTTCACTTTTTGCTTGACTGAAGAAGCATAGTAGGTATTTTATGTATTTTTGAATGACTTATAGTAGTAAACATACTAGCAGCCCACGTGATTTAAGTGGTAACCACTGGCAAAGGATATAAGTATCCTTGAAGGAAGTCCTATTTTTAAATAAGCTTTTTTTCGATAGGGACATGTCATTTGTGCTGTAGTGTTTTCCGAGTTAGCACTGGCAGGCAGCAGGCTGGTTAATACTTATATTTTCCACGAAAATATAAATACTAAAATATAAATTACCGGAATAAGACTGAAAAAGCGTTTGCAACGTTTTATTTAAATATCTACCGCATTTCTTAATAGCTATAAATAATAAAGCCTGTTTGATGTATGGAAACATATTTTTATGGACATAACACAAATTGTAAACTTTAATGGCTATATTTTAGCACTTTATTGGCCCTTAACACAGCGCTTTTAAATTATAACCATTCCGAGTACATTGGTCAGATACAAAACTGAGTTTTTAACTTTTTACACACTATAGTATTGCGATTGGCGGCAACGAAATATTAATTAACTTCAACATTACAGTTGACATAAGTGCAGCTTGCTTCTGACCTTCCGTGTAAATGTTTATAAGTAAATAATACGACACAATGGTCAAAGTTCAACAACCTGAACTTTTTATTTGTTTTCCTTTAGATGCCGTTCAGACAATTAAATGTTTTTTAATTAAATAATTTAATAAGGTTACCTACTTAAGAAAAGTTATCTAAAAATCGTAGTGCTATACAGATTTGATTTGAATACCTTATATAACAAACTAACTAACCTATGGTTCCAAGTAGCTACCCTATATGGGTCGTGTTGAAAGGGTGCCTATTTCCCAGCAATGGATAATGATGATCACCTATTTTGAATTAACTGAAAATTCCCAACGTTGATTGCTTACCGAATTCTGATATTATCGTAGTTTTATTGATCAAAATGATTTCTTGCCATTTGCTTATTAAATTAATAGGCTATTTTAAAATACCAAAGCGACCACTACACGTTAAATATAAATTTATATCTATTAAATTTACATCTATTAAGTAAATTTAATATAGAATTTTAATATGACTTTTTTTATCAGATAAAGAAATAGTCACAAATTTCAATTTTGACATTTTTAAAACCTATCGATTGCCTTGACTCCAAATCGATAACTGAATGTACGGCTGTACTAAAATAAAATTTGAAAGATCATAATGTTTGTTATTTTATACTTTGCCTTTGGTTTTGAGTGCCTTTATAATTTTTTTATTTGTTAGGTTTATACCTACATTGCATATTTATCGTTTTGCAAATCGTGTCCGAATTTACATAACTGATGTTCTATTTTGTTGCAGATTCGAAAAAGTTATAATGGCCACGCATGTTAGCGTGCACAGCCGAATTTGGCTCGGTCTCGTGTTGGTGACAGTTCTCGTGACAAACACACTATGCGATCCAGGTGAGTTGCGTGGAAACATTTCTTAATAATACTTATAAGTACCTTATAGTCCTTTCACATTATATAGTATATAAGTACCTTATAGGTTTTAACCTTGAGAGGAAAATAAAAAAAAAAATAAAAAAAAGTCCTTTCACACAGTATGGTGTGGCAAAACTTGATCTTCAAATTTTGCAACATAATTACATAATTATGTCTATATATCAAATAACGAGATATTTGGAGATATTGGAACAATCTTTTGTATCAAAAGACTGTTTTGCACCGTCCTATCTAAATAGAATATTAATATGTTTCATTTATATCGTTAAAATAATCTAAAAAATGAACTAAACAATGTAAGACAGTGACTTTAAAGTTTATTAATTCTAAATAATGTTATTATTACAAAGACAAGGTCTTCAAAATTCGAGGAAACTGTTAAAGAATCCTTTGTCTCGTAATAGAAGAGTCAGACCCAGCTGTAGGTCAATCTTCGATTCTAGAATCTAAATACATAAAACAAACAATTATGTTATTGCTTAACAAACGTGAAACGGATGTATAACGCAGGCGTGCATACAACCACGCATACAACCGGCAACAAAATCTATACCATCTGTCATTTTGCACATAGCATTCTCACTTTTAGAACAAAGTGCTTAAGGCGTTTATTCCCATATACTTAGGTATCCGGTGGATTGAATAGTTTGTGAGCAACAAGGATGTGTGTATTGCCATGTGTTTTTATTGTCACCAAGTACATCCCGCGTGTGGATCAGTCACGAATTACGATTACAAACTGCGGGTACACATTATCGTTAATGTTCGCAGAACATGAACAGGATTTAGAATAGAATTGTGTATTTTATTACCCTGGTCCCTGACACCTCATGAATATCTTGTAAAAATATAGGTATCAATGATGTAATAATAAACTAATATAAAAAAAAAAATTGATAAATAGCACCTCAAACCCCAACCTACCTTTCATATTGGATATTCTCTGCTTACCACGCAAATTTGTCTATATCTTCATACATTTTTATATTTATAGTTTTATTCGATTGTATGGACTTCGTTTATATGGACATTAGGGGATGGGGCGGGCTTAGCTAGCACTCGCAGGATCAGCTGGATAATCGTTTCTAGATTAACATTGTAGAAAAACACACACTTTTAGTCACAATAGGGTAAAAAGAGGAATTTTGACATTAAATTTTGATATAAACTGTCTATAAAAACTGTCATAATTATGTCGAAATTTAAATATGATCGCTATCATTTTCAAGTATTTGGCAACGATAACTAATTGATCAATTGCAAATCTGTATCATCGTTTGGGAGTAAGGTCCATTATTCAGGAGTAACTATACCATTGATTACGAGTGATTTCATCATACCGTTGTTTAGTAAATCGCTTTTATATATATAAGATCAAAGACTAAACAATTGATTTTATAATGTAATTCTTGATAGAACTTCCAAAGTATTTCACAACAGTATGTTCCCTACGCGGCACGTTGGCCCTTAGGCAAGTTACGAATCACAGGTACAATATTAAATAGATAAATCAGAAACAATAACCAATAAAAATTATAGGGTAATACTAAAGTAACTTTGACTGGCCTGTTTGTCTAGTCGTTAGTGACCCCTGACTGCTACACTGGAGTTCGTGGGTTCGATCCCCACCCGGGACAAAGCTTTGTGTGATGAGCATGAAGGTTTGTTCTGTGTCTGGGTGTAATTTATCTATAATATGTATGTATTTACAAAAAAAATATTAACTATATATTATTTAATAAAATATCATTAAACTGTAGGTAATCTGCTTTTGCATACAATACCTAAGCCCTTTAAACAGGTAGTAGATAATGTGTGTAAAACTTTGAGAAAGATTATCAATTTTATACATTGCCTTATAAGCTCCGACTCTGAATTGGTACGGTTCAGCACGGCTAACGGTTTCCATATGCTGTCAAATGTTTTAAAATGACAGTGATTATATTTAAATTAAGAAACATTTGACAGTGACTACGGATACCACTGAGGGCGCGAGTACACGCTAGAAAAACTCTCCATCTCTCATAAGCGTGTGTACGAGTCGATGTCAAGATTTTGAGTAAGCCCTCTGAATTGTTCACATTAGATGTAAACAAATCAGTATGCGACTGTTTAACCTTTGATAGAAACTCAACGTATTCTACTTAGTTAGCATCGAAGGCAAACACATCTATGTGTAGGAATTAAATTCTTTACATGCTAATCACCTTAACGCGATTATTTATTCTACTATACGTGCTTTTAAATGAAAAAG
Source organism: Laspeyria flexula (assembly GCA_905147015.1). Taxonomy (NCBI): domain Eukaryota; kingdom Metazoa; phylum Arthropoda; class Insecta; order Lepidoptera; family Erebidae; genus Laspeyria; species Laspeyria flexula. The sequence continues at coordinate 9,802,126 of LR989962.1, read as the reverse complement.
GCCTCCGTAAAATTCCTCTCTAAATAATTCTATTGAGTATCAATTACCAGTAAATAAATATTAAGTGTCGGTCCGTTATATGAAATGAAATCTCGTTTATACGTTAGACATTAATTCTTATAGAAGTTATAAATTAAGAATATAACAGATTATCCAAAAAATTGTATCAGCAAATTTGGTTTTTAACCAGTTTGGTGACAAGAAATAGGAGTGTTTACGACGATTGCTCAGATTACTTTAGAGGGCACGTGGTCAGGCAAAAAAAGATATCGAGTTTTTCTTCCTCTCGAAACCCGGTATCTGAAAATGTGCCTGGTTACAAAGGTCTCACGCTAAAATATAGCTGGCGTAGGCGTTGACGAAATGTGTAACATGCGTATCTGTACAAATAAGTTTGAGTTTGAATAAGTTGAATATCAAAATAACAGAGTTTTAAAGTAAGCATAAAAAGTATGTACGTATTAATACTTATAACAAAAACACACTTTGTCTGTCTGTCTGTCCGCCTATCTATCTGTCTATTTGTTTGAGGTAAACTCCGAAACTACTGAAATGATTTCGACGGGATATTTAGTGGTGGATAGCTAAAACCACATAGGAATAACTTAGCCTCTCAATCGTCCGAACTTATCAGCAATTTTTGTCTGTTGTATCCGGCCCGGTACATAACACAATTTATTTATATGTTTTTACAAAACAACCACAAAACATCACGTTTAAAATAGTGTAGCATAAAAATATCAGTAAAATCTCCATTTTAAACTAGATCAGTGTTAGATCATAAACGTTTGAACTTACTACGATGTTAAGATCTTGACATTTGAGTCGCGTGCGCCGGTGGTCACGACACCTCGCAACATTTCCCCGTGACCTTGACGAACCTTCCGCTTCCTACAGGTCAAGGTCACATAGATTCAACACAGTATAAAAATTAATTAACCATTACATATTATATGTTAAGTTTCGATTAAACTTTGAGCTTGTAATTGAGTTGTCTTGATGATCGGCTTGCATACACATACATATATTTTATGTTGATGTCAATGGTCAAGGAATTCTTCCGTAAAATTAAAAAAGTGATAAGTTAATATAAACTTAAAATAATACTAGTAATAAATACTAAACAAACTGCATCAACTAGTTTTACTTTATAGTTCTTTGATAATAATCCTCTTGCACTTGAGTCAGGATGAACCAATATTTCGATGATGTCGTATAAGATTCCTGCGATGATTCCTAATTTTTTACTGTCTGTCTACTACTACTACTGACTGTCACCGTGGCGCAGTGGTTAAGGTGGTCGCCTCGCCACTACATCGTCGTGCTGGGTGACGTGGGTTCGATTCCCATCCGAGACAAATATTTATGTGATTCATAGATATTTGTTTCTAGTCTGGGTGTACTTTGTGTCCGTTAGTTTCATATTTGTAAAGCTCCCCGCGACACAGGGCTTGTTCCCTACTGCGGGCGTAGTCTTTAAAAAAAAAAAAAAATGTTGTACTTAATTTCTCGTAAATTTATTTTTCTAGGTACTTCAAATAAATGATCTTTGTATTATCAGAAATATCCAAACAATAATTATAATCTCTTTCGAATCCTCTAAGAGATAAGGTCAAGTCTAAGTGACGTAAGTTTTAATTTGATAATTACACAAAGAGCCCTTGACTCGAACTGAACTTGCGTAAAAACAACATACCTAGAAGTATTTAAACAATATCAGAAACAAATTTGTTTAATCGAAGTTTAAAAATAGCATGTCTATTTTTTTAAAAGGTAGGTTGCAGGTGTATAGGTCAAGGCAGGGCATTGCATAAAAGGAAAAATAAGTGAAACCTATAACCAAATGCTTTGCTAATATTTATTTCTTTAAACAACGACAGTTTATTTGTTTATTTTACACTGGCTGGATAAAAAACCTCTTTTAAAGGGCTTATTTTTCCGTGTAATGTAATATGCACTTAGCCCTTAAAGTCTTCAAAGCCTAGTCTATGATTATAAATCATAAATGGTTTTAAGTACTTATTATATTCAAGTATATACTTTTTAGTCATATACCTATTTATGTTGCTTAGGAACCGAAAATATTTTGACATAATAACATATAAAAAACTATTAAAAGCTTTTTCTTGAGTATATATATAGGAGTTAAAAAAATTATTAGGTATAACTCAATATATTTATACAATTTTATATTATACATTACTATAATAATGTTGTTTCGCATCCGGTATCACAATCATCCGAACATGATAAACCCAATATATTGGATTTGTTTTTATTGTAACTAATATTGAAAATTATAATTGAAATGAAATAGGAAACGTGCATTTTTGTACGTACATACATTTTTTATAACTAAGATCAGAAAAAAAGCCATTCGTTAATTTAATCTCAATCCCCCTCTTAAAACCAAATAAACATTATTTTTAATATCACCCCTAAAGAATAATTCTAGTGAACTTACACACTATTGACATTACACTAGTCACTAACAGACAACAGACATCAGGCTGTAATTTTGTATGGGACGAATAGGTACATCAATATACTAAATAGGCGAAGAGTTGCCAAATTAAAATGCACTAACTAGTAACTACTAGTGTAATGAAAACTTAAAACCAATAATTTTGTTTTAGGAAGTCTAAATAATTCGTTTGTATAATGACTTCATCATTGGCGAATTCGATTTATGATTTACCATCATGTTGACCGCCAACCGCCACCTTATAATAAAATTGAGATCATTTAGAATAAATCATTGCATGCACTTGGTGTGTTCAAACCTCAGACTGAAACTCAATGCCGGGACAATTTTTGACATTTAAATGTCATGTGCGTTTCAATAGGCTAGGCTTACTTCCGATTAATAAAGGCTAATTGTTGCTAGCTTTGATGTAATTAAATTGAATGTTTATGCAATAAAGATGACAAGGGAGCATAATTAAGATCCGCTTGGTGACAAGCGTTTGTTCATGTCTTGTCTACCACTGTAAAAATCACATAACCTTTCTTTAAGTTTAATGCAATGATATTTCCTTCAAGGAGCAATGTTGTGTACTAAAACAAGCCTAGATACATTACAATATACAAATGAACATCGCGTTGGTTTAAAAAGTATGTGTTGAAAAGAGGTCTTTTAGGCTAAAACGTTTTCTCATTACGTAGGTAATGTGAAGTAATATAAGCAAAGAAACAACTGATTTCCCTTGTTTGATAATTTCACAGTGATGCTTCTGATGTTGCAAGCGTCTAAAGGTTACGATATTATTACCTTCGGATGAGTTGTGTGGTTTATGCCATCCTAGAAACATCATAAATGTACGTATTTAATATTGATAAATTGTGAAATACAATTAAATAAAACATTGCGTGATTAAAATTACCTTTAAAACAAACAATATGCATAATAAATTGAAATAATATTTTACTGTTTGATAGACACGCAAATTGTAAATGACACTCAAAAGATTCGGTGAACTAATTTCTTACAAACGTTGACTATACTGGCATGCATACAAATATGAACCAAATAGACAGTTTGAATAAACGTTGTAATAAAGTAAACGACAGAGCGTGCTTGAGTTGAACTCCCGATAGGTACGCGAATGCAGCGCGCGTCGTCGGGCACATGTCGCGATAGTGAAAGCTGAAGGCCGTGGTAACGTAACGATGCCACAACAACCGCTATTTAGATGAGCATGCGAACATATCTTCTCCGAAATCACTCTTATTAACACATATTTGAATGTTCCTTCAGTAAAAATAATAAATCTTCTTTATCAAACCTTGGAAAACCTGATTTTATTAGTTATACCTAGTTATTAATCCAGTTAATTTATTGAACGAACCTCGTATTACTATAATCTTCAATACATCAAAAGTATACATCTTAATACTTTTAAAGTGCGTACTCATTTGCAAGTTATCTTCTTTTTTAAGGCTACAACATTTATGTATTAGGCATGGGAATTCTACAATTTAACTAAATGAAATATGCGTGTTTGGGGTACCATTTTTATCGTGTGATTGCACTTACAAAACGTTTCTATATAATACCTCCCAGATTTCCGTTTTGGCAGTCAGCTGTTTCTTGTTATTGTCATTTTAAATCAATGTCTTCGAAAACAAACGTTCTTAAGGAACAGACGTCTCGATAGAGTCTAATGAGGTTTTTGACAATGTAGTAATGGTATAGCCGAATAAAGCCTTATTTCATCTTTTCAGCCAAAGAAGGCATCTTACCCTTATTTACAGGCAAGCCACTTTTAAGTTTCCTTTTTTTGTTTCTTTTCTAGTCTGGTGATGACTCCAAAAAACGTATACTGAATTCACAGAAAAATCCTATCTGGGTCACTACTACTAAGCCTTTGATACAAATATGAACCATATTTCCTAAGTAACATGTGTTAATATGTTTTCACATAAGTTCTCTTCCTCATATTTTAGTTCTATCCTTGACATTAATGGACTATTTGGCCATGATGACAACGCCTTTTAATGTAGGCATATGCAATCGAGGTTCACTTGCCATAGTTATATTATTATTTTAAGATAAATGCAATCTGCGTGGATATTTGCTCATCCGTAAACCTACATCCATATTTACATTGTATTCTTTAATCAGTATTAAATATTTTAAAGCACTAATATACAATAGTTTTACGTTTAATTATAAGTCTATTAACGTTTAATTTGACTGGCCTGTTGGTCTAGTGTTTAGTGACCCTGACTGCTAAGCCGGGGTTCGTGGGTTGGATCCCCACCCAGGACAAATCTTTGTGTGATGAGCATGATTGTTTGTTCTGTCTGGGTGTAATTTATCTATAATAATATGTATGTATTTACAAAAAAAATGTATTTAAGTAGGTAGTTATATCAGTTGTTTAGTACCTATAACATAAACAAATACAGTTGCTTAATTTGGGACTAGATGGCGCTGTGTGAATGTGCTAGAATATTATTATTATATTATTGTATGTCGTACAAGGAAGCTAGACACCATTCAGTTTCAATGCACTTCCAAGATAAATGATGGCACATTGTGTCAAATTTACAAAACGAACAAAGTGTTCCAGTTAGTGTAGTGGGCGTACATCGTATATCAAACTAAGACGGTGTGAATATAATGTAACTTACATTATATTTGTAACATACAAAGAAACACCTGTTTTTGTAACCCTGGACTATTATATAGGTATCGGTCGCGTTGTTTATTTGTTGTATTGTAGGTTTGAATAATTATATATTACAAATGATATATTGCATACTTGTGCATGGTCACTGATCGAAATTTGACTTTTTCTGTCTTGCATTTGTCTTACACTGTTTTGCTCATACTATTTTTCGGATAACCTGTTAGGTACATTCTAACAAAGGGTGCAGACCTTCATCAACGACCTATGCCAAAATAAAGCGCAAAGAACGTGGCAATCTGCCCCAGGACAGAACCACTCCAAAGCACTTATCAAAGGCCATAACAATAAAAGTACCAAAGAGCTGTTGCAACTCAGCAGCTACAAAACGTCGGCAGTGACAAGAATACTCACCGGTCACTGTAAATTAAACTACCATATGTTTAAACTAAACCTAAGCCAGTCCAAAATGTGCAGATTTGGCCAAGAGTCAGATGAGGCAGCAATGCATGTCCTATGCTCATGTAGGCCACTCATGCACAAAAGAAGCATCCTTTTAGGACTGCACCAGGTGCAACCAGATAAAATACAGTATCTCTCTACTCAGACAATCTGGAAGTTCCTAGCCTCTATAGGACTAAGCAGAGAACTATAAAACAAAAAAGGGCACTACAATAGATCAACTCTGGTCGAGGTAGCAAGGAGGCCACTAGTGGCTTTTTTTGAGTTCATTTGAGTTTGAGTTAATTTCATTTTGATATTCTTAGTCTGGCAATGTGTCAGATTAATGACAATTGGCTCGCCCCCTATTATACGGGATGAAACATAGCTGGCGAAGTGTTTTTGTACACCTGGGTCTCTCTCTTAGGGGAGAAGGGTGTTATGTTTCTATTTACTTTTACAAATTTGAACCTTAAAATAATCAAATTACGGCCTAAAATGCTTAATAATAATGTATTTTTAATTGCTACTTGTGCTTCTATTTACGTTATATAGGTATGTATACTCATAAAAATATATTATAATGTTTGCTTATTGATGCAGTTAGTGCTCAAGCCATAACTGATATAAACATGAAATAATAAATACACACAAGTAATAACAAATAAGTATACGCACTTGGACGAGTAGCTAATTAGTTAACGCGTATGATAATCACTTCCTCATTGCAGTCATACAAATACTGACATATAAGTTTTTCACTCAAGTGGGTTTATGACAACATATCTCATGTAAATACCAAAAGTATCTAATGCAAATATTAATATAAATAATTTAATATAAAATAAAGAATAACTCCAAGAGGATTCTTAGACGTTATAATTACATAGGCATGAATCAGTTGAAAGGATAAGAAGACGTCTTGACGTCTTTTATCTAAAGCCGCGATCGTAGGTTCTTATCAAATTTGGCTATGTAGAGAGAGGAACACGAATACTGAAAGGTGAGCGTTATAGTGTACACGGAGAAGGATCCCTTATACTTACTTCTGGAATCGCAAGTCCCAGGCATTGCCCGTTTTCCTCAATCTACGATGGACCCGGCACCTGAACGGTGAATCCATGGATTACTAAGATATTCGTCTCTATTTCACAAATAAATATTTTCAATCTGATTAACATTCTATAACAAGCTGTGTACAATACTACTAACCTGTTCATAATATTTAAAATAAATCTTAGTTTTAATTAAATTCACCGTTGCAATATATTGATACGTGACGATTAAAAGTTGTACGACCTAAAAACTTGACAGTGATCAATGAATTTATTTCATCAGCTTATATTTCATATTTCTAATAAATAATAAACGCAATTACGTTCCTAAGACATACAGCTATGCAGAAAATATTTTAACTATATCCGTTTTATAACTGAGTAATTGGTATTATATAGGGTAGCACCTGCTTTTTAATGAGGTATGTTAAAATATTCCTTGGTAATTTAAAATTTATGTACAGTATTATAGAATTGATCCAATAAGTCCTTATTGGAAACACGGTAAAATTTTTTCTTTAAAAGTAAATTGCCATATTTAGCCGATATAATTTGTACTATTGTACTAATATAAATACGAAAGTTTATATGGATGGATGGCTGTTTGTTACTGAAACACATCAGAACCGCTGAAAGGATCTGCATGAAGTGTGCCAATAAGATAGTTTGGAATTACACATGGGTCACTTTTGATATAACACGTGGGCGAATTGCGGGTAAAAGCTAATTATAAATAAATTTGCTAGGAAACTGGTGAAATTTACTAACAAACAAAGGACACAAAATACAGATCATCAATTCAATAGGTTCGTGAGGAGCATAATTATAATATTTCATATTATGTGCAATACGAACCTGCAACCTTATATCCAGCAACCACGCCACAACTACTCCACTAGCGAGGCGAGTCAAATTGAAATCCTCTCTTTGTTTAACCAAGCGTTGATTAAGAAGGCAATTAGGTATCATATACTATAACGTGACTGTAAAAAAAAAGTTATTGTGATGAACATTATTGAATGCCTAACATGATCTCATTTATTATAAAAAGTTTTATTAGTGCAAAAACACATAATGACCAAAATTAATTGGCCTCTCTGTGTACCGGATTTACTTTTTTAGATTAAACGGAACACGAGTCATCACGAATTGCAAATTGTACAAGTATTTTTTGTGTAATATCACTTAATAGGGCCATTAAGCGATAATAGGTTGTTGTAATAATCCAAATATTTAAGTAGGGATCATCATCTTGTGATACGTGCTTGTTTTTTTGGTTTGGTTATATACATTACTACAATGATATTGTAACATTAATGTCATTGCATTACTAGATGTCGCGCGGAGCTTCGCTGCCGTCGTTCCTTATTTGGCTACTGCTAAGCTCTTATTGGCCGTAGCGTGATGTTGTATAGTATATAATATTCCTCGATAAATAGGCTATTCGACACTAAAATAATTTTACAAATCGGACCAGTAGTAACTGAAATCCTAGCGTTTAAACAAACTACAGCTTTATAATATTAGTATAGATTATTTTAAAATTAAGAATGATGTTCGTTGATAAATAAAGCAAGGAAACAAAATAATGAACACATTTCTAGTAGGTTTCATCATCATCAGCAACCCATTTAGTCCCACTGCTGGGCTCGGGTCTCCTCTCCTCTAACTAGAGAGCTGAGAGCGTTTAGGCCATAATCCACTCACGCTGGCCTAGTGCGGGTTGGTGGATCAGACATACACATAGAATTTCTTGTAGGGTATGTGGGTTTCCTCACGATGTTTTCCTTCACCGTTAGCAGATGGTAAGTCACTTGACTAGTACATATAAATTCCACAAAGTGGAATCCACATTGGTACTGCCGGTCGGGATCGAACTGGGACCGCGTGATTTGCACGCCGGCGCCGGTCCCTTATCTATTCAGCCACCATCGCTTTTTTTTTTTTGATTGTGATTAATTGTTCACACGCAAATATTCATATCATTAATGTATAATATGTATTAAGAGTAATTGATCATGAGTGTTTGTTTAATTTGAATTATTTAATTATGTAATTTATTCATATGAATATTGTAAAAATGTTGCTGCCACTGGTGGCCAAACATGCTGGTCCAATCTACCATTAAGAACACAATTTATGTACCATGTTTATACGAAATATATTATTTCATTCATTATCTTCAACAGCAACCCATTAATATCTCACTGCTCTGGGCTTCTCTCATATACCTAGAGAACTGAGATGGTTAAGAACTTTATTCACACATGCTCGTCAAAATTTATATGGATAAACATTTTTTTTTTGTGTATTAAAGCATAGCAAATTACCACGACACAAGAATGATAAAAATAATCATACGCCACAAAGAATATCAAATCATATAACAGTTTATTCAGTATCTAACAACGTCATTCGTACCATAATCAACACAGCCTACTTATTAAACTTTGAAACAAGCGATATTGGGTTCTTGAAAATTGTTTTGACATTCTAATTTCACAATTTACTGGTAACTATAACTAAATATTATTTCTTACCACAGTAACAATCTACACTAATTTATAAAACGGGTTAGACTGTTTGAACGTTCTTTGAAAAATAAATTGTACTTAGTAGATGCCAGAACATTATAGATATTGAAGACAATATAATATTCTTTTTAGAGCCACAGAAGCCAGAAGAGCTAGTTTTAGATTCTTGTCCGCCTGTCTGTGTTGGTATGCGTATCATGCAAAAACTACTGCATCGAATTAAATGCAGTTTTCACCAATGTTTTACTAGAGGTCTAAGTTAATATATAGGCCCCATTTTATCGCAGGAAAATATTTTATTCCCATTGTTTTACGCGTACTGAATAAGGCGCGTGTGGAGCCGCGGGTACATCTATTTCAAAATATTTTTGTATTAGGTCGTGTCTTGAGAAAAAATTGTCGCGACCGACTTACCAGTATTCAAAATATTTGGTCATTCGATATTTGATCCAATCGATATCTCGCAACTAGTCTACACCACATGTGACACGCCCTAATCGCACTTGCCCTGGTACTGTTTCAACATCGATATTGTCAGCATACATCATGACAGCGCATTCTTGATGACGAAACCAGAGCACCTACAAATAGAGACCTCATATTACACCCACTGCTTATCAAACTACACAGTCAGTGACAGCATTCGATTCATTAACATTAATCTTAATTATCTGCCTTTCCTTTTTACGCTGTAACCTTTCGCTGTCTTGATATCCGTTGGTAGATAAATGTTTGATATAATAATCATGATAATAATAGCAGACAGTTTAAAGTCGTGGTTTGTAATTCTAAATAGCGCTATAGGTTTGATAAATGCTTGCAAATTATTATAATATTGTGAAGGCAAGCTTAGTGATGTTGGTTATCATTAATTTTTTTTAATATTCGTATACTTGACGAAATAAAAAGAAGCATCTGCCAGCAATATCAAATTACCCTTCAAAGAGTAAAGAAAATAAAATAGCAAAATCATAACAATATAATTATTTTTGTCCTAAGAATTCTACAGTTACTGCTCGTAACAGACGCATAGATAGATAGACTGATCATTACAGGATTCTATTAGGTAATAAAACCCTTATATGTAGCTAGAAACATCATCAAAATACGTGAAAAGGTTAGTTGACTACAGAAAATATTCTAATAGGCTTCTGTAGGGTGGCTCAATTCTACCGACAAATCCCTGAACCCTTCTAATAGATATCAACTAAAACAACGCGTGTTATTACACTTCTATTCAGGTACATTTTCTTCAGAGCTACAAATCAGATACCGTCAAGCTGTACACGGGCACTTAATGGTTAATTTAAACCCATACCTTCTGTTCACTGAATTGAATCTGGCATTACATCTAATGCTATATCATTCGGTTTTCAATTCATCATTCAACTGTCTATTTCTTTTACGATTACACACCTGCGTCTAGGGCCTAGACTGTATTTATTGACACATTTGAACTACGCGGCGTATAATTTATTACTTCGAATGTTTTAAGCATACCGTTAGGCAATATTGTATAATGCAGTAGCTTTTTGTCTGCTTGATGTGGTCCTAGTTAAGCCAAAATGAGCGTAATTTGAATTTGTTTATAGTTAATTTAGTTATATGTAGTCAAATTATACAGTAACGCGAAGCTTACTGCATAATTTATTATTAAATGTAATGCAATACCGTCAGCAATAATACTGTATCTCTACCTAAAAAAAGGACATCTTAACATGTTCAATGTATGGTAAACAGAGAAAATGTGACGTTATTGAATTTGAGAACGTAAGTTTCTTTATTAATAATCGATAGACAGTAATTTAAAACCCTGTTGTAACTATAGGCGCTATGCCCATTTTAAAAAGTATCATTCAATTCCAGTCCGTTCTTAGACATGTATGATTTATAGTAAGCCAAATGTTACCAGTTACATTTTGTTTTTTAATATTAATTACGTGAGCTGTATGTGAGTCCAATATAACGTTGCTAATATTTAACGCTAATAAAGCACCAATACGCTCCAGGTGGTAAAATAAATATAGCGATTCAGTTTTTTCTTGCACCATTGTGTTGTAATTACTAAGGCCGTGTTTCCATTTGCCATTTCATATATTATACTTATATAGAATACTATAATATTGTAGCATTAATATCTGCCGATATATCTTAGATAAATTAAACTTAATCCTGCGGCATGCATTTCGTGGGTACTTTGCTGTTTGACACCACGAATTATTGGCACCACGGTGTCAATCGCATAAGGACGTTTTTTGAATTGGCTGTTTGGGACCATATTCATATTAATTTTGTAAAATTGTACCAATTGGTGTAAAACGACGAATATCTTTTTGCATTCTTCGTTTCACACCATGGTAATTTGGATCAAATAATAAAATGTCCTAATAAACAATGCCAAAAAGAGTCCTACGCTGTTTCAAACATTGGTGTAAATCGACGAAGACAAATAAGACATTCGTCGATTGACTCCATGGTGCCAAACAGCCAATTCAAAAAACGTCCTTGTGCGATTGACACCGTGGTGCCAATAACTCGTCGTGTCAAACGGCGAAGTACCCCATTTCATCTTCCAAAATGTTTAAAGTAGTAAATATAACAGTGCTTTTAAGTTTCTATATTATGACTTTGACATGCCAAAAAATAAACTATGATAATAAAATGTAAGTTTAAATTTGTATATGCAAATAAAATAACTAGAATTTATTTATTACTGTCATGCGAATAGCTGCGCGTGCATTCTCACGTACTACTTGACATGCGATTCTATGTTTAATTGCATTTAAAATAACAAATCTATACTAATATTATAAGGTTGAAAAGTTTGTTTGGTTGAACGCTAGGATCTCAGGAACTACTGGTCTGATTTGAAAAAATATTTTAGTATTTGATAGCCCATTTATCGAGGAAGCTTATAGGCTATATAACATCACGCTACGGCTAATATGAGCTGAGCAGTGGCCAAATTAAGAACGACGGGAGCGTAGCGCCACGGGACTTCTAGTATCCAACAAAATTAGACTTAAATTAGACTTCTCCGTTGTTCTTTCTTGTTATATTTAAATCTATGGCTTTTTATTTTGCCAGTTATTCAAGTTAAGTTTAAGCTATATTTAAGTGAAGACACGACTTTATTATTCGATAAGTAACATGATCTTGGTTTAAATAATGTCGTTAAACTATGTCACGTTGTAATTGTCGTAATTAATTACAATCCTTGCATTGACATAATTTTATATATTTTTATGTAATATTGCAATGTAATTGCTCATGAAATATGCATGTAGTAAAAAACGCATGCAGGTGTCTTGGCAACAAACGGGCCTACATCCGTTTCTACTAAAATATATCACATAATGTAGTGTTTTATATGTTTTAGATTTAAATAACTTGACAGGATTTGCTATTTATATACTTCATTATCATTTTTCTTGAGACTTGAGCGAGACAGTCGAAGTAAACACTTGTGATGACACTGAAGGTCGTTTGATACCACTGTGCTACTATTCATATTACTCAATCTATAGTTTACCAACCTGTTATGAGTAATTAAGAATGGTCAATAGTTTTTTTTTTATTTATTCAGTTGTCAATGCTCTACTTCAAATTGAGTCGTAAAATAGTTTGTTCAAGGAATTATAGTTCATAGTATGACAACTTTATGTATAGGTAATTGTAATAATATTGACTAGCAGCCGCGTGGGGTTTCACTCCTGTCGTTCTTTTGGCCACTGCTCAGCTCCTATTGGCCGTAGCGTAGTGTTATATAGCCTATGTTACTCAGTGATAATGTAGCTTCGGAAAACAAAATTTGGATATCGTTCCAGTAGTTTTTAAGTTTATTCGTTATATACAAAAGTTTCTTAATATAATATAATTATAAGAGGTTCTCGTGGCATTGTGGTATTGAGATGTTCGTTACGATCATCGAGGTTAAGCAACACTCGGCAAGGTCATGATGTCCATGATGGGTGACCGTTTGTGGCAATTTAATTCTCCAGCGTCTCCGTGCTGGAAGGCACGTAAAGCAGTTGGTCCCGGTTATCACTTAATGTGGTAGTCGTTAAGTCAAGTTGGAAGCCTTCTGGGCGACTTGGTAAATTCCAACACCAGGGTCTGCCTCAAGCCCCCACGATACGAAATGAAATCTCGTTTATTCATCTAGGTTACAAGGTAACACTTATGAAAGTCACAAGAATGTAACAGGTTATCCGAAAAGTAGTGTCAGCAAATTTGCCTACGTTATACGATACGATTCAAGAAGAAGTATAGATATAGATGAGTGATGGGTTTAAAATAAGCATAAATAAACAATAAATAGGTCCAGATACAATGGTTGAGTTTTTATTTTAATAATTTAGATTCTGCCAGAACACACGCTGATAAATTATTTTGAAATAAATCATACGCAGTAAATTAATAGCAAGCAGTTCTTGTACTATTGTTGTAATAAGATATAGGTAATTTAATTGAGGTTAAGCAAAGTTCAGTAAAGGTGATTAATGTTTGTGGCGTTTTCATTTTCAAGCATCTCCGGCTTTCGAAACGGCTTGCTAAGTCGTTTTCTGATTAAAATAACGCAATACATCGTTCAGATTATAATAAAATACAACAGAGAATTAATATAACAGTGTTTAATAAAAACGTTATATATTTATTGAATAACATGTTTTGAAAATCAGATGAAGGACGGCTCTCGATTGGTTAACTTAATATGTAATTGCGCTACTTGGAATAGCTTTGGGTTATTTATTACTAATACCGTATGGAAGTTCTTGCTGCAAGCTATGTGTGTGGTAGACTCGTTACACATAAATTACAAGGGCTATAAAAAATGAGCTAATAAATTAGCGCTTAATTTTCTATAATTAAGCTGTTAGAACAATAATTATGACAAATTTTTATGTGGTGTAATTAATCTTGTTAAAATATTTAAACTTTGTTAGAGAGGGCCTAGCGATCTTGTTATACAATTGCTTGATTTGTAATCATTGTCAAATGTTTGAAAATGACATCTATACTAATATTATAAAGCTGAAGATTTTGTTTGATTGTTTGTTTGAACGCGCTAATCTCAGAAAGTACTAGTCCAATTTGAAAAATCTTTTAATGTTGCATAGCCCATATAAGAAGGACGTATATAGGCTATATAAAATCACGCTACGGCTAATAGGAGCTGAGCAGTGGTCAAACAAAGAATGACGTGAGCGAAGACCCGGAAAATAGCTAGTTACGTTCGTGTCGGTATTGTCTTGCACATAATTTCAAAGCTCCAAACGCGTAAGGGGAAGAATTCATTCACAATGTATGTCGGTTACAAGGCCTCAAATGTACAAAGTAGAACAGCCATCCGCAAAAACATGCATTCGACTTCTACACGTGCAGTCACTCTATAAGGTCTAATTAAAATGTTAACCAATAAAAATACTTTGCTATTGAAAAAGGCTTGGCAAAACCACCCATTGAGATGTTGAGAATTGATTGCTTGGTGAGGTATGGCATAGTAATTGATGAACTTTCAACTACGCGGACCAACTTATAGCGGTATACTGAAATACAATTATACCGCTATAAGTTGGTCCGCTCCTACTTTTAAAAAGTATGGCAGGATGGTCAGGTTTACTGTGGTTGAGCTATAACAGTGCACTTTTTTGAGTTCCACGGCGTAGCTGTTAAGGTGATCTTCACGCCGCTAACATCGCTGTGTCGAGTGGCATGATTTAGATTACTATCACCATTATCATTTCCACCCATAAACGTCCCACTGCGGGGCACTGGTCTCCTCCAAAGAATGTGGAAGGAATTGGTACACATGGTTTGTTCCCTGGTGCCGGGCGGGTGTTGTCTTTTTATAGACTACTTTACGTTAGAGGGATCAATAATGTGTTTGCAACATGTTCAGTCTAAATAACATATTTGTCCTTTTCAGAGGTGTACTACGAGAAACAACGCTACGATGGATGGTTCAACAATAGAGCTTACCCTGACTGGGGGTCTGTTGGTGAGTAACCTACTTTATTTTATTTGCATTTATCACAATTACCTACACTTTATTTTATACCTTTTTCAATTTTAGTTTGTAAATTGAAAAAATACAATCTTAGTTCCGATAGAAAGGTACATGTCACATAAGCAATATAACTTAAATTGTGTAAGAGTCTAACGTAACTTTTTACACCCCACTATCATAAAAATTAACGTGGCCTACTCAAAAACTCAACATTCGACTTAAATGGTTGGAATTTTGAATATTGTTGCTGTCAGTTCTAAACATTTGACAACCATATTATCATAATCGGTCAATGAATCTACGAAAACAGCAAATACGAATTTGCTAATTCTTGATGTAGAACCCGCCAATATACTCACACTGGTTTATAAGGTTAACTGTGTTCACATCTGAGTTTAAATTAAACTAAAACTATATACTGTCAAAAAGCGCGTATATAATGTACAATGCAGATAACCGTTAGAAACGTGTTGTAATACAGGGTTACATATAGTCAAATTTAACCTCTTTTGTCAGCTGTCATTGTTTAAACTGACGTTAATCAAAACCTATTTGGTTTAGCCGTTTAGATTTATCGGTTTAACCTTGCTTTAATCTTTTCACCTGATAGTTTATTAACACAGTGGTAGATAGTATTGTTAATTAACGGTATCTAATATTAGTACTATAATAACTTAGAAATATTGCTTAACTTTATATATTTTATTGACTTTATTATATTAGCCACCCAATAGCCAGACTAGCTGTTGGATTATGACATCGAGGATGAAAATTCACCGGAGCTATAAGCCCTGCAGAGAACAAAAATGTATTAGACTTTTAGACCATTTAGAGAGAGATTCGAGCTCTACAAAAGGATATGCTTCTTTAAAAAAACCCAGGCGAGAGCATCAAATCACAGAAAAGATATAGGTTTTCATCAAATCTTATCACTTTATTAATCAAGCCTTATATATTTACGCAAATTTATTTGATTCTAGTTCATCTTTGTTAAAGTAGTACTTAATGCCAATATATTTAAATGGAAGTCCCGCGGGTCTTCGCTCCCGTCATTCTTTGTTTGGCCACTGTTCAACTCCTATTAGCCGTAGCGTGATATTATATAACATATAAACTACTTCGATAAATATGCTATCTAACACTTAAATAATTTTCCAGTAGTTCCTGAGATCCTAGCTTTCAACCAAACAAACAAACTACAGCTTTATAATATTAGTATAGATATAACTTCCACCCGGCTGTGCCCTCGTGGTATGCTGGTAATAATTACATTACACATGAGCTATTCTTAACTATAAACTATTTGTGTGCTAAATTTCACACAGATCCTTGCAGCCGTTATAGCTCGATCGAGTTACAAATATCCAGCAATACTAACTTTCACATTCATATTAGGATTACTTAAAATTTTAACCGTGAACTTTCTTTCCGCTATATTCATGTTGTGGCTTTAATAAAAAGCCCTATATGGTACGTCGGCCGGTTTATGATACAGATATTTAATGGCACATTAAGTGCCATACATCTGTATATAGGGTTGTCAGACTCGTTTTACTCATAATAAGATAATAATTCTGTAACATTCGAGCAGTATGCAAGAATGCATTCACATGCAAATGCATTTATTAGAATGTAGAAACTGGTAACATTCACAAACTATATAGTTTTGCTCTTAATTTTAATGAGTTACAAATCTAAATAAGACCTACCCGATTGACCAAACCAAATAAAAACAATAAAATAAAATAGGTATAATTAAATTAAATTTAAATGTATTTATTTCGGACAACAGTGACTCATAGCTGGTTAGTAATACAATAAAACTTATATTCTAGTGTTATTAGATAAACTTAAATTAAATAATATAATAAAATGAAATGCTAAAAGATAGCTAGGCAGGAAAAGCAGTGTCCTGCCTAATTACCCATTAAAACTTGAAGTTAATACCTACATTAAAACTTGAAGCGCATTTTCCTTAATTTGAGTTTTAAACTTAACTTAAATTTATATATATTTTCTTAATAAGATGCAAAAAAAAATACTGTAAAAATACTATAATAACAATATTAAAATTAATCAAGAATTGAATATTTTTGTAAAGAATTGAAATAACAAAAATATATATTTTCTTAATAAGATGCAAAAAAAAAATACTGTAAAAATACTATAATAACAATATTAAAATTAATAAAGAATTGAATATTTTTGTAAAGAATTGAAATAACAAAAAGATTTTTTTCAAAACAGGTTTAATGCGTTAGTGCGTAGAGATACATAGCCAACCAATTTGTTAACAGAATTGTAATCTCAAAGACTATATTGATAAGTACCGTCAAGTGGTCCCTGAACCACTTTCGATATAATTATGTTTATTTTTGACTAATGGATACTTGTTTATTGTGAACGAAAACTGCTTTTGTACGTAAGAATGGAGTATTATTACGTCATCGTAGTAAGTTATTGTCACCTGATTTTTATTATGTTTTTGCTTAAATAGTGAATTATCCGTTATTTATATTTACTGATTTTGAAAAATCACCCATAATGTGATAAGGAACAAGGTTAGATTTCCAAAATCCACTGCAATATTTGACTTATTTACGTAATTAGTCAGCCCGTGACACGTCAGTGTAATTTGTTCGAAACGTCGCGACGTTTTTTTATTTTCCCGACGCGTCGGGAAAATAAATAAGCTATTTCATATTCCTTAAATATATACGTGATGTAGACTTGTTGCATAATAATTTAATATGTGTACAAGTCGCAAAAGCTCAAAATATATTTTAATAACTAGCTGTTGCTTGTGGCCCTAGCCGCGTGAAATTAAGTTCGTATGACCAGGATTCCAGGATTGTTTCTACAATGTCACAATTTTTACTCCATACATTGAAAGTTAATCCGTCAGATTTAAAGTTAATTTCAGTGTTAATTTACTTTGTGGCGAATGTCCAATTGTACAAAATTTATATATTAAATAATAATGATTCATTTTTATTGATGTAGATAAAATTAGATTCTATAAAATGTTTACCTCAAATTATCCATAACGTAACTTACTAGTTATTTTAAGCAGTTGATTCATTAAATTATCCATATTGGGTTATACATGGCAATAAGCTAGTCGTAAGAAGTTTTGTTATGAAATTTTGCCACTTGTTTCAACGTAGTCTTTTTGAATAATTAAAATTATAATAGGCAAGGATGTAATTTTTATAATTGTAATAATATTTTTCGCAAATATATGATATTAAATTTACTGAATGACAAACTAATGGCTTTTCTAATAATTGAATTATTACGGATGCGTATTCGGTGAAGGACAGTATTTCATACGCATATACAATTTTAATGTACACGTAACAGGCGTAGTGTCTATTTAGCATTGGAAAATTAAATAATTTACTGCACAAGTCAGCGCGAGTCTACAGAGTTAAAAGCTCGTTAGTAAAAGATATAGACGCGTGCGCAAGTGTGCAGTGCCAGGGTTTATTTTTTTTATTTTAATATTTTTTTTAAAAGATAACTGCCGAACTATTTTACAAGCCCTGTGTCGCGGGGAGTGTTAAAAACATGTAAGTAACAGACACAAAGTACACCCAGATTAAAAACAAATATCTATGAATCACACAAATATTTGTATCGTGTGGAAATCGAACCCACGTAACCCAGCACGGCGATGTAGTGGCGAGGCGACCACCTTAACCACTGCGCCACGGTGACAGGCTCAGACTAGTTCTTATTTTATTTGCATCAATCTTAATTAGGTAACGTCAAACGGGGGGTCAAATATATTTCTATTACTTTTTGTACTTATTTATAATGGAAAAATGATAATAAAATAGATTTGGATAATGGTTTATAGGTACATTTACGAACTTACTTACTAATATTATACAGCTGAAGAAGTTGTTTGTTTGATTGAAAGCGCTAATCGCAGAAACTACTGGTAGTATTTGAAATATTCTTTCAATGTTGGATAGCCTATTTATCATATATGTATATCACTCTACCAAAGAAGTGGTCAAATAAAGAACTACGGTATCGAAGCCTTGCGCGACATCTAGTTTTCTATAACCCTTTCCCTATCCAAGTCTTCTTTATATCGGTACTTCTAAATAAATTCTTTAGAGGGATCAATACAATTAGTTCGGCTTTATTCTTTAGGGTATCTATCATACTTTTTTATTATACTTATATTATGATATAAACTGTAGTTCATTGAGAAAATTGTAAGGCTCTGTCACTATTAGTCCTAGCTTGAAGGAGTCACGTTCATGGGTGTGTAGGAATGTCCCGTTACGTTGAATTAATGATACTTAAAGGAACTTAAAGGCTGCATAGTTACACATTACACAATATCAATATAATGCATAAACAGTTTGAAACAGTTATAACTTCAGAAACATACTGAGCAATTTTGAACTTTATAGTAAATACAGAAGCTTGAAATTGCAAGATAGACAAGTTTTATCTTAAAACTGTTACGTTGACAGTGCATTGCTATTATTCGAAGTTAACTTATTCAAACACACAGTCGTGACTACTTACAGTCAAACTGAAGATTGCTTTGTTGTTGCATCGTTAACTGTTTCATAATAATAATTTAATACTAAAAATATAATCCTAAGTAAGCTTCGATTGTTCTTGGATTTACGTGTAAATATTTATAACCTTTTCGGTACAAGTCTCGCTAATAATGTCACCTAGTGTGGAATACAATCAATAGTAGGTATAAATTAGTTTAAGTTTTATTACATCCTATCAATAACTTTTATTTGATGATTCAGAAACCGGGTACTAGTGAGAAAACAAAGTGTATAAAAAACTGTTTAACAAATAAATTTTAAAAATAAAAGGTTTTTTTGTTTTGTTCCAATTTCAAATATATAATCATTCCATCTATAATATTGACTTCTGAGTATAAGTTATTTAAATTGTGGCGCTAGTATAAACAGCCAGTATCTGTTACTTCTATGACCTCTTGCGTAACTCAGTGGCACGTAGCGGTCAGCTATGAATCAACCGATACTAGATAACAAACCTCGATAAAGGCCTTATGAGTATGTCATCTGACGTTTCGCAACCGATGACTATCGACAGGACGCACTGACATACACTTTATTTATCTAAACCACTAATCATATCTCCGACATATAGCCTTTCATTTTGATTAAAATTAATTATGTACTAGTAGATAATAAATTGAATTAGATTACTTATCTATTAGTTTAATCTGACGCGTCATGTATGATAGTTCAATCTATTAATTCTGTCATTTGCTCTGGCAAAGGATAATCTCCTGATTTAAATCAGTACACACATAATTTATATTTATGTGGAATTGAAGACACTGTAGTGTGTGGTCATTCTCCATTCAGATAAGTTGACTATCTTTGAATTTCAGTAGGCCACACTACAAACTAGCTCCTTCGCTTCTGTTTAAATATCATATTTCGTCAGACAAATAGCATATATGATTTAGGTATAATGTACATAGTATACAAATAAGCATACTATGCAATGCTTTAGACCCTTAGAAAGGCTTGTTTAGGGCTTAAATATCATTAAAAGATAATTTCTTTTAAAAAAATAACTTTATCATTACTTTTTTCCCTTCGGCAATCAGTTCTAGGAACTGTGTGCAATATATAATGTCAATTGTATATATTATATAATTATACAATTGACATTGGGTATTTTTTTATTTTTTTAAAGAAGGTTTTTTTATTTATATAATCAACGCTTCTTAAATAAATAACAACATATTTTGGCAACCAAAAGATAATACCAATAATAACAGTAAAAAAACGGATGACTACGTGCGTTGTATAACGCATTATATTATTCCTTACTATCAACACGATATTTGTCAATTATTATCAAATGTCCGCTGCGCTGTTACGATTCGCACGGTTTCTTTCTCATCACACTTACCTATGTTACGTTATGCTGAAACAGTAATTTCATAAGTTACGTCTACCTTGTTTGTATTTATTATTTCATATTAGAACTTGAAGAGACCGACTCAGACATATTCACATTCACTATTTTATTTTGATGCCATATTTCAAATGGGAAAAGTAGGTATATGAATGTGGTTCCTAAAGAAAAGGTTAATCGGAGGTCAACGAGTGACTCAATTTCATATAATATTGTTTTTATAATTATAATTCATTGACCTCCAACTGTGGCTTAAAATTTTCATGTTAACTTAATATACGGCGGTGTCGCCATACATAAATTTATGTCAGTAATTTAATTCTATTGTTCTATCGTACAAACAATATTTACCACTTTTAAAAATTTCGGGTTGCATGATATTATTTGAATTTAAGAAACGGGAATTCACGCGATCATGCTTTACTTATTTTGCTTGACACAAGCACATTCACAAGCAAATCGATTCAAGTCATAAATGCCTCGTATATGTTTATGTAATAATAAATATTTAGTAGGATTATATTCAGTTTTATGTAAGAGACAGAACTCTACAATATAAATTTGAATCCTACAAATTAAGAAACAACTATTTTATTTACACTGAAAATAACTTTCATTAATTCATGATTAATACACTTGAATGATTTATAATAATAACAATGCAATGGCATTAGAATCATGATCATTGAATTTAAAACGTAATAAAATAACGATTGAATCGTGAGCAATTTGTATTACCAATAATCGATAATGTATCGATAATAGCTATGATGAGCGATGTTTAACAAAGGCGGGGTAATTTGAGTGTGAGGTGAAATCTCCTCGTTCCTAATTCGTAGCTCATGCAAACAATTGGCAAAAGAATTGCGCCAGCACATCTCTGTATCACGCGCAAAGCGACGGCGATCAACGCGCGACGTGCGTCTGCGCAGGTTCACATACAAAGAAATACTTGGAATGGACGCGTGAATATATATTTGCATTTGTCTTTCACATGGTTCACGTAATTATTATTATTATTCTATTTTTCTATTAATCAAGAAATTATTAAATTAATTTATAATTATTATTAAATTGAACGGATTAAAAAAGCAACATAATAATGGACGAATGTCAGTGCCACTTTAACAAATGCTGATCAATTATATCAATTAATGTGATCTGCTATGAACGAGTGGTGAAACAAGGCCTGAGGTACTTACTGATACTATGCACATTAATTCTATTATATTAAAAACTAGAAGTCACGCGGGGCTTCGCACCCGTCGTTCTTTATTTGGCTACTGCTCAGCTCATATTGGCCGTAGCATGATGTTATTTTTTTTTAAATTTTATTTGTTTACCATTTAAACAGTTTTTACAATTATCCTAATCAGGTTTCTGTAAATACTATTTCTATTCTTTGACTGCAATCATCATAGTATACCTACATATTAAAAATTCATAGCCTATCTTTCTTAATAAATGGGCTATCTAATACTAAAAGGATTTTCTAATCGGACCAGTAGTTCCTGAGATCCTAGCATATAACCAAACAAACAAACAAACTCCTCAGCTTTATAATATTAGTATTTATAATATTAACTTTTTTTAATATTAGCTTTATAATATTAGCTTAATCAATTTTACGGCTCGTTTGACCGTTCTCTTTCACATCAGTTAGCATTGACGCTTGATTAAAATATTGTGTTGACAGATTGGGATATGAAAGATATTTTAATGGTTAGTCAACCATCGTAACTAATATTTATTATAATTTATACCTTTTTAATTTTTTTATCTACCAATATCAATCTAAGGTCGTTTCATTTACCTACTGTTCATGTGCGAGTGAAATTCTATATTTAGATTTTAGAACAACGTAAAACGCGTAATGTCAGTTGACAATTTGCAACTGTAAGATAGTCAACATAAGATTCAAATATTACGAACGTAAACGTAAAGGCATGGATGCGAGGCCTCTATATCAGAATGTTCCTGCGCCAAAAATCATAATTCACTTTCAACAACAACATGGGTAGAAACTAATGCCACCCGAGATATGGCCTAAGATAACCACCATTGATCTCTGAGCTTAGGTCTCAGTCAGTTGCAGTGACAGACCACGAAAAAGATTTCGTAAGGAAATACATAAATATCACCAAGACTAGATCACTTTAGCCACTGATAAAAGAGTTTGAAAATTTTGAGGAAAGCCTTTGCCCAGTAGTGGAATGAGATGCTCAGACAGCATTGTCACCACTGATTTTTAATCATACAGTTGACAAAAATCACAAAAATGTATATATTTGTACAACAAATTTTACACAATACCATCACCGGCGCGTTCTTATTTGCATTCTCTCCTGTCACTTTTTATCATTTGCTCCAATTATAATAACGGGTTTAATCAAGTCATGTATACAAAATAATGTTATCTGTCTTGTAAATTTTGATCTTGAGTGATGTCACTTTCATATTATAAGTTGTTGATTGATGGGGACGACTGTAAAAATTGATCCAAGCACTCCAATTAAACTTTCGGATGCATATCTAATCAAATTATGACTACCAGCAACACTCACAACATAGCTTTAGTTTTAGTTTCTTTTCCAAATCCTAGACTATTTCTGTAAATTTCATAGAGATCCGATCAGTAGTTTAGTAAGTAAGCATATCATGCAAACTCACTTTCGCATTTATAACATTAGTTCAGATACATAAACGAAGTAATATTAAAAAAAATATTATTTTATTAATTTAAAGCAAGCAATATTTCGATAAGTAAAAGTCAAAACGTCAACAATGTAAAGGCTTGGTTCGATAATATGCAACGCAGTGGCATGCAGCATGCGGTCTCATACACATAATCGTATGGAAAACGATTTAGAATGGTCTCTGATTCTGTCGCAGTCTGCGTCAGCGTCAAGAGTCGTAGACTGCCTGCTGTGCGTTGATATTGCCAAGCAAACATTTAAGTCAGCGAGAAAATAAATGGGTGCACCATTTATTTTGTCACCGATAAAATTATCAATAAGATAAATCTGCTTATAAAAATAGTTACAAATAAGTTCAATATTTTGTTGAGCAATGGACAAGATAACAGCAAAGATATCTAATAACAAAACAAAGGCCAACTAAAGGCATCAGTGAATGTTCAATACAGGATATTACCCAACGCGGAGCATTCTCCGGGGCTGTGTTTTACGGACAGTGAATGGTTCCGTTCACTTATAACTTACTACTGTCTAACTGTAACTTTGTAAATATTGTTTTTTATGTTTATGCTGACGAGTTACTATCATAGTCTATGGCAAGCGCTATCTATGGTAATTGGTCTTCCTAAAAATAACAGCGACAATACGAAGGCAACATCTCTGCTGACTTAGAAATAAAGTCGGGGAGACTTTTAAGAATTTAAGTAATAAGATTATCAGTAAGGATGGTAATGTGCATAATTTATCGATACACGAAAATATTTATCTATTATATGTGGTAGGTACCGATGAATTAATATTATACACTCTTGTCCAAGAATTATAATAAGTTTTTATTAAAGTTTCTCAAAAAGTTTATAAACTTTTCGCGTAATTCATTCCCACAATCTTTGCAACAAGTTTTTTAGTGAAGATATTCGTATTCTTCAAAATGATCACAGCCTGACAATACAATAAAATTATATGGTACGGGCTAAAACATTATTAAGCAAATATACTTTCCTCATAGCTAGTTATTTGTTATCCGGGTGTAATTCTGTGAATGGAATGTTTGTCAAATTTCCCATGACATAGAACAGTGTCCAAAAATTATATTAAGACGTTATAAAAGCACATTTTAAAAATCCTTTAACCACCTTCATTCATGATTTGATATTTGTTATTATATTTTCCATCGTGTCACCTTCTAAAAGAAATACTTGTCCATTAACTTTCTTCTTTGACAGGCGTAACTAAAACCAATAGAAACGTTATTTATTACTTCTCACAAGACAAGCGAAAGAACTGCTTACTTTCATTGATGTAAGATATAATTAATGATCGCAGAGCACACATGTACTCGTTTATTCAATTAAAAGGCAGGTGAATGAGCATGTAAGTTTTGTTCGTAATCATTCTATGTATGTTATATATTATTATTTTATTACAGTAATCAACTAGTATCATAAATAAATGTAATTAAATAGGCGTGTGTAATATTTGATACGGTATACTTAATAACTTTACAAGTGCTACAATTCGATAATTACCGTTTTTGTAACATGAATAATATAAGCCTTAAAAAAATTATATTTCAATTACTGCAATGGTTGCAATGAAAATATTTCATGTATGTGCTGAGTTTATGAATACACGAGCGTAAAAATAGCCATTTCATAAACTTTGGTTTGTTTAAAAAAATCTAGACAATACGCAATAACTGGTATTGTGCCTTGACTTGGGAATTGACCTCACGTTAGTCATACTAAAATAATGACCAGTAGACTAAAGAGGCCGAAATTGTTATAGTCATGTTTACCCAAGAAATTGTACACCTTTTTAAGGTCAACTAATATAGTAGCAATAATCAGTTGATAGTATGGTCGATGTGTGATGTGACGTAACCATCGACCATAGAGGACGTGACTGATATTATTTGCTATTATCAGGTGAACACAACGCCGAACCGATTTATGTATAATAAATACATATATCCGTGTAGTGGCAGTTTAAGAATACGTATGTCACTAACCCATTTCAACCCTTGGATGGCGGTAAAAAGCGACTAAGAGTGACCTTATGAGCTCTGCGAGAAAAGTAAAATTCGAAACAAAACCCAATACCCAAACTCGTCTGGCGAGCGTGGTATAGTAGGCTGAATTCCTTTCACAATGTTTGGAGGAGACTCGTGCCCAGCAGTGGGACTTTATCGGTTGTAATGATGATGTTCATATAACATTACATCTGTCCCTCATTGGGGTAGCCAGAAAGCACAGAGAACTACCCATATAATTGTACCATAATAATAGCCTTAATTATTCAACAGGTAGCCGGCTCACACGCAAGACGCCAGCAGCGTATGCGGATGGAGTGTACATGATGGCTGGGGCTGACAGGCCAGGTGCCAGGACGTTATCCAAGCTGTTTATGAGAGGGCAGGATGGACTGCCTTCACTTGCCAACAGAACTGCTTTATTGGCTTTTTTTGGTAAGATTCGTAAACTATTTATATAAAGCACGTACCTAAAGTCATTTTGAAGCGATTTAATTTAACCACCAGAATCACCTGATTTAGTTTTTTTTTTAAATAGCTTTTCTGATTATTCAGTGTATCAGTCAAATACACAGGGTCTTTTTCACCATTGTATATTATAGACCGCACATTAAAAATTCAAGGAAAGTTCCTTGCAATCTCGATATCCAATTAGTTGACTTAGATTATGTTGTCAAATGTTTGGAAATGACATCAAACATTTTCAAACATTTGACAATCGTATAATATCGGAATTACGAGTACGAGTAACGATACATTTTATGATTTGTTTCAGGCCAAATAGTAACAGGTGAAATCGTAATGGCCTCGGAATCTGGGTGCCCAATCGAGCACCATCGCATTCCCGTGGACAAGTGCGACCACATGTACGACTCAGAATGCAACGGCGCCAAATACATGCCTTTCCTTAGAGCGGCCTACGACAGGAACACTGGTCAAAGTCCAAACAGTCCCAGAGAGCAGGTAATTTATTAATATAACTATTATCTATTTGTTAAAATTTCACATAAAATAGTCGATTTATCAATATCTTTTGTAATTGAGTTTTTTGTATGAAATTATTCTGTGATTTTTATTTCTCTCTTAATTCCTATGATAAAAACCATTTATGTTTCCGATTGCAGGCGTTGTGTTTAGAAAAAAAAATCTAATGTATTTTAAAAAGAAATTTACGGACATAAAACAACACCACAGACGTGATGAGATTAATCTAAGTCATATCATAGCTCATATTTGATGTTCGAACTCATACCATCATAACACACAAAGTCCATTTGTGTGTATTTACAATACATATGCCTGCACCTATAATATATGTTCATAAAAACAATTGAAAGTATACAATAGTCCATAGCAATTATTTATACATAGTATCAATATCAACAGTAGAACTAAGCTTAGCAGCTTATGTCTGATTAGTGTCCATTCGTTAATATTGGATCATTTACTAGGCTTAATAAATCTATGTCATATAATTTAAATAGACAAACACAATACTGTGAGCGGGACGAGAATATTTCGGTCATAAGAATTGTATGCATGTGTAAGTATTCCACATATAGGTATATAATTACGTTGAATATGCGTAAGTAAAAAACTTGATTTCTAAGACGGGCAAAGTTGAATTTTAATTGATTGAAGTAAATTTTCGGCACAAAATCGCTCGCTGTGGCGGAAATTAGGTGAGGCCTATTTTCAACAGTGGACGTCATTGGGCTGATATGATGATGATGCTGATGAACTAAATTTTATTGAATAAAATTTGTTTTATCAAAATCAATTGCTGCAACCGTTTATATACTTGTGAGGCCGTTTGAAATAGACAGATAGACGAAGCAGGTGCTTCAAAGGAATCTGATAGTAATTGATGTTACGACAACCATTAAAATAGTTTCGCATAAAATGATCTCATAATTATCGCAATTAATGAAACAAGTACGTCTACATTAATTGCAACTGTATGATAGCTTCATCATTATTTCAACCCATAAACGTCCCACTACTAGTATTGGGTCATGGTGGTACATGGGTCTCCTTCAAATATTGTAAAGAGAATTCAGCCTACTTTATCACGCTGGCCAGACGGATTGGTATAGGGTTTGTTTCGAATTTGCCTTTTCTCGCAGTGCTCTTGTTTGCCCAAGGTTACAAACGCTGAATGAGGCTACCATCCATCGGGCAGTCAGAGGAGCACTAGACCCACATTTCACCAACTATGTTAGAGCTTTTAATGTAATAGGGAGCTAGCCTATTGTCGTAAAATGTGACTAAGGGAGTAACCTAATGCAGACAAGAGCACTGCAAGAAGGAAAATTCGAAAGATACCGTATACTAACCCGTCTGTCCAGCGTGGTATAATTTGTTAAATTCCCTCCACATACTTTGGAGGAGACCCGCGTCCAGTGGTGGGATGTTTACCTATGGGTTGATATGATAATACTGTCTGAACAGTTTGCTTTTTCACTCTAATAAAGGCAGCATTGAACCCACGATACTCATTAGGTAATCTAATTCACTACTAACGTCACATATCTACGTAATGTCACATAGTAAATACACGTCCAAAGACAAGGAAATAAATTAACTCAAGTCATTACATCGCCTACGAACATAATTACAACAAATCAACAGTTAAATAGTAACCGTTCAAACGATGACTGAACATAAAATGACGTCATAGAACCTGGCTAAAAGTACCGAAATCATGATGTCAGTGCTACTTTAGTATTCAGTAGTGATAGAGTATTTATCGGTATGTTTCGGTTCATACTGACGATGTTTAATGTCGCCCATACACTGCACAAATAACTGCACCTTAATTTAGTTGAATAGATTCTTATATGCGAAGGTTAGGATGGAGGGAGAGATGCTTGTTACCCAATTATGCAAAACGACTGTAAGGGTCTGTTTGTTTGACACTTGTATCACATATACTGATGATAACTGGCCTGTTGGTCTAGTGGTTAGGGACCCTGACTGCTAAGCCGGAGGTCGTGGGTTCGATCCCCACCCAGGACAAATCTTTGTGTGATGAGCATAAAGGTTTGTTCTGTGTCTGGGTGTAATTTATCTATAATATGTATGCATTTACAAAAAAAAATGTATTTAAGTAATGTATCAGTTGTTTAGTACCCATAACACAAGCAAATATAATTGCTAACTTTGGGACTAGATGGCGCTGTGTGAATGTGGTAGAATATTATTATTATATATTATAGACCGAATGTACTAGCGGTATATAGGCTACTTTTTATCGAGATACCAAGCGGGTGAAGTCGCGGGGGAAAGCTAGTTCAGAATAAATTCTTACAAAATGGTTTGCCATGCGGTAAGTCGGAAAAACGGCGTCTATGGTCAGGACAAAGTCTATCAATATGTGGATTAAATCTAAGATGCTATTCTTTACAGCACCTCACTAACAAATAAAGAAATTTCACCATCATCATCTACTAGTAGAGCTCTTTCAAATGTTTTTACAACAGCCAGGCTTGAAGTGTGTTCAGTGTAAGGAAATTTAAATTGGCTGAAAGCTTTATCAAAACCGACCAATCGAATGTCGAAATTCAGAGTAAATTAAAGATCCAATATTTTTTAACGAATTCATTTAATTTAATAAAACAATAAGAAGGAATCCTCCCCTTTGAATGCTATGGAACGAATATTTAAAAAAAGAACATCACCTGATGTTGTTATTATTTTGCTCATATTATTTACTTACCCTCCAGTCAATCAGTCGAAGCATTTTAGAATTATTTACATAACAAACACGCTTGCACAAGTTCACATTATGAAATCACATATTTTTACATGTAATGTAAACTCAGCCTAACCTCCAACGAGCCGTGCTCATCGAAGGCCAAATTCCAGGCAATAAAATTTAATGGTAGTATAACCCAGATACACCCATCACACGACTGCAACTGCACGTTACAAATATGTCCCTACTAGCGAACCTTACCTTAAAACTACTAACCACTTTAGGAATGTTAATCGACGTTTAATTGCCGCAGGTTTGGTCAAATTAGCTCTCGTATAGGTAATACTAAATATATCGTTTGATAGAGATAGCCTTCTAAAGGATCTTATAAATGTTTACCTTAAGGCTAGACATAGCGCTCTATGAGGTCGCTTCACGGTGTAAAGCGCTGTGGCATAAAGTAGCATTCAATATTGTATACACCGAACTTGTTACAATTTTGCAGTGCAATGTTATGCTTCCTGGGCCCTGACTCTGACTCACGACTTCTGATTATCGTAAACTTTTTCGAATCTTAGAATGACGACGTATTTTCACAGCTTAAGTCATTAAGAGTTAGAATATACTTTCCCGTATAGAAAATTTATTATATAAGATTTTTTCTACATCCATAATTTTATTTTTTCAAAACTGACATTTCTGACGGGGCTGTTCCATTATTACTTTAATGCCAGTGTATTAAGTATAATAAGAAAAGAATATATCAGCGAGTCTGTTTTGTTATAGTGATATGTAAACCAATATTTATTAATCCCATTACATATACACGTGTAGTATATTGGTTGACACCACCGATTAGGCACTACAGACGATCCAAAACAGGGCCAGCCGTAAAATTCCAATCGTATAAGTCATTGTTAGCTTTCGCCCACGTAGTCCATCGAAAGTAGCTACCAACCTTTTACAGTGTTCAGTTGTGTCTACCTTCTAAATTTGACTAAAATTTGCGGAAGATTAGAAAAAAGATAAAAGAAAGTTTCACTGTTATTAAAATAACACTTATTTTGGGCAGTCGTGTAATAATAACACTTGTATAGACGTTTTACATTAGACATTCACCCCCTTATTACAAAATATGGACTACGTATTAAACCAGGTTTAAATTGACATAAGCCTTTGTTTTAGTGTCAAACTTGTCATTTTAAACCTGGTCTAATGCTTAGTCCGTATTTTGTAATAAGGGGGTCCTAGTCTAGAATTTGGAAAATGTACTGGGGGCATACTCTGAATTTCGACATTCGACTTAGTCGGTTTTGATGTAGCTGTCGAAAGTTTGAAAATGACAGCGACCATATCTGATTTTCCTTACATTTGACAGCGACATCAAAACCGACTAATCGAATGACAAAATTCAGAGTAAGCCCCTGCACCTATGCCTATACTTTCGAAATAAAAGGTATGACAATGTTATGTTGTTTTAAGATTAATGAACAACCAAACATTTGTTCATTCAGTCCAAAATGAACGGTAAGAAACGTTCACCGACATAGGCATGTCGTTAGCCGTACATGTCACTAATGCATAAAAAATCAATTTATCAAGACAGCAAGCAAATACTTAGTCTTGCAAGAAACAGTACATAAATACATATGTAAGTATGTATCAATAATGACAGACACGACTCAATCACTACTAAAAATACAAACATGCTCGGCATGGCCTCGGCTCGCAATAACACATGACATTTTGTTTCAGATAAACCAAATAACGTCGTGGATAGATGGCAGCTTCGTGTACAGTACTAGCGAGGCGTGGGTGAATGCAATGAGGTCATTTCAGGTGCCACCCAGCAGCCACGCCTGCCTCTTTACGTACTTTCCTATACATATATAACCCATACACGTACAAATTCTAGTCATGCTCTTGTCTAGCCTATTAAATTTCAACAAACATATCAATTGGGTTGTAGTTAGCTTAACAAATCCTTTTATTCAGAAGAAAGGCCTACGAACTCATAAAGGGTAGTTCAGAAATTTCAGTGAGTGAATTATAACACCTTCACCTTAAATTACGTATCTAAGACATGTCTATATTCTAATAAGTATATAAATATATCTATTCTAAATTTTCCCACTATGCAAGATATTACTATCAAACACTTTTCCGTGATTTGTTTCTTAATTTATCGGAGAATTGTCTATGGCTATATAATATGTTATAAAGGCCAGGTACGTTTATATTTTGTATGACATTTAATTAATATTTTATTTAAACTCATTTGTGTATTAAAACCAATTAGGTACAACTAATAATACTGTATGTTTGCATGTAATAAAATATAAGTTCTATATATGGTCAATCTTTGCATTTATAAGACACTGCACAGAACTTTTAAAATAATTTAATATTTTTTTTATTTATTTGTTATAATTAAAAAAATATATATATCTATTTATATTCTATTAAACAACACAATATTAAAGAAAAATAATATGTGTACAGAATGGGAGCCTTGCCAACGAAGGCGGTATGCCACTACGGAACACAAAACGTGTTCCACTGTTCAACAATCCCGTGCCGCATTATATGAGAATGCTTAGTCCTGAGAGATTATATTGTAAGTAGAAAACTAAGGCTATATTCCAGAAATATTCTTTTACTTTTTCTTTTATGTGATACTAATGAAAACTTATTGAGTGATTTTGAAGATGAAGAAACCGTATACGGATTGGATTAGTGATTGAAAAAATCCTTTCTTTTAAATATTTTAAGACTACAAAGACACCTTAGACTTTCACTGTGGTACCTATAGTTGTGGTCACTTCACTAATGCCGCCGCACTGAGCATCGAGACAAATATTTGTGTAATTCATAGACATTTGTTAAAGTCTGGGTGCACTTTTTGTCCGTATATTGTTATGTTTGTATAATCCCCCACGACACAGAGCTTGTTCGCTAGTACAAATGTTGTATTTTCTAAATAAAAATTAACAACTTATTCTTGAAACAAAAGACGATGAGAAGCTACTCTATCTAATAAATTGTTCCAATATTTCCAGTACTTGGTGATCCTCGTACCAATCAGAACCCAGCTATGGTAACGTTCGGTATTCTACTTCTGCGGTGGCACAACGTAGTGGCTGCTCGCGTACATAGGCAGCACCCTGACTGGAGTGACGAGCAGTTGTTTCAGCGAGCCCGAAGGATCGTTATTGCTAGCTTACAGGTAAAACTCGCAAAAATATTAAAATCGGGCTTCTTTTAGAAAACTTTCAGGCGTTTTAGTGTCATCGTGTTTGAAATTATTAAGAGCACAAATTTTAAAATTTCTACCATACAGTATAATAATAATATAATATAAGATAATAATATTCTACCACACTCACACAGTGCCATCTAGTCCCAAAGTAAGCAATTATATTTACTTGTGTTATGGGTACTGAACTGATATACTACTTATATATATTTTTTTGTAAATACATACATATTATAGATAAATTACACCCAAACACAGAACAAACATTTATGCGCATCACACAAAGATTTGTCCTGGGTGGGAATCGAACCCACGACCTCCGGCTTAGCAGTCAGGGTCACTAACCACTAGACCAACAGGCCAGTCATATATAAGTATAAAATATAATAATTTAACTTGCATATTTCAATTCTAATGTCTAAATGTATTGATGTACCCTCATCATGTCCGTACTTTTTAATTTATGCAATTAAATAAAAATATTTAGATTTTAATGCTGTACTGCACTTTATAGATCACTAAGATAAATGCTAGAGTTTTCATATAGTAAATTATTTGTCTTTTAGAACATAATCTTGTATGAGTATGTGCCAGCGTTCTTGGGTACTCCTCTTCCACCATACAAAGGCTACCGAGCTGATGTGGCGCCCGGAGTGACCCACGCGTTCGCTGTAGCTGCCTTCCGTTTTGGACACACTCTAGTGCCCCCTGCAATATTGTTGAGGGACAGGAACTGTAGATTTGGACGAGCTCCCGGAGGACACGACGCCATCAGGCTTTGTCAGACTTGGTGGGATGGAAATGTGAGTTGAACCTACTTTCTTGAGTTTTTTCATTCTTATTTGTTTTTCTTAGTAGGTAAGTTACCTGTATTATTATATTTATTACCTGTATTATATATTATTATTATACCAATGAAACTTTTTCTAATGTCACTTGTAATAATGAAGCTAGAGGTCATAATTTATAGAGAGATATTTTATCTATACTTCTTTATTAATTAATTTATTATTATTACTATAAAGAGGTAATATGTATTTGTGAATTTGCATGTAAGAGGTAATCTTTGTAACTACTCAACTGCTTTTCGTGTAATTTCACATAGAGACTGATAGTCGAACTACTGGAACAGGACATAAGCTACTTTCTTCGGACATTATTATCAAGCGGGCAAAGGCGCGGAATTAAGCCAGTAAAAAAAAACTCAATACTAGTATATACGGGGATAGGATAAAAAAATATACCTAATGCGTCGAAATTGTTTATTATTTCTTAGAAACTTCTCAACTCAATTACATCAAGTCTATAAAAATAACAAATCTGACCGGCCTGGCCATTAAAATAGTATTTATCAACCTTACCACTTTTTACAGACCCTAATCTTCAATTTTCTGCTCCAGGACGTAATGTCTCAAGTCCCAATCGAGGAAGTTCTACTGGGGATGGCATCGCAGGTATCTGAACGAGAAGACGCTCTGTTATGTTCAGATGTACGAGATAATCTGTTTGGGCCTATGGAGTTCTCACGGAGAGACCTCGGGGCTCTCAATATCATGCGAGGTAGAGATAATGGACTACCAGATTATAATACTGCCAGGTAATGTACAAAATTTTAGGTAATTTTTTATTGCTAGAACATATTTTAATGCCAAAATATAATTCATTACATACTTTTCTATTAAGGTAGGCAAAAAAATTGTGTGCTCCGATTCTAAAACATATTTATCGATTTAATTCAGCTCAATATCGAATCTAATACGTATATGTATATTTCAATAAATCACAAAATATTAACAGAAATTCTTAGGTACATAATATATCTTCCCTGTAACTTCTGTAAGTTCCGGAAAGATATACTTACCTAAGAATTTCTCAAGAAAATACTGTTATTTTCTATGTAAATTTCAGGGAATATTATGGATTACCAAAATTAAAAACCTTCAATGAAATTAATCCAGAGCTGTTTGAAAGCAACCCAGATTTGTTACAAAAACTAATTCAAGTGTATAATGGAAGACTTGACAATATTGATGTTTATATTGGTAAGTTATATTTATAACATGTGTTAACAACGATTCAAATTTATATAGTCTTATATTACTATACTCATTCAAAATGTGTTTCAGGTGGTATGTTAGAATCTACGGGACATCCAGGAGAATTGTTCAGAGCAATCATAATTGACCAATTTACTAGAATAAGAGACTCAGACAGATTTTGGTTTGAAAATGACCAGAATGGGTAAGCGGACAATTATTTTCTTATCTATTTATATCTAATTATTCTCTTGTGCTACAAGTTGACATTTTCACGAACAAGATAATAAGAAACAGTATTTCCAACTATTCATCAGCACAAACAATTCACGTCTAACTTTGTGTTATGTATGCGATCCTCTGAAAAATCTCATCATCATCAGCAACCCATTTAGTCCCACTGCTGGGCTCGGGTCTCCTCTCCTCTAACTAGAGAGCTGAGAGGGTTTAGGCCATAATCCACACACGCTGGCCTAGTGCGGGTTGGTGGATCAGACATACTCATAGAATTTCTTCTAGGGTATGTGGGTTTCCTCACGATGTTTTCCTTCACAGTTAGCAGATGGTAAGTCACTTGATTAGTACATATAAATTCGACAAAGTGGAATCCACATTGGTACTGTTAGTCGGG
Source organism: Laspeyria flexula (assembly GCA_905147015.1). Taxonomy (NCBI): domain Eukaryota; kingdom Metazoa; phylum Arthropoda; class Insecta; order Lepidoptera; family Erebidae; genus Laspeyria; species Laspeyria flexula. Next base: position 9,766,666 of record LR989962.1, on the reverse strand, counting down.
ATCGAACTCAAACTGCGTGATTTGCACGCCGGTCCTTTATCCATTCAGCCACCAAATAATGACTGAAAAATCTCAGTTTGCCCCAAATTACACTTGCCAATCTTAATGATAACAAAGTACAAAATTATTCTGCAGCATTTTCACCAAAGCTGAAATAGAGGGACTTCGTCAGATCACAATGTGGGATATAATAGTAAACAGTACGGCCATCGGTCCTCGGGACTTACAGCGTGACGTGTTCCACTGGAACACAGGCGACCCTTGCCCTCAGCCATACCAACTTAATGCTTCTAAACTACCGCCCTGCAAGTACCTTAAGGGCTATGATTATTTTGAGGTAAGATAATATTAAATTTGAAATCTTAATTTTTATATAAATGCTAAACAAGTAATGGAAAAGATGAAAGAGATGAAGAGCACTGCACACGGAATGGCAGGGTCGCGGGTTCAAGTCCCGTCGTGGGTTTGAATTTTTCCATTACTTGTTTAGCATTTATATAAAATGTTAAACCAAAGCAAAGGAAATTGCTTAATATTTAATTGAAATCTTAATGTTTGATTTGTATTAAGCAGATAAAACACAAAAGCTAAGTTCTTAAATCACAATTAGGCTTAGACTGCACCAACTCCCAAGGGTGGGTACCTCGTTTATGATATTTTGATTAAAAGAAACCATGGCTTGTGTGTGAAAATATGATCTATTCTTAGACTATATATATATAGATCTTCAATTCAACTGTCAGTTTAACAAATACTGAATTTGTGTTTACGCCTGTTTCAGGGTAACGAGTTTGCCTACATCTACACCTGCTTGATACTTGCATTCGTCCCTATACTATGCGCTGGTGCTGGATATGGTGTAGTGAAGCTACAAAATAGCAGACGAAGAAAACTGAAGATTCAACAGGAACATATGAAAAACGCTCAATATAAAGGTAACTTGGCATTTCTGAATAGTATTTTTTCTTACATATACATACTTTATACATATACTCGTATTACATAACGTTATGATGTGTCATAATTCTAAGTGTCTATATCATTTTATCCAAATGTAAATATTAATGTGAATTGGTTAACAAATAAAAAAATATTTTATAAGATCGAACCCACAGTAACCTAATAATTTTTATTTGACTGAAATGCGCAACTTCATTTATACATTTTGAAATTGTTACAGGTTCGGTAGATAAAATGGTATGTCGAGAATGGGTACATGCATCCCACAAACGTCTCGTGAAACTTCGCCTGGGTCCTGAGCCCGCACTACATGTCACTGATCGCAAAGGAGATAAACTTCGTACTCTTCCTTTGGATCACACTGACCAACTTACAGTTCTTGAAAGTCAGGTAAATTCATCATCATTATTTCTACCTATATACATCCCGCTGCTGGGCACGGGCTCCTGCATAGAATTTGGAGATTTACTAACTACTATACCACGCTGGCCAGACGGGTTGGTATAGGGTTTGTTTCGAATTTTCAATTTTTTTTTTTTTTTTTTTAGCCATGGCAGTGGTTTAACTATGTCTAGCATTACAGATACATAGATATTTCTGAGTTTTTCTTGGAAGATCAAAGTCGAAATTAAACAATAAATTTAATATGCATGATTATGTCTTTATTTCCGTTTAACATGTTCCGATTCTCGTTTATCACAAAATGGTGGTTTTTATTTGGTAACATTGAAAATAATTTGAATTAACTCAACAAATTACAGGAAAGCAGACAAAACAAGCGGCCTCTTGTACTGATACGAGCTCCCCGTGAACACGACCTGGTATTAGAGATGGACTCTGTAGCCTCTCGACGCAAATTCCTCGTCAAACTGGACACATTCTTGTCACAGCATAAGAAAGCTCTTAATCTAACTCAGGTAACACATTAATTAGTAAAATTAATAATTTAACAATTTCAACTGTCAATTGAGGAGTGAATTTCCAAAAGGGCTTATTTCGGGTTTCGAGAGATTTACTTTTTTTTGATGCAAATTGATTTTTAGTATATAAATATAAACACATAGTATTATCGAAGTTTCCGGTGATTAAACGTCTTATTTACCTAAGAAAAATGAACCCAAAAAACACGTTTTGGAGCAAAAATACTTATTTTGGTTTATGGGTTTTTTTTTCCAAAACTGAGAAACTATTACCCACAATAGCTACAATACATGTTACATACTTAAAATATTAATATATGATAAGTTGCCAGTTTTTACCAGTTTCTGAAAAAACTATACTGAAATAAACCCTTTTGGAAAGTCACTCCTCAATTGTAGTCATGTATACTACTGCGTTGCAGTTTTCTTAGTTTCTATCCTAGCAATTATATTTTATATCAATGATTATTTAAACTTTCGTTACGATTTCGTTCTTTGTAAGGACTTCCATGTCTATTTTTTTTTCTATGTTTTAGGGTCATCGGGAGCAAATTTTGGCTACAGCAGAAACTAGGGAGCGAAGACAGCGAAAACTAGAACATTTTTTCAGGGAAGCCTACGCAATTACATTCGGTTTAGCTCCTGGAGAGAAACGAAGGAGGAAAGAAGATGCTGATCCAGAAGTAAGTTAAATCGCATTCCATTTGGCGGTTATTTGACATAATATGTAATAGGAAAATAACAAACAACTACTATATTGAAATCTGATTTATAATAACAATAAACATATCGAAATTGTTTCCAGTCGATTGTGATGAGGACATCATTATCAAAGAGTGAATTTGCAAGCGCTCTGGGCATGAAAGCAGACGCAGTATTCGTCAAGAAAATGTTCAACATTGTCGATAAAGATGGAGATGGCAGAATATCTTTCCAGGTAAACTAGATATCTTTTTAATTCAAAGAGCTTATTTTTTGGATTTTGTTACTATTGCTTTGTTACAGATAAGGCATTTGACAAAGCAGAAGCTTACATCAAGAAAATCGTTTTAAAAGTGTCATCTTAATTTGATCCAATACTTTATTTCTTTTTGTAGGAATTCTTGGACACAGTAGTGCTCTTCTCACGAGGAGCTACAGAAGACAAACTCCGCATTATCTTTGATATGTGTGATGATGATCGCAATGGTGTGATAGACAAAGGTGAACTCAGTGAGATGTTACGCTCGCTTGTTGAAATTGCCAGAACCACATCGTTGAGAGACGAACATGTTACTGAGCTTATTGATGGCATGTTTTCTGTAAGTATTAACAAATAATTATATTAAGAGGTGAACAGGGTATAGTGAGATTTCTCACTTAAATTGAGCAATCTGACTGCAGAAGTACTACAATTAGGTATGGCCCCACTTGTGCCAACTAAGCAACCGTCACGGTCCTCAAAATCAAATCAATAAAATTTTGCTGGCAGTTGGAATATGCAGACCTATATGCTATTTTTTTTCAGGATGCTGGCCTTCAACATAAAGACCACCTCACATATTCAGATTTCAAAGTAATGATGAAAGAATATAAAGGAGAGTTTGTAGCCATTGGCTTAGACTGTAAAGGTGCCAAACAAAACTTCCTCGACACTTCAACAAACGTCGCGAGGATGACCAGCTTCCACATTGAGCCTTCCATGGATCAATCAAGGTACTATTACGAAAAATTTTTTCCTATCCCTACTTGTCTCAGTACCTACTTGTTGTTGATTCCCTTTTTTTTAATAGGGGAAATGCATTACGCGTGCCGCCCCGTGCGGGGACACGGGACGGTTATGTGGGACTCGCCGGTCCGAGATGGACCGGAATACCCACTAAAACCCCTCTGTGCACCGTCGCTTCACCGTAATGGGTGGGCCCTGGAACTTGATACAATGATCAGCAGCCCACCCAGTGACAGTGTTCCCCGATAGTCTGGGTTACCAGTTGGGTTCCCTTAGTTTCACCGCGGCGAACCGCGGCTCCTCAGCCCCCTCACCAAGACAAGGTGGGAACCCCCGGGGGCGTGAAATTGATCCTCTATCCTATATACATTTCTTATTTTAAAATAATGTTTTGTATTTCTTTTCAGACACTGGATTCTTCTCAAATGGGACTACTTAACAACATTTCTTGAAGAGAACCGACAGAACATATTTTATCTCTTTGTGTTTTACGTCGTCACTATAGGGCTCTTTGTGGAACGATTTGCACATTATTCCTTTATGTCAGAACATTTAGACTTGAGGCATATCATGGGCGTAGGAATTGCCATAACAAGAGGATCAGCAGCATCGTTGTCTTTCTGCTACAGTTTACTACTTTTGACTATGTCAAGAAATTTGCTGACCAAACTAAAGGTAATTTAGGTTTTTCCGTTACTTATTGTATCTATATAAAAGCTCAAGATCCTAGCATCACAATTAACACATTACAAAAGCCACTTACATTCATGGTAAAGGTTGCAATTATTGATGTTGATGTTTTCAGGAATTTAGCATTCAGCAGTACATACCACTGGACTCAAGTATTCAGTTCCACAAGATCGTAGCATGCACAGCTCTATTCTTCTCCCTGCTGCACACGGCGGGGCACATGGTGAACTTCTATCACGTCTCGACCCAGCCGATTGAAAACCTCCGTTGTCTCACGAAGGAGGTCCACTTCACGTCAGACTTTAGGCCTGGCATTACCTACTGGGTGTTCCAGACTGTAACGGGTATAATTAAAATTGCATTTTTTTTATGATTTCATTCCACATTTTTCATTCACATTCCAAATTGTTGAGATTTTTTTGGATCACTGCAAATATACCGACTAACTTCAAATATTTTGTATTATGACGTCATTCACTATTCAGAGGAGGGCCCCTAAATATAGTGACAAGTTGAGAAGATTGTAGATTGTCGTCAATATGAATTACTTAAAGTTTTATAGCACATCTCTCTTTAAATTTTAGTGTTCGTTTGGACCTAATGATTCGACAGTAAACGTCGTCCGAGTCAATATTGTTGAGATATATAGATTGTACGACAGAAAGACAGTATCGTATCAAAGAATGGAGTAATATTCAAGTAATTAGATAATGATTAAGTTTTACCTACATAAGTATTATAAATTTGGCAGGTGTGTCAGGCGTGATGCTGTTCGTGATAATGTGCATAATGTTCGTGTTTGCGCACCCGACGGTGCGCAAGCGTGCGTACCCGTGGTTCTGGCGTGCGCACTCCCTGCACGTGGCGTTGTACGCGCTGTGCCTGGTGCACGGCCTTGCTCGGCTCACTGGCGCGCCGCGCTTCTGGATATTCTTCTTAGGACCTGCTATTATTTATACATTAGATAAGGTAAGAATGATCACACGGAGTTACTGGCTGCCAACTATATGATTTAAGATGAATATGATGATACAAAATCTGATTTATTTATTTAGGTCCCAAACAGGTTTCGTTACAGGTTTAGGTAACTAAGAAGAAGTAGTGATAAATTATATATGTAATTAATAATTCCAAAAAAATAGTCAGCCCCTAGCATCTCCACTGTCTCCTCCAGTGGGCGCTAGGCAAGAGTATAGTAGTAGATCCGGCTATATGGGGAAGGGCGTGGGGCCCTCAAAATAAAACACAGAACTGATCTTCGGTAGTATTAATTGAGTGATAGATAAACTGTTATAAACTTATAGTATTAATTTAAATAACCAGAATAGCGTGCACTGCACTAGAAATTAAACTAATAATGAGCCTCAAGTCTTCGACGGATGCTCCGACGAAGACTCGGTTCGAATTTGAATTTGTATTAATTTAGGATTTTGAATTTTAAATTATTAAAAGTAAATTAAAAAGAAATCAAAAGATATCCAAAAGGTGGTCAAAAGAGGTGCATTCGTGCAGGACGTAGCCTGCAACGGGTGCAACCGTTACAAGCCAACTAACCAACGACTAATTCGCTGGCAAGTTCGAGCCATGAAAAGAACTGTCAAGAAACTCTGGCCAGAATTAATAGCTATAAAGAATTGACTATTAAAAATAAATACGTTTTCTTCAGGTTGTCTCCCTCCGTACAAAATACCTAGCACTGGACGTGCTAGAAACTGAAATGTTGCCATCAGACGTCATCAAAATCAAGTTCTACCGACCACCGAATCTAAAATATTTATCAGGTAAAAAATTTGTTGTTTCAATCATCAATAAAAGTAGAAATACTCGTCGTATTTATTTGAATTATTAAACAATAATTGAAATTACTTACCGCTTCTTATTCGTCACTAAGTAACAATCTTGTTATTTCAGGCCAATGGGTCCGGCTCTCCTGTACGGCATTCAAAAAGGAAGAGTTTCATTCGTTCACTCTAACATCGGCTCCACATGAGAACTTCTTGTCATGTCATATCAAAGCGCAGGGACCTTGGACGTGGAAACTCAGAAATTACTTTGATCCCTGCAATTTCAATCCTGATGATCATCCTAAAATTAGGTACAAACAATTTATTGCTACGGAAATGTTTACTCCTATATAAATGTTTATGTTTATGTTGAAAATTAAATTAAACGAAATAAGAAGTTAATTTCTACTAATGCTTAGATTACATTTGAGTCTATATTTAGTTTACATTTTCGTTTAAATTTAACATGACTATATTTTGAGCTAAAACGTAGTACTTAGTTATTGCTGTATGTGTTATACAAAGGTACGATGCAGTATGATATCACAAAAGTAACTTTACTTTGACAGGATCCAGGGTCCATTTGGCGGCGGTAACCAAGACTGGTATAAGTTCGAGGTAGCTGTTATGGTAGGCGGCGGCATCGGTGTCACACCCTACGCCTCTATACTCAACGATCTCGTCTTCGGTACCTCCACCAACAGATATTCAGGAGTGGCCTGCAAGAAGGTAAAACATTTTTATTGGAATGTTAATAGAATAAGAATAGATAACGCTCATAAAATAGATCTTAACCAGTGTTGTATTGGCTAGGAAAGGTTGAAGTTGGACCTTTGTGTGCGTTGATAAAATTTAATATAATATTATAGTAACTATGTTTGGATAGGGACATTCGACTTCATATAAATTTTTGCATGCTGAAGGGCTGAATATGGTGAAACTACTGTGTAATGTAACAACTTATGTATACCCATATTATGCAAATAAACATTTTGAGTTTGAGTTTGACTTGGTTTCTTTACAATGCATTACTTTACCTATTAATAGCGCATATACTTCTATTTAAATATTTCGATCCCACATGAAACAAATTGACCTTCCTCCTTGAATACCTAGGCTTTTGCTTTAAAGTTTATGTGACCTCTGGCAGGGCAAACACAGAAAACCCATTGCATTGAAAACCATTAATTATGTATGATCATGCACGACGATTCTTGGGATAGATGTATAGATGTATGTATTTTTTTTTCTGCTCAAACCTAGCTGTATGACTAGATTTACCCTAGATTTTTTGTACAGGTTTACTTCCTCTGGATATGTCCATCGCACAAACACTTCGAGTGGTTCATCGACGTGCTACGTGACGTGGAGCGCAAAGACGTCACGTCAGTGCTCGAGATTCACATATTTATCACGCAGTTCTTCCACAAGTTCGATCTCAGGACAACTATGCTGGTAAAGTACACCACAATTCAGTTCGAGAAGCTCTTTAAAATAAAAGGATGCCCGCGGAATCACCAACATAACCCACTATTCATCACTAATGGATCTCAGGAATTACTTAAAGTAAATTTCCGTGGACCCACCATAAACGATCTTGACGTTAGTGGGACAGCGGTGAAAATGGGCTGCGGTCAGACCACGGGTGAAAGCAATCCTTATAGTTAACTTAAACACGCCATGTACTCGTGATTATTTGAGATCGAATTTTCACATCACTCACGCCATCCTGACAGACACGAATTTTCGCGGTACAAAATTCTGAGCCATAATAATTAAATTACTTACTTGCATAATTTTGCTTAGAACATGGATAAGTCGGATATTTTTGTTAACAGTACATCTGTGAGAACCACTTCCAGCGTTTGTCACGCACATCCATGTTCACGGGGCTGAAGGCAGTCAACCACTTCGGCAGGCCCGACATGTCCTCCTTCTTGAAGTTCGTGCAGAAAAAACATAGCTACGTAAGTTTGTTGTATATCAGCGTGATTAATTGACAATTCCAATTTAACAATCCTTAGATTTACTTAAAAAAAGAACCAGTACTCTGGGAAGTTCTACTGAGATATTTTCACTTTAAATAAATATTATATAGGCTCCCCCACTTTTACAAAAGGATTTGAAGGGCTTTACCTTTGTAAATCGGAGTAAAAAGACAACATGCCATGTTTTTGATAAATAAACTATATTGTTTGTTTGTTAGGTATCCAAAATCGGCGTGTTCTCATGTGGACCGCGGCCACTCACCAAGTCTGTAATGTCAGCGTGTGAGCAAGTCAACAGGACGAGACGTCTTCCCTACTTCATACATCACTTCGAGAACTTCGGATAATACACCTATTATTGTATTCATGTACTGTGTAAAACTCTTTAAGAGTTACCATTAGAGGTAAGGTGGATACAGCTAATTCATGATCCCATTAATTTAATAGTATTAATTTTGCTTATAATTTTAAAAGTTAACAATTATGAAGAAGGGTTTTTTGAAGCAAATCTAAAATGTACTCCGTCTCTACGACAGACCTAATAGTACCTCTATTATCAGAGTCTTTTTCATAATTATTGTCCGCGATAAATTATTATAATTTTATAATTTTGCACCGATGGCATTAATTGGCACATGATGCAACGCTACAACAAAATATTTCTAATTTTGATAAACAAAAAAGAATTACATAACAAATTTCTTTCAACAATAAATTCATCAAAACTAAATCCGTTTCCATAATTGGCTGTTTCACCCTACATAGTTAAAAATACACGCTTGTGAAATCTAGATCTTCAAGCATTTAATTGGTTCATCCAATTTGGTGTTAATTAAAACCAATCAAGATGGTAGTGAAAGTTAGCCAATATACCGCAACCATAGATGGTATTCTAACTTATTTATTTTTATTCAAATTAGAAGAATAGGTTAGATGGACGGCAGATTAAGAAATGATAAACAACTAACCTTAATAATACAATACAAATGAAAGATATCTACATCCCCTAATTTTGTTAGTTAGTTAGCAGGTTTATCGACAAACAGTTAAATTTTCATAAAAATACGGCCTTGAGCCCATTCGTATCTAAAACTTTGACCCTTTCTTATTTTAAATACCCATTCGACCCCTGGCATAGCAGTAACATCCATTCGATCCTTTTCGCGAGTACGTATAAAGTACAGTCAGTATAAAAATCTTTATCAGTTTAAAGTCAATCATATTTAATTTGATAATATAAAAAGTAATTAGTAGCTTTTCTTTTTAATTGTTTACGCCCAGAACTCCATCAAATCTGTTTTATTTCATTTAATTTATGCTTTTAAAATAATTTATAACTATGATGGCAGTACAAAAACACCAATCGCGGCATTTGAATGTACAAATCCATTAAATTTAATTAGAAAATAATATATAATACTCATTGCGATCTAAATTGTCCATTATTTATATCATGCGATGTTCTAAACCGAATTTTGTAAATAATGTATATTATTACTGTATTGGCTTAGTGTAAGAATAGTTATTTGAAATTATTGTAATGTAAATAAATATTTAAATGCATTTTGTCTTTCTTTTCTACTTCCCCGTGATCAAAAAATAATATAGACTTATTCCACTTTGCCACATTGGTGCCACAGTGGGGCAATGCACATTGCACAATGCCTTAAAATTTGCAGTGTAATCTGTACCACTAAATACGATTTTAGTGGGGCAATTTCCACTAGTTAAAATGTTGTGGATACTGCCCCACCAGGGATGTCACATTAGAGTTAGTGTTCGTAGGTTTGCTCATAATGTACCTAATTAAAGTTTGCAAAAGTAGTTTTCTAATACGTAGGTATGTATACCTATAAACCCTGTAGGGTTTATACGACGATACGACATTAAATGACAAGGCAGCCAGTGTTAACCCTTATAAACATATTCTAATATAAATTATTAAAAAAAAAAAGAAAAAAAAAAAGCTACACATTATTTAAAGTCGAGAAATTTAAGAATATAAAACTACACATTATTTTTCTATCATGACGTTTTCGACATGACGACGACAATAGTGCGGAACAGAGTAAGAGATAAGATAATATAAAAGAGTCAGAGATATTTAAATGAATTGAATGATGTAATGACAACATACGATCAACGTAAATACCTACAGGTTGTTTAAAACTGTGAACAACTGTGACAGACATTTAGACGCAAATGTACTTTCTTTAAAGTAGCAATGTACGCAAATGTACTTTCTTTAAAGTACATTTGCGTCTAAACTATTGCAAATTTCTGTTTAATTTTTTTGGTATAGCCTTCTAACATCACATGCTACACGTGGTTTCATTTAATGTCGTACCGTCGTATATACCCTGTATATAACTATAACTGGTGGCATTAGATGTAGTAGTGCATATTAAAGGTAGTGTTTTAAATAAAAATATAGGATAGGAATAGTAGGACTATATTATACTAAACTTCTACACAAGAGTCCAACGCCGGAATCGAAACCGGCGTTAAATCAATAAAAAATGTAAATTATTTATAAGCATGGATTTATTATGTTTTAATAACTTTTTAGTATGGATTATTTACCGAGTTTGTAAAAGTTTGGTGCTCTGTGCGCCATATCTCAAAAACTTTTGGGAATTGGGAAAAGTGTATAGCACTAAGTTGTAAACAATTTGATAAGCTTTCGTTAAATAGAAGAATTTTTTCGCCTAAAACGTATCGATTTTGTATTATAAGCCAAAAACTCAAAAATGGTACCTTTACCTCCCTTCCTCCACTCCGGCTCACCTCCGAAACGTAAGGACTTTTAGTATGTTCACTTCCTAAAAATCCTTAACAAGTTTTCGAAGAAATCGCAGAGGTTCCTTTTCACGCACTCTACCCCTCTTTTAGAACCTTCGTTGACCGGACTATACATGTCTGATGTATCCGATTTACGGGCGGGCTGATGTACGTAATAAAAGACAAAGTACCATTGTTAAACCATGTTATGTTTTTTACGCCAAATAATACAACCTATTAACAATAAAATTGGGTAATTTGAAACTTAAGACATGGTATTAATATCAACAATATTTAATAACTGTGTGATTATACTCAGACCTTAGTGGCACTTTATTTATGAAGTGTAATTCGAGGTTCCTCGCTCTTAATTCAAAGTAAAAGGTACACAGACAATAGCCTTGCGGGTTCGTGACACACGAACGTTGAACGTCGCGTGCGCACTCTTGGTCGTGCACTCCCGATAGAAATTCAAATGTAATTTCAATATTTATACCAACTTAGAACTATTTAGGTGCAGATTTAAAGATATAAATGCAAGCTGTCTGAATATTAGGATAAGTTGACACAAAATTTACTGATTTTGTACACTTTTTTCTAAAAAATTCTGTAATACAACCAACCAATATTCATTCTATGACTTCCGACAACCGATAGAAATTTAAATCTAATTTGCATTCACTTGGTACGTTACGAAGAAGAGACGAAACATTTTTCTACTTTTGTAAACAGCTGCAGGTGGCGCTGTTTACAAAAAGTAAGCTAATAAGCTTGTGTTATGAGATCTAGACAACTGATAAATATACATTATATATTTCTTTTTATGTAAAATATGGGTATTTTCTATGTAAAATATGTTTGTATATTTTACATAGAAAATACTGGTAAAAATATGTTTAAACATATTTTACATAGAAAATACCCAACTCTGAAACATATCAAACTAATGTTTATTCGACCCGGGGACCGAACCCGAGACCTCAGTACTCAACTGTATACTGTGGCAGTAACCGCTGCACCACCGAGGCAGTTTGCTTACTTTGATAAAGAGGGGTGGAAGGGGCTTAAAAATGGTAAAAATCTACTAAATATAATATTTCAACGGCCTTTCACCTACATAATTATATCGTTCATTTAAATACGAGAACTTATTCACAACATTTTAACAAAACTACTAATTGATATATATATTTTTTATATAATAACAAAATCAAGAACCAGTCTGTTAACATGTAAACATGGCTGTCGAAGTAATTGATTGTCCAGAAATTAATAAGCTGTCTATACACTAATAATGTAATATATATATATGTAATAAATGTTGATGTCTATATCTTTTTACAAAATATTTATATAATAGTATCTAACTTTCTACCCGCGGTGTCAAAAGTACCCGGTCATTCTACAGATTTCAAGCTATGTTGAAATGAAATTTCATAAAAATCGGCAAGCAAATTTACCATTGCATTGTGACATTGGGTAAAATGCAGGGTATTAAATGGAGGTTAAAACACTCTTAGCATAAATACTGTTCACATAGAATAAAGCATAAATTAAGAATATATACCTTTTGCCTAATCAAATTTCTTTAAACAAAAAAAAAATATCCAAAATACTTATTAATCAGGCTGCATCTGGCTTCTGTTCATATTTAACCAGAGCTGCTTATAGTTATACATTCTGTGACAAGCTAGCAGTCAACCTTTATAACAATATGATCAGCATCTTATGGGTATACTACGTCAAGATAATTTCACGTTATCTACGTGGAAGTTAAGAAAAGTTTTTTGCCAGCTATCCAATATACAACGAACCTGCAGCTGCCAGGTGAGCACTTCTTTCAGGAGCTCTGAAGAGTCTATTCGAGACCAAAAGTAGTGACATACGAAACAGTAGCGAGTATTAGCACAAGACGGTCCTTAGAATATTGCATTCATAGAATATGGTTACCTATTGAAGAATAAGAAGACTTGTATAGAATATTATTATAACTTAACATAAAATAACATAGCATCAATTTATCTTTTTTTCCAGAAGGTAAATACAGCGAGGTTCATCACACCCACAATAACAGTGACCCTATTAGAAAGTAATCATTTCTATAACTGATACTGAGAATTTCAAGACGGAAAAATATTATTTTGTATTTTAGTTCTAGATCAAAGAAGTGATAAAATCGGTAGTGGCATTTTAGCCGTGGTTTTTTATAAAGCGGCATCGTATTTCTGCGCCGTGCCTTACCGCTTTTATAAATATAAATTACACATTGCGTTGTCTAGCATTAAGGTAATTACCACGCTCGTCACTCCGTGTATCCGTATGTGCATTATTTTGAGCGGCGCGTGCGAACAAATCGCCGTGGTCCGGTAATTAAGGCCATAACTTAGTGTATCATATTGCACCAGTGACCGCCCGCGTTTAGTTCAGATTGGAGTGTTGCCACATAATGCACACGATGCGTACCGACCTTCGCAGCTCCCTTCATTTCTTGCACCTCCCAATTCACTTAAAACTGGAAACTGGAGCGTTACTCATCAATGATTTCGATACGACAGCATTTGTTGTCCCTGTCACTCATATTTTCTTTGCGTATCGTTCGACAAAGATAACACAACTCGGCTCTATTCTAAAATTAAGTGCATATTTCAAGTAAAGTGGCACTCATTAGAGTCATTGTTCATTTTATGTAATTGTAAGTAATCTATTGCATAAAGTGTACGTTTTCTTTATGTTATAGGTGCCTTTTAAGTTACATTGATTTTAAAACAGCTTTTGTGGCGTAGGTATTGCATCTACGGTACTGATATCATGGGATTTTCTGTAAATTAGGCAACATAATTCAATTAATTATTAAAAAAATCCTCAAAAAAACCCTCTCAGCTCTCTAGATAGAGGAGAGGAGACCTGAGCCCGGCAGTGGGACTTAATGGATTGCTGATGATGATGATAATTCAAAAATTAGCGTTATATACAGATTAAAAAAAATTTTATTTATTAAATCAAATGTTTCTTTTTGATTTTCTCACATCGTGATTTAATTTTATGCCCGAATAATATATTTTTTTGTACGTAGTGGTATCGTGGGACCGTTAATATTTACTATAGATTCTCTATAAACTTTAAAGCTATTATAGTGAGACAAAAAATGTCCGTTGTCTTATTAAAACAATAGTCTAGAACTAATTATTGCCAACCAATAAAACTTATCTGTACAAACAACGTTAGGAGATTGCTTAAACGTCATATAGGTAACGACTTCTTTTGTAATGATTAATGGTTTAGAACTGGGTTTGAACATAGAAGAAATGTTGAAAGGAACCAAAGAAGTGCTAATATTTTACTATCTGTCATTAAGTGAGCTGACTGGTCAACTCTCATACAAAAGATTACAAAAGATACGCAATCACTAGGGACTGTTCTAAGAGTCATATTAAATTAATTCTTGTTAGCATCCGTCTGTTGCGAAGTAGGAAAATATGAGTCATCATGCTTTATGCGGGTCAAAGATCAAACAGTGAGACAGTAATGTTAAAAAATCTTATATTTTTGAAACCATTTTATTAGAAATAAAAAATCTTAGTACCTATTAAAAAGATTGTAAGCCTATTTCTTGGCCTTATATTCCTTAAAAACTTCATAATTAAATTGTAAACAATTAACGTTTAATGTTACAATAACTTTACTTTGTTAATTCTCAATTTACTTCGAGATTACGTTTATTATAATTTATGACTTATATTACTACAACTTTTACACAAATACATTTGTATAATAATATGTTGATTAACAAATACATTTGTATTTTATTTTCACAACTTTTTAAATAGGTAAGAAACTCATAAGTAGTTTCGCTAATCACTTTAGTAATGTTATGTTCTTACTTCATTGTATTACTAAACTACGGCTAAGCTGAGCTTTATGCATTTATTAATTCCGACGTTTCCCGTAATTTTTGATGTTGATAAAGTCAAATAATTGATCAAAATTATTCAAAAAAAAAAAAGAGTCCTTTTTCGATTCACTCAGTGATCAGAGCTCATGTGAATCGACAAAATACTCATATATTTGTAGTTATAACAATAATAGTCGAAGTTTTCTTCACCATAATTAGTCTTATTTATGGTATTTAGAGGTTGTCAGCGGCACGTTATGTAGACATTATCTAAATAGGTAATTGTTGTTAATTATGTCTAAGTGTGTTAAGTGACGTAGCCCGGGCATTACTGGTTACCTAACTTCACGACACGAACCATAAAACTCGCAAATCACAGCTAGAGGGCTTCGCAGAGTTCATTTATCATAGTTATAATTATGTTCGTGAATTAACTTACTTTCACAGCCTACGGCCGAACACAAAAGCTTGTAATATAATCTAATCAAACACAAGGTTCTTATTCAACAATACATAAGTTGACCTTTAACATATCGCACACGCTGAGAAAAATACTTTTATGATTAATTCACTCACAATAATCAACTTTATTCATATTACTATAAGATGGAAATTGCTGCTTGAATACATTTTCACTTAATGCCTCTTTCTAATGATATTTACGAAATTAAATAGTTCGTATACATTTTTCATGTTGCGAATAATGAAACTGTCAGTTGTAACGTAAACAAACGTTACATAAAGCCCTATTTCGATTTAAAAAAAAAAAATATAATCTAGCATTTTATGTGGAAAAGGCAGTAGAAATCAATTAAAACTTTTATTAAATTGCAATTGATATATTGATGTATTCATTGTGGCAACTATTTACGACAGCATTAACGGCTTCTCGAATTAATCTTATTATAAAATTGTATGCTATGTGTTTATAAAGACTTAGTATTTATAGCAAAAATAAATTGAATGAATTATATTCCACTTATAGCATGTTGCTATGATATTAATTTACAAGATTGCTATGTTTAAAGTGGCATATTGTGTAAATATGGCTTGAAGTCTTTTAGAGGTTCAAAGTTGAACTTCATGTTTAATTTAACAGTGTAAATCGTTTGTTTGTAAGCACATATCTCATTTATTGAATCTAATTTCTGTGTACACAATTGCACACCATATTTATAAGGGCTCAGAGGGCCTACATCAAATTTCTATATTCTTTATTTAAATTGAGTTAGTCCATTTAGATATCGCTGTCAAATGATAATATATGATATGATCTACAAATAATACTCAATAATATATACTCAATATGACAAGTGAAATTAATACGAAACTAGAAATGTAATACATTTAACTGCTTTTAGGGATCTCTTAACGTAAGCATGATTCATACATTTATAAATAAGTCCAACATTATTTAGGACTTGAAAAAACCACATAACTCACTGCACTGATGTAATAATAAATTAACAGCAAAATGCAAGCAAATAAACCGCTAATATACCAAACAAATTAGGTTTACTGAGCATGTAAGACAAGATAATTAAAAATAATTATGTGGGGTATGTTAGGTTCAAAAAACTCGTATAAAACTGTAAGTAATGTCATAATCATTAGGTAATTATTAACTGGATTAAAATTTTGATGATTCATCGATAGTTTTCTGGTATTGATACACAAATGTTAATATTGCCATAAGTACAATATATGTATCTGTGAGACAAATTTCATCGAGATCCTTTTAAACTATTGAGAAACATACAACATCTATCCATGCATCCAACATAATAACATTAGTAAGATATTTAAATAGTTACTTCAAAACTAATAATAGCCTCATTAATATTAATTAATCATGAATAATATCGGCCTTGATTCTATTTATAATAATTAATTGAATATTCCATGTGTGTCATCGTTCAAAGCTTTTCTTGACAAAAAGGTACCATATAACATGTTTAAACTATTCAAACTAGAATCCACGCCTCCATATCCGCCTCTGAGCAGTTGATACCTTATATCAACTGATACAGTAAATCAAAAGAACACGATTATGGTAGTGTATGTTATTATCTCGTAATTACCACGAAAAGCGCTAAGTACAAGATACCTTTATTTTACTTTATAACTAAACATACGCTATACTTGAACACAATAGAACAGAATCTTATTTATAAAGCAAAAAAATAATTATTGACCTATTTAATTGAATCACGATAAAAATAAATGTACTAAAATACTAAAGGCGTTTAGTCCGAAACTTAACAACTTTGACATACAGAAGTTTAAATACCTGTTTTTCGACTGTTTTACATAAAATAAATCATAAAATATCGAATTCCACACCTCATTTGTCAAAGAAATACTTCATCCGTATAATACCGATGGTACAAAGAGTCATACATAATCACTTACTACACAACGCTAAACTTTAGACGTTGGGTAATAAGCATTAATTTTCAATGAGTCCTTTACAATCCAATAAATAAATAGAAAATTTCGCCATCTATATTTATTTTAGAATACCTTACAAGTTAAGACTACCACTTATAATATTAGTTTCGCAATTACACCGTTACCGTGGAGCAATCCTGGTAAACAATAGCTTTACATTGGTAAAATACATGCTCATATGGGTAATTTATTCTGCTACGATGCCCTTACCTCATAACTACGCATTTTAGTCAGGGTTATATTTTGTTCTTTATGGGCAATGCTAGCTAAACTGAACCGCCATGCTGGCAGCCCAAAAGAACAAAATCCCTAGCGATTCTCTTTTCACTCATTAGACGAAGTATTCTGCAATTTGCCCAACAGGGAAATGGGAAAAGTGAATATATCTATCATCAAAACTGATCAACAATTCTGATATTTTCGATTAAATTTTCATAGAAAGTTTCCTTTATAATACTAAATTCGTTTCATATCGAATCTGAGGACACCCATTTAAATAGATCCGTTAGGCATTTCATTCAAAATTTCCTAGGCTCTTTGCTGGTTTTATCTGTGTGTTTATAGCAATATACTATAAATATTATACCTGACCTACAGCTGCATCATAAAAATCAAGTTTTCTATAAATAATACAGCTGACACGTCTACTTTTGTCTTCGAAATCATTCTGTTACAATTTGTTTATTTATACCGGAGTGAGCAAACAAGGCAACGATCCGAGTCTTAACTCGCACGCTCTACGCTCTGTTTCCTTGGCCATTGCTTATATAATTCTAGCTGATTTGTGTACGAATTCATGCAAATTAATACAGCCCAATTGGCTGTGACCTTTGTAATACCAGAAAACTACAAAATTATTACTGCAGTTACGCTTTATGCAACAGTACAAGATATTTTAATTGAAGAAATGGTTTTTACTGAACGCAGCTGCTTAATAAAACGAGTATATACTTTTTAATAGATTTATGAATTTAATCTTAAAAACGTTTTTCGAAGCCATTCTACGTGACCCCGCCAGAGGTCAAAAAGAAACTAAAAATGAAACTTAATTAAAATATCTATTAAATATTATGACATAAATCTCGTAAAAACGCAGTAAGATAATCAAATCATGTTCGTGTACTATATAAAATTACGATAGATTGCGTACCCGTTACGTGATAGTGAAAACTTAGCGGGAAATGATTGACTCTAGTGTTCCGCGCGGGTGCGCCTGCACCGATGTTTTAATAAAACTTCACCATATTTCCTGATTATACGCTCTCATACTAGGAAGTTCATTGAAAATTAGCAATTACTACACAATGCAGTAAACAATTTACTAATGCTGCTGACATAAGAGCTACATAAATGATGAATAGAGAATGTTTCTTTTTTGTAAATTAGTAGAATTTATTGCTCCACGTCACTGTATAATGTGCTGAGAGATAAAATTAGTTTTATTAACATGTAAAACAGGCTTGCAAGGTGCTCAACTGGCACATTGGCTATCAGCTATCAATATGAAAGCTGCCATTTATTTATCCATGTTTGACTAAAAAGAAAGAAATGACTAGTCGTCCCTTTCTAGCACGCTTTCGTCGACGCCGGCGGCTGCGACGACGGCTCGCGGTGCGGCTCTCGAGTCGCGACACTGAGCACGAGTTTAGTTTTCAGTGATCGCGCGGCGACGGCGCTCTCTGCCGGCGACCTCCGAAATTTCGTAATCGCCTAGTGCTAGTGATGTGCTAAACTAATCCGAGTATCCGCCGGAAATCCACGGCGAATATCGAGTAGTGTGACGTCACCAGGAGGAGGCGCAAGGGCATCGCTTCGCACCTGCGCAGGTGAATACGATCAATTAATCTGTGGATGCTTGGTGCGGTCGCGCTCGCACTCAGCCAAGCCCGACATCCTTGTCCTCAATTAAAACTATTTACAACAGTTCTTATTTAAATATTACAATTGTCCAGATTCATATATTTATTCTGTTAATAAGTAAGTAAGTATATAATTTGGTATTACACCCACTTTGAAGCGAGATTACAGACATTTGTGACCTTTACGGCATACTGGAAACTATATAAGGAGATAATTATAGTAGTTTCTATATCATATATTATTTATTCGCATATAATTTCAGCGTATATATGAAACAATATTGCACTATAAGTAGTTAGATTTTAATGACTATAATGACGAACGAATGAGATATATCACCCGGTAGCGGTGAATTGCAAAATGCAAGTCTTTATACATACATAACATATGCATCTATTATGAAATATGGCCTGTGGTTCTGAGTTGGTCAAAATAAGTTTTAAGTCAATTGAAACATTTCTTTTCATCGAGGAATGTTAATTACTTAAATTCTACTTAATGATAGAACGGAGACTTATGAAATTCATGAATCTTATGTGCTATTTTGTGATAACAAAATAGAACGATAGTTCTAATTTTATGGCGTGCATAAGGCGTTCTATAGTTGCCATACCATTGGTATATCAAACAACACTAATAAAGGCTAATAAGTAAAATAAAAATATTAAAGGCTAATTTATTATTAACAGAATTTCAAATTTTCAATTTTCGATTTTTAAATAAAAAAAATACATTTTACAAGACATCCTATTCGTTTATAACGTGAAATTGATGCATTGTGTTATGTATATGTTTCCGACAGCGTTTTTGTTCCAATAGTTAGTGCTTGTTATGGTACAAAGTATAATAAGATACCATTTTACCTAAAATCGGTGCAAGTTTCTGGATATAATAAAAAAATACTAATCCTAAATGAGATTTGCACCTTCAGTAATAAGTTTATTAAGTGACCCAATCCATGTTATAATCCAATAACATTAATGAAATGTCAATGTATTCACAACAGATTTATATAGTTATAATTTAATAATGTTATCGCCTTGATAAACAAACCCAAATTTAATCATTCTTTATTATATGGCAAACTGTGATACAAGAAGCACTAGAGTGCAGTATTCTATTCTGCAATCGTAAAATTACCATAATAATATTCCCACATCTGTAGCCTAGAGCCCCTGTTTTTAAAATTTAGCTAAATACAGCGGTCATCAAGATTTTTTTTAATGCTGAATGTCGGAAGAATAAATTGTAAATGCTGGGCCATGAATATTACACGAGACAAAAAAAACACCTTTTCAATGCAAATTAGACTAAATTTTCTTCTAATGCCAGTATTGCAATTTTCAGACCCCCCAGTTAGCTTTAGAGACTAATACCTACCAGAAGTGCATGGCTCTATCGGGGTAGTATACAGTTTCTTAAAGCTTCAATATTTTATAAAGACACTCAATCGGGCTTATAATATACATAAATACGAGTATATATTACACAATAAATATCGCTTTATCTTTCACCTTAAAAAAGTAAAAAAAATTATTCCGCATCGAAATTAAATTTACATACGACGTTTGCGTTAAGTCTGAGATATAAAATATATTAAATACCACCACCACAGAACAATAATGCAAGTTAATATGAAACAGCATTATTATTACAATCGTAAGAACAAATTCACACGTAGCATTTGCGTAAAATATCGGGCAACGTCAACGTGTGACATTATGTTAAAGAAATGTTTAAATCGGCGCATGGTCACTAACAACGATGCAAGTTGTTGTCACAGTGTGTCGAGATTCGAGACAAACTGACCGCAGCCGAGGCTAATATGATTTAATCGAACTTTTGTAAGACGGTCTAAAAGATTAGATCTACTCAGATGTTTTGTAAGAATGCCATGGGTTTGGTACTGTCGTAACTGTACCCACAGCTGGTTGACGGCGACGCGGATCGCGGTCGTGTCTATGCAACCTGTTCACTTTGTCTGGAGATATCGATGCAACCAATGTAACTATCTGTTATGCACTATGCTTTGTGAACAAACTATATTCACGTTTAGTACAATATTATTATTTTGTCTTTCTTGTTCTTAGTTCTTTAACTTTTATAGTATTTGATATAATATATTATTATGAATGTTGTTTGCACCATGAGTTATCGAAGTTTATGAACATTTTCCAATACCAAACACATGGCCGTATATAAAGGAGGGTCAAAGGTGTACGGATCCTTCCGGTCCTTCCAGCACCTAAACATTGCAGGGTTTTGGATAGAATATTATAACTATTTTTAATGTTTTTCAATTGAAGCCCGGGCAAAAATGTGTAGATTTTTGTACACTTTTTAATCCTCGCACCCCCTTATGCAAAGTATAGGCTATATGGCTGTAGCCAGTAACACATATTTTAAATTCCACGTACTTACAAAATTAACGAACCGAAATATTAGTGCAATATATTAATGTATCAATAATTAGAAACATATTTGTCATAAAGAAGTAACTAACTAATTGAGAGGTACTTGTTTTATGTAACCGATCGACTTTATCACCTTATCACCAGGTTGGTTCTTTATATACCTACCTATACTAGATATATGTACATATATATACTAGACAGATAGTACTAAAAATTATAAAAAGATATAATTTTAGATTTACACAAAATATTTTATAGATTTTTTTTTTATTAAGTCTCAAATTAGATTTCTTTTGAAAACGCAAGTTAAGTAAAAATGCATAAGACAAAATAAAGAATTTATTAGGCATGTTAGAGAATATTTTTCTTCATTAGACATTCATGAATTTCTATCAATTCAAAAATTCATATCAGCTCACGAAATGTGGGAAATGAACGATTATATCACACTAATAAATTTAAATAAACACTCTTAAAGTTACTTCATAGAGAATTTATGTCGTCAATTTAAAAGCAATAAAGTTTCTTGCATTTATAAAGACAGGATGTACCTAATATATTTGTTTAATTTCAAGGTAAATTTGCTATCAACTTCTTAGTCATTCATCATATAATATATATGTAGCATACGTAGTTATACAGGAATAACCTGAAATCGTAAATAGTAATAAAATACTTGTTACATTATCAATATTTACATACTAACATAAAAAAAAAACAAAAAATTAAAAAGGAGGTGAAAAAAAAATGGCATCATAAAATACTTCCGCATCGCTGCCACTGTCTACTGGAAAAGTGCCCAGCAGGCTGGCAGCATTGCCACGTTGTATGCCAATGCTTATTCTTTGTGCAAGAAAATATCCAGCCTGCTGGTCACAGGAAGTGTCGGACAAACGCTTTGATGGCTCTTTAAAAAGAGCGCGAGCACTTGAACCCTACGGCCCAAGTGTTTCGACTCGAAACGGCACAAATAAATACTCGCCAGCGAGGTTGTAATAAAATAAAACGACGAAAGCCTTCATCATATCAGCCATAGTACGTCAATAATGTTGGACGTTGGTTTATGGTTGGTTAATGTTGGTGAAGAGATTTCCCAGAATGTGCATAAAAGGGCCAAGTTAAAAGTACTTGAACCCGGAACCAACGTTTACGCATGAAGAGTTTTGTGAATGTAGACGTAAAGGAAGCGATAAGCAAAAGAAATAGAAATAATATCTCTTGAAATAGAGCATGACGTTAATCTCTGTTAACCTCAACGAGAGATACATGTAGTCGTGTGCCTATATCATGTAATATTTTTAAATAATTTTTCGAAACATTTATTGTAATCCAACAGTGGACTGCAATATCAATCAATCAATCAATCAAATCGTTTTATTTGTTAAAACACAGGTGATAAGGATGGTTACAATATTAACTGTTGTACATTTCTGTGTTTTGTCAATGTTGGCGTACAAATTTTAAACACTTAAAAAATAAAATCTAAAACATAAAGAACAGAAAAAAATCTCGGAAAAACAATAATAAAATAAAGAAAATAATCACTTTCATTTTTAAATTCTGTCGCTTAGGAAGTCTGTGATGGAATAGTAGCATTTTTCTATCAATAATATTAGCAATTTCTTTCTAAATAGGGTAGTATTTAGTGTCTTTATAGATTCTGGCAACTTATTAAATATTTTTGGTGCCAAACAAAATACACTCTTCCATACGAGTATAATAAGTAGGCTGAAATGATGATGATGATCGTAATCAGACCATCTAAATCACAGTTTCATTCCCCGATATTTCGAAACAGTTGCAAACTCCCGCAACACGGATATATCGTACTCAGTGTAACGGATATAGGATATATTAAACCCAATGACCATGAAAATAAAAATAAATATTTATCTAAGAAATAATCAGATTGGTCATTTTTAAAATGCAACATAAATTCATTACATTCAGAGGTATAAATCATTAAAGTGCTTAATTCAATATGAAATCTGATCGTTAAACGTAACTTATTACTCCTATGTATTAGTTAAGTTTATTATATTTATATGATTATCTAATTTAGCAGGATAATAATCATACAATAATCACAGTAATCGACCTTGTGCCGCCTGCATCCATTTCTAAGTAAATACAAGTATTTATTTTAAAAATAAGTTGAATTATTAACATCCTGCCATATTAGATAAATGATTAAAATTACCAAAATGCATATAATGTCATAGTTATATTACAAAACACGTGTTAAAGGAACTGCTAATTGCCGATTTATATGCTGTAAATGTCAATCGCAACAACGTAACGAACGATGTCGAAACATGAACTAATAGAGGAAAATAACGTAAGACAATAATCCACTTAAAGTCTTAATTATGTAGAACAAACATGATGTTGCAAATGATAATGGTTTATTACGTATTATTATGATATAGGGGAAGCGGAAGAGGTTTGTTTGAAAACAGTTGGTGCAGTACTGTTTCTGTTTGTTCCAATTCTAACTTTAATCCTACACTATTATTATAAATGCTAAAGCTAGGCTAGACGAATGGATGTTTGTTGCTCAATCATGCCAAAATAGCTGTAAGTATCTGAATACACTTTTGCACACAGATAGATTTCAATCTAGAATAGCCGAAAGATATTACTAAAAATGTGAAACTGAGTTTATTTCTTTGTTACTCTTTTACGCCTTAACCGGCGAACCAATCTTTATGAAATAGAGATAGTCTTAAACTTTGAGAAGAATATAAGCTTAGTTATTACCAACCTACCACACAAGCGAAGTGACAGGTGGAAGTTTTTAGAATAAATAAACATAATATTCGTGATGATGTCAAAATATTTACAGCTCATCAAAAGACGTGAAGTAGCCTGTACTGTGATATCATTTTAAATTAATTAGCATGTAAGCGGTTGTGTTCTCACTAGATGAGTCTAGATTGTATGCACTGAATTGTTTTGGTTACTTAAGTATGCGACTCCTAAAAAGGGTTCGACACTGGGGTCGGGAAAAAACGATTTCGGGTTTTTCTGTCGTGAAATCCTTAAGATCAGTCCGATATCGAGAAATGTGTTACTTGTATAGTAATGTACTACATGGGTACGGTACTCAAATAGCTGGCGAAATGTAGGCGTTAATCACGTTTGCCTATCCTTTTTGGCGGTAACCGCGTGTGTTAATCTATGTACCTATAAGAAATAGGCATGTTCTTAGGCAAACATGGCAGACAACTAATTTCATTGTACGGAATCCTCTGCAAGTGTTTTCAACTCATACTTGACCGGTTATCACCTTTAATTTTGACAGCATATAACTTACTTCTTTACATAATGGTATCTATATCAATAATTAGTTGCGCGTGTATTCCGAATGTTTAACCACAACCACAAAGAAAATTAAGCCCAAACCGCAAATCATGCGAACGATTACATAGCAGGCACATGTAATAGTTTACTTATCTTTAAATTACGTAAAAATACGTAATAGTAGGTACAGCTAATAATGTTGTTAACAGAGTTAGAGAGCAGTTTAAATATTATTTCCTCACAAGTTTTTCTTTGGGGTAATATCCGTCGGTTATAAGGTAGATTTGGAAGGTTAGGGTAAGTTAGGTAAAGTTAGAGCAATCCCTCGGTTCTTTTTATTAGAAGTTATTATAGATCCGCATCCGGACTGTGTATGTCTGTTTGCCTGTTTTGATTTCGAGCCCTAGGTCGGACAACTTTATTGAGAAATGTCCGATTAATAGCAAAGGGCTCGGCCCCTATTGTATGGGTCCTGACAAAGTTGGCACAATATGTGGGTGTGAATCACCTCCGATATCCCTTCGGGGATAAATTGCATGATGATACTATAGGCGAATTAATTCCGAGCCACACTAGTTTTTTGGATAAGTTCATGTTTTGGTTTTAATATAGGTAAGGTGATAAGTGGAAGTTATTAGTACAAAGATTCACGAGCCCTGGTCATACAACATACAGGAATGAGGATACAACGCACGAAAAATAATATAGGTTATTATGATGGCAGATTAGCTAGCAGTTCACTTGTACCCAAATTCTATGGATATCGGCTGATTAAACGTATTGTGAGACAAAGTGACCCACTGCCACTACTTATTGGAAACTAACACGACTCTGCCATAGCAACAAAACACTGCAAAAAACGTATGTCAGCCTTTCTGTTACCTCAATTTAAGTCTCGAAATTTCGGTATAGTATAACTCTCAAAAAACTTTCTAAATCAATCAATAACTATATAATTTTGTCTCTAAATCATACAAGTACCTACCTAAAGATATTGGAGAAAACTTCATTAGTATTTAGCCAAACATATTATACAACACATCATAAGCTAACAAAACAGGTGTTTATATTTTCAAAGACGTTAAGTATTTACGTTTTACTTCTGTGCCTCGTCAACAATAGTCCTGCCGTCACTTTAGTTAGTGTTTGCTCTTTGGTATTCTACTCACGACGAACGAGAAAAGACTATGACAATACCCTCGTACCTTTCTATGGTAATAAAACTACGTACTAACAATGTCAAATTACTCGTGCACGTTCCTCGGCAAAGCTTTGCATATGTAAATTTGTCGTTACTTAACTTTCTCTTTGATAACGTGAAGTCATTAATAAAAAACACAATAAGCGATTTGAAAGAAAATAAACGCAATCAAAAGGCACATTTAAAATCATGTTGAGGCGACGTTTATGCACGTCAAAGAGAATATAACCACTAATCTACCACTAACCACGTCCCAAAAAGAAATGCCAAATGATAGGTCAGATAATTTGCTTGCATGAAAAAACAATCTGCCAAAAATCAGCTCTCCTTTTTCAATCGCCGGATAGTTTCTATTTGGTAACTAGGTATACCTATATTTATTTTACAATTTGCGGTATGATAAAAATGATGCAATCAAAATATGAGAGAAAAAGAATAAGAATTTCTTAAATTTAATGTTTCTGTACGTACTACTTCGAAAATTGCATTGGTGCTTTGTTCGGTAAAATCAACAATTACCACAACAATCATATTATAAAATATTATTTTGAATGACAACACTTCGAATATCCAAATTTCGAATCCAATTTGAAATGCATTGTGATAAACGTCCTTTTGAATTTCGAATACAAATTGAATCCATTTTCATAACTTTATTTTGCAAAGATTTTTATAATGATAAAACCACGATAAAACTGCAATTGTTATCAAAGATCGTCCATTACTGCATTGTAACTTCCATTAGTGATTTCATAACGCAGTCACTGGAGCTCAACGAAACGCCCGCGCCCTCGCACTTAATTAATAGTTACACTCATTTACGCTTTTGATTTAAGACATATCAATCCTCCGCCTTCGGCCGTCATTAAAATCCGTCTATAGTAAAAAGCGTATTGTCTTATATAATGATGCTGATTATCATCATAAAATTACTTAAAGATCGTTAAAGGTTTTACGTAAGATTTATACCTATTTAAAGTTAACTGACTTCATTGACCTTGATGATCATCATCAGCCTATAGACTGTTGAACATAGGCCTCACTAGCCTCCCACAACGATCGAGTACTCGCAATTTAGACATTTGATAATATAATCTGTGGCTTTTGAGAATGGCACAAAACAAAAAATAGTTTTAGAATGATTCACGATATTTTCGTGACGCGCGCGGTGTTAGCGTATTTCGCACTAGTTAATTGGCGGTATGATAGGGTGAGAACAGGAGTAAAGGAAAAAAGTGTTACTATGCGTAAAAAATATGCATGTATAAAATATTGTTTTTGTGTAATGCGTGTGAGTATTTAAATTTAAATTAAATTAATAATGGCGCTGCTGAAACAAAAGTAAAACGTACGGTTTTACTTTTGTTGGTCACGTAATGATATGTTGTGTGTTGACGTCCTCGACAGCTGATAGTATATTGTTTTTTATAATACCTTTCAACAATGTAGGCCTTGCTAAAAAGGAAGACGTAATCGGATTACACAAGTCACGGAAAAAACATATCTAAGATGTATAGATTAAGATGCATTTTCCCTGAACTTGACATGCAGTTGTGTCGTTTTTCGTCACAAGAATAGTGTGGAGACTTGAAGAATAATGTGATCTAAGCTAGCTATTGTGTCTGATCAGTCTGGCCGTTCTCAGTTCTCACAGGGAACGTGCAGTTTCCTACACAATGTGTTATAATTTCACACGTGTAAGTAGGTAGGTATTAATATAAGCAACACATACCTGTGTATAAAACTAATATTAATTAATGTCATAGAGCAAATACTATATTTATATTTACCCAAGTCACGCTATTAGCATGACTCTCAGTTAATTTAGTTTTGAATCTTTCGAAATATAATTAACGGTGATTTAAAACAAATAGTTACCCACCAAATACATTATTGACTTTGTTAAGTGTGGAGCCGATTTGTCTGTTGGGTTCACTATGTCAAATTGTGAATATTTTACGCGTAGTTTTATAAATGGCAGAGGAGCGCTCGCGGTGACGTAAATTAGGTAAGGCCTATGTCCAACAGTAGACGTCGTTGGGCTGATAATATGATGTCAATCTCAACGCTAAATGAAAGAGTTTAACTTACTATCAGAGGGCCCACGGGGTATCTCGACTTTGGACTTATTCGATTTTGATATCGCTGTCAAATTAAATCAAACATGTAATGTCACAATGTGATATCGAAATAAACTAAAACGAATGTTAAGTATCCGAGTAGGTCCTGAGAAAAGGGGGCTGCAAAGAGGGGGTTGTCACAAGGAGCTATAAAGACTTAGTTGTCTATAAAGTTCCTTGTACTTATCAGTGGCGATGCTATAACTGCTGTCTTTCGACTATATCAGTAAGCTTGCCAAATTTTAGTAATAAATTATGCTATGCTATCTTCCTATTAACGCTCTTTAAGCTATCTTTCGATTTCCGTGACGGATTAAGAATACAAAATGTCACTACCTCATCTCAACCCGTGGGTGTCGTAAAAAGCGACTAAAGGAGTAACCTAATGCAGACAAGAGGATTGCGAGAAAAGAAAAATACAAAACAAACCCTATACCAACCCGTCTGGCCAGCATAATACCTATAGTAGGCTAAATTTCCTACACATTCTTTGGAGGAGACTCGTGCCCAGCAATGGGACGTTTATGGATTGAAATGATGATCTTCCTAGTTTTAGTCTGTTCGAAAGAATTAATCATAATAATACCACGTTGGTGGCAAACAAACGTACGGTCCGCCTGATGGTAAGCTGTTACCGTAGCCTATGGGCGCCTGCAACACCAGGGGCATCACGAGCGCGTTGCCGACCCAATAACCGAGTTATAATAGAGTTGTAACTTTAACTTCTAATAGAAAGATCAAAGTTACACTTTTTAATTATGCTTTAACTGTTAAAATGTAGCCTATATTTTAAGTATGTATTTATACATGTAGAGAGAATGAATGAAGGAAGAATGACAAAACAAATATGTGAGGCGAATGTGAAAGGAAACGTTGGAAGGGGAAGACCTAGCAGAACGTACCATGACCAAATAGGTGACGTTCTAAAGAAGGGACAGATCAGGAGTACCTATACTCAACCGGCGAGAATGCATGAAAAGACTGATAAATGTTAAAGAAGCCAAAGATGTATGTCAGAAACGTAGCAAGTGGAAGGAAATGGTCTCTGCCTACCCCTCTGTTGGAAAAGAGGCGTGATCTATATGTATGTGTGTATATTTTTTAAGAGGGGAAATGCGTTACGCTTACCGTCCCGTGCGGGGACACGGGATGGTATGCGTAACCTAACTTAAACGTAAGTAAGACATCCTTGAGATCTATCAACCTATTTATCATGAGCAGTATAATACGTTTAGGTACTATCAAATGTATTAAAACTGCAGACAGACCATCACGAGACACAACGTGACATTGTTATTTCAATGCTATACAAAAACCTACTTGATTTTTTGCGAATGTTAACACTGAAGCTTCTATTTTGAGATAATATAAAAAACCTGTTCACGAAAAGATACTAAAACGGCCCCTAGCAACAAAAGCAATAGCCGCTCCAACATGTCTTTCAGAATGTGGTTATTTTAACAATGTAATACACAACCAATATCCCTGCTCAATTGCGACATGATTTTAAACTATTTAACGTACATTGCGTTAAAAGTATCATTACCAGACATTTTATAAATCGGAGTTTTAATTGCATGTAATAGTGATCAATAAATCCTTAGTATATAGATACCATGTTTCAATGTAGATGACATTGAAACATGGTATCCCACCTAAGCATAAAATAGTATCACGCCTTTTTTCTGTATAGAATAGATGGACAGAAGTGCATCATTATGCCCGCATTTTATCACATCATTGCCACTTAGAAAGTGCAGCACTCAGCATTAGTTATTAGTTTTTTTTTAGTTTTTTCCGAACTAACACCCCAAATACCATGTTCTAAATTGTCATAGACACAATTGATCCGCTGCCTTATTTAAAAAGGAATCACTGTAGATGCTAAATATCTTCGAAATAATACATTAGACATTTATTAAATCTTTAAAAATATGCGAATACACAAACGTACTCAATAGTTGTATTTACACAGTGGAAAGGGTGACAAAGGTGATCAAAGAAGAATTTCGGGCAAGGCCGACAGATCGATGTTTGTGCGACTGCTCTTGCGCAAATGTCGCGTGTAATACAAGCGCATACGCAGGTAGGGGCGCGAGATGTCACTGTCGCTATGTTTACATATCCATTTTCCTCGTATTTACTTTTTAATACGGGTTAACGCCAGTGTCCTTCTAGCATCTGTGTTTAAATTGTTTAACGTAAGCTGCTTAAAAATGTCAGTAAGAATGATCTTGTGAAACAGTCATTAGATATTCAGTGATTGTCCAATGCCTATACATGTTTTATCTCAACTTTAACTTAGAATTTCGTGAATATGAATAGAATCTGGAAGTTTCTGGAGGTCTCTTTATAATTACGATAAAATAATATTAAGATAGGGCTGGTGCACAGACAGTGAAAATTAAATAGACCAAATGTTATACGACATAACCATTTTATCGGTCTCCAGAGACTGATAGACTTCACCTAATATCAGATGGACTTTCGACTTATCCAGCGTTCGACAATGACAATAACTGACACAATTATTTTAAATAGTTCAAAATAACACTCTAAGTTTATATTTTGGTAGAGTAGGTTAAATTCCCTTCACAT
Source organism: Laspeyria flexula (assembly GCA_905147015.1). Lineage (NCBI taxonomy): Eukaryota > Metazoa > Arthropoda > Insecta > Lepidoptera > Erebidae > Laspeyria > Laspeyria flexula. The sequence continues at coordinate 9,735,996 of LR989962.1, read as the reverse complement.
TGTTTGAAGGAGACCCGTGCCCAGCAGTGGGACGTTTATGAGTTGAAATGATGACAATGATGAGTTTTTAGCAATTGCATCCTAAATAAATACCAAACAAGAAATGGTTCTTATTGATAGAATCTATATCGGTACCGTGCTACTTACAATAATACAACGTGCTAATATCACAATAAATTTAGAATCGTAAAAAGTAAAACATACCTTTGGTAAATCACGAAGTAGAACCTCGCAGTTGCACCGAACGGGTGTCCAGTTCAGCGTGTGCCAGGTAAACAAAACCTGGCGCTGATTTTCAACTGGAACCCAGTAGTGAGTGACGCACGCACGCCAACCAAATTTGTAGGTAATAAATTGTAGTAAAAAATAATAAATTAATAGTAAATTGGTAATAATTAATGTGTGTGTGTCTATCTCAATTCTATGTGTTTTTTTGTCGTTTAAAAACACAATATAGATTTCTTTTTTAATAGGTACGTGATAATTAAATAATAATTTATAATCATTCCACAACATTCATGAATTACAGCTGTTATAAGTACATTAGAAACACCAGAGTTCATTACTTGCACGTATTCAACCTCGTATTTTCGAGAGTATAGTTATTACTATGTCTATAATAATGTTAGCAGTGTCGTCAATACTCGTATGCTGTGAGTCGCTAGTCGTGACAAAGCATATAATGCAGCTATATCGGAGATCCATTAACGTAATGACTAATGAGTAATTATAGTCGTTTGCATCAAGTGATTGTCCACAACAAACGGTGCGGCCGAAGGAATTGGACACGAAGGCCGTATTTTGCAACAGATAACATTTGAGCTATAAATAAGCCCGCAATTAGGATAACGGAGTACTCAAGGATTTGAATGTATGTGCTTCATAAGTAATGGTTAATTAATGTTGGTGTTAGACTACTGTTTTATTTATATGTTAATGTTTTGAACAGTCAGATATGTACCTAATAGACGGTTTAAGGCCCTGTACAAAGCCAATGTTGAGCTAATCCAGGGGGTGAAGCAGGGAAGCTGAAGCACGAGCCCCCCGCGCCTTTCAACAATTCCTCCCAAAGAACAAACTCGCATTCACGTCAACCAGCGGCGGCCTTATTCTCGCGCCGTCCGTATTCTGGTCGAACAAAATAATTATTAGGTACGGTAAAATATTTCTAATGTTTTCTATTTTTAAACCAAAAGACCTTAGTTTCTTTCTTTACCCGACTGTCAAGAAGGAATGGGAGGGTAATGTTTTTCGCGCGTATGTATGTATGTTTTTGGGCATGTCTGTTCCATTGTGACCATCTGTAGCCTAAACGGCTTGGCTGATTTTAAAGTGTGAGGTGTCATTAGGTTCGTATTTTTTCCTCAAGTGTCATAGGCTATGTGACGTCAACAAAAAATTAATAGGGCGGACGGAAACTGTCTAAACAGAACTTTTTTTAGTGCTATCGCGGTATAGATATCAAATGAAATGAAATGAAGCCACTGCTCAGTTCCTATTACCCGTATCATGATGTTATATAGCCTACAAACAAAAACTCTTTTAGGGTTTTTTGGTTTTTTAAATTAACTCTTGTTCAATAGACGATGTCTGAACTGAACATACGCAAAACGTGCACTTTAAATGAAGTGATATACAAGGAATTATAGTTTGAACCAAGTATATAATCGTCTAGCATCGTATTAAACACTAGAAGTCGCGCAGGGCTTCGCTCCCGTCGTTCTTTATTTGGCCACTGCTCAGCCCTTATTAGCTGTAGTGTGATTTTATATAGCCTATAACCTTCCTCGATAAATGGGCTATCCAACACTAAAAGAAATTTGCCAGTTGGACCAGTAGTTCTTTAGATCCTAGCGTTCAAACAAACAAACTCTTCAGCCTTATGATATTAGTATAGATTTTTCACGTTTTTGCAACTTTACACTGATGCTTCGCTCCTATGGGTCTCAGCGTAATGTTATATAGCTTAAAACCTTCCTCGACAAATGGACTATCCAACACTAAAAGAATTTTTGAAATCCGACCAATAGTTCCTGAGATTAGCGCGTTCAAACAAACAAACTCTTCAGCTTTATAAAATTAGTATAGATTACACGTGCGATATAAACAAATAAAAATAATATGCATTTTATATTTAAGTGATAGATGGACCATGTTACTTGAGATAGTTACAAGAGTAGGATAATATGGATAATGTAATTTCGGGTGTCAACTTTTTTAAAAAGAGAACGATCCTATTTTTACGTGGGAAAAAATAAAGCATTTGGAAGAAAAAAAAGTATTTTTCCTAAATATATTAATTATATTTGTTTATTCTCTTGAAAAAATACACATAGCATAACCTAACGTTTTTTTTGTCTTTGAATCTTTGGAAACTTTCTTTACAATCAAATTGACAATGACATCTAATAACTTTCAAAGGGCTTAAGTGAATATTTCTTTCGACTTTTAAAACTAATATTTAGCTAAATTAAGGTACACCGCGAACAGCAGATACTAGCCAACTAAGCAGGATTCAACCGAGATAATGATAGGGTGATGATAACGTGAACAGTCCTTTTGTAAAAACCAAACAAAAATAAAAAATAATTTATATAAATATAAAATATAATAAGTAATAAATAATTTTATAATTAGGTACTAAAGCAGGAAATAAACTAGCTGATATGTTACAACTTTTTTTGACGTTCATAAGTATATACACAATTGTTTTACATGTATGAAGAATTTTTGACTTTGACTTTAACGAAATTCCTATATCTCATCAAAAGTCTACTACAACAGGGCACATTTTCTTTATTATCTTCAAAAATAGAAAAGCATTGTAGCGATCCTTCAAAAGTTAACTGTTGTCTCTTACAATATGGTAGAGTTGGATAACCTTCAGAATCGAAACTTCTCTTACGACCCAGTATATTTTTTTGATTTATGAAAAATCCCCAATAAATTGTTCTTACCGATATGAATTGTTTTCTCTCAATGGCATGCCTCGAGCTTGACGAGAGTAAATTTCGGGTAATAGCCAGTCCATAAAAAATGACAACAACTTTGGTATCATTATTGTTTATTTCCAATACTCAAAATTTTGTACGTTATTATAAAGTAGCCACCACGTTCATGTGACGTATGTAACAGCGCCGTCTTAGCGCTCGCTGGTTGTTAGCCTCAGCGACATCTTAGCAACACCGGCCGCCGGTGACGTGATAAGAATAAAACCAATGCAAATATTATCTCCGATATTGAGAATTGTTGCAAGATATTAATGTTATGATAATTGATACTTGTATCCAAGAAGTTTTCTTCTAAATAAATAAAATGTTTATTTAAAAAATACGAAAATAGCGTGAACCAAAAATTTAATCAGAGTGACGTGAACTTCCTTCCTAACGGCTCGTCGCCGACTGGGAGGGGGCACAATAAACAACCTACACTAGTACCTCATGTGAACGCATAAGGTTCAAATTGCTGAGATGTTTGACTTTAGTCAAATCTATCAAGCGTCGAATTAGACGTGTTTTCGCGAATTTCTCTTAATAAAAAAAAAACTACGAATCTTAGTGAAATAATTTTTAGGTAATTCTCTAGCTTATTAAATTTCCTTTATTATCATAGCAAAAAATATATTACTTTACGATCTAAATATAGCAAACTGCGCGACGAAAACATTTTCTAAGGGTCATCTTTGTGACCTTTTTTCTACGAAACTATTATAATTACATGAAATATTTTTAGGTAAGTCTTTTCTTTAGATTCTCGACTTTATCCAAGTAAATTTTCTGGTTTGTAGTATATACCGATACGGCAAACTGCGCGACGAAAAATTGAGAGATTTTCGGTGTTTCCGTTTGGACAGCGCCTTAATGATGCACTTTGCGGTGTATTATCATCTCTACAAATTATTGTATAATTTAAATCCTCATATCAGCCCAATGACGCCCACTGAAGGCCATAGGTCTCACCTAATTTCAGCCACTGTGAGCGATTCTGTGCCACCCGCAACCAACGGCCACCTGCAACTTCTACAAGGTCCATCTGACTAGGGGCTGCCCCACGCTGCGCTTTCCAATAAATACGTACAATATAATTTCAATATAAATATAATTTCACTAATTGCATCTACTTCGATTATCTCTGCAACATCGTGATTGGCTGGTAGAATTACAATAATACAATTGAAAATTGAATGTTTAATCAATATTTTCTTATTGAATCTAGGAGCTAAACATGATTAGTGCTAGTTCCATAGACACATATTTTATCTAAAGTTATCAAATATTACTTCTTGTCTGATTTAGTTACGCTACAACTAAAACTACTTAGGATATCTGAAATTGTGAACATAGAATATTTCAAAACATACGAGTATTCGAAATGCCTATGCTACTAAAAGTTTTTTCTAAACAACCTTAAATTACAACTTAAACAGATGGAATGGAGAGCCTTTGTGTCTCTTTTATTTGAGTGAAACTGCATAACACAGCTAGTTTTGCTTTATAATTATAAGCAAATATGGCTAATTAGACGCCTTGAATTCAAAACCTTTGACAGTTTCTATATAATAATCTCTCCCCGACAGCAGGGTCATACTAAGAATTTCAAAACAAAAAATCCAATATCAGTTTTACCCAACCCAGGATTAAACCCTTAACTTCTTGCGCAGCAGTCGTACACACAACCAATACGCCCCCGAGGCAGTTAACATCACTGCGTTTTATAATCTCAAACAAAGTAAAAGTCACACTAAGCGCGTTTCGTGGTTTTGTATGTAACACCGTGACACGTGCACATTTCCCACGATCCAGTCTCAAGCGAAGCCGCCGCAATGTGTTGCTGTCGTGATCTAGAATGATCGATAAAAACTCTTTAATATGCATATATTCAAATGTAAAATACGGCACCGGCTTCTGAACTGATCACCATTAAAGTTATGCAGTTATATATGAGCTCATCGACAGGTATCGGTATTTAAATACATTATACAATCACTTCACTTCGGTTATATGTTAGTAGGTAGAGGACAACAGTTGCACGAGCGATAAAGTATTAAGTACAATGCTTTCAAAAATATGAGGTACCTACATCAAAGAACAATATTTTTAAACTAACTAAATGCCAAAGGTATTATGTTGACAGATTATTATCTTGTCTAAAATGCAGGGCATTGTCGCAACTCATCATCCTTGTAAATAATAGTTAGTTGTTGCGAAAAACTAATATTGCAACAAGCACGACAATGTTAGATATTAACGACCTATCGAATACCTAAATAATAGTCCAATCTAATGAAAGAATCGATGGCTATCGTTCGACAACTATCGATTGAGGAGATATCCAAACAGCCAATAACGATCATATAACAAAAGAGATTTAAACACGAAGTATGTATTGTGCTCGTAATTCTTTTGTTTTCTTTTATATAATCATATCAAATTTTGTATTTGGCCTACACATTATCGTAAAATTTAACACAGAAATCTTCCCTAAACATAACTTGCTGCTTGTCAAACGATCAAGAAAATACCGCTTTAAAATATAACAAGTAGGTAGCACGTTTAAGAAAAACCATTTATTTATAAAAGTTGATGTGTTTCATAAGTTTCCCTACGTGACAGTGTTACATTTCATTATTGCCTTTTAACGTGTGTATAGTAACGTCCGAAGATATACTAAACGTTGGATATTTCGTCAAATATATTTTGTATAGCGCACATTCTTTCAAATGACATTGCGCATGTCTTCTCTAATGTTTCTAACGCGTTACTAATGTCCTGTGTTTGTTACAGGTGCCGCGTCATGGGACTGACGAGTTTTGTAAATCTAGGTGATAACTAGCAGTGCTTATGTAATGAATAGTAGTGTGTGTTGTGCTTGTGTCTTGTGAAATGAACAGTGAAACGCATCGCCTTGAATAAACGTGGAGATGAAAAGAGAAAAGTACAAGAACTGTATTCCGGAACACGAGTAAGTTTATTTATTTACTAGAAATCGCGCGGGGCTTCGCTCCCGTCGTTCTTTCTACGGCCACTGCTCAGCTCCTATTAGCCCTAGCGTTATAATATAAGCTGTATAATGGGTTGTGCTCTGAAGAACTGTTTGAGATGATGCCCACGGTCACATTCTACCATCGCACCGCTCGCCATCGGCAGGGAGTTCATCCCCACACCTTAGAACCGAAATGGTCTCGTACCGCGCGGTTCCAGAGGAATTTCCTCCCAAGAACCATCAGGTTGTGGAATGAACTCCCTAACGAGGTTTTCCCAAGGGACTACAGTATGGGGTTCTTCAAAAAAGGAGTGAATAGGTTTCTTAAGGGTCGATTTTTTTTTTATAACACGACGGTGGCAAACAGACGTACGGTCCGCCTGATGGTAAGCGGTTACCGTAGCCTATAGACGCATGAAACACCAGGGGCATCATAAGTGCGTTGCCGACCTTTAAGAACTACTCACTCTATTCCTTTTTTGATGAATTATCTATGCTTTACTTTACATTCATATAATTAGTGTAGTATTAAGAATACATAATGTCACTACCCCATCTCAACCCGTGGGTGTTGTAAAAGGCGACTAAGGGAGTAACCATATGCAAACAAAGGCACTGCAAGAAAAGGAAAATTCGAAACCAATTCATCTAGTCAGTGTGGTATAGTTGGCTAAATTCCCTGCACATTCTTTTGAGGAGACCCGTGCCCAGCAGTAGGCGTTTATAGGTTGATATAATTAGAGTTACAATTTAAACAGGCTTACTTGAAACACAAATATGCACACTATAAAGCTTTTTAAATAAAGCGCTGTAACACCATTGTTATATGAACCATTATTACACAATCGTTGTATCTAATAGCATCTTACTAATATCATCTCAAATTAACTTGAGATAGAGTTACGTTTAATTGTTATTTTCTGGGTCACGCTTTCAAACAATAAAGAAAAGCGCGTATTATTTAATTTTCGTAATATTCACTGAATCAAAATTTATTATGTTATATTTCGGAACATAATTATTGCAAAATAACACATTGTTTGGCTTATAGCGTACTCGTAGTTTATAACGTAATGGTATTGTGTAGTGATGTAAGAAATAGGAAACACCCAAGAACTTTGCTATAGGTGTTGTTAAGGGATATATACATTATACATACACTGCTCCTTTTCCACAATGATACGTATAAACACGAATGTAGAATAACGAACTCGGGTTTAAGTAAATAGTATAAATAGCAAAAACAAAAAAGAATAACACTATATAGGAGTAAATTCGAAAGCCACTTCGGCTACTCTTTTTGTGAAAAATGTATTGAAATATTAGAGTACTAAGACTAAATATTTACATAATTATGAAATCATATTTAAATGTTATATTCTCTTTTTCATTATAAATGCAAAATATAAAAAAATATTAAAGAAATATCATATTATTATAATATCTATCTCAGTATACGAAATTTAAATAATGTTTTCTTTTTTGTATACAAATCGCAGTACTTAAAGATGAAATAACTTTGATTACAACGTAAATGATTACGGCTGTTTAAGATCAATATAAATCAGTATATAGGTCTTAATGGGTATCGTTCAGACCCTGTGTACAAGTCCTTTAGTTACGATTGTATGACAAGAGGTAACGCACGACCAAGCAAAGAGAAACCACGAAAAACAATGGGTAGGTATGTTACCACAAACAACAAAAGATCCGTGAATCTAATGAACCCGGAACACCGCCCTATTGGTGTAAAGTTTAACTTATTAGTATTGCATCACGGCCTAAATTAATGAATTAAAAAATAACTTTTTTTTCATTAGTGTCTTTGAAACGTAAAAAACGGTAAATCTGGATCCAAATTCTGGGTCTTTACTCGCAATCTCGACATTCAATTGGTCGATGTTATTATATTTGTCAAAATGACACTGAACATCGGTATCTGAATCGACCAATCGAACGTCAAGCTTTGAGTAGGCTCTCAGACATTTGTATTCTTTATCTATGTGTTAGATTTCCTGATAGCTTACGTCAGCAATGCAACAAAACAATTTCATTTTATGGTAGATTGTTGTAACTTTAACCCTAAATTCAGTAAGTTCAGGTGAATCACTAGACTCTCTGTCATTCCTTTTTAGAGTAAAGTACTACTTCGCTACCGAGGCAGTATTTTTTTTAAACCCTTAATCTATTCTGACCATGACCGACAATGCTCACGGTCAAATGTATGCTAGGAAGTGAAACGTTCATTAATGATTATTATTAGCAATTATATTTGTTTATGTTCTTTAAATACTCACTAAAAACACATAGTCCACTAATAGACCGTCATGGAAATTATGGGGGAGTCCTTTACCCAGCAGTGTATTGAATTGGGTTGACGGTAACAATAATGGTAACAGCATTGGGTAACAGTAAACATTCAGACGCTCAGTACTTACATTGTAATTAAAGAAGAAACTTAGTTTTCCTGGTTTTTATCATATTTATCATTGGATGTTCTCTAGGATCACAAACAAAGCGATGCTTGGTTCCTGCACCTACCCTATGCTGGTAGGTATTTATCAGATTGCCAGAATTTGGAGGTCAAACAATGCGTTGTTTGGTTAGAACGTTGGGTACGGGTTCGGTCAGTTTATGCATGGATGAGTGTGTTATTTCATTATTATACTTCATTTTACTTTTTGTAACGGAAAGACTTCATTAAGTTTAAAACCAAATTGTGTTTAGAAAAGTTACAAATACAACGAAGTAGGTAAAATACAACATAAGTAGGTATATCTATTTGATATTACGTTACGTAAAGTGTAACATTGCAGTCTTGATGGTTATGAAAAATAACGTTTACTGTTCAAATTAGTCAAATGCCAATAATGGTAATTGTGAAACATTTAAGGTCGAACCGGCCTTTATTCAGTAGATCATCATCATCAACATTATATACTACGTTAACGGCTTACTGCAAGCCGGCCCGGCTTTAAAGTACTTCCTTAAGTAATAATAATATTTATGTAGGTACATCACCATCAAAAGCACCATGTGAATATACCAAAATATGCCTGATTTTCGTTTGTCAAATATTTGCTTACTAAGTGGAATAGTATAAAAAACGAAGGAAGTTTAGTAAACGAACACTAGAAGGTAAAAAAAAACTAAAATAACTTAAATGTCGCATCTTGCATTCTTAAAAGAAACAATTAATTTAAAAACTAAAAAATATTTTCTGATCTGTGGCATTGACCGAACTACTCAACTAGAAACATCAAACGTACGTGAGAAAATTAAAAGAGTTAATCGCTTTTCTATTTTTTACGACACTTAACGACCGATAACGTGCGGCGCAACACTCGAATACAATAACTATACAAAAAGTGAGACTTGGGTTCAAAGCCCAATGTGCCAGTGTGCCACTTATCCAGCAGCTGATTTCGTGATGATATAATTGCACCGGCAGACGATGACGTAAATTCTGGTAAAGCCCAAGTGAGGTGAAAGTGTAAATATTGAACAGTCGGACCCTGACATCGGCCGACTCGATCGATTACTCGCCAATACAACTACATGTCAACTTGCCCTTTATGGTCAATAGGTACTCGATTTCAAAAAATGACAAAGCTACTCGTGCGGAAGTGTTGTTAAAGTATTTGATTTGAGAGTTGATTGTTGACCTTTTGAATAGAATCGAAATTTCTTTTAGCACTCACATTGACAGACGACAGTAGCTTTCAAAGGCTTTATTATTCATGTAAAATGTGAAGTAGTTTTATAATTTTATGTGGGTTACTTTATAAGGTAGGTATATAATTATGTGTTAGATATACTTACCTACATATATACCTGATAAATGGAAAATTGTTAGTCTGTCAGTAGAATTATTTTGTTAGATTTGATTAATATATAAAAATAACGAGTATATTTTTCACAACATATTAAATGCTAACCTCGTCAACTTGAACTGCTTGGCAATGAATAACCTAATTGCCAATCAGTTCAAGTTCTAGTTAAAATTATTTTTGAAACAATATGTTACAGCAACAACAATAAGTTAATAGCAAAAAGAAAATGAAACTAAAGTCTTCAGTAACTTGTACAAAAAAAAATGTGTTATATATTTGTATTGCTGTATTATAATAAATTTAGAATAATTGCATTTTTAAATTAATAATAATTATTATAGTTCATAATTTAATTTAATTTGTAATAAATTTAATAAGTACTAATAATTGTTCATGATGACAAATTAAAAGAACTTTGTTTTCATGCAATGAATATATAGTGCTCCAAACAATTAAGGATGTTTTAAGTCTGCAATAAAGAATTAAACTGAATTTAATTAAAATCTCATACATTTATTTGCATCCTCGCCGTAACCACAAGTTTTTTATCAGTCTGTCTGCCACGTTTCTGTTTAAAACTTAACGAAGATAACATTCATTTGGTATAATTATAGTTGCTACAAGTCTGAACACAAAAAATAAAATTAAAAATCGAATCTTTGACAAAATGACTTCTGACGCTATACAGAAGAAAGTACACTTTCTAGAGAAGTGCTGTTGCACAACTGATGCGCGTTGGTGCGACTGCGCAGGCGCAAGGTCGTCCGCGTTGTTGACGATGACGATGTTGCCGCTTTGTTCAATTCCGCCGAGAATTGCGCGTCAAAGCCGCAGCCAGTGGTAATGACCATAACAAAATTATACTGTAACCTCAAACTACGAATTTGGAAATATGAATATTATAATTAGAAATGAAGACTGCTTTACTCGCTAATATGTATTTAAATAAGGATCTACGGACGGGTTGTCTAATGTTATGTAATATTTAAATAGAAATAATATTTTTAAATGAAAGCGAAATGCATAAAATGATGATTAGACCCGCATCAGTCATGACCGCTTTAACCATTCAATGGAACGCACTATAGCCCTATCTAATGGTTGTTCGAGCAAATATTCAGCGAAAAGTCTTTTCTCAAAATTAAACGTTGAATTTTGAACCTTAAACTTAGTACAAAAAGAATAAAAATACATTAAATTAGGTACAGATTTGTCACCTCCCTTTATAAGACAAGAGGCAACTACGTAATACGAGTGGTAGGTAAGAGATATATGTATATATATAGAGATAGAAATCAGTAGCTAAACTGATTTCTTTACAAGGCCTATATGTATTATAGGTACGTGGATGTGGGATGTATTATACTTTATTTAACAACAACCATTACTCTGCACAAAATTTATTATACCTACTTCTCAAGTTATTAACTCACAATCACATCCTTATACAGAACAAAAAATAAATTATGTTTAAATTAAATCACGCGCAGATAAATAACGGTCATTATTCCATGGGTTTTACCTTCCGGATCCGGAAGAATGATCGTTAATCGTGCTATACACGCGGCCCTGTATGAGCCTGTGCTTACTCGTCCGTGGGTGACTAGGCGTGTTGACTGTGGCCTCCTTACACACACCTCGATGCTCACTGACCGATCAGAAAACATTTTTTTTAAAGACTACACCCGCTCTATGAAAAAGGCCTTGTGTCGTGGGGGACGTTTATATCTACAAACACGCAACGCTTCAGCGAGCCGTATTAAACATAAAAATATTCTTCTATACTAATTGTAATAACTGGCTTTTATATCTATCGTAACGACACAGACGCAAACCGACAAGAGCTGTCAAGAAAAATATTATTTTGTCTAAAACGGTACGTTCTATGTCTGTCTATAAACGTTGCTTTAGAGTTAATGTCAACCTTAACTTGTATATAAATATACCCACTCTTCATTTGTACGGATGTAAAGTCGCGTGATCAATCCTCAGTTTGCTCTCGCACAGGAAGCAATCACAGATAATCATCGAGCTGCTTACTGACATTAACATTCGTGAACATCGACAAAACAATTGAACATCCTGTAACTCCGTAATTACGGACACCTATTATATCACAGGTTAAGTTCTATGTGGTATTGTTTAAGTGCTGACGTCATCTAATAAATATGGGATACATCATCTAGACATTATGTACCATAAATTTTGGAACTGCTTCGGTGGTACAGAAGATTAGAACGTGTCTCACAAGACATTAGCCATAAAGTAGACAAACAAGTTGCATATAATGACGTAATTATTTTAAAGACACATGAATAAAGATTACATTTTTTGTTGTAAGCATCGTTCATATTAAAAGTTAATTCCCTCGGCTTTCAGAACAAAAGCTTCGGTCACTTTTTGTATTCGAATGTCGTAATAGAATACCGTAAGAAGATTTTATAAACAATATAATATTATTATGAAAAACTTATTCACACAGATGATTAAGATGACTAATTAATTATGTTCCATAGAAATTTGGAGCTTTGTCTTACGTGTAAGATACATTGAACATAATCATTACGGTTTAAAGACCAAGATAAATATCATGTCATTGACTATATTTATTAATAATATTAACTCTTTGCTATAAATAATAGAGAGAAGTTTACGAATATTGAACAATTGGCAATCTCAAGTTACTCTCAATCTATGGGGTGAAATTCCTACAGAGTCAGTGGTATTTCCTGAGCGCTATGACATGTCCTTCTTCAAACAAGTATGTAGATGAGAGTTTATTTTAATCGTCTGTTTCAATGCTATAAATGTTCTCTAGCCGTCTGATTAAGTGACGGCTTGCAATAACGTAAATTATACGTCAGAAATACCCAAAATCTTTACCCAAAAGTGCCGATGCGATACTTAGTCACAGTCCCTCTATAGATAAGTATGTATTTATACAAACTTTATACAGACTGACTAAATATGCGACCGCGTAAGTTTTGTCAATGGCATTTCTGGTTTTAGAGTAGATACATATATAGGTGCGTCCGGTTTAGTAGATGAAGAAGCAATTTAAAATATGCGACATGTGAATAACAGGAAAATATTGTTTACAGTATATAATTGACACATAGATAGCATAAATATTTTGAATTCGTTTATCACCTTGTGTTTACCAACCAATACAAGATCTTTAGTCCCAAATCAACATTCTCAAGGCAAGCTTGCAAACTTTACGATTCTTAGGCCTACTGTGGAATTTAAACTAGAACCCAATGCAATGTAGAATGTTTATAAATGAAACGAATTCGGAAATAGATATTTTCTCCATCAACAATAAATATTCACTGAATTCTATTTTGTTAAAATTCACTACATTATCCTTGAGTATTAAATTATTTATTTACGATCAACTGCAGAGGCCTATCTTTATCTTCTATCAGACAAGCAACAACCAACTTCGCAAAATAAAGCAACTAAACTTTACAGACAATATTGATAGTCACAAAGTATTTATTACTCATACGCAATGACAAATGCCAACGGTTGCTTTATGTAATAAGGTATTTACGAAGAAAGCGTCGCCCCTCAGCGTGTCATCAATGGTATGCGATGATACTGCGAAATTACACACCTACCTACGTACCTACTTAATAACTGGTGAGCGAATAATTTTGTAGCTTTGCCAAACATTAAAGACTTTATCATCGTATCACCGATGCAGCAGTGACTTCCATTGCTGGACATAGGCCTCACCTTATTACCGCCACAGTGAGCGATTTTGTGCTACCCTGTAACCAACAGCAATCTGCAACCTTTACCAGACTTTGACCCTCAAATTTCACTGTACACAGTCATAGGTATACAACTTATGTAATGTTTGACATCTATGTTCAATTTGAGTAACAAATGATCTGTGAAACATGCGAATATAATTGAAAAACGCATTCCTGTGCGTGTTTAATCGTTTTATAGATCTGTTCCATCGATTTGGTAAGTTGAGAACACAGTTACAGTACATAGTTGAGAATAATTGAACGATTTGCATAGGTAGTGTCCTAACAAAGTTCTCGGAATGTCTATGTGAGAGCAATAGATGTATACAATAAGCTACCTAACACATTCAAAGACCTACCACTTACATTATTTAAAAGAAAAGTGACACTGTGGCTGAAAGATAAATGTTTCTATAGTTTAAGCGAATATATGAAATATAAAGGAAATGATGTATAGTAATTAATTAATGTTAAAATTCAAAAATTAAATGATATACTTTTCAATATTAATCTTTATACCAGTTCTGACATTAACTATTATTGACATTTTATTATTAGGACATTTTAAAAAATTCTGACTTATTATTTTGATATTTTTAAAATTCTGACATTTATTATTTTGAAATTTTACAATTACTATAAATTCTTGACATTACTTAATTATCATCATTTCAGTATATTTAATTCATAATTTATTAATGAAGTACATCATTTTTTATTTTTGTACTGTACTAACAATATTCACGCACCATTGTTATGGTAGAATGTGCTGGACTACCTTCTTCAACTAAACCATCTCTATGAACCATAATTCTTGTGAATAAATGAATTTGTATTTGTATTTGTATTCGGACTTATCACTAGTTACATAATTCATGACGTTGCATGTGTAGGTGGAGAGAGCTATGATCGGAATTTCACTACGTGCAAAAATGGGCAGATCCGTACAAAGAAAAGTTATTCTTATAAACGCTGTATACAACAAGAAAACTGAAAGGGCAAATGGTCAGAGCACATAACACGTAAAGCTGATGGGCGATGGGGAAAAGTTCTCGAGAGACGGCCACGTACTGGCAGGACACAGTGTGGCAATATGCCCCACTAGATAGACGGACGACCTTGCAAAGGTTACGGGGAGCCATTGGCTAGAGGTGACCCAGAGCAACGCGCTATGTATCAAATTAAGCGAGAACTACATCTAGCAGTGGACAGAAAAAAACTGATGATGATATTGTGTAGGATTCATTCATTTACCTTTGATTTCACGTCCTTTTGGAGTTAATGCCAACTATCGTTTTTCTTAGTTTGTTGTAAGCGTCACGGCTTCGCCTCTCTATTAACTTCCACTGTCCAAAGTTTGCAATTACTTATGCCACAAAAAGTGCACGGTGTATACTGTATCTGGTAACTAACAAAGTTAATTAATTAGTAAAATAAGCTTTTCACATTACGCAAATCATACGCAATAATATGTTATTATTTGAATAAAGTCACAGACATTAATTTTAATTACATTTTTATTATTTAGGTCACGATAACAATTGCATTTTGTAATTTCGAAATTTAATAAATACTGAATAGCGCTCATTGAAATCACTATGCATATGCACAATATTACAAATAAATATGAAAGATAAATATGAGCGGATTTTTTAAACTTTTCGTTGGCAAAAAATAATTAAGAACCCTATTTATGAATTATTAGGTGAAAACCAGAGGTCCAGAGGAGATAATATGTATATAATATACTACGTGTGGTCACCGGAGAGGTGGCGGGTCACGTCGTTCTCAGAGTATCGTGTACATATAAGGAGAGTCTAGTATATAAAGAGCGTCGAGTATACATTCCTTTTCACAATTCGAACTCATTTTACAACACAAGAAAGAAACGATAATGCAGTTTAATCGCAACTGAATATACTTACTGAAAATGTATTATAATAGAGATACGCCCACTCGCATTCAACACAATCCGAGATAAATTTTATTATACAGCACAGTTATTTAATGTAAGACCCGTTTCTATAAGGTCAACTGGTAACACTGCTATGCGGTACTATCGTCATAGACTAGGCTTTAGGCACGTGATAACGTCGCGTTTTAGTTCCAAGTCAGGTGATATATTATTATAACTGGGTGGAAAGAGTGCGTGTTTAATTGGCATGGCATTGGCAGGCAGACTGGCCTGTTGGTCTAGTGGTTAGTGACCCTCACTGCTAAGCCGGAGGTCGTGGGTTCGATCCCCACCCAGGACAAATCTTTGTGTGATGAGCATAAATGTTTATTCTGTGTCTGGGTGTAATATATTTATAATATGTATGTATTTAAGAAAGTTTTAAATAGTATATCAGTAGTTTAGTACCCATAACACAAGCAAATATAATTGCTTAATTTGGGACTAGATGGCGCTGTGTAAATGTGGTAGAATATTATATTATTATTATTATTAATCAAAAGTAATGGGAATCCTGATTATTTTCAGAAAGTCATATGCACAAAAAGCACTGTAGAAGTAGACTGAAAAGTAGGTCTATTTTTATGTTACCCTATCACGTTCTTTACTATTATTATAAATGTGAAATTAGCTCGGTTTGATTGTTACGATTTAATGCCTCGACCACTCAACCAATCTTCATAAAATTTCACATAGAGATAGTCTAGGACCTTTTACAGTCATACCACGCTGCGCTGTGAAGCCACGGTCAAAACCTAAATGATATATATAAGTACATAATACACCTAATTTCTTCATTTTGTATTGTGTCAAATACTGAAAGTTTGCTGTTGATTATACGTATTATGGTGGGGTCACTGACCCCCACGACCCGATAGTACTACTTACAGTTTTCTAGAAGAATATTCCTCCTGCTGATGATACATTCAACATTGCCCAGAGTGAGTGTAGTAAATACGAGATAAGATACAAACACATTGTACGCAAAACATGAAATGTTTTTTAAAATGTATGCAAATTTTATTATTGACTGGTTTTTTAGCATATTACTTAACAGCGCCCCAGTTTTGTATAACTTTAGATGAATATTTCAATATAAAGATTGAAATACCTGTTCAACCCCACAAATATTTTATAATAATATATTTTAAGTATCAGATAATTTACTCACAAGAATTTGTTGTTTAACTGCTTGTGAATTTATCGTTATCGTATGATTCAATGTGTCAGTTTCGTAATTATATTGATCATGTCACTGTTGTAAAATATATTCTGTTCATAATATCCTTCCAAACAATTTATCTAATTATTAACATACCTATAAAAAAGTAACACCCGCATTTTGGTAAAACCTTACTATTGTTATTGGATTTAACCTTTAACTTCATTGTTCTACAAAGTAACTGCTGTTAAATTACAAACATTCTGAGAACACAATAAAGCATGCAAGACAATATTCTCAGCGACTACACTTAGATTTCCTCATCGGAAATACTAAACATTTACTATCTTATGTACGATACAAGAATGTCTAAGTATGCGATCTCAAGGACTTTTTTATTGAGAGAAAGTTCTTTCACTATTCTATCAATGCTTTGCACGATGACATGTATTTAGAGAGGAAGCTAAAACTCGATAAACACTGATCACAACAGCTGGGTAGTTAATTGCGAAAATCATAAAAAAGCACAACACCAGGTACCATTATTGTTAAGTAATAGAAGCAACAATTTTATATCACTGGCAAATAGGTATTTTATGGTTTCATTCTACGTAGCTATGCATTACCGATTTTTGAGATACACGATTACGTGTTTTAATGCAACAAATAAAGAACACGTTATAAGTACCCAGCGCCAAAAGCTCTAATTTCATCGAGAAATCCCGCTTCAAATCAATTCTCAATCTAACAACTGCGACTGTCCACTGCTGGACATAAGTGTTATTAAACTATATAAATAATAAGTTATGACATATGAAAACAGTTACGTCACATTTGGGCTTTCTGACTCAACGAAAACCAGCTATAAATAATTTTATTTACCAAACAAACTTAATACATATTTTCTCTGTGACTCAGATTTACATCAGCTGATCGATTGAGCACGTTATTTTTAAGCTACCTGTCACTGTTCTAGTGAATAATAATTATCATTATAGTTTCATTGACATGTTATGAAGTTGGTTAATAAAATTAATTTCCAAATGATGTTAGAATTTTAGATTACCTACTCGTAAACAATGTCACGAACAATGAATCATTAGTACATACATAAATAGGTTTCAATGTTTTGGCAGCCGAGTTGCTGAATCTCTGATAGTTAGATAGACTCATCACAACATGAGCCACTCTCTTCTCGGTCGGTTCAGTGAAATTTGTTTACTTTAATTGTAGCAATTATAAGGAAAAGATTTTCCCACGGCAAATCACCAGTTCGTGTACTCAATGGTGTTAAAAGAATTGCTGTAATGTCCAAATTGAATACAGCACGAGTCTTTCACTTCTCTTCCACTTTTACAACACGTTTTGCGTCTCATCATGCACTCTTCATTATCAATTACGTTATATAAAACATATTGAAAGTTCATGAGACCACCGTCATAAATTAAACATAGTAATTTGGTGAATAGTAAGAAGTTATTTTGCAAGTGGAGCTAGTTGGTAGTCAGTGGAATCTGCCGATTGATGTAGAAACCAGCGCACTTGCGCAATACAAGTTCGCACATTCCATTGTTATGCACTTTCTTTATGCAGACGCCGAGATTAAATAAAAAGTTGCCAACTGTTATCAAGCACGTTTTTACTCACAATTGTGGAAAACCAGTTACGGTTTATTGATCAACAATACGACTAAAATATAAAAAGAACTTGCCAATGTACACAGTAAACATTCCAATTATTTTTGACATGTTTCCTTCCTGACACAAACCAATGAAACACAAACCACAAAAAATGTGGATAAAACGCAAGGACGAGCGCCAAAAAGTTTGTTAAATTGCTTTTACTATAGCTTTTTGCGGAATGGAGCTTTGGAGACTGTAATTTTGTAATTTGAGCTTTATTAAATTCAGCCGTTAAACCTTTTACAAGATTGTTAAGTTGCCTGTTTGACATTTTAGTGATTGAAACAAATTGTAAGCAATATTGAACCTTACGTTGTTTAACTTTTACTGCCATTAGCGTGTATATGATAATTTATGCAGATTTATGTGAATCATTGTTTAATTAATGAGTTATCTATAAAATATTAATTTTATTATAACTTTGTAATATTTATTTCCCAATATTATCGGGTGTTGTGTGTCACATTTGTCGCCACACCTGAAAAATTTCGTAAATGAAAGCTCAAATGTGACCCTTTATAATTCGAATATTATGTTAATACAGTTTCATCATCCGCCCTTTTACTGCAACAGCAAATATGCAATTGATTTATAAAAAGAACCAGTTTTTTTTTTCTTTATTTATTCTGATGTAACCACAAACGCATAAGATAATAATTAACGCATAATTTATCCAATGTGATTTCATATTGATTTTAAATTTGATACCGCTGTTGACATGAGTTGACCTTTTTCTAATACCTTACTATTTATAGAAACTACAACTGTAACCTTATGTTAACGATGACAACAATAAATAAATAGAAAACAACATAAAAATTAAAAGATCCTCTTATATTTACAGAATTGGAATCAAACTGAATTGTATTAGCACTATGGATGTACAAAAATCCGGCTTCTCCATTATTATTTTGTAAAACGTATAAAAATGGCACAATATAAAACAAATATAACTATCAATTGAAATCCGGTTTTATCAATTTTATTATTATATTCAAGTCGACATTAATCACTTGCGGCCAGTACCATATCAAACAGGAATCTAGTAGATACTAACTATGTAAAAGTATCCCATCCTGAGATAAACATAGAACAGGAATTTACATGATTGTGTAACACACAACAAGAACAATCAAAGAGGCACCTTCAAATTTAAAAATAAAATAACATTATAATGCATACAGTAAATCAGCTGTTTTGGAAGTTCAACGCTCAAGGCTATCTGACTGTTGCGCCCACTAGAGATAAAGAACCTACGCAACATCGCGGTTGGTGACCCCACGCATTGTCTCTAGAATGACGAACACTAGCCTTTGTATTTCCACCTAGCAAAATACGTTAGAACTCGGTTAGCCAACCTTTTTATCTAAAAATCCAATTTTTAACGACAATTTTACATACTACCACGACATTTTTTTTTGGCGATTCTATGTACTACTCAACCAAAACAATTAGACGCATGACAGAAATGCGGTTACGGCGCCTGCACCTCAGCTTCTACCCCTTCGCTTCCCTTAGTGATATGACAGCAGACGTGTACTCGCTCTCGACAATGATCAGTGAATAGTGATCACTATAGCGCACTTAAAATTTTGATTTGGTTATTTTTATAAAAATTAAATATCTAGCTGTCATGTACTTAACTGTTTTGGTCGAGTAGTAAATTAACATTTTTTGAAAGAGCAGGACTCGCGGGCATTTAGTAAACGCCTGGCTGGCTGAATATTGGCCACCCATTCCTTAGACTTTAAACGTAGGTACTTAAACACCGGCCACGTCCGCTATAAAGGTGATATCATAGAACGTGACTGGTCAGTGTCGGCCACTCGTCGAGGATGCTATCGGAACTACATTATGTGTAATCAATCGAGTTATGAGATAATATAGGTATGATGAGAATACTCGAGGAAATGTTTCAAGATCAAATTTGAGTCATAATAACGAACGTATAGAATGGTTTAGGCACATTATTTTTGAATGTTAATATTTAGCGAATGGAAAAGACAGGCTATCAAAACTGTCACTACTGTAGCATCAATAACGACATTGCCGCTTAGTCATAGACTGGCAAATGAGCACTATAATATATAAGTATGTAAATTTAGTACTTAGTGGATATTTTTAAACAGTGTGTTTGTTATAGACTGATTAATATGATGAACTACAACGATATCTAATACTACTCATTTTATAAATATAAAGGTTAAGATGAATGGATGTTTGTTACTCAATCAAGCCAGAACAGCTGAAAGAATCTGTATAAAATTTGGCTCACAGATAGATTTTAAGGGAATAGCACATAGATACTTTTTAACAAGATACCACGTGGCCGGAGCAGTGAACGGACGCTAGTAATTGGATATAGATTCAGTTTAGAAATATTGTTCAATACATGCCACTCGTCACGTAAACTAATCAATTAGGTACGTAGACACAAAACTGACTCAAAAAAACCTTTGCTATTAGAAATCATCTTGAACTCTTCGTCGCCTACATGAAGATATTTTAATCGAGGGTAATGAGAGCTATGGTAATTAGAGTGAAGGTGAGGAGAGCCAAGGTAATGAGAGCGAAGGTAATAAAGAAGAAGGCATAGATACTCATGGTTGAGAGCAATGGTTATAAGAGTGATGGTAGTGAGAGCAAAGGTGATGAGAGTGATGAAAATGAGAGCGAAAGTGATCAGAGCGAAGGTAATGAGAGCGATGGTTATAAGAGCAATGGTAATGAGAACGATGATTATAAGAGCAATGGTAATGAGAACGAAGGTGATGAGAGAAAAGGTGATGAAAACGATGGTAATTAGATTAATTAGTAAGAGAAGAGGTAAATGACTACACTACTGCATTAGGTGGTCGTTAAGCAATGTTTCAGACGTACGGAAGCATAATTTTCCTGTACATTAGATTGTGTGAGGTCACGGTGTCGATGTCGATCGCGCGGAGGTCTCACCCTGCGCTGGCGCCGCGCCGCACTCAAGGCTAATGATCTAGGATGTCATTATCCGTCCGCAATATGTTATATTTTGACAAAGATAAATTTTACTAACCATCTATGTACAGTTCAGTAACTTTTGCGACACTTACGTCATATAGTTACCGCTAGTGTCAAAAGTATCTTACCAACTAAATTACTAAAGAATTGAGTTTCTAATAAGGTAGAACTTTCACAATACAAGGTCTTAAAGTTATCAAAACAGATGAAAATAACATTAATGGAACAGAATTTATCTATTTTCACATCATCATTACAACCCAAAAACGTCCCACTGCTGGACACGGGTCTCCTCCAAACATTGTGAAGGGAATTTAGCCTACTATACCACGCTGGCCAGACGGGTTGGTATAGGGCTTTATTTCAAATTTTCCTTTTCTCGTAGTGCTCTTGTCTACTTGAAGTTACTTCCTTAGTCGCCTTGTACGACACCGACGGATTGAGATGGGGTAGTGACATTATGTGCTCTAAATCCTTCAGTACACTGACAATTTTTACATACTATTGGGCATTTCATATCACATTTTCTCCTCCTTGAATTCTTATCAATAAAATAGTTTCAAATTAGATTAAGAATAAACTCGTCAAATCAAAGGCATTTCATAATCCAATAAAAAAATAATTATACCAATTCAGCCATTTTTATCCATGTTTTTGCTGATGACCATACTATTGCAGTATGCACTATGCAGACAAACATCATCTATGATGCAAACACACTCATGCGTATTCCAACCATGTACGAGTAAGAATTCTAACTCATCTCCAGGCTATTTAGGAATGCCATTCTATTACACACATCATAATTGTATACCTATATTTAATTACTCTTGCGGCATGTGATAATTATAAAATAATAGCCATAAACTCATCACTTGTAAATGATACCTTCTTGTATGTTAACTAACCTACTCAGGTTCAATTTTCAATAACTGTAAATTACCTGTCAAATATTTTCATAAAAATTAAAAAAATATATAATCGTTTTATGAGTACGGTACAAACAGGTTTAAATGTGTAGAAATTATTTTACTATTTTTGCTACATGAGATAGTAATATCTTATTCAAAAAACGGGATGATATATTTTTATTCTATATATTTTTAATCACGTAGAACACACTTATCGGTCTACATTTTAGACCATTATAACACCATTAAATCATAACATGTCAAAATGTCTATAGTTTTTGAAATTTTGCTAGAAATTTTTACTGAACTGGTTAAACTAAACCTGCAGGATGTGTTGACTAGATCATTAATTTTATCTGTATTTTTTTTCGAGTGGACTCACTTTTATCATAAGAAACAGGATCAAAATTAAATGACCACTTCGAAAATACAAACGCTCAAATGATCTGCGGGACCAGTACGAGCGAGCTCAGTTCACTAAAGACTCGATTTTTTTTAAATCTATAAGTAAATAAATTATAAACTACCTACTTATACATCAACCCTTCGTTGAACTTATACATTTCAATCAATAACAAACGCTTGTACGTTTATTGAATCCAAATTGAAATTGAATTAATATTTATTGATTACTATGTATACGCAAAGTACATGCTCTAGCACTTACATTCGATTTAATAAAGACCTATGCCATGTGCCTCGCGAATTGCGAAAAGCCTAACGAGACATCTGTCAGTAATTTAGCAACAAAATGCCAAGACGATTCATTCATAGCATTATATTCATAGCCAAAAAGTGTGTTGCCTGACAAGCTTTACAAAGTTTTTAACTACACTTATATAATGTAGATGCTATAGTCTGTCATAACTTGCCCCTACGAAACAAATATTGTTCGCATTGAACGACAGTCTTCATACAGTCGCATGTTTTGTCATCAGTTTTCAAAATGTAAAATTATAGGAAATTTAATGGTTCAAAAACCGATACATTCTACGTTACTGAATTAGGAAAGGTATTGATAATAAATCAAAATTGTAATTTCGAAAGATTTTCTCGTTTTGCGATGGATCGCTATGTGTGTAACAGGAGTGTGGTGTTCGTGGGATAAGAAACTGAGTGATAGATATTCTCTACCTGAGGATAATTAGAACAATCAAATTGTTGATTTATATGTATAAGTTCAATAAATGGACCAAAAAGGAAATAATTTATTTACATCGTAAAGTAAATAAAACATTTCAAAACCTATAGTTTTAGACACTAGACAGCTACAGTTTGTGTTATAAAATTTTATCAGCCCCCTGATTTCTGACTCATCGGATTGCTCCTGGACCGTAAACTTTTCGAATCTTACTGCGGCATATTTTTACAGCTTAAGTTATTAAAGTTAGAAAATAGTCTACCGTATAGAAATTTAAAACTGATTAATTTAAGATTTTTTCGTACAGCCATCTATTTCTTAAACGTTACTTTTATTAAACTGACATTTCCGGCAGAAAATTTTCCGACAGCTCAGAATCAGGGGCTGTTATTAGTTATTTATTAATTATGTAGAACAACGTTTTTTGCCTATTAGAAAGGCATGCGCCAAAAAAAGTTTATTGATAAGAAACATTAATAAGTAAGTGGTATATAGTAGTATTTATAACCTAAGGCTAGCAGCATCATTCAAGTGATCGAGTAGGTGTCAAGTCTGTAAAGTACACTGGCTGTGCTTATTAAGCCTCATTAAGATTACGAATGATAGTGTTCTATCATAATAAATTGTATCATAAATAATGCTGCACCTAGAGGGCATGACTTTTTAAGTCGTCACTTAACAAAATATTATTCAGTCTTTTGTGGGATAAATGTGTTTATATGTAATTGTTTAAAAAGAGTTAATGACCTTAAAACATAACTAAAAGCCATCATGATTATGACAGCTTTCAAAGAGAAAACTCGCATCAAAATTGGCTTATTCGTTAAGGAGCTAAGATGCCACAGACAAACTCACAATACCCTGCTATTTGCATGGGGGGCGGTGGGGTTAAAATCGGTTCTAAGTCACATGTTTGAAGTAAGTATCATGTGTGATCTAATAAAATAAAATATTGAATTTCTAATAATAGATAGGTAGCTAGCTTATTTATTTACCTAAAGTTCACACGCTTACTGACAAAGAAGGTAGACCGTAGACTTGTTTTAAAGCAATTAAATATATTGTGTACAAGTCGCGAAAAAGTATTTATACTCAAAGATACTTGCCAAGTTTTCTTCTCAATTCTTGCTGTGCCCTACCTATCTTAACTATATTATTAGGCCATTGTGTCACGGATGCTATAAAAATAAAATAAAAAATAATAACATTTCATTCAACAATGTTGGAGCGGTATTACCAGTCGATTTAATTTAATGCACACTTAAATTATTTTTAGCTAAAGGCCATATTTGCGCAGAGTAAGGAGGATATTTCATAAGCGCAACCTCGACGGGTGCAGTGTGACTCAGCCAATCAAACGACATGCAGTTTGAACACTCACCGAATTGTTCAATGTAGCTTCCGCAATGAAGGAACGTCACTCGATTTCCTTTTGAATTAAGTCACCGCTTAAAATTAGGGGCGGAAACACAATCAGATTTTCTAAAGCTGAAGGTTATTTAAAAATATTCTGATATGCATTGGAATTTAACCTGTCATGGTCAGTATTATAATTATAAATAATATTTTTTGAAATGCCGATTAGCACTGATGTTTATGACTGATGTAAGCAAAAGGATACATACACTGATAAACAATTTGAAAAATGAATACATGGGAAATATTAATTTTACTGAATTTAATAAAATTTAGTTGTGTGTGTATATCAATTACGTCGACAAAGTGGTAAAATAAAATTTTGGAAAATATTTTTTTTAGGGTAGCTCCCATACATGTGAAGTGGGGATGAATATTTTTTTTGTCGTCTACCCCATCGTGTGGAGTATCGTTGAATTGGTCTTCTAAAATGACTTGGGAGTTACTAACATTATTTTTCGATTTAATGGTCCATTTATGATGATAGTGCATTTCATGAACTTTAAATGAAAATTATAGCGGTTAAGATAACTTTATTAGTTTAGCAGTAATAGTCGTTGAACTTGGGTGTTTGATAATTTTGTACCAAATACAAAATCCTTAGCATTAATTTATATTCCACTACCTAGGTCAGTTACATGTTTCAATCCAACGTATGTGATCATTATTTTAACCCAAAGTATGGAATTATTTCTGAAATAAATGAATTATTATTATTATTAACTCCTAATATCTTTACCATTACTTATATTCAGAATAAAGAACAACAGAATTGTACTATATTGTGATAACGGGCTACTAAGGGCCACGCACAGTGTAGGGTACACTGTGCGTGGCCCGACACGCACTTGACCAGTTTTTTTATTTAGCTTTAATATACTCCTTATGATTACGATTATTTCATCTTTTGGACATGGAAGCTTCACAATCACATGCCTGTTATACCTAGCTTGTTAGGACGATCACTCAGAGAAATCCTTTTATAAAGCCCATATAGTTATGTAAGTATGAAATAATTTCCTTCAATACAGTAACCTCGAACTCAGTATAGTAGTAATTTACGTAGGTAATTCATGGCAATTACGCCATACTTCAGAATGTCAATGTGGTAGAACAATTAAACTTTTCAAACAAAAAGAAATACGTGGTTGATGCCTACAATAGTAAATATAAAAATAAACAGAGTTTAAGTACTGAAAACCTTGTCAACCGATGCCTAAGTGGCGCAGCATCCTTCAAGCTAATTGCTCTATTACTCTCAAGTTATGCGACACACGGAATACACACGGTTACAAACCAAAGCAAGAACAGTACTTTGTAAATTGTAGAATAATAATAATCGCAATGTAATTTACTCAAAGCTATGTTAAGGTCGTTCAATGAATATCGTTAATGTTCATAGCGGCCTTCTGATGATTTTATTGAACGATTATGTGACGTTTATACTAAAACCTGCTTCTTATACACTTACGTATAATATTGTAGACAGTGTTTATCGTACTCAGCTCAGATTATAGAACAAACTGTCACTGTGGTGTAGTGGTTAAGATGGTCCCTCCATCATTAACATCGCCGTGCCGAGTATCGTGGGTTCGATTCCTACACGAAACAAAAATATTTATGTGATACATAGATATTTGTTTCTAGTATAGATTAGTAATTATTAGTTTGTAAAGTCCCCTACAATACAGAATATGTGCTCTACTTCAGAGGATTACATTGTAGGTAATAAAAAAAAGGAAGACTAAACGAACGCAATAAAACATTGAAAACAAAAAAGTAAATACAAATTGAAATAATGATACAGGGCCATACGTTTAAGGTCGTAAAGATACAAACTGGGATAAGAAAAGTGTTCTTTGTCGACCATAATCGTTCTTTGTCCATCACTGTGCGCCGCACCGATACACCTATTGCCGTCCTATGTAAATATGACGTCATCAATGTTGCAGAAATGCAGACTCAAACACTAGCACTACGTCAAAGCACTTCCGCTAATAGTAATACAATAACAAGACCCGTTGGTACAGATAAAGACTGGGATAAGAAAAGTCTCCTTTGTCGAGCCTAGTCAATACTTAATTTGTTTCTGAGGTACACACCCATAGTCTTTTAACCCACCGTTATTGCGCACCAAGCCCATAATCTCTCAGCTTGCCTGTTTGAACGTGACGTCATCATCATTGCATTAGCACTACGCCACCAAGGCACTTGCGCTAATTACCCTTACGTTATACTCTTATGATATAACATTAATGTAACAATACAGGGTCAACACACCACAATTTCTATTACAATTCACAATCCTCACAATAATGACCATCTATTCTGATCGTAAAGGCTAAAAAGTTTTTGTCGTTAGGTTAGGTTTTCTGTCGTTGAAGTTTTAGTATCAGCAGGGAGTCTGCTAATGGGCTAATAGACTCGCCGACTCGCGGACTGTCACATGGGACCTAAAATAGCTGGTGAAATGTTGCTAGTTATATAATTAATTTAATGGTAACATCGCTCAGCTGTTCTATTTATCCCAAAAATAATGATAGAGTAACTTATCTTTTCATAAAAGTTCACGTTATTTAAATATAAATGTTTATAATTTTCGCATCGTTTGTTCACGTCATCACAGACTGTCGCAAAATTATCATTAAATTTATCAAGATTATATTAGATTATAAGCCTTCTGGTACAAAATTCATGCAAAATTCTAATTAAGTTCCGATTAATAGAAACCGGTTGGTATTTAATATCTAGTAGCCAAGCTCGCGCTAATACTTCCAGTTATTACTTCTAGTTATTTATTTCACGTTTGCAATGGTGCGAGATTCTATTTAAAACTTTTTGAAGTTCTTTTTTCGACTTTTTTCATATTCTACTTTCTAATCTGGAATATTACAATATAACAGTGCAAATATTTTTTTAATTTAAGGAGATTGCAGCTGCTTATTCTTGCTTTTATTTAATTGTATTGAAATGAGTTTACTGTGTTGAGGGAAAGCTCGGATAGAAGGGCTAGGCATACAGCATCAATCTTTGCCAACCTTATTTAATTTTTATAAATAGTGTTTTAAAATTGTGCTACGTTTGCAACTGAACACAATAAACATTTTTCTTTCTTCTTTTTCTTTATTTCTTCTTTCATAGTGCGAATAACTTTAATTATATTCTGCTAGTCAATATTTATAAGTATTTAATTCATTTCAAGTTCTTCTACAAAATAAACCTTAAGGAGATCTTTTATAGAGTCAAAACTTTAATATTGCCAAAATCACTGATATAACCTGTGCACTTCTAAACCCGAAAGTAACCCTAAAACGGGAAAACGGCAATCGTGGTTCGTTGCACAAAAGAATGTAGTCTACAAGCTACCTGCATAACATTAGTATATTATGCAAAACATACAACAAAGAACTAAGCGATTTACTCGCCTTGTTTGTTAATATAAATTTCAAAAGAATATCTTTCTTATTAGCATCACAATACCGAGTCTAATTGTATTACAAGGTATGGCGTATGAGACATATATCACGGTTGCAACACCTATCATCTTATTCACATTGTATCAGGTGTAATTTTATATTTAATAAGACAATAGTTTTGGAAACTGATGGTCTAAGCTAAGTGTATGTTGAAACTAGTATGAAAGTACGATTCAGCATGCGATTGATTGGATTTAATTGAATGTAATAATTATAGACACTTCTCGCTAATATTTTTACTGATACGTTAGATATTGAGAGTTACCTTGTACACGTTAAGCGCAGTAAGTTAGTAGCCATAATTTGATAGGTAACTCATCTTACAAATGTTATAAATGCGTAAGTTAAGATGAAATCTGTTTAAAAGCGCAAGACAAAATATATTTCTATCATAAATGTATTAGAGCAAAAGTATAAAAAAGAACTATGAAATACAGAAATCTCTTCATAACACAAACAGATTTTGTTTTTCTATTAATTTATACAAACTAATACGTAGAGGAAATATCTAGCTGGCCTTGTCTCACACACGGAAGTGATTTCTGATTCCTATTTACTTCTCTACAAGTTGCTATTGAATATGCCAAATAGAAAGGTCAACCAGCCCGGTACTTCCGACAATACTTTGACCGATATATCTATAATACATACAACTAACTACCGTTCCATTATCTTGACATTAGAATCTGCTTGTAATTGATTTGTATTCGATATTGTATCGAGTACTGCAAGTAGGTATCGGTAAACAGGAAAACGTTTTTCTTCGCTACTGTTTGCTTGCTATTAGCTATGTAACCAGTTAGTTTGTACAAACTGTTTGATACTTCTATTGGTGTTTACAAACGGTTGACATGATATAAATTTATTATGTACTTACCTAAATCAATATAAAAATATATTATTATGAAATTTTTACAAGTCGCAGGCTTCGTACAATCTGAAAGTTAGACAGGACTATCCTTAGTTAGAGGTAAGAATGTGTTGATAGGGTATGCTAGGGTTGTCATATGTTCACATTTTTTTCAGTTTCATTTTTTATTATTTGAGATTTATATCTGATGTGGTGGAAATTAGGTGAAGTGTAGCGTACACAGCTTGACATATCCAGCAGTGGACGTCATTGGGTTGATATGACGATGATGATTACCTGAGATGAACACGTACTCTTTATAAATCTTTTATTATATCCTATGTACATAGGTATTGTGAATACGTTTTCGACCATAGAATAATGACGACAAACACCTAAATCTCGCAAAATAACCAGTACATAAGCCTATTTCTATTCATGTCTTAGTACTTTAAAAGCATATTTGTTAAACCCTGTTCATCTTATGGGTAAAAAGGCGATAAACACATGGTATGCAGGCTTGAAAAGTTTTCCTTTGCATGAGCGTTTTTCAGTATGATTACCTTTTTTGTTTCTTTCTTTTTTTTAAAAAAACAACGCCCGCACTAGGGAACAAGCCCTGTGTCGCGGGGAGCTTTACAAACATGAAACTAACGGACACAAAGTACACCCAGACTAGAAACAAATATCTATGAATCACACAAATATTTGTCTCGTGTGGGAATCGAACCCACGTCACCCAGCACGGCGATGTAGTGGCGAGGCGACCACCTTAACCACTGCGCCACGGTGACAGTCAAAATTAAAAAGTCAAAATTACCTTTTACGCGTTTTTAGGGTTAATATAACACAAATGAAGCTGTATAATTATATTTATAAATATATAATTTACTTATACTTATATGAGTCATTGTAGTACTTCACAAAATGTTGTAACGGTTTAGATGATGAAATAAAGTGTTATATCGTCAGGTTTATCTGCACGTGGCATTCAGCACGTGTACTGCTCTGTTCTACTTTACCTTGGGACAGTCCAGGAAAGCTAAAGCCTAATTAAACCGGGTGTCCAGTCTCACTGCACACATATTTCAACTTGAGTAAATACTAATATATTTGTATTTTTTTAAATTTATTAATAAATTATATTGAATTGGCTAATTGGTAGCTGAAACGAACACCTAACGTAAAAATTTAAATGAAAGGTTTTTTTAAATACATGTATATTTGCCAATTTATGTAGAAAAATCTGAAACTGAATATATTCATCATCACTATATAGTATAAAACAAAGTCGTTGTCGCTGTGTGTCCGTCCCTATGTATGCTTAAATCTTTAAAACTACGCAACGGATTTTGATGCGGTTTTTTTTTCATAAATAGACTGATCCAATACAGGTTTATAGGTATAAAATACATACCACGCGGGCGAAGCAGCGGGCGGAAGCTAGTAATTCATAAATTATAAACTAGTTT
This sequence comes from Laspeyria flexula, assembly GCA_905147015.1. Taxonomy (NCBI): domain Eukaryota; kingdom Metazoa; phylum Arthropoda; class Insecta; order Lepidoptera; family Erebidae; genus Laspeyria; species Laspeyria flexula. Next base: position 9,705,362 of record LR989962.1, on the reverse strand, counting down.
TTAATAAATTTAATTTTATAAAAAATCTTTGAGTTAAAGCATGACAATATTTATAATGTACCTTTAACTAAAACGATTCCAGCGTTATAGGATACTATATAAACATAAAACTTTAAGATACAAATGGCAGTAGTCTCAGAACTAGAATCTGTAGGTCATACAAATATTTTTTCCGTGTTACAATCAAATCGGTGCGGTCACAATGGCAAGGTGACCACCTTATTCGCTAGACAATAGCTTACTATAAGTGTTACTAAGCTAACATTAATATTCTCACATAGTAGGTACCTATACTAGTAAAAGTAGTACCTAATAGTAGTAGTTTACAGAGTAAGTAATAATAGTAATCACTCTTTAAAGTTTTAGTTACAATGCCATGGACTCGATACACACAGACAGATGATTTTTTTTTGTTTTTTTTGGTATATGTTGTTGTATTTTATTATTGTTTTTATGCGCAAATGGATCGTTTAATTGAATGAAGATTGTTTTGAATCTGGATCCAACAACGATCAAGGCTTTTTTCTACATTCCTTTAATAAATTGAGACCGTTTATACCGAGACATTACTATATATTTTTAATTCATAGCCTGTAGACATTAAACAACCTTCGCTTTAATGGCTACGATTGTACGATCCCTACTAATAAATTTAATAAGTAATTTATTACAACTTATTATTATTTATATCCATAATCCATAACGTGTTGGTCAAAGTTTATACAACGCAATCATGACACAATAATGACCGGAAAGATTTTATCGAGATAAATGGAATTTATTAATTTTTTTGAAATTTGAAGACGTAATTAGGCTTTCTAAGTGATAGATAAGCAATCAGTCATCACGACTGGTTGCTAAAATAATATGTGAGTTTACAATATACGTAACAGAATCGGAGGTTGTAACGTGAGTCGTGAGTGACAAAGGCGACGTCAGAAAAGCGTCGTAACTTACGTGCCGGCCGCGGCCAGAACCTTGAATATAGCCGCGCTCCTTCCCGCGTTATAATAATAAACTGCTCAGTCCGGCCTGAGCCTTTAACGATACAACACGACCGATTTTTGTGACATTTCGTCCTCGCGATCTTTGAGTATGTTACGCGTACGTCCGAACCTTAAGTGACCGATTTATTTTCACCATAGTGTATAGTGACACGACTGGTATACGATAAGTGTATACTGTGATGTTTTGTGCCAACGCTCCTTGTGCCATATTAGGAGGTATTTATTGTGTTTGCAAGTGCATTTGGAAAAGGTGAGTGCTACCTTCGCTTGAGAGAAAGAGTTACTGTTTCTGCAGTAGGTCACTTGTTAAGTTTAGTCTACCATTTTAATGTTTGAACGAATCTGTACTAGTATAGCTAGCTAGCTAGCTATATTGAAATGCTTATATTTGTTTCTTTATTACTTTATTTTAAGCCTTAGATAAAGATTTTTAATTCAAAAAAATGTTTAAATGAATCAATAAAGCAGCTTTTAGGTTGCCTAATACTTAATGAATTTCCCCAATGAATTTGTCACATTATATCTCATATTTAAACAAACTGAATGGCGGCAAAGTTTATGTCATTATCATTATGGTCATATCAGCCCAACGACGTCCACTGCTGGACATAAGCCTCACCTAACTTCCGTCACAGTCAGCGACTTTGTGCCGCCTACATCCAACGACCACCCGCAACCCTTACCAGGTCGTTGTGTCGGTTCATCTCGTAGGGTAACACCCTATACCGCGCTTTCTAATATGAAGCCGCCACTCAAGAACCCTTTTCCCCCATCAGTTTCACGAGTCATGTGGCCCGCCCACTACCACTTTAACGATGCGATTCAGTGAGCCATGTTGGCAACTTTAATTCTCCTGCAGATCTCGTTTCAATCACGCAAGGAAACTCCGAGCATAGCTCTTTCTTCGGCTTGCTGTTGCTGAGCGACAGTTTATGTACCATTTAGTAAACATCGTCGTATATCAAGCAATTGCTGTTTGAAGCACAACCACTACAACAGGACAGGACAAATGAAAACAGGAAGTGTCTCGTGTATATTCTTCGTAAGTGTGATATTATGGAAATATTAGAACTTTGACCGTAATCTGATGACGTGTTAATAATCTGAATTTTGAGCCATTAGGATGACCTTGATATGGCAATGACATCGACCCTCTTATCAAGTAATAATGACCGTTACCTACCTCCACACTAATATCGTGACTGAACATGGACATACGTCATACGTTCTAATATATTGAAATGATAGGTATATAATATATTTTGTTAAATTGCCCCAATTATATTAGTATCATCATAAATTATTAATCATAATAATTACATAAATTAGTTTTACATTACATTACTTTTGCAGATGTAGATATACGCAGAAAATTTTATCATCTCATTAAATTGTAATCTTCGTCTAGTAGTAGTTCTCGTGCATAGTCTAAAGGGTCCCACAAAAATTCCAGTTTCCGGACGATATCAGTCGCAAAAGGTCGCATTATAGCTATTGTGAATCGAAATAGCCAATAGGTGAATTTTTGCGTCCGGCGAAATTGTTGATCCGTGGAGCCCTAGTAGGAAGTATATTTTAATACTGTTTGCTATGAAGTAGATTGTTGTTGTTGTTCAAACCTTTGCATACTATACCATAAATTTACCAAAATCAAAGAGCGTCCATGTTAACCACCTACACACTGATGACAACGTTTGTCATCAGTCACTACACAATAATTTACTAAATTATTATGTAAATCTTAATCAAGTATGGGTCTTTCATAATAAAATAACCTTAGGATTGTTGTAGTGATTAATCATTTTCTATGAGGAAACGTACACACGTGTAATTATAGTAAATTTCTACTTAGGTGTGACAGCATATACAATGAGGTGTGTTTTTAGAAAACGCGCACTTTTTAAGTTTGCAAAACCATTGGCAAATGTTTGATCTTAACTGTATGCTAATTCTTTACACGCACGACTGTCGCCTACTCAGAAGTTTGGTTAACTTGATTAGATAACCATCATTTTAACATTTTACACAATGAATCATTTAAATAAAAGATTAGGTTAGGTACTATTGTTAATAATACCACTCGAAGGCGTAGCTAATATCTGCCATGCGATTGTAAAGTATGAGTTCTAGGTTTGATTGAAAAAATCACTAATATCTTCCGGTTACATTACCTTTATTACTATCAAACGAATCAATCAAGATTCAAACATCGCCAAAGACGTTTGGCAATTCCGTGATTAGTCACTGTATTTTCCAGTTCCTTGTATCATCCAACTGTTAAACGACTAGAAGGGCACTCGTTGCTAGTGAGCAATATTATACGTATTGTCAATTTGGGTATTAAAACTGCAACACTCAGCGGTGCCATTAGCAAGTAACTCTAACCACACCGGCTCTGCATTCATACTTATCTATTAATAGATTACTTTATAACCTTAACCTAAAGATATACCGTAGCTTTATCGATATTAGATCTTAGTTGTTATGGATTGTTGAATGCGAAGGATATAATTAAACTATAACTAAATTTAAACCAGTCGTATTACCTCTCATAATGCCCTTTAGAAATAAGCGTCTAGTCCGATAACGTTCTCCTACTGAGGAATTAAATTTCGACGTGAATGTTCGGTTATAAACTATCAAAGTAGCCTGCAGTGAAGCTTATTGCACATTATTCTACAATTTATTGAGTTAATAAAACAGTTCGGTTGGTAAACATGAAAGTGCACTGTAATTCCAGATTGTTTCGAGCCGGTTTGTAACGATATATTTTGACCACTCCCAACGCGACGGTCAATTGATCACGTTCACAATTATCTAGATATGGATAATTTGGGCAGTTTCGCGACAACCCACATTTCAATGACATCATCGGAATCAATTTCGAGAAAGTTTAAATCAATTATGTCATGTTAATCGCTTTAGTTTTTTGTATAACGTCATCAATGTTCGGCCTGCTGCCAGTCTTTCAAAATCTATATTATATATATGGTGCACTTTGGGTTAGAACGTTTTTTTTATCTATTATGTGGTTACCAGCCTCATCATCCTACTTCGGTACTTTATTCCGCCCGTGGCAAAATAATGAAAACATTTCTTGGTATCGGAACCGTTGCTCAAGACTACTGAGCAATGATATTGTATAATTGGCATACAATATCATTGCTACTGAGGATTGAGACATGATTTTGATGGGCATGAAGCTTATACTTACGCTGTGTCAATGAAAAATCACGCATTTTGGGAAAATGCATACAAATACCAGAAAAAACTTACTTTGTTCTTCCTTTACACCAAGACTAGCAAACATGCGACTTCTTGTTCTTATTGTGAACTAAAGTAAATTTACTATCAAACAATTGGCTTGGTTTAAAAAAAGGTAGTGTGACCTGTGAGTTTGTATAAAAATATTGCTGATGAAATCTTTTGATTCTCCGGGTAGCAATCAAAGTATTATGTATTCGGATAGAATGGCGGCAAAAACTATGTATATCAAATCAATCATTAAATAATACATATTTTTTTACTTGTAAGTATTTTTTACTAGATAGCTCATGGATAGCAATTTAAGAACTTCCTCTTATACTTCCGGATCTTGCTCAGTTGTATCGGAATATTATTCGATTTATAATTTATACAAAACCTTGAAATTCCCTATCTATTATATAATTTTACGATTCGTTTTTATTACACTGATGACTCTTCTGTATGATATTCAACAATCATTGATGTCTCAGAATTTAGAAGATTTTTTTTTAAATTTAGAAGTTAGAAGTTTTTTTTTTGTTAGATTTAGTAACAACTAACACATTTTTTCAGTAATAATACTTACGTACTTTTTTATAGGTGAATCTAAATTAACCACAACGAGAAAATTATGTTGTATGACGAAAACCTTATCGTTGCCAAATTATGTCAGCCAAGTCGGAAAACCTCTTGAAAATCATATTTACCATACCCACTGACCCACAGGGTTCATAGTTCAAGTAGAAAATGCTCGACGTAACACAACCTTAAATTATATAACTTTATTGTCTTATTAATAAGTTTGTATTGTATTAAAATATTTTGTAATAGAAAAGTAAAAAGGGGTTATTGAAAATATTTTGTAGATGTGACTAGCATGATAGTAACCAAATTATGTAATGTAAGTAGGCATACAAATCACTAATCAAACAATACCATCTGAAGTTCTACAAACTAATAACAATAAATTTAATATAATTAAATAATATTTTAATAATTAAATAATAATAATAAATATTCCACCACATTCACACAGCACCATCTAGTCCCAAATTAAGCAATTATATTTGCTTGTGTTATGGGTACTAAACAACTGATATACTACTTAAATACAATTTTTAAACGACTTCGAAAAAGGAGGAGGTTATATGTTCGACTGTATGTATTTTTTTTTTTTTTTATGTATGTTCACCGATTTCTCGGAGATGCCTGAGCCGATTTAAAAAATTCTTTTTTTGTTTGAAAGGGTATACTTCCGAATTGGTCCCCTATTCACCACGTTAAGTTCTGATGATGGAATCTTAGGGAAATCGAAGGCAACCCTCAAATTTTATAGGCACATGTTACGTGTTTCATATATTTTTTAAAGTTATTCAAGTATTTACGTCTGATAGTCATCATCTCATGTTGATGAGCTGGTGATGGAAGGTATAACTCCTTAACTATTAGGAGTTGGAGGAAAATTTTTTCAACATTATAGGTTCTTATAAACCAATAGTTGTATTCTTGTAGGTTATTCAGGTGAGCTGTCACTGGAAGGTATAACTCCTTAACTGTTAGGAGTAGGAGGATAATTCTTTCAACATTATAGGTTCTTATAAACCAATAGTTGTATTCTTGTAAGTTATTCAGGTGAGCTGTCCCTGGAAGGTATAACTCCTTAACTATTAGGAGTTGGAGGATAATTCTTTCAACATTATAGGTTCTTATAAACCAATAGTTGTATTCTTGTAAGTTATTCAGGTGAGCTGTCACTGGAAGGTATAACTCCTTAACTGTTAGGAGTTGGAGGATAACTCTTTCAACATTATAGGTTCTTATAAACCAATAGTTGTATTCTTGTAAGTTATTCAGGTGAGCTGTCACTGGAAGGTATAACTCCTTAACTGTTAGGAGTTGGAGGATAACTCTTTCAACATTATAGATTCTTATAAACCAATAGTTGTATTCTTGTAAGTTATTCAGGTGAGCTGTCACTGGAAGGTATAACTCCTTAACTGTTAGGAGTTGGAGGATAACTCTTTCAACATTATAGGTTCTTATAAACCAATAGTTGTATTCTTGTAAGTTATTCAGGTGAGCTGTCACTGGAAGGTATAACTCCTTAACTGTTAGGAGTTGGAGGATAACTCTTTCAACATTATAGATTCTTATAAACCAATAGTTGTATTCTTGTAAGTTATTCAGGTGAGCTGTCACTGGAAGGTATAACTGCTTAACTGTTAGGAGTTGGAGGATAACTCTTTCAACATTATTGGTTCTTATAAACCAATAGTTGTATTCTTGTAAGTTATTCAGATGAGCTGTCACTGGAAGGTAAACTTCTTAGCGTTTAGGAGTAAGAAGATGATTTCTTTAAATATCACATCCATGTATAAACCTTAAAATGTATTATTTCAAGTGTCTGAGGTGGAAGCTCTTTATGGAAGATAAAGTTGTATAATTCAAAGGAATTGTTAGATGATATTTTAAGTTTTCGATATAGTATCTATATCTAACCTGCATTCTATACATGTATACTTGTTACCTGTCGAATTTTATAGGAAAAAAGAAAGACATACAAAGCTAAGAGTTAGATTCCTCTATTCTATAATCAGGTTGTGTTGTTAGAATATTTAAATAGACGTTCCCTTCTATCGGAGATTCTTTATTTCGGTTTTCCGTCTTAGTTTGCCAGCCAAGTACACTAAAAATGGAAAAATAAACTATTTTTACAAAAAAATATTAAAACGACTTCAAATCAGTACTAAAAAGCGAAAAATAAACTGAATTAGATATTTAATTCCAAGAATAAAATACCTACCTACCTGTTTAAAGTATAATACTCTATTACTAATCTGTTTGAAGTCGGTGCCAGCCTAATGCGTCATATCACTAAGTACGAGCCGTCCACTTGGTACGATCACATGCAAGTGCGAGGTGGTGTGAAGTAGCGAGCGGCAACAGATGTACGTACTAAGTAGTACGTAGCTTAACAAACTCCTTAGGCTTGGCACCGACTTCAAACTGATTAGTATTAGAGTATTATACTTTAAACAGGTAGGTAGGTATTTTATTCTTGGAATTAAATATCTAATTCAGTTTATTTTTCGCTTTTTAGTACTGATTTGAAGTCGTTTTAATATTTTTTTGTAAAAATAGTTTATTTATACATATTATAGATAAATTACACCCAGACACAGAACAAACCTTTATGCTCATCACACAAAGATTTGTCCTGGGTGAGGATCGAACAGGGTCACTAACCACTAGACCAACAGGCCAGTCATTATTAATAGTCAGTATTTAAAAAAAGATAAATTATTTAACTTTTATACCTGTACAAACTATTTTAATCAAGTCTATTTATCTAGTGTCAGTTTGATTTAGATAAACAACTATAGAACAATTGCCTAATACGTCGTCGCTGTGAATCCAAAAGCAAACCAAAGTTTACCTAATCACTTCAGTGATTATATTTACGTGTCAGATTCCGCAACTAACTACGTAAGCCATCTTCATCCATCATGTGCTTCATCTACCATCATAACTCATTTCCTTCTCAAGCATTGTCCGCGGTTGCAGCAATACTACTTTAAAGTATCAAGCACCAACAATGACTCGTGTGTCCCTTCAAGCCACAGATATATATCTGTGCTTCAAGCTCTGCTAATACTAATTAGGTAGCAACACTTACTTGTAAGTAGGATAATAACTTGACTTATTTGAATCATCATCATTATCATCATCAGCAACCCATTAAGTCCCACTGCTGGGCTCGGGTCTCCTCTCCTCTAACTAGAGAGGTGAGAGGGTTTAGGCCATAATTCACTCACGCTAGTCTAGTGCGGGTTGGTGGATCAGACATACTCATAGAATTTCCTATAGGGTATGTGGGTTTCCTCACAATGTTTTCCTGCACCGTTAGCAGATGGTAAGTCACTTGACTAGTACATATAAATTCCACAAAGTGGAATCCACATTGATACTGCCGGTCGGGATCGAACTCGGACCGCGTGATTTGCACGCTGGTCCCTTATACATTCAGCCACCATCGCTTATATGAATATAACCTACTAATATTATAAATGCGTAAATTAGTATGAATAGATGGATGTTTGTTACTCAATCACAACAGAACAGCTGAAGGGATGTGTATGAAATTTATCACCCCGATAGGTTGTAGTTTGAAATAGTACATAGGCTACTTTTTATATTCCACGACATTCCACGTGGGCGAAAGCTAGTATACCTATTTTTTTTAGAAATTATATGCCGTTTTGAAATATTAGCAAATTGTAATAAATCAATTTTCAATGTTGATTGATACTAATAGTAGAAGTATATTTAAAATATTTGTGTCTTTTTCAAAACCCGTTAAATTGTGTATTTCTGAAATTATTTATTATTCAACCACGATTACCAACCATCGGAGAAATCTACTTCCCTTGACTTTCGTCATCAACAAAATCAACATTTAGGAAACCGTTACAATTAAAAACCAGATAATTTTAGACAATCTCTATTTCAAAATTAGTCAAAATGGTTTCGATTCGATTTCTAAAAGAAGGTTGCTTTTTAAATTACTCACTCGACAAGGAATGGTAGCATAGGAACAAAGTGGTACTACTGACATAAATTATTGCTTTATGAGAAATTTTACAATAATTAAAGTCACAGACAATAGGTACAATCACAACAGTTATAAATACACGTTGTAATATACATTTTATGTTTGGTATGTGAAGGACCAGTTTCCAACTACCACCCAGTAACTTAATAGAAAATCAATGCATACGTAATGTATGATTTGTATGATTGGTTTAGTCACGTGTGGTGGTTACCAGGTTACCTACCAATCCTGTTGAAAATGTGAAACAGAATAGGATATTTAAAAGTATAGCGCATGATAACGCGAATTCCTCTTTTATATTTCAAATATCATGGCGAAAGTTTAAAAGTTAATAATCTTAAACTATTTTTTTTTAATTAGCATAAAGGGCTTATTCCCAGGCGCTCCAAATCTATTGTTCTCTAAAATTCATTTCTCCATACATTCCCAGGAGCTCCAAGGATTTTTATTTTAAAATAAAAAATAAAGCCACAAGTACCAATTTTATTCCCAACTTAGCTCCAAAATATTCTCTAGGTACTTGTAAATGTATGTCTAAATGTAGATATAAAAGATGCATACATAAACTCATTCAAATTTTACCGCACATCCTTGATATAATTTCAAACTACATACATATCTACACTAATATTATAAAGCTAAAGAGTTTGTTTGTTTAAACGCTAGGATCTCAGGAATTACTGTCCGATTTGAAAAATCTTTTAGTGTTGGATAGCCCATTTATTGAGAAAGGTTATAGGCTATATAACATCACGCTGCGGCTAATAGGAGCTGAGCAGTGGCCAAATAAAGAACGACGGGAGCGAAGTCCCGCGCGACTTCTAGTGTATAGTAAATAGGTAATATTAACAAGAGTAAATTCTACTTACTACATCAGTAGAAACATTAGTAATAAATCTAATATACCACAAATGATAGAGGCAGTGGGCGTTGTCTAACAGCAATTCAAAATAAACCAGGAAGTAAATGATAGACCAATTTAACGGTAAGACGATATGAGTGATTGAATAACGTTGGATGCGGTATTTTATAATGATGTCATCTACCATTAAATCACTTATACATTAACAACAAATAAAAAATGATGAAATCCAATTTACGGTGAGACGTAGTTCCGTATTTACCACGGTAGATCCCGGTGGAAACTAAAACTGGTAGTCGTTGAGACAAGTTGGAGACCTTGATGGAATGTGCTAGCCTATGATGAAAAGAAGACTTAATTCGAAGCTATAAGACACAGTTAGAATACTACTACAAACGCTTGAAACTGCTATAGAATCCTTGTCAAATGTTATGAGTTCGCTTCCCACAGAGGACAAAACAAAACATTTATGGAATTTTGGATTATTAGTCTTCGTTTTTTTTTAATTTCACAAACGATATAACTAATAGTTGACATATTTAACAACATAATATTTTTTTCCATTCGTTTTTACGTGACTTGTCTAATGCATTTGTGTCGTTTCTTACTTAGACTACAAAGTCAATCTTGCTGAAAACGAGGACGAATACTTGACCAAGAATTTTTATTACTAAACTCCTCTTCAATACACGAACTGTGGGTGGAAAACAAAAAAAAACATATTATGAATACTGAAAAACCCAAGCGTAACTAAATAAAATTGTGTTTGCCCATAATAAATCTTTAAAATGGGATGACAACAGCCACAATTCATCACGTCACGATGAAAAAGATTATTAATTGCGCAATATACCCAAACTCAGCCTAATGTATGTAATTGGTCGTTACCATAAAACGTTGAACCCGACATCGTGTGTTTAATCAAAAGACGTGCTCTAAAAAACATACCTGCTTGTATGTATTCAATTATCTAAGATTGATGGCTTACTTAATATGTTAGCCTTGTCATAAAAACAAGAGGCATCTTTTGTGTAGTTACGAGTAGGTAGTTCTTTTAGCTTAATGGTAATTATGGCTACGACCCCATACACCCTGCAAGATTGGCCCTGTCTATAAATAAATGTAAATAATAAATATGTGAAATTTTTAGAGCCACTCCTTTATAAAGGCCCAAGAGCCATCTAGAGAGCTGAGAGGTTTTTAGGCTATAATCCACACAGGCCTAGTGCGGGTTGGTGGAACAGACATATCCATAGAATTTCTTCTAGCGTATGTGGGTTTCCTCACGATCCTTCACGTTAGCAAATGGCAAGTCATTTGACTAGTACATATAAATTCCATACAGTGAAATTCACATTGGTACCTACTGTCACTCAGAATCGAACTTGGACCGCATGATTTGCATGCCGGTCACTTTATCCATTTGACCACCATCATCACCACCTAGATTTTTCTGCTGGCTGTATGTAAGCCTTCATAATATTAAGCATTATAAGATAGATGATCTGCACTAACACCAGGAGTTGCCGATCCTTAAGAAACCTATTAACCCCTTTTTTGAAGAACCTCATCATCATCATTTCAAGCCATAAACGTCCCATTGCTGGTCTCCTCCAAAGAATGTGGAGGAAATTTAGCCCACTATACCACGCTGACCAAAACGGTTTGGTATTCCTTTTTTTTCCCTTGCAGTGGTCAGTGAAACAGGGCCAAAAACTTTTTCCCGAAACTTTTTGTTTGTTTCTATGAAATATATTCAATATTAGTCATCGTTTAGCTTAATATTGTTGTTTCATAATTATCATAACAAGTTACCAAACTTGGCGACGCGACGCTTTGGTAGCTAGTTGCTACTTGCTAACACACATCCTTGCATGCAAACAAAGTAACAAACACTTGCAAACACTAACCCGAAATTCCGTTCACCAAAATTCTAAGTAAACTTAGTAACAAAAGTTTGAAAGAACTATATGAAACATATTATATTAACAATGTTTGTATTCAATTTTTATTCGTCATTGAGATAATGTTAACAGGTGCTAATTTCAGTTATCTATTGTTTTAAAATTCCATATAACTTTAGGCTTGCTGATATCATATTATATCAGTTCTTTGAACATAGTAAAGCCACAATATTTTTTTTGCGATAACATAAAATATTGTCACTAAAAATTTGCCTCCATTTTACCAATTCCATGATTCTTTCTGGTCTTCCCCAATCGAACTGCCCATTTAGAGCAAGAACTCTTGATGGGACAATCAAAAATACATTACTAATTTAACATAAGCTTGGTCAGTTTCTTTTTAAAAAGCCGGAAACGCATCTGTGAGTCCCTCGATGTTGCAAACACCCAGGGCAGCTGCGTTCGCTTACCTTATAAAAAAAAAAAGATAACGTCCTTAGATATTCCACATTACATACAACGAGTCTGACTAAATTAGATACCGCAACTGAAAATAACATTTATTACTCACGTCATAAAGTTAATAGTTTATTCATTTATCATCCAATATTCTAAACAACAAAGAAGAGTTAAAGTGCAAATATGCAAATCGTTATTTAGTTCAGTTCGAGACGACCTTCCGACGACCTTGGAGGTTATACGTCATGGTACAGCATCGCGCAAAGAAACTGAACATAGTAGGAAGAGGAAAACTGTCTAACTACATATTTGTTGCGTACAAGTCTAATACAACACACATTCCTGCTTACAAACTACTTAGAATTAAATTCTGAGATAAACATCGCAATAAAACCTTTCTAGGACATCATTAAGTTGCTAGAATTAACTTAGCTATTAAGATGATTAAAATATTCCACTTATGTGATTAACATACATATTCAACGATCAATGAGGATGATGATATTTAATATGGTATTGCTCTTAGTAATGGGTTTTTAGTATTAATGGGGTCACATTTTGTCTCCGAATAGTTTTTCTTTTTATTGGAGATAATTCTTTCTAGTACGTATCCATTCTTTCATATCATTATCATCATATAAGCCCAATGACGTCCACTGCTGGAAATAGGCCAAAACCAATTTCCGCCTTTGTGTCGCCTGCAAGACTTATTTAAAAGTACAATAAATTAATAAGTATCTATGTGTTAATCACGTGAGTTCATGTGGGTGACGTTTCATTTTCAAAGGCTTTTATTTTCAGACTAGTTCAATTAGGTAATCATGTTTATTAAAAGATTAACTGAATTACAAATTATCTTATTATCTAATTCTAAGGCAGCCTTAGATAAAAAAACACTAAAAGAAATTAGGAAATCAGTAGGTTCTTCAATAATGCGAATACAATTAGATTGCTATTGTAAAACAAATGTACACAATTCCTTCATAAAGTTAAATAACACGATAACAAAGGAATTAGTCAGTTTTACGCATTGTTGGTTGCAGTTTCATTGGACATGCCGGTCGACACTCAAGATGGACGGATGAGATAAATATTTATTTCCCACGTTAATTGAGTGCAACTGCTGTTGTATGTTGCAATACTTTATTGTTTCAAATCTGTGAGACCTGCCTACCAGCCAAACTAAACTTATCTGTGACTAATATCAGGCTTCAACTAAAATCGAAACAATCTATAACCTACAAAAAAACACATCACATATAATACAAACAAAAATATTTATTTAAAGGTAGAAAATTAAAAATACCATATTTGATCCGTAAAATTAAAAATTAACGACTTTGTTTCTCCAGTAAATTTCTTTTGCTTTGATTTAACATTCTATATAAATGCTAAACAAATTATGGAATCAAACCCAGAACGGCACTTGAGCCCGCGATCCTGGCATTCCGTATCCAGTGCTCTCTTTTTCCATTCTTTCTCCAGTCAGATATAATCAAATTGTGTTGTGTTCAATTTTTATTAATAAGACCACAGAGGGTTATACTCTGTATAATCATCAAAAAAGATATAAAATACATGCGTAATTTTTTTACGTAAGTACATCAAGAACAATTAAGACTCCCTCCGAAATTAATTCAACATCATCTTGCCTGAAAATAGTGTACAAAATCCGTAATACTAGGAATATACTTAACATAACCAGTTGAACCTTTTGGCTTTACGAGCTTAACTTCAAACTAGTTGACTGACCATATCTCTAAACTTTGTCTTCTAATTTTATATGTAGATAATATTGATAGCACACCCTGACAGCAGATAATCGGATTAAAATAATAATTAAACACACAACGGTAGATGTTTCGCATGCCATATAAAACGTTGATATTAATCCCGTCATTAAGCCCCGGCCTTTACCATTCATATGAGTAAGTGCCTACAGTTCCTTAACAATCGACACAATGGTGAGTTCACGGTGCACGCTCCACACGCATCTCGGTAATAATATGACACGTTGTATCTATTAAACATCCTAATGTTTTGAATGGGCTTATTCTCTAGGCTACTTACTCATAACAAATTATGCTAGTAGATGTTTTTAACGCTATTATGATAATATAAACCTTACATTAACTACGTAACACCAACTGATAGAATAAAATACATAGTTCATTTTTCGTCTTGCAAGTTAAAGTTTTTCAATAATGAGTAGAGTCCCTGTCTAAAAAGCCAATTATGTCAATATTAGAATTATACATTCTGTTCAAGATAATCAAAAATCTTTTGCAGTAAAAGGCGGTTCCCCATATTGATAATTGACCGCGAATTAGCTTAGTCAAACAAAATCTTGACTTAATTCTCGCAGCTATCTACAAACATATCTCATTACAGAACCTTGGCTTGAATACCAACTGTCCGTTGTTTTTATACGGCCGCTGTCATTTGAGAAGGTTGTGCGGACCAACATTCAATGCAAACATGTACCACTGGTGTTGGCTCAATGCACGCGACTAATATCTCTACTCAAAAATTAAATTGATGAACCATTTACGTCCAAACACAATCCATCACAAAGAAAAATGTTGACTCAAGACTATTAATCATTGTATTACACAGACAAGTGCCTTGAATATTTTTTATCATCACACTTCATAATTTAAGTGTTATCTTACAACTAAATCTGTTGAAGATAATATGCATACGTCTGATATAAAACTTGCATTAATTGCGAACAAAGTACTTGTAAAATTAGCTACGAATTAATGAAGGCCACCAGAAGTTGCAAATGTATGGCTATAAGTGAAAACGTCACGATTATGTAATTGGCTAATAGCCAAAATAAACTAAATGAGCATCTCCACACCACGTAGTTAAACCTACTTCACTTTGTTATACTTATTACTTAGACAAGTGGCAAATAAATGCCAGATTCCGCCAGTGCAAACAAGGTGTTCAAGGTAGACAAACATCTGCATCACGATCTAATTTATTCGACAATCACACAGCTTTCGATTTGCGCTGCTCAAAATTTAAGTGACTTTGCAACTCGAAAAAAATACGCTAATGGAACTAATGTTTATTCTGAGTTCTAAACTAGACATTGTGTGTTTGAACAAAATCGAAAATAATTTGAAAAAAAGCTATCTTATGATATTAGCATTTTGTCATGGGTCATCTCATTTATATTTTTTTGATAATATAGATACCTCTACTAGTTATGTAAAACTGTCTCATAAAATTACATCACCCATAATAATTATTAATTTATTGGATATCAAGTTCAAGATTCCACCAAGCATCTTCCGTAAAACGTCAATTTATAATGGACGATAATAATATATTAAATTATTATTTATGAAGCAGCGATTTAATCGACAGACGATCTGATCCGAACAGCAGGATCACGCTGGATGCAGCAGATGCAGGCCACATACAACTGACCCTATTACAAATTCTTAAGGCCTAAGTCCAGCAGTGGACTTCCTGCGGCTGACATGCCTATATATACCATGATGATGTTGATGATTCAGCTCAGCTTAAGTCAAATTTTGAATAACCAGATTTCATATACTACTGATTTCAAAGTTATATTAAGAAGAAAACTTCCTTTCATTGTATTTTTACTAAACGTGACGGTTGCGTGAGATAAGCCAGAATTTTATTGGACCAGTCAGTGCTTATCGACACGTCATCGCATAGTCATTACCTTTAAATATCCATGGTAGTACCATTTAAACTAATATACATTTGTCTACACGCTGAAGCGCCACAAGAAATTATTATGGGCGGCGGTATTAAAAAAAACAATCCTCTAGTCCAGTCAAAAACTCATGGAGTCGAAGAAAGTCGTTTTATTTGATATTTAAACGAATAGTTGTAATCGTGACATTTGTAAAGCAAATACAGACTTCTATGAGACAAAAATACGTAACAAAATAGATCAATAACCCAGTTATCGTAATAGATGTATTCGTATAGGTCGGTGTTTGCGAGTTCGTCGGTAGCAAGGTCAAGTTCCAAGCACTTGGCTCCACGGAACACGTCGTATTATGTAACACGTTGCCCGCTCACGTACTGACCAACAACCGTTGATTGATCTACTTAAAGCCAAACTGTTTCACTCTCACTCTATACAATATATAAATGCGTTGAATGCTGGTTTATAAAGATATTAATTAATTTATAAAAAAGTCTCTTTATTTGTACGTGAGGTTTAACTATAGTAATATTATAAAGCTAAAGAGTTTGTTTGATTGTTTGTTTGGAATTGTGCATGTAGGGGGAGGGGGACTAATGCACACGCTTACGTGTGCGTAGACTGTCACCTGTCACCATTAAAGGACTGCCTTACTATAGAACAACGATATAACTACAGAACCAAGGTTATAGAAAAAAAGCATCTACGTACGCTAACTTTAGATCTGCTTTTTCGAAACTCGTAGTGCCAATAGGGCCAATCATAGCTGGTATATGTGTATGTAGGTGTGATGTACCTCTATCTGTATTAAATTTGGTCACCTTACCATCGTAAACTATTCAGAGACAATTGTTAATATACAATGACGGTGACATATTGGGTATTGAATTGTTATGGAGTTCATACTTCAAGAATAGAACGAGTTTATAACTAGTCACGTGGATGCACGCACTAGTTTAACAAGGGATTATAATTTTAACCTTGACCTACTCATGCATTATCGACAAATGACCAACTGCTTACAGCCAATATTCTCAAGCACGATATTTTAGGCCGCTTAATAATTCTGCGAAAAATCATGCTAAGCTTATCTCTGATATTTATCCACCTCATAATGTTACATCGACTGCATTTCAATTAAATAAATACAACCTAAGTTATGCAATACATGTTTGTAAAACAGATATTTTATTAGTTTCCCACAATATTATTGCAGTGCAATACGAAATAAGCGTAAAAACCAAAGTCAAACACTGAATAAAGGCGATCGAGTAATATTATACATATATATAAACATTACAATTTCGCCTTTGATACTAAAACAATTTTGAAAACGAACCTGAGATTGATTTAAAACTGAATTTTATTTGTGACACAAAGCAAATATATATTTGCTACCTACAAGCTGGAGGCTCTACCTATATAATCGTGGGAGTCGTTATCGCTGGCGTGCTAAAAGTCACGCGTACGTGTCAACTCACCACGTAGTCTGTCAGCACCATCAATGTACTGCCCTATTATAGAACAACGATGTTACTACACAACAAATGTTACAGAAAAAAGGAATCTAAATGCTAGCCTTAGCTAGCATTCTTAGATTCCTTTTTTCTGCAGTTACATTGTTCTACGAAAGCGAGTTGGCCTGCCAGGTGCCAGGTCAAATGATAAACGGCATTCTGAATAAAAAACAATGGATGGAAGTTATTATTTCTGTCATTAATATCAAGTGAATTTTATCTTACAATCTGATGTTATAATTTAACAGTTTATACAGCAATTACGTAAGTACATACGTTCTAAGTGCAAGTCGTTTAATTTTTTAATCTACTGGGTATTATTCAAATAATGCAGTTTCAAAATTTAATTCATACGGCATATCCAACAGATATTATCCACCTACGCGAGGCATACCTATAACTAACAAAGACGTTTTCTAGTCTTTATGACAACAACGTTGTTACGTTAGCAAAGAAAATTTAGGTAGGTCGTCAGATTAAATACGAAATCACCAGATTTACGTGTTTTCTAAGTCTTAGAAATTTTGTAGTAATTAAGCTTTCCTGTTCTGGAAAGTTTTATTGCCACAAAATTTTAAGTCTCATACTGTTATTTTTAATTAAAAAACATGGTTTAATTTTTTTCTATTCATCGGCAATATAAGACTAACACAATTACAAATAATGAGATAACGGTTTAGATTGTATCAATAGATATCAATGACGTTTTCAATGAAGTGATTAAAGAGTTAGGTAGGTATCTGAATGGCGTCGATTGCTACAATACAGCTGCTATTAACGTTATATCTATTGTGCTGAGAGTAATCGTAACGGCAATTGAATGTGAGAGTTTGTAGTGATATTATGCTTAAGAATTATTTATAGTTCCTGAATGTTCGCAGACTGGCCAAAAAAATCATTTCATACGTCATTTCTTGTGAAAAATTGAATAAAGTATTTTTTCTTTTTCAAATAACGTTTTATAGAATAAATTATATCAACGTTATATAACTTTTAAACCTTCAAACTGAGGTTCAAAGGTGAGAATTTATATAAAATTATCAACAGTTCATTTTGTCGGTGAATATTTTTCCGCAAGGACGTTCGTCAGACATCAAAGCAATAATAATTGTATAGATGTTTATAGTCAAGCTGATCACGCTATAATTATAAAAGCTGCTGTTGTACATTACAATGGTTATTAACTACATACATTTTAAAGGCCGCTGAGTAAAACAACAAGATAAATACCATCAAGCGGTCACGCTAAAGGTTTCTTTAGGTCGTTGAATCCCAACTACCGGGCGTGTTAGTGCGATCACGTACACCGAACGTTTAATACGAACGTGTTTTACTTAATAGGAAATGTTAAATGGGAGTGATACCGATCTACGACCTTTCTCAGCCCTCTGAGTACAATGCCCACTTAAACTACAAGGATGCACTGAATGTTGGTAGATAATGAGTACAATAGAAACCTGTGGTGTACTTATTGGTCTGTTACCGGTTAAAACTGCATAATACTAGCTTCCGCCCGCGTGATGTGTTGGTAAACAGTCTATCTGTGTGCCAAATTTCATAGAGATCCCTTCAGCCGTTCTGGCTTGATTGAGTAACAAACATGCATCCATACATCCACCCCTCCATCCATCCATCCTACTTGTGACATTTAAAATATTATTAGGACTATCTTTACTCTTGCCCGCCTCCCCGCTTGCGTGGAATTTCAATTTCAAACACAGCTAATTTTAATCCATTGCTTTGTAAAAACCAAAAACAAATATATACCACGGAATCGTATACTTAATTATTTTAGGATAAAAAACCTACCTGCTATGCCAGACACTAATCTAGGTATCTGTGTGTGAAACAGTGATACCCTCAGAAATGCGAAACACTCAGGACCGCCCTGTTTCTTCGAATGATTAGGCACCTAGGTCACAGATTAGATAATAGTTACTACGTAACTTAGGTACGAATATACCCTCTAAGAAAACCTATCTCTGTTCTGTGGATATACCACATGAATATTAGACCCTATGTTATCAAGACTCTTGGATCTAATAAATAACGAAAAAGCTCAATAAACTTAAACCGAAAGCTAAAAATTATTATTATAAGAGTCTGTTCTGTTGTAGCAGTGATGTAAGCACGAGTTAAAATCCAATCCGATGACACGCAACGTTTTTCCGTAATTATGCACATATTAGAAATTCATTATCACAAACTTTAACTGTGAAGGAAAACGTAGTGAGGAAATATGTCCATGAGTTTCCATCATGTTTTCGAATGTGTGAAACTAATGTGCAATAAAGGTTAAAAACTGAGAATTTATCTTATCGTCTCACTATATTCATGTATTTTTTTATTTTTTTATGAAATTCATAAGAATCTCACATAAGTTAGGTTAGAGGTTAGGCAAGCAAGCAAGGCAAGGTTGTTTTTCTTGACACTTTTCCCCATTATCCAATTATTTATTTACCCGTGTATTCAATTCTTATATTCTATCTTCTTATTCTTAAAAAAAAAAAATCAGAAATTTTGAAAATTCGAATTATCAAATGATTTATTATTGACTGAGTGCTAGTTCCATAATAGGTAAAATATTTTTTTAAATATTTGAAAGTAAATTAAAAATTAACCAGTTAAAAATGAAACGCATATAAAACTCTTGAAGCGTAGGCAATCAAAACACAAAAGGTCAATAACACAATAATTTCCATGATGGACATGACAGCCCTTTATTGCTGCAATAACAACACAATGAAAATTTCGCAAACCCGTAGTAAATTGTTACTCTTAAATGCATTACGTTCTTAACGCTCATCACATTAAAGCACTCAAATGGTACTGTTTGAGGGTTAACATGGCAATAACAAATTATACTTCGGAAATGATGGGTGTAGCTTAAATATAATAATGTGTTCTATTTACATAATAAAACTGACCGACTGATATATCAACTTATGAACTACTTATTCCAGGGGTCGTAAATTCATCAAGATCATAAACCCATAAACGTCCCACTTCTGGGCACGGGTTCCTTCCAAAGAATGTGGAGGGAATTTAGCCTTTTCAAAAGTTTTTTTTTAATCTTTATTAAAATTAGCTCCGTTGTACCATAAATAAAATTACATAAAACATAACAAAACTCAACAATTCTAAACAATGGTGTTATTTACTTGGGAAATTTTAAAAATATGCAGGAGTATCGAGTGTTTGTTTTTTTCGCAAGACCTACATTATACAATCGGATAAAGTCTCTAAAAGGTAGTATTATTTAAAAACCAAGTCGCATATAACCGGGCATATTTATTACTGAGTTCGTGCTACGAATACGTTACAATGATATAAAGTTTAAAGGAACAAGGCTGAATGGTCTCGTCCCTGATGTCCTCGACTTCGAACGACCGTGACAGGTCCATGACCACTCTTGGAACTAATCTGATATGGAATGTGGAGGTATTTTCCTGAAGGAAGAACTTAAGCCTACTCTTACATCACGTAGTTATGAGCGTTTATTTATGATCATCATTGAAACAATGTTTATTTATAATTCGAATTTCGTAAGTTTATAGTACAAAGGCGCTTAAAACCGCTGAAACACCCCTGACAATAAAAGGCCTCAACTGCTAATCATTTTCGTAAGTTATCCCAACAATTTAAATCGGCATCAGTCAGTCGGGTCAAGTAATTACTTAAAACATACGTAGATCAGCATTAAAACATTTTCAAATTGATATACTTTGAGAAATATGATTGAACCATAGATTTTAGGTTCAACTTTAAAAAAATATTCATTTTTAATTCAATCTCTCTGACGTATGGAGATTAAACTTTTGAATACTCACTCATTTCCGTATTATGATTTAATACATTTAGATAGAAGGAAATCCCAATTCATTACCATAACAACAATCATTAGCATAAGAAATGACCTAGCTAATGTGATGAGCCGACCAAATTAACAATCATTTTTAACCGCGTGCCTAATATACATAATATTATTTGTATTTATGGCTACTAATTCAGCATAATATCCACCTTCGCATAATCTGAGATCGCCCTTGCTATCACCGGCACACCCAAGGTTGGATATCGACCTTGTCAGAAGCACAATGACCCATAGTTTGCTTCCGGATGGTTCAGGGCAAGGTTTTGTAACAAGAGCTAAATAAATCGCTTAATGTAACCTGTCTGCTTTTGTGTGGAGTGGGCGGACAACTTATATTTAAGCGTTTGTCTGCTCGTCTATACTTAGAACAGTTATTTTTTATAGCTAACCGCTTTGGAGTGGCTAAACGCTTCTAGTTAGGCAATATGTTACGTTCAATGTTGCGATTATTTATATATTATTTCAGGCGGTGATAAAAAGAGCATCATTTGAGAACATATCATCATTACAACCCATAAATTAATGTCCTACTGCTGGGCACGGGTGTCTTTCAAATAATTTGGAGGGAATTTAGGCTACTATACCACGCTGGACGGGATAGTATAGGGTTCTGTTTCCAATTTTCCTTTTCTCGCAGTGCTCTAGTCTTTTAAGAACATTTATGAACGTTTAATTGAAGTTTTACTACATTACTTAAATCCATAGAAGCTATTCTTATATCTGTAAATTTAGCTTCGTTGGTGCATAGCAGCCATTGCAGGCAGTGATTGACATTATTGTCACAATAGCAGCACAATCTCTAACCGGAGAATGTATAAAATTGTATAATATTTCTGCAGTTTTAAAATATGTAGGTATTCATAACTTATATTTCTGAGTATGTCTTCATTATTATAACACAATTTAATTGATCCTAAGTTAAATATTGTAGGGTCTATTAACCCTCTATGTAAATAATTTGTGGTAAAATTACAGCTGATTACAGAATGATGGGCTTTTTGTAATCAGCTTTAAGTTATACATATCCGTATAAAACAATGCCGAACATTACAAAAGAAGTTCCCTTCTTTATCACAAACATCAACGACACAATTATACTTTAATGTCAGTTACAAACAAGTATAATCTTCTAAATTATGTTTATAATTATTTTTTAAATATTAAATTACACGATATAACCACATTTCGCAAATTACTGCTTTAACATTTCCGCTTTTCTCCCTTAAAGCAAGTCTTGATGAGATATGTCACGGAAGCCTAGCAAGCAAGCAACCTTTAATAACTACAAATATGTTGCTACATAAATGTATGCATCTATATGTATATGTACATACGTCTTATATATAAATTATATATAAAGGCGATGGTGGCTGAATGGATAAGGGACCGGCGTGCAAATCACGTGGTCCGAGTTCGATCCCGACCGGCAGTACCAATGTGGATTCCACTTTGTGGAATTTATAATATGAGGAAAACATCGTGAGGAAACCCACACCTAGAAGAAATTCTATGAGTATGTCTGATCCACCAATCCGCACTAGGCCAGCGTGAGTGGATTATGGCCTAAACCCTCTCAGCTCTCTAGTTAGAGGAGAGAAGACCTGAGCCCAGCAGTGGGACTTAATTAATGGGTTGCTGATGATGATGATTATATATAAAGTTACTTAGGTACAGAGTACTTACTTGGAAACCCGATATCTTCTTATTCGGATATCGCTGACAAAAATTTGGAGAAGTAAATTTTATAGATTTCATTTTCAAACATTTTTATCAAATCCGACTAAATCTATGTCGAGACTCAGAGTAGGCTCTCAGATGCGGGTTTTCACACATTTTCTTCGTAGATTGGAGGTATTTTTTAAATTTTAAAACCATAAATTTCAAAATAGTGGCAGAGGAAGAAAAACAAAACTAGATGACACAATATATTATTAAAAGAACGCGTTTTACTTGCGTTTTAGGGTTCCGTACCAAAAAGGTACAAAAGTCTGTCCGTCTGTCTGTCCTTCTGTCACAGTTTTACATCTCGGCATCTACTGAACATGAAATTTGTAATACTTTTAAACATTGCTGTTCCAACACTAAAAAGATTTAAAATTGAAAAAATGTTTTTCGTATTCGTTTAGGATAGATAGTTAGGATTAAAACATAAAATGTACTATTCCCCTCCCCCCTTATCTCCGAAAATGTGAAATAATTCCAGTTGATACATGTTTATGTAAATTTTTTCAGAGAAAATAAAACGGTGTTTTTGACTAGCACACTTTTTTGTAATCAACGTTTTGTAAAAACGTTAAAATTTGGTTTTTTTCCATAATAATATTTTGCCATAATCCTGATAGTAACCCTAAGCGCGCGAGTCTGACTCGCACTTGACCGGTTTTTATTTTTTGAATGGGTCACGCAATTCTAACAGGGCATAGTATTATGGTTCTATTGCGCGACCAAACTACAAACACAAACCTATTAGTAGTTTTACTTAACACTTTGACTGTTGACAATCACTTAACTACACGTTTGCTGAAATTTCTAAAATCAAACTGTTGTAGTTAAGCAAACGTCAACAAACCCTACTACAGAAGTACAACATAGTACAGTTATTATGAAACGGTATATCAACATGAAGATCAATCGCCCACACAATGAGGATAAAGAGTTAAGCGTGGTTAAAGTGCACATTGTTGCTTAAACAAGCCACAAAAACAACTCATTGTAAGTTAATCTCAGATTGCGATTAGTATATGGATCGAAATTAATCTGCGCTTAGGAATAAACGTCATTCTGCATGACAGCACAGATAGCTAGGTTCAGCCCAAAGATAAACAACCTTTTCGATAACTAATAAAAAGGTCTGAACGGGTTCCTCGTCTCTATAAATTATGGCCCACTAAAAAAGGAAACTAGTGATTTTTGCAATGCAATTGCGAACTAAAACCAGAATGTTGTGCGCCAGTCTTTATTGCACATTTTATATCGCTTAACAACACTCATCCATCTGTTAAACAAAGAGAAAGCCGCTACGTAACTGTTAACAATATATCTTTATGTCAATGTCCATGAAATATTGGCTATAAACACATCGCAAATCATTTTATTTGACAACTAGCTGTTGCCTTGTGCTTCGCTACCTTAGATCTTTATTTAGCTACTGCTCAGCTCCTATTAGTCTTAGCGTGATGTTATGTAGCCAATAGCCTTACTGGATAAAAATATTGAAAATAATTCCTCCAACGTATCACTTTGTATACCCCGTTCGTTCCAAAATATATTTTTTCGTTATTTAACCCCGGTTTGTCCCAATTCATTTACCCTACATATTATATGCGATGAAATAATATAAAAATGTAACTACATCTAACAGGAATTCACCGCATCCACTTTTGTTACTAGCAGCTAAAATAATAAGAATTTAACATGCAAGTTAATTAATTAATAACAATATATAAATAATATGAAGTAATTGAAGATGGAAAGAGATAACAAAATTAAAATAATGAATCGCTATTAATAACAAATAAATTAAGTCACATAATATTAATAACGGCCGTTGATTGCAGGCGGCACAGGACTGTTCACAGTGGCGTTAATTGGGTGAGGCCTATGTTCAGCAGTGGACGTCGCGGCGTGCGTCGTTAGATGATGATGATTAATAATTTCTAGCGAAATATACACATTTTTAAAACAGAACATATAATATAGGAATACCTAAAATAATTACATACATTTGTATGCACGAAATTGTTTCATTATACATACATATTCCAAGTTATACTAAACAATAAAATATCTATTTCTGTCCTTGTCAAACATAAACAAGTCGCATATTGCTTAGAATAATAATATTTTTTAAATAGTTACACGTTCAGACTACTCCATTAGCTGCTATAACTGCTTTAAAAATAAATATTATTGTTCTCAAAATGCCGCCATTTTCCAGAAAAGTTGAGGTTACCGTTTCAAATCAACTGCTTCAAACACGAAGGTTTTATTCAAATAGCTTTTTAAAGCAAACAGTAGTAAAGCTGCCAGTAACTCACAATCACGCCGCACGAAATAAATTAATCGTGCTTAGTTCGTACTTGAAATTGTTTAATTCCTAAAAAATAACACCTCGATTATTAAATGTAGATATAAAGATAGATTTGTTTTCGTATGTCTTACTTTGTACTACAAGTATTAATCAATTCGAGCTATAATGAATGCGTTGTCAACTATTTACTTCGGCCTCAGCAAGTACACGTACATTTCACATTGCTCAAGAATGTATCAGAGAAGTTGGCAAATAGCAACTTAATCGTAACCAGTTTTCCTTCACTAAGGTTAAATATTTTCTGATTTGATGTAAGCCTTGCATATGATTGGAAAAGTTCCGGATAAGTCAACACTTACACTGTCGTAGTACCTATTCAAAGCTGATAAAACTTCCGTCAACTTTGATTTATCGATGTCAAGAACTTTTGCTAACTAAAGGTCAATATTTTTTATTGATTGTACGGCTTATTGTGTTCGTTTGTATGATAGTTTCATTAAATATTAATATATTGCCGATAATATCCGGTCCATACAATCGTACAAGGTTTACAACTAAGATTATAGTTATTTTTTACTACGCGAACAAAGTGGAATATAATAAATTATTTGAAGACATTTCAATTTTTACAAAGTAAATAGCTTATGATTACTCAGACTAACTCCCTATACATCTTAAATGTAAAAAAATTGTCTTAAATTATAAACCAGTCAAGTACGAATCGAACTCGCACACACTGAGGGTTCCGTACGAACATGCAAGTTTTTTAAATAATTTTTGTGATTAAGATTGTACCTAAGATATTGCGGTAGGTGCAAAATCATAAGTAATGTTAATTTAGGCCAGGTTCTTTCAGACATTATTCGATTGGCACTATGGTTCCAAACAGCCAATTCAAAAAACATCCTTGTGCGATTTACACTGCGGTGTCAATATCTCGTGATTTTGATTCCTGCGATCGTCAAAATATTCGACAAAATGGAGCATAAACGTCTGAATCTTTTGATTGCGTTTCCTTAGAGCTCTGTATTTAATTTTTTCACTGCTCCAAGGGATTATAGCTCCGAATATTTGATATTAATTTCAGCTTGATACCTCTACGCGTTCCTGCGAAAATGGGTCTTGAACACACGAAAAGACAGACAGACATATCGGATAGCGGAATAATCCTAAAAGAGTTCCGTTTTTCCCTTTCAATGTACGGAACTTTTCTATAAAGGAATAGTGATATTCAAAATATTGTGATTAAAAAAAATTCTGAGTGAAATTCCATCAAGAGGAAATGTTTGGTATTGCATTTTAGATACTTATTTCTCTAAACGTATGTACCTTTCCGCAGTATTTCACAGCGAGTGGTGATTGTTACACAAGACGGACACGTGTAATCAGAGGATCGCGAGTTCTTTATGATTTAATTACTAGCTGTGCAGAGTGCACCATAAAGTGCAACCACATCCGTTTCCCGCAAAGCTGCTAAGTTTGCGCAATGTGCCTGCGCATTCCGGCCGCGTCACCACAGACTGCGAGATATCTCTTTGTTATACAGACTTGATTTCGTTTAAATTAACCCCTTTAATGCTCTAATCAGGATAAAAAAAAATAACTGCCTACTTTTAAGTTGAGTTTAATAAGCAACTTATGCAAAACATCTGATGTACCGCAAATACTTAAAATACCAATATCCAACTCTGATTTAAAACGTAAAACATAATACCTATTAATTACGGAAACTTTAAAATAGAGCAAAAATTATTAATAATTACCATTTCATTCAAATTATTCCATTCTAAAATGTAAAATATACTTCATATATACGTATTATTAAATTTTGAGTGTAGTTTAGAGTGTAGGTTAATTTAACAAAGATAGCTTGTTTATCGGTACTTAAATAAATCAAACCCTACCGTAATACAATGATGTAATTTACATGATTATTATTCAATTTACGACTTAACGTTACATACAAACTGATTAATTCAATTGAGAGTTAATTGCCTACATTAATAAATTTATGTGATAATTTAATTCCACGTTCCATTAATAAATGACGACCTTAACCATGGTATTACATATAAGTAAGAAGTAATTACATATAAGAAAAACGGTAGTTATATTAAACTTTTTAAAAGTGGAACACTTTAAGCAGTTAAAAAAAAGGTCGAAAACTACTACTGGTCTTAACAATTTTTTTTCTGTTTAATGCAGAATATGTTTTTATGCTAAGTATGTCTTCTTGTTTTTATTTTTCAATATTTTAACATTGTTGCAATGATTAACCATGATTAAACTACCTATTTTATTGATCACATCGAGAACCTAAGGTTATTTATAGAATCTATTAATAATAAACGAGTATACGTTGAAAGTGGAACACTTTTTAAAGTAGCCAAAAATATATTTCGAACACTGATATGATTATTATTCTGTTTCATGCAGAACTACGTTTGCTTACTGTGTAGACACACAGTATTTTGATGTTATCATTGATGAAATTGATTAATCTTAAACCATAATTTTTTTATTCATCATATAAGTATTATATTAGTGTATAGAATTTGTTTAATATGCATTTAATATCGGGTAATAGAAAACGAGTATGCAACGTAACCGTCCACAAGTAAACATTAAGGCTTCGCATAAGTCTGCTGCACTGAATATTCGTGGCAAGTACGTAACTCGTCTTATTACCATTTTAGAGTCAGGTTAGATACCAGCAGTACTTAATTTACACTAACCCTTAACATGTCGTGTTATTGCATCAGCGTATATTTCCATACTGGATATATTATTGCCGACAGCTATCATAGCTAATTCCAGCGGCGGTAAAACATTGTGTAGATTAAACAATTTGTGTACCCTTCTTCACTAGTTTTTTACTTCTCTTTATTCATTGCTAAGTACTAAATATCTGAAGAGTATTGGTAGTCTGTGTCGATGTAATGAAACAGCAGCTGACAACAACGTATATTCGCAAACTGACGTTCACAAGACGGTTTACACATAACGGTATAAACGGACATACGGACATAAACGGTGTTAATACCGAGTGGTGCATGCTCTGAAGAATTCTACATTCTTGTAATTCTGTCATAGTTTGTCCTGTGAATGCGATTGCGATTGTATTTACCACTTGGTATTTCTTGGTTGAGGTTATATTGTGCAGATTGTCCTGTTATAAAAGTTTATCGTCACCAACTTCTCTATGCAGTTTGGCATATTTAAATTGGTGACGGAAGAAATCATACGTTTCCTTTCACTGAGCCACTGTTTGTAACATTTTTGCGTCACCGGCTAAACTGTTTACACTACCAGCTAAACTGTTTATACCATCACCAAAAAAAATCATCAGACTTAACTGAATACCTATAACATGCCGTTACGACTATGACATAGTTTCAGTAATACATAAGTATCGTAAGCTACAAATAATAATTATATAATTAAATTTGTGTCCTTTAAGGTGCGGTTTATACATATGTATTTAAACAGGACTATAATTTTAATATAATAGTAATAAACATTATTAATGAAATAGCACCTTTACCTAATATAGAATATCGGACTAATGATACTAGATTCTAGATAGCGTGTGGATAAATGCTGCGTGCCATTTATCTAATTATTTTCATAATAAATTTCATTATTATTGCTTGCTTAGCACACAATACCAATGCAATATCACATGCACTACCCTATGTACATAATATATAAAGCCAAGAGTAAACTTATTTCAAAGAGCTTGTGGTTTTATATAAGTAGATGAACCTCTTTTTCAAATGCTTTCAATACTTTAATTGCTTACATCTTTCTATATTCGAAAATGATCACTATAAAGTAATAGATGTAATGCTTAATATAAATATTTTAAGTTTAACAATTAATAAGATCGCAGTTATAATATGTGTTAGAGAACTGCTGCCGACAAACTACTTGTCGTACCTAAAATTTTGTAAGTTTTTTCTATAGAAAATAAATTTAAAAGAAAAAGTAAAATATAATATTAATTAATTTTTAGACAGAACTGCTAAATGCGTTTTCAAAAAGGTGGAATATGGTATTCGCCTTCTGAACATCTTTAATGTCAAGTGAATGGCGAAATTCTTTAATGTTACTATCTTGGCAAATGACCTACATTTAATTCGCATTGTTGCACCATGTATGTTTATACTATTTTAATCACAATAACACTAACAATAATAATTAAATAAAAGACTTTAAATATTATGTGCTATGGATACGAGCCGAAATAATATTCCATATTATTTGTATTTGCCCGACCGTTTGTATGTTGAACGGTGAAGGAAAACATCATGAGGAAAGTCAATTACTCTAGATTATTCTAGAAGGATGCTAAGGATATGTCTGATCCAACGAGCCGTATTAGGTCAGTGTATGTGATGGAAGCTGGTCATACAATGATGAGCATGATTGCTTGTTCTGTGTCTATATTAAGTAGTATATCAGTTGTTTAGTACCCAGAACACGCAAATATCATTGCATAATTTGATACTAGATGAAGCTGTGTAAAAATAATATTATTTCCTTTATTTGTTACTGGAAGTTGCGCTGGGGCGCTCCCATCGTTCTATATTTGGCCACGGCTATTGGCAGCGTGATGTTAAATAGCATAATATGTTATTCAGTGATAACGTAGCTTTCTAACGGTGAAAGAACTTTTGAAATCAGTCCAGTAGTTTTTAAGTTTATTTGTTACAAACAAATATACAAATCTTTTCTCTTTATATTAGTATTTATTATTATTATAGTATAGATTGTAATTATACTATATTGTATTTTGTTTGTTGCAGGCTGGGTGAGCGATGAAGGGGTGGTTCGACGCGTTTCGCGAGGGAGGCGGGCCGACCCTGTACGCGTACCACAACCGCACCGCAGTAGCGGCTGACGTGCCTGCGCTAGCGCTGCTACTCGCCGCACTCACGCTCTACCTCGCCTTCCTCGCTATCTTCCCCGGCATCAGAAAAGAGGTTGTATTCAACATATATATTCACCATACCACTAAATACATTACGCGTATTTTAGTAAAATACGCGCGAAAAGAGGAAAATATCACTTGATCTTTGGTTTACCTTGAGAACCCAAAAATTGTAACAACTACAAATTTTAAAGTCAATAAACTGAGAAGCTCGTGTCTTATAATAATATGAGGTATTTCTAGTGAAATATACAATAATTATATCAAGCAATGTTATATTATGTGGAAGTGTTATATAGCTTATGTTATACAACAAGTTACTTAATCTGGAATTACCCTTAAAAAAATCTACACATGTATTCGAAAGCATAGCCAACAACTTTTATTTTACGTATAATTCAAATGTTATACAAAAGTCAGCTTTAAGTCGCTAGAAATAAAATACTTATTTATTTCCTTCATATTTTGCAATATTCCTTTATAGAATAAATAAGACGCAGATGTTTTCCACTACCTGGGTTGTGGAGGTCAGCTGCTGCGGGCGGTCGTTCCGTGTACTTAGTGGTAATGAGCTGCCTCGGGTTAAACAAGAAGCCGACCCCTAAGCTGTATAATAGTACAAAGTTTAACAGTCAGTGGCTATTAGCTAAGACCTTTACGTACCTATCCATCTTTTTTGTAACTCTAACGCTACATTTTATTTAACAAAAAGAGAGACACTTTATTTAATCGATTCCGTGACAATACACATTGTCAACGCTGAACATATTTGTATAATATCTTGTGCTGCAGATGAATACATTATACAGCTAAATATTTTGTAATAATAACATTATAAAATAAAATATGTTTAATGTTGTATGGCATAAACGTAATAATAAATATATTGAGGAACAAACAAAAATTATTGAATAAATAAAACATAGTAATCTTATTTCCCTAATTAGTAGACAGAAGCACAACACATTCACTTTGCCACATTCGGTACATGTGCCACAATATAGAGGTCAAGCATATGGCTGACGGACAGATTTCCAAACTCAGGGCCAAAAATCCAATTTTTTTTGTTCCCAAATCTGGAATCGAACCCATGACCTCGTGTGAAGCAGTGGCAAACACAACACAGAGGCAATTATAAAATATAAATATAAGCAAAATAATGATTCTATTACAAAACATCAATTAGTTTATCTGTGTACAGATCACAGCACTTACATTAAGACCTCACTATTGTTTCATTACAGAGATTCTCCACGTTCACGATAGTCACACTAAGTCTTTTCGTCGGCACCGTCATTCTTGGTAAGTATCAACTCGCTTTCCATTTCTTTGTCTTAAGATCGTTCAATCGTGACCGGAACAAACCATTTTAATATAAATCCCATAGATATTACAGAGGGTACACACAATACAACTAATAAGTCTAATTGGACGCTATTTGAATATTTTGGATTATTTTACGAAGGTACTTTATGCCTAATTACGTTTTTGTACTATCAAAAAGAAACTAAATCATATCGCTAACTAGTAGTCTACAGTCTTCATAAAGGTGGAGATTCATAAAATTAAATTGAATATCTAAGTCTTATATTCAATAAAACATATGAAAGTCTACCCACCATGAATCACGATAATCTTTTTATTATTAACTTGCATCACGATGTCAGGTCTCCATAAAAGCTAAACTTGAAAGGTCCGCCAACCCGGTGAGTCGTCTCTTAAAACATGCCAATCCGCAGTGATTGGCATGTTTAACAGAAACGTGGGCTAAAAACCGTCGCGATGTTAACGAATTAATTACTTAGTACCATTAACGCGGATCTTTTATTGTTACTTTTGAATAAAGACTATTTCGTATAACGTTATTAAATCCATCCTAGATAATTAACTTAGGATCTTTTGTACGTATTGGTAAACTAACAAATTATGGTATTTAAAAAGGCTAGTTAAGACTACTTTGAAACCTTGTTTATGCAATATTTGATATTGTTATTTATTTAGTTTATATAATTAATCGTTTAATAATTGTCAAGTTTTGTACTAGTTCACTATTCGACGTAAATATCTTATTGTAGCGTTTACGTAACGAAAAACGGAAGAGGTTCTCAATTCGACCGTATACCTTTCTTTTAAATGGCAATAAAATTAATAAAAATTACACTAATCTTTGATTAATAAATTTAAATAAATTCAAATTGCATTTCATCTAATGATGAAAACGATCAGAGCCAATAATCATTTAGTTATTGACAAGATACTTGGGAAGTTATAACTGAACCAATTACCCGTACGCACGATATTTGTAGCGGTCTAGGGGTAGTGGACTGTAGGTTGCGCTGGCGGGATATTGATGCTTCCAAAATGAAAGACGTTTTTTCAGAGAGCTTCTTCTTTATTTGATGTTGCTTGTTTGCCTGCCGGATTCGGAATGAATGTACGGCGAAAGTGCGCTTAATTTATATAATTCGGCCGGTCGCAGCCGGCCAATCACAACGCTTACATTATTTTTTACTGTCACTTAACCAATCGGCTCTTAATAATTTTAACAAATCAAGAGTAAGTGACTTCTACTGCGATGTTTTTCTTTTACTTAGAAATAGAAATAGAAAACATTTATTTGGTACAAACACAAGACATACTAAATAACAAATATATATAGATAGAACAAACAACAGTCCCGTGTCTGTACCAAATAGGCACCATTTCAGCATAATGCCGAGCACAAGTGCCCGGCGCTGATTTTCAAATGGGCCTATTTGGTGTGACGTACGGCTTATCTTAAATTAAAAAATAACAAAAATAAAACAATTTTTATGCCGCTATACAAAAAATATAAATATAAATAAAACAACATAAATATACAGAGATGAACCAAATGTATATACTAATTTTAATATGCGATCGATTGAATTAATCGATTAAATTGAAACTGTCATAGCTGTCACTTGTCAAAAAGTAACAAATGTCAATGACAACTATGACAAAACAACACAAAAAAGAACATGGACGAAAAGGACGCTAAACTTTATCTACAACATACTATTTTCTAACATAATTAATAAATAAATGCTTTAATTTAAATTAAATACATACACTTGTGAAAAAGTGAGTGTGGTGTGGTGTTTATAATTAATTGTGTAACGATGTATACATAATAAACTTTTGTTTAATATTAAAATAATCATTACTTATATAATATAGAGATGATTATAAAAATGTTTTACAATTTCCTGATATAAAACTATATACACTTATTTATGGGTTACATAAATTTACACCTTATACATTAATTTTAATGTCTTTCTTAATTTTCACACTTAATATATAATTTGTATAGTTTTATTAATCACTTTCACATGCACGCTTTTATTTTTAGCACTTATTAAACACTTTTACACATCGTCGCTAACACTCTCCCCCACGTTGGGTAGCACACCATCCTTTTTGAAGCGACGAAGCAGCTGGAACCAGCACGATGACTCGGCGAGTCGGGCGACGAAGTACATCTCCCGATGTCCGTACGTCTAGTATTCTGGTTCTTCCGTCTGGTCCAGGGTATGTTCGAATTACTTCACCACGAGGCCATGAGTTTCGTGGTAGCGTGGCGTCAACAATGAGAACGATATCTCCTTCGCTTGGGTCAGTAGTATTCTTCCCCTCGATTTTCCTTGGCATTAGTAAGGGAAGATATTCTTTCACCCATCTTCTCCAGAAGTGATCTGCGAGTCTTTGGGTCGTTCTCCAGTTGGCTTTTCCGATCAATTCTCTGTCGTCGAACTCTCCTGGCGCCATAGCTCCGCATGATCTTCCCAATAGAAAGTGGTTTGGAGTTATACTTTCTTTATCTTCCGGGTCCATGCTGATTGGTGTAAGAGGTCGAGAATTGATTATGTGTTCGACCTCGGTCATTAATGTGTGTAGTACCTCTTCAGGCGGGCTTCTCTCGTTAAGTACTACTGAGAGTGCAGTTTTGACTGATCGTACAAGTCTTTCCCAGGCTCCTCCCATGTTTGGACTTCCTGGAGGTATAAATTTCCATTTGATGGCTTTTTCTTCTGCGGCTTCCTCTAGTTCCTTCTTGGCCCCTACGAAATTTGTCCCATTATCGCTGAATAGCACCTTTGGAGTTCCTCTTCTTGCTGCCATTCGTCTGAGAGCCATAATCATGGAGTTAGTACTGAGAGAGGGTACTAATTCCAGATGAACAGCCCTTGTAGTGAGGCAAGTAAATAATGCTCCCCAGCGTTTTTCAGTTCTTCTGCCGACAGTAACTTGCATGGGCCCAAAATAGTCTACAGCTGTACAGGTGAACGGGAACTGATTGTGTTGTAATCTTTCACTTGGTAAGTCTCCTGTCGGTGGTACTGCAGGCGTACTTTTCCTCGTTTTGCACCATTGGCAGTTATGTGCGACTGCCTTGATGGATGCCCTTAGTCCCAGGATCCAATATTTCTGTCGAACCTCATTCATTACTGTGGCTGTGCTGCCGTGAAGAAACTTGACATGGTAATGCCGAATGATGAGTCGTGCGATCTTTTGTTTGCCGTCTAAGATGATGGGATTCATTTTCCTTTCACTTTCATCGTAAAATTTCATCGTCCTGCTTCTTAATTTAATGATTCCATCGTCTCCAATATATACATCAATCTTCTTTAATCGGCTTGAGTTCTCTAACGATTTCTCGGCTTCTAAATGCTTTATTTCCGTAGCGAAGCTGTCTTGTTGACTCATTCTTATTAGAATCTTATGAGCCCTCTTTAAATGTTCTTCTTCCAGAGGCAAATACGAGCGTTTAACTTTTTCTTTATTTGTTGGCGAAGTTGGACTAAGAACCTTTTCTTTCTGAGGTTTTCTTACAGGCTTCCAAGGCTCGTCTTTATGGCGTGCTGCAGCTGTAATTGTTCGGCGAGTCTTCTTCAACAAGAGGTCTGTAAATGCGATTACTCTTGCTGTTGTGCGCAGTAGTTGTCCCCAGCTAGAGAACCTTTCTGTGTCGAGAAGCGAGTCTTTGTCGATTCTAATTGTCGTCACCTTTTGTTTTGCTTCTTCCATAGTGTCTGAATTGAATTCTCGATGTGGCCATTCCTTTTCTAAGAAGCGAAGAAACGCTGGCCCTTTAAACCATCTTGAGCTATGGTTAAACTCGTTGGGGATTCCTCTAGTTGCATCATCTGCTGGGTTTTCTCTCGTTGGCACCCATCTCCAGTCTTCCGGCTTGGTCCTCTCTTCTATCTCCGCCAACCGGTTTGCTACAAAGGTCTTAAATTTCCTTGGTTCTGCCTTTATCCATTGTAACACTGTACTAGAGTCGGTCCAGTAGGTTTTCTTTGATATTTTGAGATTCATTTCTTCTTCTATAGTGGCCGCTAATCTGCTGCCGAGTAGAGCTGCTTGTAGCTCTAATCTTGGGATAGACACTGGTTTCGTCGGCGTCACTCTTGCCTTGCCCGCGATCATAGAGATGTGAACTCTTCCTCCGGGTTCTTCGGACCTCCAATATACTACTGCTGCGTAGGCTTCTTCACTCGCATCGGTAAATGTATGTAGCTGACCTTCTCTGTTGTGGGGTGAGACACATCTCGGGATCTTTAGTTGTGACAGCGCTGATACCTCACGTAGATATTTCAACCAGGCTTCCTTTTGTGACTCGTTTATGTTCTCGTCCCAGTCTATTTTTGTTCGCCAAATATTCTGTATCAATTTCTTTCCTTGAATTAAGACTGGCGTAGCAAAACCCATCGGGTCGAATGTAGACATTACAGCACTTGTGACTTCTCTCTTCGTCGGAGTCTTTGTTCCATCTAGCAGGTCTTTTGATGTATTTCGAAGTCCAATGTTGAAGGCTAATACATCCTCTTTCACTCGCCATCTTAGCCCCAGAGTTTTTTCTTCTTTCGTGAGTTGTAATGACTCTTCTTTTGTGGCATCTTCCAATTCGTTTAATACCTCCAATTGATTACTTGCCCAGCCCTTTAAATGGAATTTCGCTGTGGCGTGAATTTCTTTCACTTCTTTCGATATCTTCTTTGCTTCGGTTATCGACGAGAAGCTTTGAAGATAATCATCCATGTAGTGGTTCCTTTTTATTGCTTCTACTGCTTCGGGATATGTTTCTTTGTAGTCCTCTGCGTTTTTATTCATCACGTAGATTGCAGTAGCCGGTGATGACGCGGCGCCAAAGATGATCGATGTCATTCTATATTCTTCGGGCTTGCCTGTACGTCTGTTTCCTCGCCACAGAAATCTTAAGCTGTCGCGGTCTTCTTCCCTTATTTTCACGCGAAGGAACATATCCTGGATGTCAGCCATTACAGCCACCGGGCCTTCTCTGAAGCGTAGTAGCACGCCAAATAACGACTGTAACAAGTCTGGGCCTGACAGCAGGGTGTCGTTGAGACTTCTTCCATTAAACTTAGCGGCTGCGTCGAATACTATTCTCAATTTTCCTTTGATTGGATGTATTACAGCGAAGTGTGGTAGATAGAATGTTCTTCCTTCTTTAGTGTTCTCTGGAGCCTTTTCTGCGTAACCCTTTTCTAACAGATTTTGAATTTGCTTTTCGTATTCTTCTTTAACTTGATTCTCTTTATCTAATTTCTTCTCGATATTACATAGTCGTCGAATTGCTTGACTATAATTATTGGGTAAGATCTCATCTTCCTTCTTCCATAAGAGTCCTGTTTCGAATTGACCGTTCGGTAACTTCATAGTAGTCTTCTCGAGAATTTCTAAGGCTCTTCTATCGCTGTCGTTTGTCGGCGATCGGTCTTGGATTCCGAGAGATTCAAGTTGAAAATGTTCTCGAACGATTTCTTCTATGCTCTTTTCTTCAATTGTGACTCTTCCATAATGAGTGAAGTTTACTACGGAACTCGTTCCAGCTTCACATCCATGCAGCACCCACCCCAAATTAGTAAGGGAGGCTACTGGGTCTGATGGTTTTCCTTTCTTGATTCTTCTTGTGACGATGAGTCCCCAGTTATCTTGACCTATTAGTATTCTAGGCCTTTCTGTGTTATAGAGAATCTGTTTTTCTATTTCCTTTAGGTGGTGACAGTTCTTGATTGTGTTCTTGTTCACCGTTTGTTCCGACAATTGTAGATCGTCGATGGTTCTGGCTGTGATCGCTCTTTTATCCCTTCTGTGAGCACCTTTTATCTTAAGTGTGATCTTCTTAGAGCTATCCTTTCTTATGATCTTGCCACCGACTGTCTCTATTGTCAGCTTCTCTTCAGTTCCGTCTGCGCCAATTTTATCCGCCACCGAGGCGTCTAGGAGTGTGATCGTAGACCCTTCGTCCAGTAGTGCTAGCACGCGAGCTTGGCCCTTTGGTCCATAGAGGTCCACTGGAACCATCTTCAGGTACGCCTTTTCTTCACCTCTTGCATTGTGGATCGAGGCGACCTTCTCTTCTGTTGCTGTGCTTTCCTTTATTTCCTTATTAACTGGTGTTGGTGGATCGTCGGAGTGCAGGACGGTGTGATGCCATCTTTTGCACTTCTTGCAGACAGGAGCTTTGCAATTCACTCTTGAGTGTTTGAATTTTAAGCACTTAAAACATAATCTTGAGCGCTTAGTTAGGTCCCATTTTTCGTTAAGTTCGGCTTCTTTAAATTTCTTGCATTCTAAAATGAAGTGTTCTTCTTCGCAGATGGGACATACTTTCTTGAACTTTCCCGTGGACGCTTCCTGTATCGTATGTACGGGTTTTCTTAATACTTTCTTTTGCTCCGATGACACTTCAGGTGGAGCAAAGTCCCCGCACATATCGGCTTCAACTTGTAGAAACGCGTCGATAAGGATAAGTTCTTGAACCTCTTCGTCTCGCCGACTTCTGTAGTACGTGTACCAACGAAACTTCATAGATGTCGGCATCTTTTCTATAAGGCTCTTCATGGTTTCGGGCGAACTGAGGTATTGCTGTTTTTTCAATGCCTTGATAGTTTCGACAGCATTCTTGACCTTACTTGCGAATATGCATATGTCTGTCGGGTTCTCGCCAATCTTTGACAAGTTTTTTAGCTTTTCCAATTCCGATAGCGTTGGCGCTCCGGGTCTTCCGAATCTAGACTCCAAGCCCTTCATTATTTCTAACGGGTCTTCGGCGATGAACAGCAAAATTTGGACCGCTTCCCTTGCCTTTCCTTGAATAGCACTTCTTAGGCGCGCTAGGTTCTGCGCGTTGCTAAAGGAGGCGGCCATATCTTCGTAAGTCCTTTTAAATGCTAGCCATTCTTCACAGGCCCCGTTGAATTGTGGGAGTTCATAGTTCTTCGATGAGACTTCGCGTGGTTTCTCGGCTAACTTCATAATGACTGAAGCTAGTTCTTGTATGTCGCTCTTCGGTTTGGTCGGCTGTTCGGCTTGAATACACCAATCTTCAACCTCTCTTGTTCGCTCGTAAATATCTTCTCTAGCACCGTCCTCTTCATCTGATCCCGTGGCTAAGAGTTGTAGTTCAGCTTGAGCCAGTCGTGATCTTGCTTCGGCCAATTCCATTTCCCTTAGTGCCAACGTCAGTTTTGCTTGAGCTTCTGCCTTCCTTCGCTGTGACTGGCGCGTAGGTTGTATGTCTACGCGTTGAGTGTTCTTAGGGCGTGATGGTTGCAGACTTCCTTCTCTTGATGACGTCGGCGCGCTTCCGTGGCTCGGGTGTGGTTTTACTACGACACTTCTATCCTGATTCGAGCGTGTCGGACTGCGTTGAATAGGGTCAATTTCTTCGGCGTCTTCATTAGTGCTAGTTCGGGGAGTGGTACACGATGCTTCCCCCGGTGTTGATCCGAATCCGGCAGGTTCTTCCGTGATGCGTGCAGGCGGTAACCAGGCCCGTACACAAGGCGGCGGCGTCCTCCTTGTAACTATCGAAGGAGCGGGGATCGATGTATCCGTAGTAGTGGCGGCGTCGCTCGGCGTGTTGAGGCTCCAATCTGACGTTGCTTCGCTTGCCGCCTTCGATTGTGCTGATCCCGCTCTCGTAGTAGGCATCTTCGTTTCTTGAACCCGATCCGGCTCGAAGGACCACAATGTAGCGGTCTAGGGGTAGTGGACTGTAGGTTGCGCTGGCGGGATATTGATGCTTCCAAAATGAAAGACGTTTTTTCAGAGAGCTTCTTCTTTATTTGATGTTGCTTGTTTGCCTGCCGGATTCGGAATGAATGTACGGCGAAAGTGCGCTTAATTTATATAATTCGGCCGGTCGCAGCCGGCCAATCACAACGCTTACATTATTTTTTACTGTCACTTAACCAATCGGCTCTTAATAATTTTAACAAATCAAGAGTAAGTGACTTCTACTGCGATGTTTTTCTTTTACTTTTGTTTAATATTAAAATAATCATTACTTATATAATATAGAGATGATTATAAAAATGTTTTACAATTTCCTGATATAAAACTATATACACTTATTTATGGGTTACATAAATTTACACCTTATACATTAATTTTAATGTCTTTCTTAATTTTCACACTTAATATATAATTTGTATAGTTTTATTAATCACTTTCACATGCACGCTTTTATTTTTAGCACTTATTAAACACTTTTACACATCGTCGCTAACAATATTGTTACTGCTTTTGGTACCTTGTTACGTTACATTCAATTGTTTATTTCAAGTTAAACATTGATATGAGACAGGCAGATTATCTGATCACTGAATGTTTGTAAATGTATTAGTAACACATATACATGCTATAATATTGAGGTAGTCTTGATGAAATCAGTTTAGTTTTGAGAAGAAATTAAATAAAATAAATGTAGACTAACATTCTCAACAACATAACTCAAAGATGGAATTTTACAGTCTTTATTCAGTAGAGAGAGAGACATGTGTGGATATGCATTACCGAAAACGATTTTAAACGTACTTTACTAAAATACGTGGTTTTTTAGAATATCTTTGTGCCTCAAAATATAGATGGCGATAAAAACGTTATTGATAGATTGCTAAGTATGTTAGTGTATATTTATGTAATAAGGCCTAATACCGCATCAATATAGGTAGTTCCTTATTTAGAAAGACTACCTAACTCCACATTTCGCACCAAGATTAATAGGAATTATAAGCTGTTAATACAAATCTTAATGATTTTGTAAATGTTTTTCGTAATGAATCCGCCATTGTTTTCGGGTGACCGCCCAAATGGTGAAATCAACATCTTGCTTCTGCCATTGACCGCAATATTCGTGTGTCAAACGCAATTCTGGGTACACACTTCTAAGAGACTTTTCCAATCTTCAGCTTCTATCATGTTTATTCATTAATATTTTTAAAAAGTCAATTGTTCAATCTCACTGTTCCGATTCCCGTTCATTCAGATCGACCGTGATTCATTGTGAATTCAATGCACGTATAGATATTCCGGTTACGATAACAAAAATAACAGTAAAAGGTACGGTGTACTTTTCGAGCTTTAATTTGTCATTACTACATTGAATGCAATTAAGTTTCAATCACAGTTTCAAAAAGAAGCATCCGAATGCTTTCACTAAAAACGGAACCTCAATTATGAGTCAGGGGTCAAATGTAATTTTAAAATTAATTTTGTGATCTTTGATTTTTTAATGATTTCTTGGTTCTAAAATTAACACCTATTGATGTCTTCAAGGTTTGTCATGAAGTTTTTGCGTGGATTGTTCCAGTGTGTAAGCACGGGTCGTCATGGCACGTGGCAGGGGCACGCGTGGCCCGCGCCGCGTACCGCGCCTTCTCGGCCGAACGCCTCGACTGCTGGCTCGCTGTTCACGTTGGCCTAGGACACGTCAACGTTACGCTCACAGGTAAGGACTTTGTTTTTTTTGTCTTTCTTTAACATATTTAACATATATTTTATTATTTTAGTTCGTAGTATGTTATTATGAACTAAAAATTATAAGAGCATGCCACCTGTATAACCTCTGACTTGAGTCAGACTATGGTTATACAACTAATAACTCAAGAAGAAGCAGATATCTCTAGGGTGAAGTTACTTCTGCTACGGATAGTAGTGAAAATATTCCTATGGTTGCCTATGGTTTATCAACAAAACTGAATTTGTCAGTTTTGTTAACAAATAAAATTTTTAATTTTTCATAATATACAGTTAGAACTTTTAAATCGTCCTCGTAAATTCTTGATTTCAGCCCTATCTTGGGGCAACACGAGTATCGGAGACCCAGGGGTAGACTACAACGAACAATTCCAATGGGAAGAAGCAGGCGCTATTCAGGAATGGTACAGAGAAGGCCTGACTCGCGGCTTGCCGTTCCCTGTGCTCTCTGTTGCGGAACATTTCGCGGTGCAACATGAAGGATTTGATTGGGGAGCTAAGTATCGTGCAGCTGGATACACAACATCAACATTACTTTGGTATGCACTTTCCAATTAAATGTACATATATGCTCAATAGTTTACAGGCTGGAAGATGATGCTGATAAAATATGAATTCTAGAGATGAGTAAAAAAGAATAACAAAATTTCGCCCCTGCTCTTTAAAGAAAAAAGAAAAAAAGATTAAAAGAAAACTATAAATAAATTGCAAATAAATTGATATATAAAACTTAAACATCTGGACAGAAGTCTTAACAAAAAATAACATGTTTAGTAAACATATCCTAGCCTGTGTCCAACAATTGTCTATATCTGCGGCTAGGAACTTATAATCAGCTTAAACATTTCAGGACGGCGCTAGCCTTGTGGTTGTTGATGAATCTACTGTTGGTCGTGGTGCCACGGTATGGAGCTTACGCGATGGCCACTCTAGGCGTGACGCTGTGTGCAGCCGCTGGCGGCTACTGGGCTTCCTTACCTCATGCGCCTTTAGTTGTGAGGCTCGACGGAGCCATGCTGTTCTTCTCGCTAGGATGGTGTTTTTGGCTTGTACTGATAGCAGGTAAATAAAATATTATTACGTCATTATTTATATTGAGTAGTATTACCTATATTTTCTTCGCATCCTAAATTTAACCTAAGGCAGTAAAGACGTGTAAAGTTACTTATCATATTTACTTACTGTTTCCAGGCTGTGTGTGCGTGGCAGTAGGTTTAGTGATAGCAATACTGGATCTAATATGGCCACATCGGTTCTCCACGGTATTGGAGGTAGACTATGATACGCCTTACGATAGGCACGTGCTCATTGTCGACAGCCGGCAGCGAGCAAGACCTCAAACACAAGTCTCATTACCTTCGAGGATATTAAGGTAAATCTAAATAAACTTACAATAAATATAATTATTGAAACGAATATTTGAGATTTCTTTTCATGCAGCATTTTCTAATACAGCCTGATAAAATATGCCGCAAGAAAGATCGATGTACCTATGCGTTTTTATTTTTGCTGATGATTAAGGTGATCTTCAAACTAAGTATTTGGAGAAAAGCAGACTGATGGGTTTGAACATAAAAATTGCAATGTGACGTCGCATCGTAAAAATATACGATTACGCAAGACGCATCGCAAGCACTTGCGAATTGTTGTTACGTATTGATGGACGT
Organism: Laspeyria flexula; assembly: GCA_905147015.1. Taxonomy (NCBI): domain Eukaryota; kingdom Metazoa; phylum Arthropoda; class Insecta; order Lepidoptera; family Erebidae; genus Laspeyria; species Laspeyria flexula. Next base: position 9,662,739 of record LR989962.1, on the reverse strand, counting down.
CGAAAAATAGTCAGCTCACCCGAACCGCAGAAAGGAGACGACTTTCAACACGAAATCACATTGCAGCAATTTGCATTGCAGTTTTCTGCGTTGCAAATTCGCATCGCGCCGATTCGCAGCTTTGTGCTTTATGTTTTGGTTCAATGATTGTACTTGCATTTCCTATATCTAAAAAATACGGTTAAGTACTTATAATATGAACTGCTAACTGCTAGCTTTAAAATAGTATTAAAATTTGCAGAAGACTCTCATCAAAGACTCGAGATACAGATGTTCCCGTATCGATGGCTGTGGTTAGCGAACGAGGACGAGACAACCCCGCCTACCAACACGAACAGAGGAAACCAAACTCACCGTGGAGGTACCCGCTCTTCAGAAGACAGATTGATAGGTAATTATCATCGTTTATAAAGATAATGGTGACGTGGTATATTAGGCTAAATTCCCTTCACATCCTGTGGAGGAGACCCGTATCCAACAGTGGGACGTTTATGGGTTGAAATGATGATGATGATTACATATATTTAATCATATCTTCTTGGGTGGAGGCCTTTCCGAGAAGTATTATATCATATACACCACCATATTATTTGAACCAAAGTACACACTATGTGTCGATGGAATCATTAAAGCCAATAATAATAATAATATTCTACCACATTTACACAGCGCCATCTAGTCCCAAAGTAAGCAATTATATTTGCTTGTGTTATGGGTACTAAACATTTTTTTTTTGTAAAGACATACATATTATAGATAAATTACACCCAGACACAGAACAAACCTTTATGCTCATCACACAAAGATTTGTCCTGGGTGGGGATCGAACCCACAGCACCCCAGCAGTCAGGGTCACTAACCACTTGACGAACAGGCCAGTCGAAAAATTTTAATACATATTAAATTATTACATAACGGGTCTACGTCACGTATTATATTTTAATATACATTTATAAAATTTCAGAGCGGACTCAGCATCAAGTCTAGGATCAAGTATAAACGGTAACAGTTCCGGCATCAAGATGTCGCCACTAGCTACAGGTGGTGTCACTGTACATCCACCTTCTATACCTCCGCACAGGTAATTACTATAACAATATTTACTAATATATATCATACAATACGGACATACGGACTGGAGAGGCTGGTAGCCTCTCCAGACTCCAGACAGACACTAGGTAGGTATATCATGGAAGTTCTGAGTACGTGTTAAGTTGAGGTGAAAATTCGTATATAGAGTGTGAAAGAAATCAGTGGTGTGTGTGTGTGTGTGTGTGTGTGTGTGTGTGTGTGTGTGTGTGTGTGTGTGTGTGTGTGTGTGTGTGTGTGTGTGTGTGTATTTGAGTGTCTTTAGGAAGGAAGCTCTGTTTCATAACTGAGAGACTTTAGCTACGAATCACGATGTTAGGATCCTTTTGTATTTGTACTTTCCTAATAAACGTTTAAGTCGTAACACTTGCGTTTTTAGACCTGCCTCGTCGACGATGCCCATTTACTGGCACATATGTCACATAGATACACACTGTCACATAGTTATAAGATATTTAGATAATACTGGTGTTGAAATGATATAAAAACAATAATAAATCCATCCTTAATTTAAAATGTTGTTTCAGATTCAGACCACAAATACCAGCAGCGGAGCGGGTGAAAGACATGTGGTGATTAGTGTAATAGTAGCATAATTTATAAATACTACACTATACGGAATCAATAAGAGTGTTATTGGCATTGCCTTATAATTAAGCTACTGATCTCTGTCTTAAGGCATTGTCAATAAACTTAGAAACGACGAAGTCGCTTTAAAAATGAGATATTTATATTTTTAGGCGAAAATTAAAACAAATTAATGATTAAAACTATGTGTACTAATACGAATGTACTTTTGGCTCAAAGACTTCATATTTTGAAACAGCTCATTCATATTTAGGTATTTGATTGAAAATGTGATATATATGACAACTTTAGCCAATAGACAAAGAATACAAATTGTAAATATGTAAATTATAGTTAGGTAAGTGTCTAAAATATTTGTAAAGAATACGTCCAGTGTCATAAACTAAAATGTCTAAGGAGTTTAGATTTGTATACCTCTTAAACTATAATCTATAAAATTGAGATATGACTGCATCGACACAAGTGAACACTTCGTGCCATGTTATATACAGAACAAATTAAAATTTATGAAAAATATAATTGAGAAGTTAGGTTTAAATAATTAAAAATTGTGACAATAAACACGGAAGGGGATCAACAATGACCAGAAATAATCGCCAAATCGTCTTGTAAACGATAGAACGACGAACTCTACATACCTACTAACTGTTTGTAATGCATGTGAGAATAGTGAGCCCAGTAAAAATATCTCGGCTAAACCTCATAATATTTTGAGCATAAATGCAAGTCGCCTGTTTAGTCAAAGCAGTCAGAAATTTCCTGGTTCTGCTTTATAACAATAAATGATTCGATGACTGACATTATTGAAGTATTGTCTAAAACTGACAAATTGTATGCTTTTGGAGTGGACATTGTTATTCCCGAGTTCAACTACATTCAAGTTAAATGACATTGAAACAGTCATCAGTTTCAACCAAACGCGTAAAACGAATACTGAAGCCAGACATATACTTGAATTTACTAAAATAGAAACAATAACATCGCACTAATGAAACATTTCGGTATTCTATTACTAGAACGAAGTCATCTAGATGTATGATTAGTTAAGTTATTTATTTCTATACTTTCAGCCAGGTGTGTGTGAATGTATTGTGTCTAGCCATTTTATATAACAATCACAAATTATATTCTACGTCACTTAGTGGTAACTACGTACATCACAATAATATTCAATGTTGTGAAGATGTGTTTGCAACAGTGAATGTGTATTGTACCCTTATTATAATAATAGTCCATAATATGCAGCGAGAATTGTGAATGAAAGGTCATAAAATGTATTTATTGTGATTGAAAAATAGAAAATTCAAAACATAAAACTGACTTTTATTAATCATAGAACAACACTAAAACTTTTAAAATGACACAAGTGTCACTATAGTAACCAGTATTACATCTAATAGTATCACCTCTAATGGTGTTCCTATACTTTACCTCACCTACGTATATCCAATCGATTTGCACATCTCTTTTTCATTAAAAATATCAGTTGGAAAATAAAAAGACTTTTATATCTATATATTTTTACTCTATATTGATCAGAAAAATACATCACCAAAAATACATTTCACACAAATCGCTATTATAATAAAGTTATTAAAAATATTAAAGTAGAATATCATTTATCAGCCTTTTATTAGGAAAATTCTAATTCATAAAGCTCAATGCTTTTTTATAATGGTTTTATGAGAAAAATAGGAGTAGATAAGTTATGTAGCTAGATTACTAATACAATTTATTTTAAGGATTGGCTGAATAGCTTGTTACCTATATATTTTTAATTTAGTGATAATTTTAAAAGCCATGACCTATCTACTGATGTTTCTCTACAAAATTTATTGCCTGATTTTCACATGAGAATTATCTAATTTGAATACATTATACGTCGAAGTTAAAACTATCTTATAAATGAATAATTGAATACCTGCATGAAAATACTTTTTTTACATTTTTTTGCAAACTCTAAAAAAAGTTTTATGAATGTTCTTTCTATTTTCATTCTATACATGCTGCGGATCTTTGACGAGATGGTCGAGGTTGAGTTGACAAAGGAATGCGTTCCAATTGACGTAACCCTCTTTTATAATCGTTTCATAGTCGGCCCATAGTTTACACTACAGAGAAGAAATTAAGAGGTGATTATTGCCAATTTTTAGTAAACTCGGCGTTTAACGTGTTAACGTTGAACGCCGAGATTCCAGACATAATAGAAAATCTATTGTTTGGAGGACACCGGTGACCCCCATGGCGCTCAAAGACTTAATGTAAAAGTACTGATGCTATATTTATAAAGTGGGTTTTTAGTCAGTGAGGTAAAAAGTAAATTTACATAAAAAGAAAAGAAGGCAAAGAAAGTAGCTTAACCACAAGTGCATTATTGGTATTTAAGATGTTTGATTTTTGGTCGATAACTAGTAAAACATAAAATTTGCTGTAAAATCCATCATTTAAGAATGATGATCGCAGTAACAAACCGACGTGACATACCTCTGTATCCTTCACTGGTGGTGCATGCCTCACAATCTTTTCAAAGTCAGCGTCGCACAAGTTGAACACGGGCCTCGTCTGGAAGTCCAGGAAGTCCATCAGATCATCGCACAGAATGTTGCAATGCTCGTCCCTCTTCAAACTGTCAAGTTATAAATTAACATTATTAGGTATAAGTATTTTATTCTCTTGTAAACTCAAAGTTTCCATAAACATTGATGTAAGCATCAAAATATAGCATCACGCCTTTTTCCCCTAAGGGGTAGGCAGAGGTTATTAAAACACACATTTCGCCAGCTATGTTTGGTCCCATGAAATATGGGGCGAGCCTATTGTCAGCATCCGGGAACATTTCTTTACCAAACTCCGGAAAAATCTCAATACTGGAATTTCATGATCGAAAAGTCCAATACCATTTTCACCCGACCCTGGAATCGAACCAGGAACCTCTCTCACAGCAGTCGTATATACTTCCCGCTGCGCCACCGAGGCAGTTTGTTGTGATTACCTACTGGTATCTTACATTTCTTAAGATATTGGTAGGTAACGGGATAGTTATACGTAAGAACAAATATTGACGTATATGTAGGTAGGTGCACAATCTCTATCTAACGTCAGTCCTATAAACTCTGGCTACGAGACCAGGCGTATCATTAGATAACCCCTCTAATATATTTCAGTGATATAACGACATAAGTGTCATGAGTATTGTTTTCAGATATTTTCTTTACTTGTGCACCTTGCCAAATTGTAGATGATTGTAGGTCAACGAGAAATACTCATCAATATATTCGACAAAAATGGAGCATTCACGGTTTCTTTTGATTGCGTTCACTTAGAACTCTGATTTAATCCTATAAGGGTTCCTTTTTTTCTTTTTGAGGTACGAAATCGGAAACGGAAAATATACGTTCTCACTTATAATATAGATACTAATAATACTATATTTTAATGTATAGTGATTTTGCTCTAAAACTTAAAATACATTACATAATATAACAATATTCATATTTAGTACCAGCTATATTAATACTAATTTGGAAACACCGAAGTTACTAAGGTATACTAACACTTGTAGCATGCAGTCCATCAGATCTGTGTTGAGAGGCAGCCGATGTGCACGTAGCAACTGTCGCATACGCTCATACGACAACGCGCCGATGTTTAATTCATCAGCGTGGACCAGACCTTCGCGGAGACGATCACGATCGTCCCAAAGACCTCGGGTCAAATCCGTAAATACGAGAGACCTTTAAAACAAACAAATATTTTATGCTCTAGGTACTAAATATTGAAATTGAGGTGGAAGTTTACATTTTTTAATCACTGATGGTGACAAGTAAGCTTATGGCCTGCCTGTTGGACAATGGTTAGCGTTTTCCGTAGCCTGAGTTGCTGACGTCACAGTGACGTCAAAAGTCATGAATAAATACGATCTTCGGGACGTGTAGCTCAGTTGGAAGAGCTCTAAACACTGAATAACACGGTCGCGGACTTAATTTTTTCCATTATTGTTTAACATATATCTAAGTGGAAATTACCAATTGTATTTTCATTACCTATAATAAAAACCGTCCATTAAATTGAGAAAAAAACATAGAAACCTGTTATATTTGTCGTACCTTATCATCTCTTTCCGTAGACTCGTCTCCTTACCAGCATCACCTCGGAAATATCTAACCAATGTTATAAATTCATGCTCGGTAATTTTTTCACACATCACTTCTAATAAAGCTTGTCTGAAAGAAAGAATTAAATCTAAAACATATATCTTTGTGCTTTTGCTTTCTATACAAAGAAGGCACCACTCACCCTCTCTAATAACAATTTCATTTATGTACGAGAATAAAAAGTTACTTTATAAAAAATTAAGTACAAAAACAAAGTCCTATCTAATAAGGCAGTCTTCGTCACATAGATCAGAATGTATACATACATAGCGTCACGCATTTCACACCAGAGGGGGTAAGCAGTTTTGTATTACATCCATATTTCACCAGCTATATTAAGTCCCATGTAATAAGAGGCAAGCTTATTTCATGAAAGAAAAATCCAAAACCGTTTATGTCCGACCCAGGGAATCGAACCTGAGACATTGCGCAGTAGTCGTACAAACTCCCACCACAGCCACAGGGGAAGTTAGCTTTAATTCTATGTTGTGAATATTAGATAATTATACGCTCCAGTAATAAACAATAAAATAACACAAGAAAAAAACATGTACATAGGCGAGCTTATTCCAATTTGAATTTTCTGTCAGCAAGCCTAAAGAGTAGAGCAAAGAGATATAGTGTGACAACAAAAGAAGTAGCTATAGAAGCAAATGTAGAGAACATAAAGTTGAATATGTACTTACTTGAAGCACTTTACGGACATAAGTTCTTTTTTCTCCGGATGTACAGCTTCCATATATTTCGCTACAAAATTCTTGTAACCATTTTCTTGTGAAGCCAATGTCCGGCGAATCTTATCCATTATCAAAGGCACATTAGCCATATGATACTGAGAACAGAGAAAATGGTAATTAATATTTATTCTAGAAGGATCTAATCTAATACTATGATAGAAAGAATTTTTTAACATAAATGAATTACACCTCACATTGGTCTAGGCAATGACTATATTTTTTTGAAAGGTTTTATTTACAACTAGCTGTGCCTGCGACTTCGTTCGCGTGGACAACTAATCCACTACTCGTGGTCGTATTTTTTTTTTACGGAACCCTAATTATTTTCCAAAATCTAAAGTTACTCCTTGTGATATTAGCTATCCGCTAGTGAAAGTTCCGTCGAAATCGTTCCAGCCGTTCCAGAGATTAGCCAGAACAAACAGACAGACAGACAAAAATTTAAAAAAATGTTATTTTAGTTTATGTACCGTATATCATGCATGTAGTAGAAAGCGGTTATTTTAATATTACAAACAGACACTATTTTTTTTTTATTTGTATAGATAATAATACTAATACTATATAGTTAAATACAGTATCACGTCTTTTAGCCGAAACATATATAGAAACAAGTAAGAGTAGGTGACTTTTGACATTTCTGTAGTAGTGTAGTGTGTAGGTTCAAGTCCCGTCGTGGGTTTGAATTTTTCCATTACTTGTTTAGCATTTATATAAAAATGTTAAAACAAAGCAAAGGAAATTGTTTAATATTTAATGTAAACCTATTCAATTACGTGCGTTTTGCTATAGATTATGTACACAAGGTGGAGTCTTGTAATGCCACCTGGAAGGAAAGTACTCACTAGTAAAATAATTATCATATCAGCTCAACAACATCCACGGCTGGATATAGGCCTCACATAATTTACGATACACGCCTGCAACCAACGACTACCCGCAACCTTGACCAGGTTGTCGGTCCATCTGGTAGGGCCGTCCTACGCTGTGCTTCCAAGATGTGGTCGCCACTCGAGAACCTTTTTCCCACATCGGCCATTAGTTAACATCGTATAACTATGTTATGTAGTAGTATGGACGTCAAAAACAATTATTAATTGTTTATGACGTCATTTATTCACTAAAATAATGAAAAAGTGCAATATGCATGCCCAACAGATGTGACATAACTGCGTTCGATTGCCGGGTTTGGCAAGCGAATTTCCAAAAATCATTGAACGCACTTTGTTTCTTTTTAAGAATAAACGAATGTTTAATTTTGTCTTTTGAGTAAGAATTGAATATTACCTATCTCCAGTATTAAGAGTACCTTTTCTGCAGGTTGCATTATAAAATTGCACCCTGTATATGCTATGTGATAGAAAAACTCGGTATATTACGACTTTCTGCTGTGCCAAAAAGCGATCTCAAGACTACCAATGCGCTGTCTAGTCTACTAACTGATTCAGTCCTAGTAAGTGATATATTGTAAATACTGACCTGGTCAGGATGAAGCTCCATATACCTCAGTGCATATTCATCAGTTGCTATGAGCCTAAACCGATGTTTGTTGATGACTAGCTCATTACCTACCCACATGTCTTTGTCTGTATATGCCGGTGGCTCTTTAGGGACAAAGAAATCTACATCTGGGAGGTACATTTTGTCTCGTCGGAAAAATTTGCCGCCCTAAAAAACAAAAGGTAAGTTATTTATTTATTTATGCTGAGCGTGTTGCGACAGAACAGAAGTAGGTTTAGCACAGACTACTTGAGCCTTCTCCCAACCACTACTTTACTGTGTAAAACTAAAAGAACTTTTCTATTTTGAAAAAACCGGTTAAGAGCATGTCGGATCATGCTCAATGTAGGGTTCCGCAGCAAAAGAGCTACGATGTTCATATACACTAGTATTTGAAAATAATCCAACCGATTTTAATGAAATTTCATGAGTCTATTAAATTGTTTCAGCTTGAAAGATTGAATCATTTCGAGAGAGATATGTGGCGCTATTGGTAGGATAACGTCCACATACAGAGTGGAATTATGGTTTTGTTCTTATTTATTTCAACACATTTGTTAGATAATTCAATCCTTATGATTGAACCTATAGATCTATGGCATAAAAGTACAGGGAGTTATTTTTTTTTTAATTTTAGATAAGTAAGTTTTTCAATTGCTGAGTAAGCAAATTTATTTGATATTTTTTTTTTAAATGCAAGTCTTTACCCTTTATAAACAAGCAACTACTTTATCTTAGTCACTATAAAGGATTAATGCTAAGGATTTTGTATTTGGTACAAAATTATCCAACACCCAAGTTCAACGACTATTACTGCTAAACTAATAAAGTTATCTTAACCGCTATAAATAATGTTCATTTAAACGTCATGAAATGCACTATCATCATGAATTTTCCCAGATTTTTCAAGCCAGCAGTTTAGCTTTTAGAGGGCAGGGATGCCCTACTGGAACAAAAATTTGCTCTTTAAAGTTTAATATTTCGTAAATGGACCATTAAATCGAAAAAAGTTAGTAACCCCCAAGTAATTTTAGAAAACCTATTCAACGATACCCCACACGATTTTTTTGTCAACATGTGACAAATAAATATACATCCCCACTTCACATGTATGGGAGATACCCTAAAAAAAATATTTTCCAAAATTTTATTTTACCACTGTCGACGTAATTGATATACATAGGTACTCCTACAAAATTCTAGTCAGAACTACGGAACCCTAAAAATTTGTCTCAATTCAGTAGAAATATGGTAGCATCCTATTATTACAAATGAATATAAGATATTGACAGACAGTTAGTGAGAGAAGACGATGAGAATTTAAAAAAATATATACCTACTTTAAAATTGTAACATTTTCTGAAAAAAATGTATAAAATTGTAAGTGAAATCATACCAGGAAACCTGAATTACGTTCGCCCAACTCAGTAACTCCAATTGTATCATCACAGAGGAAGTATTTGATTATGAAGTATCGATCAGTATCCACCGGGTTGTCGTTTATTAGTCGAGCGGCAAAGCGAAGCACGTGAGAATCAAATCCAACCCTGACAAAGAATAAAAGTCGGTGAAAACGAACATGCATTTCAATTTTGGTCATTTTCACCTCAAAAGAAAAAAATGTTGTCTGTCTGTCTGTCTGTTTGTTCATTTGTTCATTCAAGAATATTTTTCTCAAAAACCATGAAGAGATATCAAGCTGAAACTAATATCAAATACTCAGGTATGCAATCCGTTGTTGCAATAAAACAATCAGACTTTTAAGTAAATGCATTCAAAAGATACAGCCGTTACTTAATGCTCCATTTCAAGTCAAAACCTATAGGGAATCCTATCTGTTAACGCACACGGCGGCAAAATGGCACAAGTGGCCGTCGCGTGCTAAACACGCGGCTCGAGTTCGAATCCGACACCAGTATCAAGTGGATTTTACTTTGTGGAATTTATATGTACTAGCGTAGCGTAGGCGACATACACTAGAAGAAATTCTAAGTGTATGTCTGATCCACCAACCTGCATTAGACCAGCGTGTGCGGATTATGGCCTAAACCCTCTCAGCTCTCTAGATAGAGGAGAAAAGGACTCGAGCCCAGAAGTGGGACTTTAATAGGTATTAGGTAATGCTGATGATGTACCAAGTATCGGCATAACTATGACCAGTTTTCAATACTGAGAGGAATTCGCTTCCATAATGTAAGTACCTATAATGTATGTACTATGGTAGAAAAATCTGACCTGTCTTTATGCAAAAACTTCATGAAGTCTCTATGTGGCGCTTTAGGTGCAACTGTTCGACAATTTTCTGCGGAGTCATCATAAGAACCATATCCATTCCATGGAGGTAACTCGCGCTCATTTATTGATAAAATTTTTGCCGCTTGTTCTTCTTCAGGTGAATCTAATGTTCTAAAAGTATCTGCAAATCGGAACTTTAATAATATACTGTGCGTAGGGATATCTTCCTTCAAGAATAAGAATAGTATGATGCTAATGAATCAGTTATTCAGTTACCTTTATTATTTAGTTAACAAACTAACCCAACTGCTTACAGCGCACAATGGCGAAAATCAAAACAGCGACAACATCAGTTTAACAGCCACATGTCCAGTGGTAATAATACAGGTCTATGAGTGACAGATAGTTAATTTTATTTTTAAATTTGTATTATTTCTTAAGAGTTGTCACTGTCATGTTCCATTTTCAAATGTTTATAATATACTCGTATGAAGATTTTAAAACCGAAAATTTTAAATTTTACACTCAAGATTTCTTACATACATACATGCTTTGCCTCGACAATAGCAAATACAACAAAAAAAGAATTAGTCAAATCGGTCGAGCCGTTCTCACGTGAATCCAACACATACTTTTCGGCGATACATTTTTATATACATAGATTTCCTAAATTGTAGGTATATAAGATTGGATGATTGATATATCAACACACAGCCTAAACTGCTGGGTCTATAAAGATTCGTTTTGTAGCATCGGCGCGCACTAAGAAAGGATTTTTCAAAATCCGCACGGGATAGGGAAAACATGATACACTTTTGGTTTAAAATGGCTCTGTTGCCTTAATAGAGTAAGATCCCAGAGTTCCCAGACTTTATTTTGCTAGCTTTAGCCGACGCGACGGCTAATTTTCAGGAGTCCAGTACTAAAGGTAAGTAAACTAACTTTTATAATAATATAATATAATATAATATTCTACCACATTTACACAGCGCCATCTAGTCCCAAATTAAGCAATTATATTTGCTTGTGTTATGGGTACTAAACAACTGATATACTACTTAAATACTTTTTTTTTTTTGTTTTTGTAAATACATACATATTATAGATAAATTACACCCAGACACAGAACAAACCTTTATGCTCATCACACAAAGATTTGTCCTGGGTGGGGATCGAACCCACGACCTCCGGTTTAGCAGTCAGGGTCACTAACCACTAGACCAACAGGCCAGTCATTTTCACTTTTACTTTTATTTTTTCTGAGTGCTGATTTTTATTTATGTTTTATAATAATAAAAGTAATCATTTACATATTGTCAAAATGAACTTTAAAATTATAAAACAGTTTAATTGTGGAACACGATTTGATTTTTATTGTATAAATTAAATTAGGTTTAAATTTTAAGTTTTTTGAGCATTGTTTTTAAAACTGCTCTTTGAGCTCTCTGTACCTGAAGCACTATTGTTTTATGATATATAGAAAAATGTTAATAATATCAACACTCCCAGACACGTCCTACGGGCGGTTATTTTAGCCTTTAAATTTCCCAAAACTGACATACCCACTTTCTGGCCCGCAGGCTGTAGTTTGGAGACCCCTATTTTAGCTATTAATACAATGTCTCTGTTATATTATAGAGAAACAACAAGACGTTATTTTCAGAGCATGGCAGGTATCTATAGACTGACCTCAAGAAAGCCACATCAGTTTACTTGTCAATATTTTTAGTAGGTAAATATATTAAACTCACCAAACCCATAGGTGACGCGATAATACTCCTTAGTATAGGGATCACAATCAGTAAGAACAATTTTACGACCGTACACGTTAAGCACGGCGCCAATGCTGAGATCTGCAGGTGAATACGACGGTACCAACGGACCACCAGTCATTTCTACCTGAGCCGGTAATTTCTACAAAATATTTAGCAATTATACCTTTGTTATGGTTTAAAAACATTTAAAAAAAAATGTCAAACGACGAAGAATCAGGCATAACTTATATGGGTTACGCATACAGTCTCGCCGGCCCAAAGAAACCCAAGGGTACCTAAAGTATACCAACGGACCTATGCACCGCGCTGCTTTGAATTGTTGAATGGGCCCTGGAACCTAATACGTCGTCAGCATCCCACCCAGCGACAACCCCTTACGGGGCACCGACACCCAGCCCCTTGCGAGCAAGCACTAACTCAAAATGACAGCGTCCGACGCTGTCGGCCTACGCGGAAAGATGCGGGTAGGTAATAAAACGTGACCCGCGACCAGAACGAACTTGACATTCCGTGTCCAGTGATCTTCTAATTGATATATGCGGGTAACCACCCGCAAATCTTTTGACGGTTGTCAAAAGATTTAATTAGTCAAGTCAAATCGGATTTTTTTTTTATTATTGTTTAAGATTTATCAATAATGTCTACGAAAGAAAGAAAGATCATGATCATGATGACATCCGACGGCACTTAATGATCAATATTGTTTTAAATACGCTGAAAACACAAGATTTTGCATAGTTGCGCCACATTAATAAAAACTCACTCTCGGTAATCGCATCCTTTTCAGTAACATAGAGCCAGTTTCTTTTCCAGAGCTATGACTTGGTGACTCCTTTATTTCCATTGTGTCATCCGCTAAGAAGTAATGAATCTCCAGGTTATGCATGGCACCAAATTTTGCATCACGATCGTCCCAGTAACCATAAAACCTGAAATATTTTCAAAGCGTGAATAGATTCCACAGATTTTGTAGCATATAGCTCGCGGTTTCAAGAATTTTGTTTAACTTTACACTTGACGTAGCATTTTGGTGCTAAATATAATATATAGATTTGCACTTACCTAGGTTGCAAGTTAAGATATTAAAATAATATGTCAACAAAATCTTGTAAATGGCTTCTCCCAAATTTACAGCTAGTGAAATTCAATACAATACAAAGATGCTGATTGTTCCTAAACGTATTACCTATTACTTAGTACCTACAACCTACCTTAAAACTTGTCTATCAAAATCCAAAAATTGTTTAAAACGGAAATGTTTTGGTGGGTTTCCAGGGCTCGGTGCTCTCTAAAAAAGAGAAAAAAGAAAATGATGTAATAAATAGTTTTTGGTTTGAAAACAACGAACAATATATTAATAGCTCAATAAATATAACCGACCTCAACAGCATCTGGCCAAGAAATTGGATCTGGCACATTTATGCCCAGACGATTTAAGAACACTCTTGTGAAATTGTCACAGTTTACGATCTGAAATAAAAGAAAATACGTCGAACAAAATATATTTTCAGACACTGCATTAGACTATGGAGATAAGAGCCCAAACCTAGTTTATTTTCAGTTGTAGATAGCAAATGCCTAAAATAACCTATGTATATTCATATCTTAGCGAGCAGAGGATCCTCCAGTCCCAGACGTAGCCAGAAGGGAATTTGGGGGTTCAAATCCCTTCCGAGATACTTATTCAAAAATATTACATTAACATTTTTATTACAGATCGTATTAACTAAAATATTTATCTCTTGCGGATTACCATCTTTTAAGTCCGACAATCGAGCTTCTGTTAATTTTTTTTTTTTTTTTTTTTTGAAAAAGACAACGCCCGCACTAGGGAACAAGCCCTGTGTCGCGGGGAGCTTTACAAACATGAAACTAACGGACACAAAGTACACCCAGACTAGAAACAAATATCTATGAATCACACAAATATTTGTCTCGTGTGGGAATCGAACCCACGTCACCCAGCACGGCGATGTAGTGGCGAGGCGACCACCTTAACCACTGCGCCACGGTGACAGTGTCAGTATTGTTATAACATGTATATTTTGTTGCTTATCTTAAAGCCCCTCTGAACTAAAACTAGACTACTCCCATCAGCCGAATCTAATCGCAGTAATGACCAATAAATTAATTACTTAGGTTATTGTCGTTGACTCGTCCATCTATTTTATTTATTTAATTTTGAACGGCGATCTCGATTTTCATGTAAAAAAGTAGACACCTACATAGGTAATCAAAATCTCACCTTGAATACTTTACCATAAAAAGTGACTTCCTGGCCAACGTTAAGATCAAGTACATCATAGTACAAGTCGTAGCTGTACGGTAGACGGATTCTTTGACGAGTTATCAGCGTACCTAATTTAAAAAAGAAACTCTTATTTTATATTGGTATAAATAGACTAATTATGAGGAAGAGTAACATAAGTGAAATACAAGTAAATAGCAGAATATACATAGTGTATAGTAGAAGAACGTGCGCTATCATTTTTACAATACAGTCCTCAACAAACAGTCCTTCAAAAGAGAATCAAGACGACGTGGTTGCGGTACCTACAGAGAACAACGCAGCGGCGCACGCGTGCGTCTCCGGGTGAAAAAAATACAAAACTGGAGAACTTTGGCTACAGATCGGTAATTAATGTGTCGTTCCAATTAGAAATATCTGTCCTTTCATATTTTCTAATAATTTATTCCAGGCATTTGGGCATTAAATCTGTTCCATTTTCGTTCCGTTATCTAAAGTCAATTCATAAATATTATATTACTTTAGCTAATTTTGCTCTATCTTAATATCCCTGTGTGATTCATTCTTACACAAAAATACATTGTTAGATGCTCAGTAAATTTCATTATCTTGAGGTCCTCGTTAAAGGCAACTACCCTTTAACGAGGATCTAAGATAGTGAAATTATTTTTTTATTGCCTAATGTGGCAGATGATCTAGCGGCCCGCTACTACTAACCTAAAACTGTAGCGGCGGCGGCGGAGCCATCGCTCATGGACGTTGACAATTTTAGGGGCACAGACAAGCCGCTGCCTAGCTTTGATGTGACACAAATTTTAGAAAAGATGGATTTCATGGAGACAAATATTTAGTAATTTAAACTTAAACGTTTTTCCTGGCATACATTTTGTAATATTTGTGTTTGGTCGTAAGTAGTCTAAAGAATTGTGGTTCTGAATACCTTGCCACAATCCACTGTTTTGTGTCTTGGGTTCCGTCACCTTTATCGTACCATCTTCAAGATAGAAGAAGATAACAACTTTACGCAAGATGCTCGCCCCGACTCGCATTTCATGTAAAGATTGTTGGAAGAATGCTTCGAATCGTAGGATCTAAATAAGTGTAAGCAGAAATTACAGGTCTTTTCCCTTTTATTTACAAATGGTAATGTATTAAATATATGATGAGTACCACTAACGTATCTATGTGATAAGTGTACCTGAACTAGGTAAACCTGTGTTTTAGACAAAATTAGTCTAAGAGTTATACAGTATTTCTGCAAAATATACAAAAATTACTATTACAACAACAATGTTATAAATTAAACTTAGGTATACAGTGTAAATTATACCTAGCCAAGTACCTAGTATTTTAATAAACATCATCAAAACTAGGTACTTGTTGTTGAAAAAATAAATTTACTGTAACACTATTTAATTACTATCATGATGATACAGAGAAGTTATTAAAAGGATATGCTTAAAAGAACTCATATAAAGTTTTCTTACACGGGTTATAAATTTTGATTTCAGAAATTCCAGTATTGAGATTTTCCCAGGGTTTGCTAAACAAATGTTCCCGGTTGATGACAATAGGCTCACCCCCTATTTCATAGGACCAAACATAGCTGGCGAAATGTGGGTGTGAAACACCTCTGCCTACCCTTTCGGGGAAAAAAGGCGTGATACTATATAATTTAGATGTAAATGCGTGTTCAAACCAGTTTTTTTATTACACATTACTTTAGAACAATAAAGTCCTGATCTACTCTCTACAACCCTTGTCTGCTTTACAATAAAAGAACCTCACTAGCTGAATCGTCATCAATCATCATCCATTCACCTTAATAGGATGAAGTAGCAGGCCATGAAGTAGACTTAGGTATATATTCAGCATTAGACTAGTCGTATAACATCATAAAAATCTCACGTCTGCCCTACTATAGATATTTATTTGTTTAAGAAACTTACATGTTTATCATACATTAACCAGGTTGGTAATTCTGGAGCTTGTTTTCGAGCATATATGGAAGGTACCCTATGAGTACTTTCGTCTTTGTCGACCAACATATTCACTTTGTCAATACTCGTAAATATTGGGCGCATTCCAAAGCTTTTTTTACCTATCTGAAATTTAAAAAAAAACTGTAGACTCAGCACTATAAATATAATTTATTTGCCAAATTCTTTACAGTTGGAAGTCGAGGGACGAGATCTTTGCACATGGTGAGCAGGCTACACACGCAACAGCTCCCAAACAGGATAATATTAGGTGGTAGGTACTACTAGAAAATGTTCATTTGAATATAGCGCCTTATGTCACGCGATGAAGTTCATTCGCTTAATGCTGTGCACGCCGAAACCTCGCAATGGCTAAGGCTGCCCCTGCGCAGAGTATAATACATACATAAAGCAGATAAGAACCTAAGTAGCTTACACTCCGCAGTACGAGAACGCTTTTATGCACTCTGCACTTTAAACTCTATTTAACTCTTGCAATGTCATAATCAACAGTACTTATTACTCGCATTATCTTATAATAACGCTCTTTCAAAAGCTTTTTATAGGTACTCGAGCCGAAATGTATGTAGAAAAAACAATAACAAAATTTTACTTATTATTTGAGAGAGAACACGGTCTACGAGGAATTTGAAAGATAGGTATTCAGAGAAATTATTCCCGTCGTGCTTCGCCCTTACCTCATGTGCAGGCAACCATAGAGTATGATAGAGACTACTGTAGCTCAGACAGATTATAAGATAAAACATTTGTCGACATTAACGTTTCATATTCCTTTTTATCCTCGAAAACTGAGCTGATTCAATAATTTTTCCATCAAAATTTTCAGAAAGAGTATGGCTTGGGTCCTATATTTTTTATTATATAAATAGCTTATCGAGTTCGCAGTAAAGGCTAATTTTAATATTTTCTATACCTACTTAGTCGTTTTTGAAAAAAAGGAAAGTTGTTCGTTTGTTTTAGAGGCATGTTCATGAGGTCAGGAAGAGAACAGGGAAATACTAGTAGCTTCTGTCGAGGCCCTTGTGCACACACATTACCCGATATGAAATCTATCCTATAGGTACTGTACCTACCTACCTAGAATTAATAGCATAGAATTTGTTTTATGATTACTTACTAGTGGATTAGTGCCATATCCCGGTAAAAGCGGTAATCTCGGATTTCGGATACACATGATGACTATAATTGTAAATTAAAGATTAATAAAAAACTACCCGCACTCACAAAATCGTTGATATTGAAATATTATAAAAGTTTTAATATTGCTATGGCAACGATATAAAAGTAGGTACTTGCTAGAGAGGTTGCAAAAGTAGTGCCTTTAAAAAAAGTTTTTAAATAATATTGTTTATACCCAAATTATGACACAAATCGGATCCTAGATCTATAAATAAAACCTGCGGTAGCGCGCGGATCCTAGGTCTGTGAATAATTCAATATCAGGCTGTACCAAATAAGGTTTCAGAAAATATAGTACTTAATTAAAAAAATATTAAACAGCTTTCAGTATCTTATTTTATTTAATTTTCATAAAAGATAGAAATAATTATTATATAAAAATTTTGCTAAATACATTTTAAAGGTTGAAAGAGCTATGTATAACAATAGTCACATTCCTATACAAATATAATACTTATAATAAGGTCAGAACAAGATAGTTTTCAAAAGAGTAAATCTACTTTGTTGGGTTCGACTTTCGAAATCAAATAGGGAAACCACTTTGTTTGCTATCAACTAATAATTTTGTGGTTCAATCGTGACCGGAACAAAACATTTCCGTAGATTACATACTGAGGTAGGTAATAAATTGCGTTTTTACCCGACTGCCAAAAAGGAGGGTAATGTTTTTCGCACGTTTGTACAGTCAGCATCAAAAGTAGCTACATCATCATCATCGTATCAGCCCAACGACGTCCACTACTGGACCTAGGCTTCACCTAAAAGGTGGTTGGCCTACTGCTACCACACTGGCCAGACGGGTGGGTGCAGGGTTTTTTCGAGTTTTCCTTCCCTAGCACAGTGTTTATGGCGCGATTATCCCTTAATCGCCTTTTACGACATTTTGGGACGTGAGGGAGTGGTGACAAACTCATTCTTTGGCTCCGTCACCACATGGAGAATATGTACGTATGTAGGATAAGTATATGTATGTATTTATGTGGGTATGTAATTATGTCTGTTCCGTTGTAACTACCTCCTGTAGCCTTAACAGCTTGGCTGATTTTGAAGTATGGTGTGTCATTAGATTCGTATTCTTCCCTGTGGTGCATAAGGATGTGACGAGTGTGTCAATAAAAAATCAATATGGCGGACGTAAACTGTTAAAATAAATTATTTTTTGGCCAAAAATTGCAATAGAATGACGAGTCATGTGAGGGAAAACTCGAAATATTTATTCTTTTGTATAATAAAGCTAGATGTATATTATTGTATAAAATAATTATATATGACCCTGAAAAAGTTTTTAAGACTACTAAAAGTGCAAGGTATATGTGTAGGTGTAGTAGGTACTGGTATACGTAAATTCATTATTTATTTTAAAATTAATGAGGTATTAGTAAAACGCATTTTGTATTTGATTACACAATTATATATTTTAGTTTATAAATATTTCATTTATCACTTTTAGGCTGTTTGGCGCATGGACCGACTTAATTTTTTAATTGAGCAGCTCTTGTGATTTCCATATTAGCCCTATGCTCTAAGTATTAGGGTTGTCGAAATATATATTTTTTTTTTAAATACCAAAATTATCACTCGCTTGTCATATTTTTTTTGTTTATAGTATAAGAGTACCAAATAATTGTTTTATTTTCATACAATAATTGTTTGATCGTAATTAATTGTTATTTTATGAAATTTGTGAAATATTGGGTATTTTTTCAAAATATTTAAAAAAAAACTATTTTGACAAGGGTAATACTTAAGGTATAGTGAAAAACAAAGCTAGAGCTACCCAATCCCCAAAAAAAAAATGTTGGTCCATGCGTGAAACATCCTATATACAGAATAAAATACATGAAAAATGTGATTGAGAAGTAGGTGTAAAATAATTAAAACTTGTGACATTAAACACGTAAGGGGTAATAAACTTAAAACTGACTTTAATTAACCTTAGAACAACACTATAATCTAAACATAACATAAGAGAGTAATTATTAATAAATCAGTCACACACTTATAGTAATCTAATAATAAATAATCTATACCTATTACAATATTGTTTTTATTAGTATCGCTTATCGTGTTCTTATACTCTTAGACTATGTACCTCCAATTTGCACATGTTTTCATTATTAAAAATATCAGTTGGTAAAAAGACTTTTATACATACTTGTAGCTCTTTAACAATCAGAAAAAAACAACGCCATAAATACATTTCACACAAATCGCATGTATGAATGTATTTTTGGTGTTGTTTTTACTGATCTATAAATTGTTACAAATATGTAGAAATAAAATTATATTTACAGTCTTTTTAAAATAAGAGTAGATAGATTATGTAGCTAGACTATTAAAAAAAAAATTAAGAGTTGACCAAATAGCTTAATTACGTATATCTTTTTAATTAAGTGTTTATTTGAGAAGCCATAACCTATCTACTGATTTTGTTCTATAAAATTAATTACCTGATTTACACAAATAATCTAGTTTAAACACATTCTACGTCGAAGTTAAAACTATATAATCTTAAAAATGACTACATGAAAATACTTTGTTTCACATTTTTTCTGCAAACTCTTAAAAAAGTTTTATTCTTTCTATTTTCATTCTACTCAGGCTGCGGATCTTTGACGAGATGGTCGAGGCTGAGTTGACAAAGGAATGCGTTCCAATTGACGTAGCCGTCTTTTATAATCGTCTCAGAATCGGCCCAAAGTTTACACTACAGAGAAGAAAATAAAAGTAGATTAATTATTATTTCTATTAAATGAGCACTAAAATGATGAAACACCAACCCTATATAACTTGTTTCATAATTTAAGCATGCTTTAATGTATTTGTAAGAGGTTTTTAGTTAGTGGCGTAAATTTACATAGATATATCAAAAGAAGGCAAGGTAAAGTAGCTTATCCATAAGTGCATTGTTTGTATTTAAGACGTAAGTATGTTTTTTGGTGGATAACTATGTAGTAAAACACAAAATTTGCTGAAAAATATTATCAGTGACAAATCTAATTATTTGCGAATGTTGATCGCAATAAAACCAATGCAATATAGGTACCTCTGTATCCTTGACTGGTGGTGTATGCCTCACAACCTTGTCAAAGTCAGCGTCATACAATTTGAACACGGGCCTTGTCTGGAAGTCCAGGAAGTCCATCAGATCATCGCAAAAAATGTTGCACTGCTCGTCCTTCTTCAAACTGTGAAGTTATTAATAGATATAATAGGAAACTAACAAAACAAGACAAATATTTGTCTTTCATAGATATATGTTTCGAGTCTGGATGTACTGTGTCTGTTAATTGTATGTTTGTAAAGTCCACCGCAATACAGGGATTGATACCTAAATTGTCTTTCTAGACCTTTTATTTTAAAAATCGGCCAAATGCGAGTCGGACTCGCGCACTGAGAGTTGCGTACAAACATGATATTTTCTTTTCTTTAATTGTAAGGTAAGACAAGTAGCTAACATGACAGTTAAAAGTTAGATAAATTTTTATGTATAGGTAGGTGCACCATCTTTACGTAACGTCTCAGTCCGGAATAAACTCTCATCATCATCATCATCTCAGCCTATTGCAGTCCACTGATGGACATAAACTCTCACTCTTACTCTGATTTTTACGCGTATCATTGTATTGTATACCCCCTCCAATGTACATATTTCAGTGATATAACTACACAAGTACGGTTTTCGAATTTCTTCTCGTTCTTATGAAATATATTCTTGACAGACGACGATGATGATGATTGTAAGGAAACTAGACTAGACAACTAGATTCTTGATCTAATAACTGTGAGAGGATTTTGACCTAAAATTTAAAAGTTATGTTTGTACACATAAAAATCTCTAGATTTACCTAGTATCATAATACTAATTTAGGAACACCTAAGTTCAAAAGGTATAAACTAACACTTGTAGCATGCAGTCCATCAGATCTGTGTTGAGAGGCAGCCGATGTGCACGCAGCAACTGCCGCATACGCTCATACGACAACGCGCCGATCTTTGTGTCATCAGCGTAGACCAGACCTTCGCGAAGACGATCACGATCGTCCCATAGACCTCGGTTCAATTCCGTAAAAACGAGAGACCTTTAAAACAAACAAATATTTTTCTTGGTACATACATTTATGTTGGCCTGTAGATTTTCATGGTGAACATACCTAGTCAAGTATAGGGATAGATTGGTGAATTACACCAAAAAGTCGCCTGTGTGCCCTGCGCGTCCAATACAATAATTCCTTGTAAACGTAAAAAGACAGCCTACCTGCTGAATAGAGTGAGATACAGTCGCAACAGCGTTCTGAGAACTGTTAGAGACAGCTACAGCTGTCCTATTTTGAAAAAGTTTGTTCGTAGATTAATAAGTGCTAAGACTGGCATGTCATAATGTTACTAATATGATGGAATAATTTCCAAAAAAAAAATTATATACATATATATCCAAAATATAATTATTATTAATTTAATGGCATTAAAAATTAAGGAGCCGGACATGCTTTCGGCCCGCCTGATGGTTAGCGGTGACCGTAGCCTATGGAGGCCTGCAACACCAGAAGCATCACATACGCGTTGCCGACCGTTTAAAACTCTTTCGCTACTCAATAAACTGGATACCACTACTAATCAGTAGGAGCACAACACTAATGTCAATATAGCTTCGGTCTTCTATAGCAGAAGTATTTCCCCAGGCGGGCAGCTCGGTTTACACGAGGGATACCCATAAAAGCATAGAAATCTGTTATATTTGACGTACCTTATCATCTCTTTCCGTAGACTCGTCTCCTTACCAACATCACCTCGGAAATATCTAACCAATGTTATAAATTCATGCTCGGTCATTTTTTCGCACATCACTTCTAATAACGCTTGTCTGAAAGAAAGAATTAAATCTAAAATATAAAGTTTTCGATTATAAAGAAGGCACCAGTCAACCTCTCTAATAACAATTTCTTTTATGTACCTACTAGTATAAACATGAGACAAAGTTATTTGATCCTACATATAAAAGCAGTATAATGGTGGCCGTACACGCTACGAGAAATCGTTACGATCAGACTGTACAGTTCGAACGGTACCGATAAATTGCTACATGTATGTTATAAAACTGTACAGTTTCGTCCAATTTTTTAAGACTATGCAGTCGAACGGAACAATACGAAAATTTCAATTGATTAATCGGAATCGGATGAACTGTGCCGACTAATCGTAACGTGTATGCGTTCGTTCAGTTTTTTTTGGAAACATTTTTAATTCCGCCAACAAATTGACATGAGAATGAACTCTTCTTTTCATTAGCCATTCTTTGCACTAGATGCTACGATTTTTCCGCTTCACTTTTTTTCCTGCGAATATTAATCCAACAACTGCTAAAACTTCGTCCGTCGAAGCCATCGCTGACACTTGTACGTCGGCACCGTTTATAGTACCGTCTGATCGTAACGATTTCTCGTAGCATATATAGCTTGTATGCCATGTACGATAAATTATACCGTTCGAACTGTACAATCTGATCGTAACGACTTCTCGTAGCGTGTATGGCCACCATAAGTGACATAGGTCCACAACTGGGCATCGTTAAGCAAATGTTTGACTTCGTTATTCGTTAGTCCGTTAATAAAAAAAAGTTCACACGTAGGAATGCCAACATCGCAATTCAAATAAATAAAAACAAAGCTATTTTTTTGAAATATATTCCATAAACTTTTTAGGTCAGCGCGGTGATATATAGGTCAGTCAATTAGTCAGTCAGGGCTTTAAATAAGAATGGATTATAAAGTTGAATATTAAGTATTTACCTGAAACACCTTACAGACATAAGTTCTCTTTTCTCCGGATGTACAGCTTCCATATATTTTGCTACAAAATTCTTGTAACCATTTTCTTGTGAAGCCAATGTCCGGCGAATCTTATCCATTATCAAAGTAACATTTGCCATACGGTACTGAGAAGAGAGAAACATTATCAACACCGATTATCAGTAGTTTATGTACCTATTTAGTACTTATTTATTTATCGCTGCAAGAAGACGATGCAAGGCGTTGGCCATTGATGCACTTCAAACAACGGTGTCCAAGCTCCCAAAATTTCAAATCATTTTTGACAATAAATATCATTAGCAACCCATTAATGTCCCACTGCTGGGCTCGGGTCTCTTCTCCTCTATCTAGAGAGCTGAGAGAGTTTTTAGGCCATAATCCACACACGCTGGCCTTGTGCAGGTTTGTGGATCAGACATACACTTAGAATTTCTTCTAGGGTATGTGGGTTTCCTCACGATGTTTTCCCTCACAATTAGCAGATGGTAAATCACATAACTAGTACATATCAATTCCATAAAGTGAAATCCACGTTGGTACTGCTGGTCGGAATCGAACTCGGACTGCGTGTTTAGCACGCCGGTCTCTTATTCATTCAGCTATCGCTAATAAAAAGTATTGGGATAGATTCTGCTATTGATACTGATTTGCCGACTCTTACTTGCTTATATATATTACGATACGAATGAATATTAATCAGGCCGCTACGCTGGATGGACGGCGCCGTTTAGTAAATCGGCTAGGCTGTAACTGAACGGCCATTTAAAATAGTTGGCTGCAACATACACACTATCAATGCGCTGTCAAGTACTGATTCAGTCCAAATCAAGTAATAGTGTTTATAAGCGATACAAAAATATAACTCTAAGTAAATACTGACCTGGTCGGGATGAAGCTCCATATACCTCAGTGCATATTCATCAGCTGCTATGAGCCTAAACCGATGTTTGTTGATGACTAGCTCATTACCTACCCACATATCTTTGTCTGTATATGCCGGTGGCTCTTTAGGAGCAAAGAAATTTACATCTGGTAGGTACACTTTTTCACGCCGGAAAAATCTCCCGCCCTAGAAACCAATAACTTATATTTCGATTTTGAAATACCTACGTTAGTCACAATTTAGTAGGAATAAGTAAGGCCCACAAAAACCAGAGAAGAGTTTCTTGCCAAGTTCTTCTCAGAGATCAACCTTGTCAGTGAACTGGCCTTAGGCAAATTTGCTGATATCTATTTTTGGCTTTGTATGACGTTCATAAGTATCATGTATTTGATCTAAATGAAATAAAGATTATAACTATGACCTACTATGACTATTAAAAACATAGTTACAAATAAAAAATACATAATTGACCTATGCCCGGTTTCTGAACCATATTGACAAAAGTTTTTAAAAATTATGTCTGAATTATGTTTATTGATTACTTTAAATTAGGATAATAATATTAGGCCTATGGCCTAAGGCCTATGTCCAACAGTGTATTTCATTGGCTGATATGATGATGTAATGAAAATTGTAACATTTTCTGAATTTTATTAATATGTAAAAAATTGATGCAGTTTTATAGTAACACTGGAAACCAAGAGCTATGTCACACTGCCAATGAAATTTCAAAAATGTTTAGCGATTATTTTCTATAGCTCTACAACATGAAATAATATGTTTTAATGTTCAATGAAATCATACCGAAAAGCCTGAATTACGTTCACTCAACTCAGAAACACCCATTGTATCATCACAGAGGAAGTATTTGATTATGAAGTATCGGTCAGCATCCACCGGATTGTTGTTTATCAATCGAGCGGCAAAGCGAAGCACGTGAGAATCAAATCCCTCCCTAATAAGAAATAAATTAAAAAAATCAGATAATATTAGTTTGACATACTCGTACCTTGTAAGCGTTAAGTGCAAATTATGTAATACATATTTTGTGTAATATATTAATAATGGGGGACCGAAGGATAGACCTCTCTGTACCGAAAACTGGGGAAAATGTTCAGAATGGTTGTTTGAAGTTCTACGCAATCGAACAGCTCAGCGTTTTATTGTGTGCATTGCATGCATATTTTGGATGCGTTCATTTACAAATTATATATTATTATGTATTTATTAGTCACTTCGCAATCGTACAGCGACCGAGCTCGACCATTTTATTTTACCATAGAATTATAACCATTAATTTAATCTCAATCTTTTACTAGAGTTTTGTGTTTTAGTATTATACTCATCATCATCATCATCTCAACCCATAAATGTCCCACTGCTGAGGACGGGTCTCCTCCAAAGAATGTGGAGGGAATTTAGCCTTCTATACCACGCCGGCCAGACGGGTTGGTATAGGGTTTGTTTCGAATTTTCCTTTTCTTGCAATGCTCTTGTCTGCATACGTTTACTCCCTTAGTCGCCTTTTACGACACCCACAGGTTGAGATGGGGTAGTGATATTGTGTAAGTATTCTTAATCCGTCAATACACGGAAATGTATTATACTATTAACTTGAAAATATAGTGTTTATGGCACAATCTCTAAAACTGTCCAAAATTTTACAATAAATATTCAAATATTACTTTATTTAGTAACTTTAGCTACCTACATTTTCTATTAAATTTAGTGGCATTGTACTAAGTTTCGGCAGCACTATGCCCAGTTTATAATACTGAGAGGAAATCGCATCCATCATGTATAATGTACCATGATGCAAAATCTGACCTGTCTTTATGACAAAACTTGATGAAGTCTTTACGGGGCGCTTTAGGTGAAAATTTTCGACAGTTTTCTGCGGTGTCTTCATAAGAACCATAACCATTATATGGAGGTAATTCGCGCTCATTTGATATAATTTTTGCCGCAGTCTCTTCTTCAGGTGAATCTAATGTTTCAAAAGTATCTGCAAATAGAAATTTTAATACAGTGCGAGTGCGTATAGCTACTTCCAAGAATAACAGTAGTACAGTACTAATCTTTTCAATCAATATATCCTTTGTTAGGATTATGACAGATAAGTCTTGCTACCCGGTCGAAGTAACATATGTAGGTACTTATGTGTATTATTTAGATAATCGTCACTCATAGTATCAAAGAAGAGGGTTCCGTACCTTAAAACGAAAAACGGATCCCTTATAGGATCACTCCGCTGTCAAGACTTTTTTTTTAATTAATTTATCAACAATACAATAAAATTTAACAATTTAATAGAACTGATTCATTGTACAATTATAGTCAAACACAGGATACTTTTATTACATATCACAGTATTACAAATAGAAATTTACTAACATTAAATAAAAACAAATACTCATGAAATATAAATAAATAGTGTTTAGAGCCCATTCTCTATTTTCAAATCCGTAAAATCTTACTGTATTGTCTGTAAATGTATAAAACTCACCAAACCCATAGGTGGCGCGATAATACTCCTTAGTGAAGGGATCACAATCAGTAAGAACAATTTTACGACCGTACACGTTAAGCACGGCGCCAATGCTGAGATCTGCAGGTGAATACGTTGGTACCAACGGACCACCAGTCATTTGTGTATAAGCCGGTATTACCTACAAAATATTCAGCAATTACACCTTTGCTATGGGTACACATTTTATTTAAATGGCAAACTATAATGAATAATATTGATCGCGTAATGAGACTCGAACCCGGGACCCTGGCATTCCGTGTTCAGTGATCTTCCTATTGAGCTATGTGCCAAAGGACAACCACACGCATAGCTCATTGAATTTAGTAAAACCAAATGTGAGACTGAAATTATTTCAGTATATAATTTATATTTATATTTTTATAATATTTTTCATTTTAACATGTCAAAAACGCTGAGTATTTTACAGAGTTGCCACAATTCACAATTAAACTAACTTTCGGCAATCGCATCCTTTTCAAAAATATAGAGCCAGTTTCTTTTCCAGAATTATGCCCCGACACCTCTATAATTTCTAATGTGTCGTCCGCCAAGTAGTAATGAATCTCCAGGTGATGCATCTTACCAAAATCTGTACCACGATCATCCCAGTAACCATAAAACCTGAAATATATTCGGATTATGAATCGGTTCCACTGAAGGGTTTTTATTTAAATTCTGTGGCATATAGCTTCCTCAAGGATGCAAGAATACTATGTAGCATTACCTACTTTTGACGTAGTATTTTGGTGTAGCGATATCTTAGTTTTTTCATTGCTTATAGTCTGTTTTTCTCAAAGGTAAGTAGGTCATGGGGATTGGGTGAGTAGGATTGCACTTATATTTTGAGACGGACTATATTATAGTCAGTCTCAAAATGATCAAAACTTGAAGAGTAGTCAAAATAATGTAAAAACTAAAGAAATTAAATTTTATGTTCACATTCAAGGTACCTAATCAAAATATTCTATGCAAACAGATTGGTCAAAATAGGTATCTAAGCAAGCAGTTTTTATTAAGTATTTTATGTAAGAGCAGTCAGAGTGTTCGTATTTACATTCGCGAACCTGTGAGCCTGTTTCTCGAAAGCTACAAGCCTTGTAATACAAGTGTATAACCATAGTAACACTTGTAAAATGGCAAACTTACAAGCGTAGCGTTGCACGAAACTGCATTTCACACGTATGTAGATTAAATTGTCAAACAAATTATCAACAAAAAACTGCGTTGACGCTTGTAACTTGTAACTTTCAGAAATTTTGCTAGCAGTAACTGCAGGAGACTCTTAATTTTTATGTAGGTACCGCAAATTTTATATTATTAGTACTGAAACGGAATTAACGGGTCAAACTCTTATACCTTTGGTCAAACATTGGCCATACTGAAAATAATAAATTAAAATCCATTATATAAAATAAATACCTAGGGGATAAGAAAATTGTGCCTGTAAGTTGTATGCAATATTTTATTTTAAATTATGTTTCAAACTTTCAACGATTTCAATCATCTATGTGAAAAGTTCTCATTGATCAGTTTTTCAGAGAGATCATTCCAAATAATTCCAATCGAACTTGTAGAATGGCATATTGTCATAGTTATTTTACAAGGCTTGTAATATTTTTGTGAAACACATTTTAGAAGCACTTGTATTTTTACTCTTGTAGAATATCAGTATCAAAAATAGGCCGCCATTTTAGTGGCTTCATAGTTATCAATTAGTGTCTAAACACACTATGCCGCAGGTACGCAACCAAAATTCCGCGGCTGATTTTACGTTACGACGTATTCGGCTGATATAACACATCATAAGTGCCGAACTTACGCGGCATAAATTCAGTTGTGCAACTTTGTGTGTGTATTCAGTGTCTGGAGCGCTGTCGTGTCCTGTGTTATCTAAACAGTTGGACAGGAAGACGCAAAACAAAGTGGTTCTGTTAGGGTGCCGTTATTATTACTTTTGAGGTGCGAAACCCGAAAAATGGACCAATCGAACTGAACTTCGGTGGCGTATAATGTGTGCTCTATAGTCTAGTGAACTTGTGAACTTGTAAGTTTCGAGAAAAAGGGCCGGCGCGCATTGTTGTCAACCTACCTTAAAACTTGCCTATCAAAATCTAGAAATTGTTTAAGAGGAAAATGTTTTTGTGGCTTTCCAGAGACCGGCGCTTTCTAAAACAAAACAAAAAAAACAAATGCAGTACCTATTTTGTTTAAAAAAAACCAGCATCCACAATAATAGCTCAATTACTGACCTCAACAGCATCTGGCCAAGGAATACAATCTGGTACATTTATGCCCAGACGATTTAAAAACACTCTTGTGAAGTTGTCACAGTTTACGATCTGAAATAAAACAAAAATAGGTGTAAGAAAATATATTTTCATATAATATATTGGTAGGTAAGGCCTAATCCTAATTTATTCTCAGTTGTAGATTATAAAGTAGACACCTAAAGGCGCAGAACAAACAAAGGGGCGCCGGGCGGTGTTGACCGGTCATTATCACCGCTAACTACAGAACAAAGGAAATCCTATCTGCTAACGCACAAGGGCGGCGTGCGGCAAAAAGATCGTGCCGCCGCCACCGCGCCTGTGCCTGCTGCGGCTGCCCGCCCTGAATCGAACAATCCATTTTGTATGCGCCAACGCAGACGACGCGACGACGCGACGACGCGACGACACGGCGGAGGAGGCGCGCGCGGTGCGGGCATTCACGGTCAGACACGGCGCGGACGCGGTCATAATAACCGCGCCGCACCGTCGTTTGCGGTGACTCGGAATAACATAATTATTATTATCTAAATTCATAAATTAACGAGCACCATAAATTTAGTGATCCTCCAGCCTCATGCTGCGTAGCCAGAGGGGGATTTTGAAAGTTCAAACCCTCCTGAAATATTCAAAATATTACATTAATATTTTTGTACAGATCAAGTGAGCTAAAATTGTATCTTTTGCAACTTTCTGTTATTTTTTAGTTAATTATTTTAAAACCTTATTTGGAACTAAAAGTTGGCTACCCTTCGAATCTAATCGCAGTACAGAGTTCAACATCAAATTACTTAGGAACTGCGTCTAAACACAAAAAGGTTACATAATAAGTACGGTCGAATTGGTCGATTGTGTAGTCTAAAGTGTGCGTTGTTTCTAGAGAACGCCGTTGCCAATTATGATTTTCAAGTATCTATGAAGTAGGTACCTACTTACTCTCTGATTTCAAGAACTTACCTTGAAAACTTTACCATAAAAAGTGACTTCCTGGCCAACATTAAGATCAAGTACATCATAGTACAAGTCGTAGCTGTGCGGGAGGCGGATTCTTTGACGAGTTATCATCGTACCTAATTTAAAAAAATATACGTGTATGTAAAATTAATAAAACTCATATTTATTATGAGAACAAGTAAATAATTAAAGAAGTATAATGACGTCTGCAAAAAATTAACAAATAAGCAAAGCACTAAAAAGACCGAAAAATGGTTGTAATTTTTATTCCTGATTAAATTTAAATATATAACATATGTATATATTTGTAATCTCCATTTGATTCCCTTTATTTTGATACTACGATACATTTGGTTAAAAAAAAAATCGACTACTTTCAATTTGGTGCCAAAAGTCCGCCGTTTTGTTTTTAATATTTTTTAATACCTATTTAACACACACTTGGGTTTTTAACACGAATCGAACGATACTTTAATTGTCGAAATCCATCCAACCCTTTGGAAGAAACGTGGGAATAAAGAAATTTACAAACATACAAGTAGTCTAAGATACGCGCGAAAAACAATACCTGTCCTGTCAGTCGGGTAAAAAGTAACATAAAAGTAAATAATTAATACATACAAGTAAATATTATAAAGCTGAAGAGTTTGTTTGGTTTTGAAGCGCGGGAAACTGATACAGGGGAAGCAGGAAGGATAAGGGCTTCCAGGTCAAAACAAAATCTGACCAGGGCCCTGATTCTGACTCATCGGATTGCTCCCGGATCGTAAACATTTTCGAATCTTAGAACGACGTATTTATACAGCTTAAGTTATTAAGTGTTAGAAATTAGTTTACCATATAGAGAATTAAAAATTGATTAATATAGGATTTTTTTTACATCCATCAATTTTTTTAACATTCTGTTTTTTAACTTTAAATAAACTGACAGGTCTGGCCGAAAATATAGGTACTCCTACATATAAATATATAATATAAATTTTAGAACGATTTGAATTTACGTAACAGTAGAAAATAGGAACCGTATTGAAAATTAAAAACTGATTATATATATTATTCGATATTTTTCTACAATCATCTATTTTTTTACATTATGTATTTTTAACTTTAAATTTAGCTTACATTTCCGGTCGAAATCTTTCCAACAGCTCATTAGCAGATCCCAATACGTCTAAATTCCACTACTCGAATTGTAACAATAAACAAACCTTTCCATTGGAATAAATTATTAAAACAAAGTTTAAAGAATTATGGTTCTGAGTACCTTGTAACAATCCACTGTTTTCTGTCCTGGGTTCTATAACCTTTATCGTACTATCTTCAAGGTAGAAGAAGATAGTAACTTTACGCAAGATGCTCGCCCCGACGCGCATTTCATGTAAAGATTGTTGGAAGTAAGCTTCGAAACGCAGGATCTAAATACATATAAGCAGAAATTACAGATATTTTCCCTTTTATTCCTTAAAGATAATATAACATTAACCAATAAGGAGCCGATAATTATCAAGGGTAATAAAGTCCTATCCTACTCTGTAGTCTTTGCTTTACAATAAAAGAACCTCACTAGTCGAATTGTCATCAATTATCATCTATTCTGTCTATTCGCCTTAATAGGGCGAAGTTGCATGCCATGAAGTAAGCTTAAGTATGTAGGTAGGTATATATCCAGCATTGGACTAGTCGTTTAATATCATACGTAGGTACCTAGTTATGGTAAGTAATTTTTTATTTTTTATTGTGGAACTTACATGTTTATCATACATTATCCAAGTTGGTAGTTCTGGAGATTGTTTTCGACCATATAAGGAAGGTACCCTATGAGTACTTTCGTCTTTGTCGACCAACATATTCACTTTGTCAATACTCGTAAGTAATTGACGTACTCCAAAGTTCTTTTTACCTATCTGAAATAGAAAATATTCTACAGACTTTCTTTAATTTTCTACAAGTAGTACATAGAACAGCAGCACCAGCAGTATGAGATAGGAACTGAGCTACTCGAATACACTCCAAAGTACGAGAACAGTAATAAAGCACTTTTTTTTGCAATTAATTAAACTATATTTTAATTCTAACAATTTCGTAATGGTTGTAGTTTAACTGCTTACCAAATTCATTAAAATTGATACCTAAAAAATACATTTGCAACCGAAAAAATGGTACTTACTATAAAATTAATTTCACACATGAAAAAAAATGTAATATAAATAACTATATAAAAATCATCATAAATATATAAAAATCAGCATCTTTAGATCTTAATTATATGTGGGAGCCCGCCGACATCGGGAACAGAATCCAAGGTGCCGACGGTTTGGCTCCAGAGAACCTCCCCACAATACGTGCCCAGTATCACAGCCTTCTAAATCGAACCACCTAACTCAAGCCTCATAAGTCATAAGATGTAATAATAAATTATTTTTATTAATAATAATATTAAATGTAAAAGCATTTTTCATGTCATTGTATTTCCAACTCTACCTACCTACGTTTTAATTTTCAGGAGCGTTACCACATTTCACAGGAGTAAGGACTAATGTGAAATATGGTGCTAACAAATTACAAGCAAGAATAAAATGTTATGACGCATCGCAATAATGTTGTATATCAATAAATTTATTGTTACTGAAGGGGTTATTAATGTAATTACTTACTAGTGGATTAGTGCAATATCCCGGTAAAACGGGTAATCTCGGCTTTCGGACAGACATGATGACTATCGTAAAATATAGATAGTAGGTAGGTAATACAATTAGTTTATCCTTATCAAACACTTTGCGCACTCCTAAAATTATATTATTTACTTATTTATTATAAATACATATAAAATGTAATAGAAATTGTTGAAATTGAATTATTGAATATTGCTATGGCAACGATTGCATAAGTAGTAGGTACTAAAAAAAGGTGTATAAAAATCATTCTGTAGTTAGTCTGTAATTTTATTAAATAAAATCCAAGGAATTTTTAGATCGTAACCAGCTATTAGTTCCATAAATATATACCTACTTAAATATAAAATCTGATTTTTATTCAAGGACTGTCATGAGAAAGATGATTTTTCAAAATTCAGCGGTTTAATATAAATATAGATAGTTAGGTACTTAAAATTTACTATACGATAGCTTTAATTTTTTAATTTTTTTTATTATGTTCAGACTGCGGAGAGACATAACATTATTCACTTCATTTATACCAACTCGCATTACTGGTTCATCATCATGTCGATCCATAAATGTCCCACTGCTGAGCACGGGTCTTCTCCATACTTTATTTTTACGGGTACATATACTTAATTAAACTCATAATCA
This sequence comes from Laspeyria flexula, assembly GCA_905147015.1. Taxonomy (NCBI): domain Eukaryota; kingdom Metazoa; phylum Arthropoda; class Insecta; order Lepidoptera; family Erebidae; genus Laspeyria; species Laspeyria flexula. The sequence continues at coordinate 9,629,479 of LR989962.1, read as the reverse complement.
TAGTCTTTGATGTAATATTCAATCATTACGAGAAGTTAATAGAAATATGAACGCCCATATTTACACATTTAAAAAACCCTAAATCTGAAAAGAAGAGAAAGAAAAGACTAAACAGCCGACGTTTTACTAGGTGAGCAACAAACGAGACAATGCGATGCGACCCGACACGATTTGTAATTATCAAATATTTGCTGTTTATACCTGTGTCCTACGTGGTCCCGTGCGACGGTGGGACGTAATGCAACAAAATGTGAACTTATATTTTACGCGCTTGCTTGAATAATATAGTCTCTTGACGTAACAAAGAGGGTGCTACTGTGCTGCAAGTTCTAACAGCTATTAATATTGTATTTACGTCGCATTGCGTCGCTTTACGCTCACGTATGATACACATCGCGTGAAGTACCTATTGATTCCATTACGTCGCTACGCGTCACTCAATTAAGACAACAAGTAAGACATTAACCGACATTGTGGACATTACCTAAGTAGATTTAAAGTAATGGTTATTGTAGTGGCTATCCCACAGTAGACAGCCCCGCCTTCTTTTTTTGTTCGACTTGACTAGAGATGAAACGAATATACTCATATTAGGTATGCATATTATAATACGAGCGACCCGTATTCATATTAGGTTATAGGAATGTCATCTATTAGGTTACTCGATATTAGTCAAGTATTAGCCAGAGACTACGCGAACGAATACTAGATATAGTGCATAATACTAAAACGTTCACTCCTTACCCTATTATCTGACTAATATCGAGTAATAGGTATGGTATTAGAATATGATGAAACTAATATATCCTATATTAGGATTATGCGAAATTGACCCTAATATAACATCTCTAGACTTGACTAGAGCGCTCGAGCGGTAGCGCACGGACTCTAGGTCTATGGCTATGGCGCACTGACATGACATTGACAGTTCCCAGACTTTATATTATTTGACATTGACAAGAAAGTGTTTTTATTTTATTGTTGTTAAAATAATAATTATTACCACAGGGTTCTTGATTAATTACCACTTGTTTCGTTAAATATTTCGCCGATAATAATATATTAAATATAAAAATGATTGATGTGAAAACAAAAATTAATTCTTTCTTCATATTCAATTCTAATTTTGGTCCTAGGGAAGGTGAAGTAAGTAAATAAACATTTAAAATGTTGATATCCTTCATCTTTCTAAAATGCAATTACCCATGTATAAAGTCAAATCTCAATAAAAACCACCATTTCACTGTTAATCTTATTGTTTACAATAAGAAATACATATTTAGACAATAACCTAAATACATGACATAATTTAATTACAATATTTTCAGGAGTTCAAAAGGATAATATTTTATCATCCTAGTCAAACAAGTACAGATGCTCAAAAGATACAAGTTGGATTATGTGAAGCTGTAGTTAAATTTATGACGTAAGTTGTATTATATTATTTTAAAGGTAGGTCAAACTCTGGCAAAGTCATGTACTTACTGTAAATTTGTATCTCTATAGTTTGATATTCTTGAAGAGTGGCACTTGATCATTAACATATTTACTTAAAAATATGCTAAAAACTATTTTTTTTTTTTCAGAACATTCTCCTCTGAACCCTGTGAAGCATTACAAACACAAACAAAACGGTACATATTCTATCAACCAGAAAAAGGTTATTGGATGGTTTTAGTAAGTTTGTGTATTTTATTATTTTTAAATTGTTTTATTTTGTCATCAAATTTACATTAATTACACAATTTTATTCTTTCCCAGGTTGTTAGAATACCTTACACAACTAAAGCATTGTCAGCTATTGGTGAGAGTCGAGGAGATGTTGTAAGTAAAATAATTATTATTTCAAATATTTATCTAATCTACATTTAACTTAGCCTGTGTGATACTTGTCTCTGTCATTTTGGAAATTGTTTCTTGAAGTTTGTTTAAAAATAAATTTAAATGTTTCAGGTTGACCCATCTGTAATGTATGACTTACTGGTGTCTGCCTATAAAATGTTTAAAATGTTCAGAGGGCATTTTAAAGATTTCTCTACAGAAGATATATATACTGTATGTGACCAGTTCTTTAGTCCTGTGAGTATGTATTAAATCTTTCATGTGTATGTGGAAACAATTGGAGAAAAATAAGATTAGAATTTATACCCTATCATAACAAGTTTATACATTAATTTCTGTATAGTTTTTAATTTGCATACAAATGTCATTGGGCTATGATAAGTTTAATATATGTATGTAGAGGTATTTATTCTTTTATTTCAGTATATAATTTCAAGAAGCCTCACAAACGACATATCTGATGTTATTCAGGGCATCAGCTATCTACCACTTGATAAGAATTCATTCTTCAAAGTACTCTGCTTCATTGATCTACTCGAAGTCAACTACCCTCACTTCAAATGCATTTCTTTTATCTACAATGAACAACTCATTTGGTAATTAATCTTTACTAATAAAGAACTTGTATCTTTGTATTTTATGTACCTAAATATATCACTCATAAGGATACACAGAGATTGAAATGCTAGTTTGTAAAAAATTTACATGTCACTGGTTACATTTTTTTTTTTATTTCGATATTTATTCATAGATAGATAATTGAAAACCTTTTCAAGAAATAAACTTAGAACATGCATTTATACTATGCTGTTGTTCTAAGTCTAAGTCATTGCAAATTTGAATTAATGTGACTCGGTGGCGCGGCGAGAAGTGTATACTACTTCTATGCCATAGGTACACAAAAATGGGATAGCGTTTTTCTATCAAGAAATTCTCAGTACCAGATCAGAGTTTGGAACAAATGTGCCCGGTTGAAAAGCAAAAGGCTTGCCAACTATTAAATAGGACCTAACTTGGCGCATAAATTGGCGTAATGTAGATGTGATACACTTCTGTGTAACCCTTCGGGGAAAAATGCTTGACAATATACCATGTCAGCTAAGAAATATTTCTATTATGCTACATTCTATGTACATTACAGGAATGGTCTAGCCACTGAAGATATGCTAACACTATACCAATACTTGGTCCAAACATTGCTGCCAAGGCAAGTGGAAAAAGAAATCCAAGGAGGTGCCGTAGCAGCCGCACAAAGACACGGCCGCTTCATACATCCTCCGGAAGGGATTAGAAATAAAGAAGATTTGGAGAAGCTTGTAAAGGTCCACCTCATGCGCGAGGATGACACAGAAACAAAACAGTATTACTTAGTTATTTACAGAACAATGAGTGCCACTGTTTCCTTTACTGTTGATGGTAAGAAATTCATCAAAGAGAGTATAGAGAATAGTTATGTATTACGTAACATAATATTCTACAACATTCACACAGCGCCAGCTAGTCCCAAAGTAAGCAATTATATTTGCTTGTGTTATGGGTACTAAACCACTGTTAAACTACTTAATGTTTTTTTTTTGTAAATGCTTACATATTATAGTTAAATTACACCCAGACACAGAACAAACCTTTTTGCTCATCACACAAAGATTTGTCCTAGGTGGGGATCGAACCCACGACCTTCGGCTTAGCAGTTAGGGTCACTAACCAGCCAGTCAATAATTATTTAACATAAATATGTTAGAACAAGAGCCAGTAATCCAAATGTTTTTATTGTCTAGTTTTAAATTAACTATAGAAAATATAGATTTTACCGACAATCTCTCAATAACTGCATGTCACATTAATATGACGACATAATTATGTATTATCTACACCACTGCGGTCAATGACCCTGCATATTATTTTATTTTTTGCTAGTATTACTCAGTCATCTATTTTCCTTTTGTTGCAGTGAATGTAGAACTGGAAATTGATATGTTCAGATCACTAGACACATTCATAGGGCCACAGTTATCCGCCATTGCGTCTACTCTCAGTGAACAATGTACTTTACATGCACTACAAACAGCACAGCTTGCCGTCTCCGAGCATAAATTTGTATACTTCAACAGATTGAACTTAGCATTTAAAACTTCTGTAAGTATCATTAATATAAGTGACGTAACATAGTATTTGCTTTTTCATAAGTTATTTTCAAATAATAATGACTGTAATGCCTGCTTAACTAGAATTGATGCAGCAATCTGTAGACATTCCACAAAATTGCAAGTTTTGGATATGATTTTGGACCTCATTACAAGCTAATTACAAAACATCCACTTTAGATAAGTACTCATAATGGTGGTTATCGAAATTATTTATTTAATGTTCCAGCCACCTATAAACAAATTACACCCTTCTACTTCTATTAAACCTGAGGTTCTAAGTATAATAGCGGGTATACACTCAGATAAGAGAAGGTAAGATACCTACTTTTTTACTTCCTTCTGTCGACATTACTTCCGAAATACATAAAACAACTCTCAAACTTATTCTGTTCCAGTCTTGGCAAATATGGAGAAATAATAATAAAAACACCAGATGAATTCTGGATCACTGGAAAATCTTCAAATGATAGAGAGTTTTATGTTATAATCCAAGAAAAGAATGCAAATCTTAAAGAAATTGCAGGTACATACTTCTGAAGTTCGCTTAGCAATATTTACCACTAGCTGTTAAGACTTTGGAGCGAATTTAGAGTGGCAACGTCGCAGTGTCATATTTCGTGGTTTTAAATTTTTATTATTTAATCTGAGCTTAATTTTAAAAATATGTTTACTACACTTTTAAAAATTTAAAAAGGAAAACGCATTTTCTGAATCCGTCTAGTCATTCTCGAGTATCCATTATGTAACATTAATATTAATCGAAAATCCATTTATATTTATATTTTCTTTTACAGATGAAGTAAAACGAATATGCGAAGCTCAAATGAAGGGTATATTTTTCTACCCAATGTAAAAATAACAATGTATCATTGCCAAAAATTATGAATCTTATATTTTAGCCTCAATCAAGTTCCAATTGTAAAATTGATTATAAATTTACTGATTATGTAAATTATTATATTGATATAATTATGTTACAAAATAAAACAAATATTGTCATAGTAATATAACATGTCTATAATTATTTATTTATTTATATCTATATATTTTATAATTATTAACATGTAATGGATACTTACATAAGCTTAACAATAATTGAATGCTAATCAAGAGAGACCTTGTCTTCTTTTTTCCATAGCTTTCTATACATTTTGACTACAAGGTCCTTATTTTCATATGTCCAGGCCAAGAGGACACAGAATAACAATAATGCCCCTACAGTGATGTGGAGGAATACCGAGTCACGTGATAACTTATTTTCCGAAAGTTTGCAAAGACATCCCGCAACAAATAATGTCAACAAAAATATTTTACCAACATATAAGCCATCCAGGGGTTTGTAATCTGTTTCTCTGTATTTGTTACTTATAAAATGAATACTATGCATTATCCTAGCAAACATATTAACACAATTAGATATAATAAAACCTACTGGTCCAAATATGTAAGTTAAAACATATGATAATAATAGAAAACTTATTGAAAATAGTACCATTAAATAATTGTAACTGTTCAACTGAGCACTGGTCATTGTTGCAAATGCATAACATTCAGTCACTCCATTAATTGCTAACAAAACTATTGCTAGACAATGACTTCTTAACAACTGCACTGGCAATCCACTTGCAACAAATGACTCGCCTCCATACAACAACAATAATGTCCTTGCATAACTTTGTCCAAACACTAAAACTATCAATCCAATTGAACTGACAGTTTTACATACTTGAGATAGTACTGTACATGATTCTTGAATTTTATTTTGGTCTTGTTTACAAAGGGGCAGCTCTCTACTAACCATTTGGGTGAAGTAGAAATAGCTACTGTCTTCAATAGGCCTGAATATGAACCTGGCAGCTAGGCTACCTAGGTTATTGACAACATCATATGTAGCTTGTTCCCTAAAGCTCATAACAGGGCTAACAGACATCACATACTTCTCTCCTTCAGTTAAAAGCTGTTTGACCACACCCTGTTTGGCAAAACTAACTGTGAGTGTACTAAGTTTCTTATTAAATGTGGTGCTTATTGTTCCTGCATACTGCGGCAAGAAGTCGTTAAGTGATACAAAGTTAAAGTCATCCATGTTATCGTACATTTTCTTCAAAACAGATTCAGGAACAATTCTACTCTTAAGTGCTCCTTTAGCATATAGAGGTTTGTTTTTAATATACCAGTAGAAAAATATGTAATAACTAAGCACTATACCACCTAGACTACCTAATTGTGCCACAGAAAATGCAATGAGTGCAAGTGATCTATCATATATAATAATAGACAGGAATAATACAGTTCTTATGAAGATATGCAAAGTATCAAGGGCCACTTTTAGTTTAACAAAACAAAAGAGTTGAGCCACTAGTTCTAAATTAGCAGAACATAATTGTAATATACAAGATATTGCCACACTCCAGCAGCCAAATGTATACTGGAATGCATGTTCTGGATGTCCTAGTGGCAGTAATTCTAACCAAATATAAACAAAAACAATTGATAAGACACAACTAACAGGTACAGATAGCCAAATTTGGTTCATTAATTGCTTCCAAGTATTCTCATCTTTTTGGCCCAAGCAAGCCCTATTAAATGGTTCTCTGCTAAGGAATAATATTGTACTCTCTAACAATAACAGCCTCACATTCATAATGCCTAGAACTTCATGTCCAACATTCCTAATAACCCATGCATTAATGACAAATGTAATACATCGGAAAAGAATTTGAAATACAATGTTAAATGATGCATTCTCTAGACTACTCATTAACAAATTGCGCCCCATGGTTTGTTATGTTGTTTCACACATTAACAGTGTTGCCTTCACTTGAGTGAATTGGAATACTTCTTTTCACAACATATATCTTCTTATTGGAGAGACATATTGCGAACCAATGGTCATCATATGTTATAGATATTTTCTTAAATTGTTCATTTGGACCGAAAGCTACAGGATCAACCCTGAAATAAAAAATCGGGACATTTAAATAGACACGTAATTACTACGTAGCAGCGTTCATGTAAGACCACGTCAGTCACGTTGATTGGGTGCATGCCTTCATTAGGATAAATCGCACACATTAAAAATGGACTCACTTATTCGATAATGTAATGAGATCAGTTATAATTGTTGCAACTCGTTCGTCGTTTTCTAGCTCACCGCCAGATTCAAGGACAGCACCGTCCTCTGTTAGAACCAAATAACCAATTTGGTCGGGAATTTTTTCCATTATAACTGTAATTTTAAAAGAATTTGATAACAGAAAATTTTACAGGCAGATGACTCGTAATTCATTAAATTTACCTCACACATAAACGTACAAGCCGAATTGACTGCAAAAATAGGATTTGACATAAACATTTGACTTTGACAATTTAATATTAAAAATACACTGGCAAAAGACAACACTGAGTACCTAGTGAATAGTGATAGTGATGTACCTATATTTACTTTTTTAAGCTATAAGGGTCCTTTTAAATGTGACGGAAGATAATGTCTCCGCGACGCACTGACCTGTATATAACTCTGGACTGGCTGTCCTATACAAACGACAGCTAATCTTCTTTGTCTATTTGACCAACTAGCGGAGAAGATAGAAACTATATTTGACGTAATATTGACGTATATAATACGTTTTGTGAACAAAGTATTGGTGATGTCCATATCGTCATATCGATAAATATGATCATGGTCTGATGTGATCTATGGTTGCAAACAAAATTTTTATTTATTCATCGAAGTAAATAAAATAAAAGCTGACTGCTATTTTTTTCAGACATTATCTTGGTCCCTAGGTTTTTATAATAATAAATTTTTATTTCATTGTAGATTTCAATCTGATCTAGCGTGGCTAGCCAACATGAAAGTCCCCTTAATTGGAGTCCAAATGCAAACAGTCGTCTTTGTTCGAAACATTTGATGAATGAAGTCCTCTAAAAGCTGTTGTTTTGATATTACAAAAAGACACTTTAATTTTATTTATTTGAACAGATACTGCTATTAAAATTAGGGCCTTCAAAATCAATTCATGTCACTAATTAAATTCGTAATGGATTATTAAAAATTATTTTCCCTTTTCAGAAAATGTTTATATCAAATCTTAAAATGAAATCTATCGATAGGTACGTGTTAAATCTACAAAGTTTGTCACATCACTAATTTTAGTTCATATCTTCTCCGCCACTGCTTACAGCACACAATGGCGCAAATCAAACAGCGACAAAATCAATTTCAAAGACGCCTTGTATATATTTCACTGTTCTGGCGTAACGGCGTAACACAACCGATGAGACGCGACGCAACGCATCTTCCGAAAAAAAGGTCTCTAACGTCCACGCACGCTGCCTGTCCCCGTGGTAATCGTGCGTGAGCGATCAATTGATCATCCCACAATTAAGAAAATATATTGGTTACGGGTTTCTTCATATGACGCTTTTCTTTCCGCTAAATTGAAAATCCATCTATTTTCGTTTTAGGCTTAAGCCACATGCATCTATCAATACTGCGTTATAGGTTGCAATACTGTAATGTCAATGAATGGCAGATTAGTATGAGATCATCACTAGCTAGGTAGTTATATAAAAAAAAGTTAAAAATTACTACGTTCAAGTACATTGTCAAAGAGAAAATAATAATTGTATTTTTGTGAATAGTGATTTTGCTAAATAAATTCCGGAAAATATATGAAAAACACAGCCTCAGACTAAGCACAGGCAAGTAACCCAATCAATAACAATAAACATGAAGAACATGTGTAATTTAATTATGTTAAACGTAAATAATATTTCTACGTAGGAAGACATGTAAACATATGCGCTAATGTTATTTTGCGTTTGCTGCAACTGTGATATAAACTTGATTACTATATTATGGCTTGATAAAACCTCTATAAACTATATTTATCCCTCCTCTCGTTGATATCTGGGTATCTTGACTAATATGTAAATAGAAACTGGGAGAGTAGAACTAGTTTTACTTGTATGTAATTAATTGTTTACCTATTATAATCATCGTGGATGTAATTGTTTTAGTTTTAAGGAAAAAGTAATATACTTCACTTTTTGGAACAGGAAAATAAATAATTGATATAATAAATATAGATATCGAATAAGCGTCATATATGATCATAATATCACTTGAATAATCCTATTGGTTAATAATAATACAATTCAATTCAATTTAAAAAACATTTAACAAATAAATACATTTAATGCCCAACAGATGTTGATGATGAATGTGCATGTCATGTTTATAAATATTAATTTAATATAAACTTACCTATCTGTATTTTTTAAGTTACTTAAACATGTTGTAATAGCCATAGTCACATTGCATGGAGGTTCTTAGCATATTTTATAAGTGGTAATAATTTGAAATGAGTCATTTCCTGCTTTTTTTTCTCTTTAAGCCGTCTTACACAGCTGTCAGTGCTAGAGAGACCTATAAGGGTTCAGATCAGTTTTTTTTCAGGGTTTGTTAACATTCTCAAGAAATCAAATTTCAATTTCAGCTGTATTCTTCACTATTTCCATAATTTATAACCATAAAGATTTCGTCAAATATTTCAAATAAAATTTAAGTTACACTGGATTGCATATCATCATTAAGTCCCTCTGCTGGGCTCGGGTCTCCTTCCCTCTAACTAGAGAGCTGAGAGGGTTTAGGCCATAATCCACTCACGCTGGCCTAGTGAGGGTTGGTGGATCAGACATGCTCATAGAATTTCTTCTAGGGTATGTGGGTTTCCCCACAACGTTTTCCTTTACCGTTAGCAGATGGTAAGTCACTTGACTAGTACATATACTAGGAGGAGGGAGGTGCTGCAAAGACAATTTTGCTTCCTCTAGAACGTGCCCAAAGAGCTATTCTAAAGGTAGCTACTTGTCGCCCTTTTTTATTCCCAATGCACGAGCTTTATATGGCATGTAAAGTACTAACAGTAAGGCAATTGTTTATACTGCACATTATACTAAAACAGCATACCGAGCTCCCTTATAAACCTATACCTTCAGATGAAAGGAAAAAATACCTAGTTTGTTATAGAACTAAAACTTGGCACGCTTTCACCAACAGATTTTATTTATTCTTGGGACCTTTCCTATATAATAAGCTTAATCATGTATTAAATATTTATAGCGTGAGTCATAAAAAATGCACAGTCTTAATCACTAACTATTTAGGTCAGCTCAATTATGCAGACACAGAAAACACTTTTTCTACAAATTTTGAAATGATGGCGTATTGATTATTCAACACGTTTGGTCAAATAGTGTTTTTTGGAATAGCTTGTAATATTAATAATGTTTAATAAGATTATCTACTTAATAAGTATCGCAAATATATAATTAAGGTTAAATTTTATTTTTTTGTCAAGTGATCGCCTGAAATACAGGCCCAGCCTAGTTCAGGTGAATAACTCATTTAATTATGATATGAATTAAAGTTTCTTTTTTGTCCCTACTGTAAGTTTATAAATATAAGAATAGTAATACTTCAGCATACATTGAATTACAATTATGTAAGAATTAATGTAATTATAATTAGAACATTATTACCAAATTGTATTTTGAACTAAATAAATTTTTATTATTATTATTATTATTAATATATACATACATAATACCACAAAGTGGAATCCACATTGGTACTGCCGTCGGGATCAAACTCCGACCGCATGATTTGCACACTGGTTCCTTATGCATTCAGCCACTATCGCTTAAATTACATATATATTTAATATATTTTAATAAAAACCAGTTAAGAGCATGTCAGACCATGCTCAATGTAGTGTTCCGCAACAAAAGAGTGTACCTTCATAGAGTAGTAATTAGTACTTTGCTTTGAAATATTTATTTAGCATTATTTTTGAGATTTTTAAGTTTCACGGTTTATAAAATAGAGGGGGGGGGACACAATTTATGCTACTTTCAGAGCGTTTATTTCCATTCAGCCTCTGTTACATGTATGGCGTGCCACCTTAAAATATTTATATTTTTTTATTATTTAACTACTAAATCTAAAAGCTCACACAAAACACCTATTCCACAAATTTCATCATTACACATCAAGTAGTTTTTGAGTAAAATGTTTGTGACATACGGACAGACGCAGTTGACGAAACTATAAGGGTTAAGGCTACGGAGCCCCAAAAAGCTGTTATTTTAAACTCATTATTATTAGCATGAAAATTAAGAGTGTGACATGCATATAAAATATAAAAGTTTATGCCACAAAGGCATGTCACACTTCTTTTCAGTGACTCAAATAAAACCTTTATAATTTGATTCCTCTTTATGGAATTTATACTTTACAATATACCTATGTAAAATACCATTTACCTATGCATGTGACTCATTGTAATATTCTCAATAGCACTGCTAGTTGGACATGCTATAAAAACAGCTGTGTAATGAGGCAATTTCAAACAAAATATATAATTGTTTAAGTGTTTGCAATTTGAACTGACCATGAACATTGATTTATTAGAGCAATGTTATGATTATAAACTTGAACTTGGAATTTAATGTACTATTGGCATTTAATAACAATAACAGATTTGAGTAATTGATTGTAATAATAAGTTCAACTTGTAAAAAAACTTCACTTCACAACAAAGACACCACGAGTTAATGGCACCACGGTGTCAATCGCACAATCCTTCAAATTGTCCTTCTTCAAACGAGGTTTAAAGAGAGCTATCCTATCAAGGTAGGCAACGGCCTGGCTGTGCCCCTAGCATTGCCAACGTCCATGAGCGGCGGTAACCACTTACCATCAGGTGGGCCGTCTGCTCGTCTGCCACTTTAGGCAACAAAAAAAAAATAAAAAAAAAACAAGCACTTTTTTGAATTGGCTGTTTGGGACCATGGTGTCAATCGACGAATGTCTTGTTTGTCTTCGTCGATTTACACCAAGGTTTGAAACAGCATAGCACTCTTTTTGGTATTGTTGATTAGGACATTTTATTATTATACCTACTGGTCCAAATCGCCATGGTGTGAAACAAAGAAGGCAAAAAACCAATTGGTACAATGTTCCAAAATTAACATGAAAATGGTCCCAAACAGCCAATTCAAAAACGTCATATAATGTGTCTGTTCCGTCGTGGGTAAAAATAAATATTAAAGATTTTTTTTCTGTTAATCAGGTACCTACAATGTTAAGTTTACGTCCCAAATTGGGGAGTGAGCGCAACAGCGAGTGGCGCTGTTGTTTCTGCCTCCATGTGCGAACTGGCACTATCCTGCTGGGGACATGGCATCTTGTAAGTAACCCAATATTATTTATGATAAAGCTTGTCTATTTCTACCTAGTTCTACATAAAATGTCGTATCCAACTTTGATTATTGATTTCTCTTAGATGCTGCACCTCGTAGCGTTAGGGTTCCTAGCAGCTATAGTACGTGATCCAAGATTATTGGACGAGCTTGAACGAGACTCCGCTCCTGTACCAGACTATGGTGGCCACGAGGCAATGCCCACAGCCTTATCTAAGATAGAACCGTCACCAGGCTCGTATGCTCCTCAACATATTGGTCAGCCACGGGATCATAGTCTTATATATCGTAAGTTATATCATTCTTCTACTAAATATACCTAATACAAACCAACTTAACTCTAAAGCGGCTTAGACACAATATGTGTGACATGCTTGTTCACCGCCACTAACAAATCAATACAACACTAAAATTGACATGCCGACGTCACATCGTGCGTGAGTCATCGTCTGAAAAAGGGATTTAGGTAGGCTCGTCTATTGAGACGCGCCACCTCGCGTCTTTTACTCGTTCGGAGCAAAATATAATGCAATTGAGAAAAGTATTATTTATTTAGATATGGTTTAAAAATGAAAGTGTGTTCTACGGCAAAAATGTTTGGCTTACGTTTAGACCATGACCAATGGCGTAACTATAGGGTGGCAGGGCTGGCAAAATGCCACGGGCCCCCCAACCCAAAAGGGCCCCTGCCTAAGAAGCCCCGAGCTCAGAAGTTAGTTTTTAATAATAAACGGAATGTACTATGCGATTTAAATAAATATGGGATCGCACTTGACAGTATTTGCCGCAAACTTCAGTCGAATGTGCACATTTTTGTACAGCTAGCAGAAAAAAAATTAGTCAAAAAAATTATCTTGTTTCGTTAAGTTATTCTTTTTGTTATAGTTTTATTGTTGTTATTACTTACTACCACCACTATCCAGATACTACACTATCCAGAAAATAAACATCTTCAAACCGAAAAAGTATGTACGTACTTGTAATGTGTTTCGTTTTTAGGGTTCCGTACCTCAAAAGGAAAAAACGAAACCCTTATAGGATCACTCGGTTGTCCGTCTGTCTGTCTGTCTGTCAAGAATTTTTTTCTCAAGAACGCGTAGAGTTATAAAGCTGAAATTAATATCATATACTCGGGTCTACCCTCGGTGTAAAAAATAAATCAAAATTCTAAGTTAACGCAATCAAAAGATACAGCTGTTTTTGCTCCATTTTGACTGAGACTGGCCTGTTGGTCTAGTGGTTAGTGACCCTGACTGCTAAGCCGGAGGTCGTGGGTTCGATCCCCACCCAGGACAAATCTTCGTGTGATGAGCATGAAGGTTTGTTCTGTGTCTGGGTGTAATTTATCTATAATATGTATGTATTTACAAAAAAAAATGTATTTAAGTAGTATATCAGTTGTTTAGTACCCATAACACAAGCAAATATAATTGCTTACTTTGGGACTAGATGGCGCTGTGTGAATGTGGTAGAATATTATATTATATTATATATTATATTATATTATATTATATATTTTTGCCGTCCAGATAGACGTTGAAAAAAGTCAAAACCTATAGGGTACTTCCCTTTGACCTAGAATCATGAAATTTGGCAAGAAGTAATATCAAGTTGCACAAGTAAAGGAAAAAATCCGAAAACCCATCTCGTGTCCTTATATCACTGAATATTAGTACTGGGGTATACAATGATAAGCCTAAAAAAATTGAGCAAAAGGGAGAGTTTATTCCGGACTGACGTTATATAAACACCTACCTACCTTATTTATTCTAACTTATAGCTATCCCGTGGTCAGGGTGTAACCAAATTATCATTATTTGTGCGATAGCACGCACCGTTTTCGGGATACGAGCTATTATAGGTGGAAATCTGCGCTAACGGCGAGGACAGTCGGGTTACGACGATCAATGTGCGATAGCTTAACTTAACACCCCCCGATTCAGACCAATCCGACTCGGACTGGTTAGGTTAGGGTTATTTTTTTTTCAAACCACCCAGCAGTAGGAGACCCGTGAAGCGGGGCTCCGGCTACCTTTGTGCGATAGCCAAACTTAACACCCCCCCGATTCAGAGCAATACGACTCGGACTGATTAGGTTAGGGTTATTTTTTTTTCAAACCACCCAGAAGAAGGAGACCCGCGAAGCGCGGCTCCGGCGACCTCTGTGCGATACTAAACTTCACATCCCCCGATTCAGAGCAATCCGACTCGGACTGGTTAGGTTAGGGTTTTTTTTTTAAACCACCCAGAGGTAAAAATATGTTAATTTTTATTGCACACCTTGACTATCCCGTTACCTAATCATACTTACATTTTAATCACAAAAAAAAATCCGTCCGGAACGGAACCCTCGGTGCGCGAGTCCGACTCGCACTTGACCGGTTTTTTTGTACACCCTACTTGTAAGGTATGAAGTTGTCTTCAAATGGAAAACAAAATGGCGTCTTGATTTGACAGTCCCATAATTATTTTAACGATTAAAATTTCTGAATAAGTGGTTGTAGTAAGTAACAACAACAATAAAACTATAACAAAAAAATCAATAACAATTAAATTAACACTTGTAACAAAATGACTTAACGAAACGAGTTAATTTTTTTGCCTGCTAGCTGTACAAAAATGTGCACATTCGACTGAAGTTTGCTGCAAAAACTGTCAAGTGCGATCCCATACTTATTTAAATCGCATAGCAGTTATATAATTTTTTTTTACTTCAAAAAATATATTTTCTTTTTCTATTAAAGTGAGACAACTAGACCATAATACAAATTCAAGTTAATTATTAAAGATTTTAACACATCTTAAGTGGATTATTAAAATTAAACTAAGTACAACATGACGATTCTTACTGATAGGGACCCATCATAAGAATTTGCTACGGGCCCCAGATGGTATAGATACGCCTCTCACCATGACATCGACTAATACGCCATAAATAAGCACTTTGCTCATCTTAAATAACCGTGACCTTTGCGTATTTTCTAGACACAACCACAATCTTTACTCTTGTTTAACGACCGAGTTTATTACACAATTTAAATTACTAAGTGCACTCACATAAATTACATTCGATTCATCGAAAATTTATGTAAGTAATTACAATAGAATGGAAATTTTGTAATGAAGTTTTATTTCAATATGTGACTAGGTACATTATTTTATCCAAATAACACATTATAATTTGTATTATTTTAAAAACTTATAATATGTACTTTTTTAACGACGTGTGTATTATAATTCCTACTACCTAGAATGGAAAATAATCTTATTGTTTTCAAAGCCACTATGATATCCTCATAGAATTGCTATGAAGTGGTAACATTCCCGATTAAATTATTTTTTGTGCCACCATGTAAAATTTAAGAATAAATGTACTATGCGATTGAAATAAGTATGGGACTGTCAAATCAAAACGCCATTTTGCTTTCCATTTGAAGACAACTTCATACCTCACAAGTAGGGTGTACAAAAATCGAAACACATTACAAGCATACTTTTTCGGTTTGAAGATCTTTATTTTCTGAATAAGTGGTGGTACCTAGTAAGTAATAACAACAATAAAACTATAACAAAAATAACAATAACAATTAAATTAACACTTGTAACAACTTAACGAAACGAGACAGTTGTTTTGCCTATTTTATTTCTGCTAGCTGTACAAAAATGTGCACATTCGAGTGAAGTTTGCGACAAATACTGTCAAGTGAGAGTCATACTTATTTAAATCGCATAGTACCAATATAAAGCTCGATTTCCCTGATAATTAAAGATACACAATAGTCAATATGTATACCAAAAGAAAGCCTAAACGCTAAAATATTTTGAGTAGGAATAAAGTAGACTAATAGCCATTCTACACGGTTATGAACTTGCGTTCCAACAAAGTGACCTTGGTGGGAGCTTGGATGCCATCCGCGTAAGTTGTATGAAATTGGGTTTAAAATAGCCGGCTACACGGTTGGAATCCACTAAGGGCACCTCTGTGGAAGGCAAGTTTATAACCATATAGCACGACTTTAAATAATCTATTTAAGTATACATAACTGCATCCCGATTTCACATGATCACGCCATAACCAATTCAGCTAATTCTTTTTTTTTATATTCGTTGAAGTCATGTTTCTTTGATGAGGAGAAATAAATGAAAAAACTAGTCATAATCGCATTCCACGCGAGAAATATCTAAATTAATAATATAAAATATATAATGATCAACAATAGAAAAAAACTAAATTAGTGGCTAACATGTGCGTTAAATGTGTGTGCTAGATGATGTGGATGTCGGTGCACTGGTTACAGTGTGTACCCTGGCCATCACATTCATGCTGATCTACGGCGCCGCACTCGGGAAGCCCGCACACCTGCTGCCTTTCTTCTGTCTGCAAATCTTTGATTTTGCTATAACAGTGTAAGTATGAGTTTTTGTTATGCCACCTCCATGTTTTGTTGGCTCACCATGAGCCAATACCGTTCACACTTCACAGTATCCAAATACCAATGATAAATTAACTCTAATTGACTGTGTTCAATAAAGGAACAAGAGTTAATTTAAAAAACCAAATAACCCGACTGCCTAAAAGTAGCCTCCGATAGTCAATTTAAAGCAATGAATTCAAAGAATACACTGGAAAAAGGTCTATAGGCTTAGATATAGAGATTCGGTGATGAATACGAATATAACAACACCTTGTAATTCAATCTAGTAAGTAAATAACAATGTACATTGTATATATACATAGGTAGGTACGAACTAGGTAAACGGCATTCAATAACAGTTTCTTGGTCCAATATCAATCACTCTTATCAACCGTCACACTTCCCGCGTCCGGGTTATAAACAGCACCAGTTTATTACTTCGTCCAACAACAAAAATGTCCTTTGTAAAATAATTGTTGTATGATTTACTTTCCGTTTTTATCATATCGCAAAATAGCTGTATACATCATATTGATTGTTATTTCAATAAAACAATTAATACAAGTTTGAAGCAACAGTTTTGCGGGGAGTTGCATCACATTGGAGAGCAAGAAGTGCCTAATATTAGATATGCTTGCTGTAGAATATAACGCTCATAGTATCATCATCATCATCAGCAACCCATTAATGTCCCACTGCTGGGCTCGGGTCTCCTCTCCTCCATCTAGAGAGTAGTATACCTAAAAGAATTACAAAATGACATACGCCGCTGGACAATTTGAACCTTGTTATAATAAACAGAAGATAAAAATTGACAGATAGATGAAACACGACTTAGGGATGATTTATATTAGACCTGCCGTGTCCGTGCCGTGCACAACCGTGGTGTAGACGAGCGTCGTACGTCAGTAAACGGGCCCGGACGGGACACGGATAATGCACTGTGTAATATAAACAAAATGACAAAATATATTTAACCCTTTGAACGCCAGAGACGTCTATACACGTAAAATGAAAATGTGCTCACCACGCCAATGACGGAATGGCACGTCAAAAATGTACTGTATTTTAAAAGCTTGGCGCTCAAGGCACGGCGATACCGATTTGACATGGCGGTCAAAAGGTTAACGTTTCAAATCCGTGCCGACCGTGCCGCGTCCGGGCCACGCACACGGCACGGTCTAATAAGAAAGAAAGAAAGAAGAAAGAATGATGATAATGATGGTAGATACCTCGAAAATATTTGTGACTAACTTCCACTCGCGCATAATTTAGTAACAAAACATCCATCCAAAATTTCAGATTTACAATATTAGTTTTTGTAATATATGAACTTCGCACAGGTTGACGGCCACTGGGTACTTGTGCTACCTCCGCTCTATCCACCGCCTGGTGGCAGAGACGCGGCGTGTACCGTGGCGCGCCCAACTCTTGCAGTTGTCAGCTCCTGCACTGGGCCTTGTCGTGCTGACCGCCTTCTTAGTAGCTGTACTGCTTAAGGTAACCTCCTTAATTATACATGGCATATTTACTGATTTGGTCGGCGTTTGTGGCGTTAAGCTATGCGTAAAGATAAAAGATAAAGATCATTTATTGCGTAACTGTGTACATAGGTTGTTAACATAATAATTACAGGTTCCAACAGTTTATCCTGATTCAGATATGCAATAATAATAATAATTAAACGTAGATTAAATACAATAATTATCATCAATCAATTAAATTTTTGGTAATTTTAATATTAGAAATCAGCAATCAAAATAATTCAAATTCGTAAATTTGTACAAGAGAAACAAATCCAAAATTTGACTACTATGTCTACTTCATGTACAGTGTACAATCAACAAAGTAGATAAGTATGCCGTATACCTATATATTTAAAGAGCAATGTCCAACATTATCATCTCGAGGTTAACCTGTACCTACATTGAAAAATGATAAGTTACGGAAATAAGAAATCTTAGGTGAAGAAGATTTTTGTCTATACAGCTGAAGAGTGTGATAACATTTGATGACAGTTTCAGCCAGCGATACCTAACACCTGTGTCCCTTTAATCACTATGAAGTACAGTTACCGCCATGTATACAATATATTAAGTTAATCATAGCCCAAGTTCCCGGTTAATGAAAAATAGCAGATAGCCTACCCCTTCGGGAAAAAGGTGTGATGCTATTCTTATATAATGTTATTGAAGGTGTCATATTACTAGAATCCGTAGCTTTTATAAATCAGTAACCTATTTTGTTAACCCATAAGGGTTATCCTACGCTTCTATCCTTTTCTATCATTTAGAACCGTCATTTAAATAAGGCTGGTATTAAACTTATCAAATATCTTTGTCCAATGTACATTTGATCAAAGAAATTGGACGACTTCAATGATGTATCAGGAATGGTTTACCCTCAAAAAAATTTGATCAAATATTGGACAAAGATGTTTGATATGTGTAATACCACCATAAAGCAAGATACAGAGTTTGAACCGAGTGCATCGGTGATTTCGTCGGTCGCACTTCCGCTTCCGTTCTCGCTCTAGTAAATAACAGTTCTAAAATAACAGAATCCGTGCCGCTAGATGTGATTCAACCCTGAAATTCTATTCTATTCTAACAATTTGCGACTGTTTCCAGGGCTACTGCATCAGCATCGTGTGGCGATGCTACAAGTACCTCACGATGCGGGCGCACGCACTACAAACACCGTTCGTTATATCAAGTGATGACGTAGTGACGCCGGCGCAATTGACACCGTTCGCGGTCCCGGCGCCGGACTACACCAGCGTACTGCCGGATTATGAGGAGGCGGTCAAACAAACCCCGCCACCCTCCTACCGAGCTGCCACACTTATGACTGGTGACGTTTCTCAGACTGCTGTGAGTAATACATTAGTTAAGAAGCTTTTCATTTGCGTGGACATCATCGCTTATTCAATTACAATTATCACTTAAAAAAGTATTTTTTTTATATACAAAACACTAGTAAAGTTATTTTCCGAAACAAAAGTAAGTAAATCCCTGTACCCGCCAGAGAAAGTCCGTCTAAATTGGCCTAGCAGTTTCGGGAGTTTAGTTCAAACAAACATACGGACTAAATTAAAAAAGCGTGTTTTTTTGTTATAAGTACCTTAAATACTATAATATGCTTATTTTAAAAAGGGGTATTCGGAATCACAAACTAATACTTAATACAGAATAAACCACGAAAGAAACTTAAATTCGTAGGTATATATATTTTTTATTATATCCGTATAAGGTGTAACGTAAGTTATGTTTGTTATCAGGAGAGGTCACATATGGAGCACGTCCCGCCGCAGCCGACCAACACAATGGTGGTGTTGCCGCAACAAGGCACGCAGGCGCGCGTCTGAATCTCATACTTCATGTTCTGACTTCTATGAGGATTGGTCACCTCTTACTAAACACCTTCAAACTTTACTCGTGCAGATATTTCGCCATCACTCCAATTCTCTTCGCTAGAATATGATATATAGAATATATAATCTATTTTGAGTCTTCTATCACTTTCATCAGTCTGTTGATCATCCTGTAATTCGTATAGTTTTGTTAGGTGCAACCTTATCATATGAAATGTCCGAGGGATTATTATAGCCATGGTCTTAATCTCACGTGTGGTTATTGTATTAGAAAGTTACGGGAATAGCTGTCCATGTTTTGTCATTTAATAATTATAAAAAAAATATCATGCCATTTCTTTTATTCACTTCGAGGAAGACAAACGCAGTATTAAATTGCGGTATATGTGAGCCTTAAATCATTATTATCAACTTCGTATACTTAGTTCATTTATTGTTATTTTTTTTTGTACTTTAAAAACGGTACGCGCGATTTAAGTTGACTGACTTGAACATCGTGCGAGTGGCTGCGCAGTACACAAGTGCGGAACTCACTAGTGACACGAGTGGGGTGGGGGGGGTATCATACTTTTAACACGGGATATGCGCAAAAGCTACGTTCCAGCCGGCCAAGTTAGATCGCGCGTAATTTAAAGTTGCCTTTATGACTTCATCTCAAACAAAAAGCAATATTGTACATGAGTATCGTGCCATTATGTTATGATTGTAATAAATTTTATTTTTGTACTTCATTAAATCATTAGATTTATATTCCCACTAATAAACATTTTCTTCCATGTTTAGATAACTTTAATAATATGTCTTGTGTTAAAGAGCTTCTGTACTTAGTGTACTGTTTGTTTTTGTAATGATAGTCATTAGAGGCGAATGCTTCTGATCACGTTTTGTTAAAGTTCGCACACATTGGGGAGAGAAAGGATTTTAAAGGTCGGCAAGCAACAGCTTCCGTGATGTCTTAACATCAGGCGAGCCGTTAAAATGCTTGTAGTACTATAAAATATGTGTACACTGAAGTACTGTAGTAGTATAAAAAATGCAATGAGTTTTGGTTCAACCGTCCATGGTTCGACCAAAATATTGAGTAATAATTATTGACACCTTTGGGGTTCTTTTCTTGACTAGATGTGTGCGAGCTTCAGGGACCTGTCACATAGAACGCGTTCATACGTTCTGCGTTCACATGCATTCTCTGTGTTGTAGACACACAGGAGGCGTTCTGACCAAGTCCGTCAACCAGTACAACGTAATACAACATTGAATGCAGAACGCGTTCGCTGTGACAGATCCCTCAGTGGTAACACGTTTGCTTGTATAGTTAGTGTACCGAGAGATCTCTGCCCACAATAGGGGATGTTTTACTTTTGTGTGATATTTATATTGTCTTGTATATTTGATGTAACACATGCAAGGAGTTGAACTATAACATTCCTAATGCATTGTACTTTCTATTTCCAACTAATATTTGAAGACAAAACGTGACTACTACAATATATTAATAACCTTTTATACGATCAGTTTATGTACAAAAATGTGTTTTGTCTACAGAAGATTGTTTCTTGAGCTAACATTAACGTTTTGTTTTTCCAGTACCTACATTATTTTCTTGCAAAAAAGTTTTCATGGTCTCCAAAATCATGTAGCACTTGAGATATTGCCAGTCCCACGATAATTGAACAGATTGATAAATTAAACTTTAATATACTTCTTTATTTAAAAATTGAAATAGTTATTTATTTTTAATCTAAATAAATAAACAAAAAATTATTTAAAAAATTACATACTTACAAGGTTTTTAGATAATAAAACGTGGAAGGCATTTTATCTAAACATTTAAAAAATCTCATCTCAAAATGTTAGGTAAACAGTGCAAAATCGCCATAAATATTCGAAGTATTTCACCAACACAATTTATATTAGGCAGTGATATAAATAGTAACGAGAACTTTGAGCTTGCTAGCCTTTCACGTAGATATCATATTTGCATAACAAATGATTGGCGTAGATAAAAGAAGATGCCTTATTTCATGGTATAATGATACAGTATCATAACCTTTAACAGCTTGGTTTGAATCTTTATAATAACTACGTTATCTGTTGTATTTTGACGGCTAATGACGTCACTAAAAGAGCACCTGTATTATTATACTGTGCCTTATTAGATCGTCAGCAAAGGTAATACCTAGTTATAAATAAATTAGGTACAAAATATGTAATAAATTCTAAGTGTAGTACTTAGATAGAAATTGGATGTTTATTTGATAAGAAAGCGCGTATTTAATGTTGCTTTTTATGGGTAAGTACGCACCGTAAGTAGTTCCATATTGGCCTAAATTGTATAAATGATAATTGTCGTCCTGGTTCATGTAACGTTTCTTGTGAGATATTAAAATAATATTATGCTCATAAGCTATAGCCAATGTAAAGTTTAGTAAATTTGCAAGCGAACAATGTAAGCTTAGCAAGACAGGCATATACCTGGACTTGTAAGATTTGTATGGAGCGATCATATACTTACTTATTAGTAATGTCAAACACGAAAATCAATATTATCTTATATCAGAAATTTAACTTTTTAAACGAGCAGTTTTTAAAATAATTCTATGTTTTTAAAATATTATCATTAATATTAATCAGATTTTAGGCTAATTAACGATGACACCATACCTACATAATAGATAAGTGTAATGTGTGGCAAGCAAATTTAAACTCAGTGTGGTTAGAGAAAGCAAGCTTTTCGCATAGCAACACCTAAAAGAGGTACTACTAAACATTACAAGATTATAATTATACTAGAAGTCGCACGGGGCTTCGCTCCCGACTTTCTTTATTTGGCCACTACTTAGCTCCTTTTGGCCGTAGCGTGATGTTACATAGGCTAAAACCTTCCTCGATAAATGGGCTATCCAACAAATTTTCTTTAATTCAAATTTTTCAAATCAGACTAGTAGTTCCTGAGATCGTTCAACCAATCAAAGTTAGTACCTAATAAATAATAATTAATAGGTGAATAAAAATCTTTTGTCGAATATATGTAGGCGCCTTGAGACGGCGTAACCGATTTGGCTAATTTAGTTTGTATCGGAGAAAATATTGAAAATTCAAGGAAAAAATCAGTAATTCGAATGAAAGTTTAGTATGAAAATCTCGACAAATGGTACCCGTGAGAAACTGTGGCGGGTATAATTGTGTAATAAAAAAATCCCTTCAATATCTTTGAAGCAATTAATTAGTTAAGTCGTCAATTAATCGAATTCGTGCTTGCTCAGTTTGTTTTTATTTTTGTTTCGCAAAAATCTATTTAGGTGTGTTTTAATATTCGTTATTTTGTCTGTTTTGTATATTATGTAATTATTATATCAACCTAAATTTGTACAAGTAACAGCAAACGTGTGTAACTTACTAAATTATACTTAATGTAAAATATTCTTGAAATAAATCATCATAGATAAAGTCATCCTGATATTATTTAATTGTTGCCCTTCTACTTGAATTTTACTTTTGTTTATTGCCTGAAGTGGCAGACGAGCTAACTACGACAACTTCATTGGTAACTATTAATTTTCGCAGGTAGGTAATGTTATAGTCAAATGTGTGAGTTTACGAAAAATTTGCTCTTGGACTATACTAGTACCTCTCATTATATTTTCAAGATTAGGTGACCTGGCGGCTAATTTCTACTAATTAACGACTAAATTTGGAAGTAGAAAGTCAAATCAAAAACTAGGGCATCTAGGAAAGGTAACGGACCTTCCGTTACCTTTCCTAGATGCCCTAGTTTTTGAGAAATAAATGTGGTCAACCAAGCAAGAGGGAGCTCTCCGGATCTGCAACCTATGAAACTTTATAACTTTTAAGCCAGTGCTAGACAAATTCTGATATTTGACGGCGAATAATTTCGACTAATTAGCGACTAGTATATTTTTGTGTTAGCAAAATTAAAATCCCTGATGGTGGCCCAGCCAGTTGGCAGTCACACTTAGATACCAGCTTCCGCCCACGGCTTCGCTCACGTGGCACGTAGGTACCTACTATATCGGTAAAAAATAGCATGTCCTTCAGTTTTAGACAAAGTACGTGAAATTTCATGAAGGTGGACGGTTTCAAAGAATACCCCTACATCCAAATCCACAAATATGACCTCTAAAATTAGTAAGTATAGTTTCTAATTTGCGAGCAAGAGCATAGGTAAGTAACCTTAGCATTCATTCCCTTCTAAAAGAAATACCATACCTGACGCGTTCAGTCCAACAACTTTAGTTAAAAATGTGTGCCCACATATTATTAAATTATTATGGTTACACCGAAGTAACCAAGCGCCATAAACAACTAAAAGGTCATGTTGAGGGACAAACATGATTTACAAACAAAACATTGCACATGCGCACGCCGGACGTCGGCCGTTTCTCGGAGAAAAACATGGTTTACGCTTGGACGTCCGTCGGCACGTCGCTCGCCAGCCGAACCGTCGCGTCGTCGGGACGCGTCGTGCGTCGCTTTGTGCATTCTCTATTTATATCGACGGCGAAGTCCCCCGATTCACCCCGCGCATGCGCTATGTGCATCTAAAAACGACGAAAGTGAAAATTGCACATCATGGTAGCCACCGGTGTACCGCGCCGCGTTAAAGGTCTATAGCTGCAACTACACCGCTAATTATCAGCTTGAGGAGACGGCGAGCGCCGCGGCTGGTGTGTAGTGCGCGGCGAGGATGGCCGTCGGGCACACGGCGACAATCCTCATCAGCACTGCGGTACTTCTGCGTCACATATCAGCTGTTTCGCCGGCGAGGGGAGCGCGCTCGTGACGTTTCTGGCGAGTCGCGTGCCGCGGGCCGGCGCCGCGCCGGTACGATGGCGTCCACCATGCAGCTAGAGTTTACGCAGGCAATGACCGATTTTAAAACGATGTTTCCGGATATGGACGACGATGTTATTGAAGCCGTACTACGCGCTAACCAGGGTGCGGTAGATGCGACGATTGACCAACTACTAGCTATGAGCACTGACAATCAGAATGAACGATTGCGACTAGAAATGGAACGAGTGGAAAGCAGTACACCGTCTCGTCGTAAAGATCGCCGGTCCGGCTGTAGAGCAGTAGACAACGGCGATGACAACGATACTACAGCACTTGTGTGAGTATTTGACGCATTATTTAGCTAGCAAAAACATTTGTAGATAGGTAGGTATCTATTGTGTCAAACAGTTAAGTATTTTTGATGTTCCTACGTAGGTATAAGCTTAGCACACATAGGCCCATGCCGGCAACACAAACAATGCGATTTCTATTGCGTAGGTAGGTAAGTATAATATATCTAATAGGTATGTTCTGCGTGTACAACGATGTTATCATCAACACTGACAGGGCTACAGTTACTGCTATTGAGGCAACAGGTTAGCATGACTAGCAAGAATATACGATTCAATGGATGATAGAGTAGGTACCTACCTACTTTGTGAATGATAATATTATAGTTTACCTTATGTATACCATAAGTAAATGCCTTACCCAGGCGTAGGTACTATCACCTACCTAATGAATGAAACATAACATCCCCACCCTTTAGAATGAATGGCAGTGTTTTTTAGTGTTAACTATTGTTTTGCCTACATATGGATAGGTACATTTTCAAGCAGAAACCGTTCGTTTAGTACCTAATTAAAAAAAATGGAAAAAAAATATATTAAAAAGCATATTTATAGAGGAAGCAAAACAAGTTTTCAACTTCACCAGCCAGATTATCAAATAATCGTGGAAATTCCGGCAAGCGTCTAGTAGAGCCATTAGGAAAAATCGCAAAATATTCAGGCTGTCGCCCCATTACAACAATTTGGTATTCATAATAGTATTCCTTTCTTGCAGAGACGTTGACGACGAATCAATTCCTTTAGCTATAAGAAAAAAATGGGTACCCCGAATGTTGGGGCCCCTTCCTCCAATGTTCTTACGTATACCACCAGGTACAGATGCGAGAATAGATCTGAGTTTGGACATGGATGATGACCGCATAGCCACCTTTCTACAAAACGAGGAATTCATGGCAGAGTTACGGTGGAACCAGGAGTTTATGGCAGCGTTGGATAGCGAACAAGGACAGAAAACTAAGTGTCATGATGACGAAGCTGCGTTCAAGGAGAGGCTAAAGAATATGGGCAAATGTAAGTAAATATTTTATGAGAATGGGACAGGATTTAGGTACACCGAAGCGACGCGATGGCCATTCCTATTAGATGCTAAAGTTGGGTAAAATCTTTACTCACTTTTTGAACAAGAATGTTTTAGACGCATTACAACTCCCAAAAAATAATGTAACTTAACTTACAATTTTATTACGATCTTGATTTTGATTTAAGATACCTACTCAGGGAATTATTTCAATTGTTTTTGTGAGCAGCCAGACTAATAATAATTGTAGAAGCC
This sequence comes from Laspeyria flexula, assembly GCA_905147015.1. Classification (NCBI taxonomy): domain Eukaryota; kingdom Metazoa; phylum Arthropoda; class Insecta; order Lepidoptera; family Erebidae; genus Laspeyria; species Laspeyria flexula. Next base: position 9,603,011 of record LR989962.1, on the reverse strand, counting down.
AAACATTGGGAAGAATAATCTTCTCCAGAATTTTTTTTGGTCCCGCCTAATATAGTCACAATGTAGAATTCAAGATTTGGCTTGTTTGTTACCTACCTACTTCTAAATTTTTAAGAGGCAGGTGGGTAATGCTTTTAATTTCACATAAATGCGGAATATCTACTATACGTTCGTAAAACATAAAGCTAACTAATTTAGATATTCATTATTGATAGAACACGGTGTTCATTCCACATCCTACATTCCAACAGTTATTGAAGATTGCTCCTGTACCTAATGATTACCTCGTGACATTACTTAGGTTCAAGTTACAGCATTAACAGCAGTGCCCTTCATTTGACTACGCCGTAGTCAGATAATAAGGTGTATTGCAGATCGACTAAATATAAGCGCAGAAATTGTAGAGTATCTTTGTGGAGTACCGTAATAAATAATTAGATCATAATGAAACGGTGACACAGATTTACTTAAAACAAAACTATACGTTTTCCATCCAGCTACTTTTCAGAAAACTGATAAAATTAATAATTTTAGTGGTTGTCCATATCTATTTTTCACGTTGGCTTAGTATTTAACTGACCCGCTAGCACAGATTAGATAATAGTTACTACGCCGCTAGCCCATTGACACAGTTGTGGATGAATAAAATGGAGATTTTGTTGTCATTTCATCCCCTATTTTATCTAGCTCTAGGTTAGTAATATCCTGGCATTTTGCCATTCATGCCACCATCGTTATCCCTGACCTACAATGTGCCATTTTATCAACTTTACCCTGTTAAATTGCCAAAAAACGTACGTGGTGAGCATCAAACTGTTCATTGAATAAACTCCACGTCTATGATATTTCTTATCAGTGTAACCTAGGTTAGCTCGATAGAGTAATGCCCAACGAGAGGACGCTTAAGCTATCGTCGCATTTGGTCATTTTTACTTAGCCTATCGCTCATATTTTAAGACATGAAATTGTTTTTGTTTTCTAAGCTAAAGCTGGTGATTAAATGTATGATAACTAGATACATTAGCATAACATGACTTTGGAAGTTCGGTTATCAGAAAGGCAAATCCCATCTTCTCGTTACTCAATCAGCAATTGTAATAGTATGATAAAATGGCTGCCTTCATCTCACATTTCTGACTAGTTTCGCATTCCAAGACGACGGCGAAGTATAACTTTTTCGTATCTGTGACAAATTCATTACATAGTATGGCTAATTTATTTAATACGTTGACAGTGTCGCGCAAGAAATTCGCACAAATATCTCGGATGTTCAGCTCAGTGAGAGGAGGATCGAAACGTTCGAGCGGGAACGCGCGCGCGCCACCTCGTGGCCCACCCGACAGTCTACTCCTCGAGGAGGAGCATAGTGACGACGAAGACCGGCCACACACCAACAAAGTATAAACACACCTTCCCACGGTTGAGCTTTAATATGGAGATAGCCTTAAAGGAAGTTACAAGGTTACGGATAAGACTGGGTCAGTTTTGTATATTTAGGAATGGAAAACGGTTGATATTTTTATGTATTCCTTTGGAAGGTTTCATGTTTCACCCATTGATATACAGAAATTCGGCCTCTCTACACTTCAGAAGCCTCTTACTAGTCATTCGGTGTAGTACATGCGGGTATGGAACCCTCTATTGTCCAACATAACTAAACATCAAAATATGACATCACGTAGGTATAGATATTTAAGTACAAACATTGGCTTTTATTGCATCTATCGAACATTGAAATGTATATTACAGCGAGTAGTTTGGGTTAATTTGCAAGTTTAAATTTGGACTGCCAGGGCAGGGACGGCAATTCGGAATGATCGATCAATTAGCGATTAATAAATAATTAGGTAGCTGCAATGAAAGCTCATCGTAGTTAAATATATTATAATCTAAATGCCTAGTAGGAATTTTCTAATAATAGATAATTAATTAACGCGAAAATTACTGTGACCCTGGCTGTCAGAAATTCATCTTTATTAATAGTTTTCACATCTTGATTTTAGAATTAGAAAAATAAACATATACCCCCTTATTGCAAAATACGGACTAAGCATTAAGCCAGGTTTAAAATGACATCTTTGACACTAAAACAATGGCTTATGTCAATTTAAACCTAGTTTAATACTTAGTCCATATTTTGTAATAAGGGGGTTTACGTCTACCAAAGTATATATTAGCATTAGCATGATATTGTTTGAGTAAGAAATAAATACTCTAGTGTTAGTATTGACTAGATACCTACCTTTAGGTACGCTTATCAACATACTTCATTCTAACAAATGCAAAAATCAAAACTAGAGTGACAAAGAGAGTCAATTTTCAAATTAATTATAGGTATAATATATTGATGACAGAATAGGGATGTTGAAGAAATGAAATTAATGAATAGGTAGGTACCTATCTAAGTTATTTCAATGTTCGAATATAAGCAAACATACATTAGCGCCGAAATAGTTAAGAAAATTAGCTAGGTAATTTAGGTACTGCCTCCGTAATTTAGTATACTTTAGGTAGAATCCTTTTCAGCCTCGAATGTATGAAACAGACGATAGGATAGGGTGCTTTGGAGGAAATGAAAAATACTTATTCTGTTACATAATGCAACAGGCTAATTTTTTGAAAAACGCGTGTAGTGTTGACCGATTTATTTCAACATCCTTATTTTGTTGATCATTAATAACATGCTGCGTCATAGAGGATTCACAACTAATTCCTAAACTGTTTGGCATGGTACGTTTTAAGGCTGAATAAATGTATAAACTAACCACATCATAGCTAGGTAATGTAAATAACTGTTGTAATAGATAACTAGGTTGTTTCGTCTCGATCTCGAATTTGAATGCCGTTAGAGATGCTCATTTTGTTATATTATCTCGTACACAATCTAAAAATTGATACTTAGATGCACTAAGAATAATCTGTCTGCACGATTGACTATGGGAATACTGTAAACAATTGCTAGAAGCTAGATATTATTTGTGAAGGTATTTATATGATCACTATTGAATTACTGTAATTAGTGATGTAACTAATACTTACAAGCAATGATGCAAGCAATCAAACTTAAAGAGCAAAGGAAGTAGGTAGGCTACGTACATACACACTTTACAAAAAGGTTTTGTATTTTACGTACAGCTATTACCTATAGCTATAAATCTAACAATTTTATTATTGTATCCTCAATTCATTATAGTTTTTTATGTCAGCGGCATGGAATTTACAGGACATAATCTTCTTTTGTCGATACTAGAGAAGAATGACAAAAGGACATAACGAGAGTTTCTAAAAATAAGTTTCCGCTTTACTGGTAATATGATGATGATGATATTAAAACTATGGTTGTTCAGTTCTAACATTGTATTAATAATTGTCACTACAACTGCTTAATTTATCTTAAAATATTATTGCCTACCTATTACCTACGACTTTCGCGTCCACATCTTATTTTATTTATGTCTATAAATAGTAATAATAGGTATAACAGCAATTGCAAAAAGAGGGCTGAAAAAGTTTAGTTTATAGCCAAGCAATAATAACTATAAGTTGGGTCCTCATATAATGGGAATAGTCTAATATCTAAAGAAACCTTATTTACCGATCGTATTTATGAATTTTATATTTCATAACTAAGTTTTATCCTTTCTCGCATTATTTGATCAAACTAATTAATACTTCATATTTTAATACAGATGGTAATTACCATTTTAATTTTTATGATCACGCTGTTATTCGCGTGCAATATTCTTTTATATCTAAACTTCCTACTTTAAAGATAGTAATTGTTTTAAAATAGTATATAGTGAAGGTACCGACACAACAGATTATGAAATTCTGTGCAGATAATATTAATTATTAGCAATTTCATCCTCGCATCGCTGAGATTTTTACAGCACTTACAAAGAACTACAATAGGAAGTAATGTTAGGATCCATGTGGTGAACCTTCCACCGCACCGTCAAACAGCGATGGGAAAGACTGCCTGATTTTCCTATTAAAAAACCAATTAAGCCGACAAAATGAAAACGTGTGTTTAAAATGTCTGTAGACATTTTCAATACAGGCGTTTTAGGTAAATATATGTCGTCCCTTCGTTTGTACTTAAATAAATAATTATAGGTAATCCTTGATTTTCAGCAATTAACAACACGTTGATTATTAGGTACCTTCCACAAATATTGTATACGCTAACTTCCTACTTTATATACGTAGAGTACACTCACTTAATCTTATCATCCCTGTCGATATGTATTGTTGAAATTAATATTAAACTTCTATAAATGACACATAAAATAAGCTTGCACAAATACGATGGAATTCCACTGCATTTGCTGCAAAGTTATTTGTTAATGTTAACAATGTTTGGATTGAGGTTATTGTAATAAAAATTCTTGAACTTTTTGCAGTTAATGTAAATAGCTATGCTAAAAATATTCTGGTTATTTTGTGCTATTAATTAGGGTGTAAAGCCGCAGTAAGAGCCGCGGTAAGAACTGTCTTGATTTATTCTACCCTGCTAAGAAGGATACAACCGGACCTTTAGTAAATACTTTAGAATATTGCCGATATTTAATTGTTTTAAAATGAGTCTACAGCGTTTATTAAGCACTTATATGTTTACATATATACTTAGCGTCACGCCTTATTACCGAAAAGATGGGCAGAGGTGCAAAATACTTACATTTAACCCGCTATGTTTGATCCCATGTAATAGGGCCCAAAACTATCACATTAACTGGGCACATTTTCTGACTCCGAGCTCAAAATGAGAATCTCAAGACAGAAAAACTCTTGAGCAGCAGTCGTACACACTTCCGATGCACCATCGAGACAATCTTATGTATAAAGGAATATTTCTGTAGCTGCCATTTTCGTGTTCATTTCGTCAGAATCTTACGACCAAATACGATAATACCACGGCTTGTTATTATACACAAAGGCGAATAACGGTAAATTCTATCAAAATAATGAATATATTACAAAAATAGTTAATTAAATAATTATTTACAATTTCAACTGATAATAATTCTAGTGGCTAAAAGTTTAGTATTCATACGCTCGGCAGAAGTTTGGATGAATTTGCACCGATCGTTTTCATTGCCTATTATTACCAATAAAAATATAATATAAATCGTAGACACGTTTTAAACTATGTCGACTTATCACGACAGTCTAAAAGTTATATCAAGCCGTCGAGAAGTTTCTCCTTAGCAGAGTAGAGTTTTATTAATGCGTGTATAAACTACAAAATGCATTAGCCTACAAGAATAGAGTATCATAAGTACGTAGGTACATTATTGAGCTTTGGTGTTTAACAATAAGAACACGATACGATTGGAAAGTGTTGACTGTTGCCTGTATAAATGTCTAAGTATGTGCGGACACTGGTGTACGCTAGTTTCTTATGCTATTAAAATAAAAGATACCTAATTTATAATACAACGACTTTATTTTATAACTATCTATAATTAAACTAGTATTAATTAAGTTTGTGATTGCTATGGCGTATAGGGGTTTTAATTACCACAGTAAAAACAGCTTTGAAAAGCTACTCTAATCTTGGTACCTAGAACGATCATGGATCTTTATCACAAAGTATAATAACTTAGATTCAACAAATACATGGCACATTACCGTAGCCTATATACGTTTGTTTGTATTCCTTAAAATAGAGAGTTATGTGCTCATTATGAATGAATGTTGAAGAAGCTAAAGAGGTATGTCAGAATCGTAGCAAGTGGAAGGAAATGGTCTCTGCCTACCCCACTGTTGTGAAAGAGGCGTGATCTATATGTATGTATGTGCTCATTTTATGCAGCTTGGTTTCCCAGTTTCACTACTACCTGGCCTACATAAAACCACAATAAAACTACGTAAGTATAAACCACGCTGGCCAGACGGGTTGGTTTAGGGTTTGTTTCGAATTTTCATATTCTCGGAGTGTTCTTGTCTGCAGAAGATTATTCCTTTAGTCGCTATTTATAGGTATAGATAGAGTAGTGACATTTAAGTACCTATATTCATCACTACACGGATACATAATCTAATAAATAAAAGTAGGAGAAGGACCTACACCTGTGTCAGGAGGTCCCTAATACATGCTTTATATTTCTTTACATATAAATATAACGCTAAACATTTTAAAATGCATACGTGTCACATACGAGTGGGGAAAAGCTTGACCGAGATGACTATTCATAATATTCGTAAAGTTGACATGGAAACAGGTTGAGTGTATTCTTAGTGCACTTAGTACGGCTACAGTAGTTAGGTTGTACCAGTTCTAGCTCACTATCCAGAATCCGTCTGGCTCACTAGCTCACTATTCTCGACTCGACAAAACCTAAAAAAAAAAAAAAAAAAAAAAAAAAAAAAAAAAAAAAAAAAAGGTTTTGCCATGCTCTGATCACGAATCTGCGGTGCGTTTTTGTCTAGGATGTGTGGTTTCAGAGATGTGGAAATCAATTAAGAAGAGTATCTAATCGATATCTAATCCCGCACCCTCATTAACGTTTCTTTTGTTCTCCTATTTCCTATTATCTATTGTTTCTGGTAGACCCTCATTAGCATTCTTATCTATTACTCATTGTAAGCTCTTATTATCACTGCTATTGTTTAAGAACTTCCATGCTATTCTGAATCATCAATAAAACACATTCCTTCATTTCTACATTTTTATTGCTTATTAAAATATGAATGAAACATCTGATCCACTAAAATATCATTGTATACTGTGTTCTCTGTAAATATGTTCGTAAAACTACGCATTGAACACCCCTGAAACTTATATAGCAAATACATTAAGCAATATTCGCCGCAAACTGATGTCCACTCATTCTGAATTCTATCCACATTCCAGTCCCATCTTTTACAATTCCTTCTTAAAAAGTCGAGATGATATCGTGTAGGTGCACGCCCATATGAATCAAAATATTGACCAATACCATTCGTATCGACATGTAAAGCTATCCAATGTGAGCCTGGTTTATCATCCGTATCCAAATTGCATATTGTGTACATAGGTACATGAGTGTAAATGGGTAGTCTATTAGCAGCATACACATTATATTCTAGACTGGGGTGAATCTTTTTCAGATGTTGTTGTACATCTAGTGTATCCATGATATTACCAATCTATTCAATGGCTAACATAGGAATGATCAATTATAGTCACTTGTTACGACTTGTATTAAATGTCATTCGCTTGTGGAGATTTTGTATGATTTATCTGTGCAATGCACTACGCATTACGAAAGAATGCGAGATAAGTTTGTTAGTTCAAATTTACTATCGGTTGCACTGAGGAAATGCTTTAGATAAGATAGAACTATATAAGACCGAGTGGAGGCAGAGCCATCAGTCATTCTATGGTCTCGTTTGACCGCAGTGAATCGATATATCAATACTAAGTGTGTGCTACTTCAACGCAACAATAGTCATGGACGTAAGTGTTATAATATTTTATTGAAAAACTTACTTTTCTTTATGTTGTTGATTCCTTACGTGTGTGTGATTAAGTGTAATTATGTGATTGATATTAACATGATAACTGTGTTGTTGCAGAAAACATTCAGCTTCATAGACAATGAAGAAAATACCTATAAACAGTATTACTACCCGCCACTCTCCCCTAATCACGAAGAAGAGAGTGATGACATCGTTATTAATAACACAGGCGATGGGGGAAAAAGGAAATCGCAGTCGATTGACCATTTTTTTGAAGTGGAACCTAAAATAAAGAGGAAGAAGCTGTTGTCGTCAACCGTGGCACGAGCCGCTAGAGGTGGTGTATCATACATTTCTACTAATTCTGACGACGGAGACCAAGCGACGCATCTCATAAAAATAGAAGTGTACGATGTGAAAAAGCTATGCAAGGTTCCAACTACTGATCATTGGAAACATGCTACCACGAGGATTAAATATTATGTTGGGAATAATAGGGATAGCATCTACGACAACACAAACGCCCTCGTATACAATATTACAAAGACAATAGCAGAAAGTGAAAAAGTGAAAAAATACTTTTTCAACAATGACAGTCATTAGCTGATCATTACTGAATGTGATTCTGATAACATAAATTACTTTTGTGTACTCATTAGATTCAAGGATTGCATCTTGCGATACTGGGAGAAACACGAGACCAGAAGGAAGAGATGAGTGTGGTATACGTGAACAGAACTTGTCATTGAATAGCAAAACTACAACACTGAGTGGAGAAGAAAAAGAGAAGAATATGCAGTATCCAAGAGCTGAATATCCATTCTTCAGTTCAAAAGCTAGACGGTTGCTCAGTTTCGAACACTGGCCTCTCCTTTTGCGACAGAAGCCTGAAGATCTCGCAGAAGCTGGTTTCTTTTATACCGGCCATGGAGACAGGACCAAGTGTTTCCATTGTGGTGGTGGTTTAAAAAATTGGGAAGATGATGATGATCCTTGGCAGCAACATATTCAGTGGTTTAGTCAGTGCGCTTATGTAAAGTTTAAATTTCAACAGCGTTTTGTGTAAGATGAAAGGTGTATAAAGAAATAAAAAATAGTATATTTGATACAATTTGTTTTATTTAATTTAATAATGTTTTCCCATAGTTACATAGGTACACATTTAAACATGCATTACACATAAATCTAATACACAACACACATTATAACCTTAACTACTGTAATCTACAGTAATATTTCTGTTTTTATCTATTTCAATAATATTATCAAACTCAGCATAAACTATACAGTTAATTGTTTGTATAAGTGAGGATTCAAATCGTATTTCTAATCTTACACTACCATGCTTTATGAGATTCCAATGAGCTGATGAGTTAGCTGATAAATCAGGAGTTAAATCAAATGCTAATAGGCAGTAACCTTTGGGATACTGCTCACGAGAAATTGCATTTCCTTCATTAAGAAAGTGAATACCAGTCCCCGAGAATAGAGTATGATATGCTGATGTAAATATACTATTATTAAAAGAGGGTTGCAAAGCTTTTGAGGGTATTTGTTGACCATCAATATATAAGCAGAAAGAATTAATACCATAGTTTTCAAAGTTAAATGGATTTTTAGTAATAGAGCCATTAAATGCAGAATTGTTTACAAATCCAACTATACATCTTTTTGGTATCTGTCCTAGGAATATATTATCAAGAGTTTTGCCTTGAACACCCGATGGAATTGTTAAAACTTTGACTTCAGCCCGAGTAATAGGATATTTAGCAGTAGTAGAAGCTAAAACTTTTTGATGTGCGAGTAATACACTTGGATTAATTCGTGCTCGTCGGACAATAAGAGTTGCATCCGTAATGCTAACTTTAAACTTTACATCGTTTGATCCAGCAATTAAATTAAAACTCTCTCTCGATCGAACTAACTTTACACTCATTTCAACACCATTAATTAAAAAATTATCTTGATTGAAAATGTCACCATGGAGATGTCCAATCATTTCTATTTCTTTACTTTCATTAATTAACTCCTGTCTTTTAACAAATCCTATGTTTTTCTCATCTGTAGAATCCATTTTTCCTGCTGTATCCTCATACCAAAGGCTACAAGTAAGATGAGATTGTTTAGCAGCAGGAGCATAGTTTAAAAGGGTTTCCATATATGCTCGATAGGCATAGGTATTATTCGGTGGTGACACAAGTTTTTGGTTTACATAAACATCAAGTTGACTAAAAAGTGAATGCAACCAATTATTTACAGGTGCTACTACTGAGGTCGATATCAAGTTACTTGAATCTTGATTTAATACTTTTGCCTTTATGTTGAGTAATGTATGAGACAAATCTATGTAGTCATCGCCTGCCCCAGGAACTTGAAACTCAATAGGTCCATCATCAGCAAGAGATGAAATTGGTTTATAGTGAATCCACAATCCATTTTCAATGCTCGTTTGTGTAGATGGTAGTGCAAATAAATCCAATTCTGACTTAGCGCACTCACAAGAATGATTATGAAGGAAAGACATATCTAGTTTGAAAATATATCTAGTTTGAAAATATATCTTTAATATTTTTTGTTTTTAGACTAGGTTTTTTCGTAGCTCTCACTCTAACAGTTAATGGTGGAATGAATGAGGCCAATCGTTTTCTTTTAGTTATATATCCAGATCCTGTCATGTTAAATCGATCAATTTTATCATCAGCTTTTCGTTTTAAGTTGGTACTAACTTGCTTTAGACGATCTTTTATTGAGTTTTCCATAGGACGCGCTTGTACCATATCCGATAAAAGTCCTACTCCAGCGTTTAATGCCTCTTTACCAATCACTCGAGCGCCACTTGAAAGTAAAGGTAAAACTGATCTAAATAACCCCCCTAAGAAGCTCCCAATACCATGACCACGTTGATATGATGAACCCTTATAAATTACTCCAACTCCTGATCCAGCTTGGTGTGTATAATAATTTTCATATGGACATTTATGATGATGATCACGAAGAGAATTCATTATTATAATTTTCGGAAATGTAGTTTAATACACACGGTTCCAAACTGGAATGGTATTTTGTGTCCTGTGTTCGATCTTATATCTATTTCCAGCGTATCGAACTCTCTTCGCATAACAGGTAAGTAGTGAGGTGGAGAGAAAACGTGCATTTTATTTGCACCATAAATGTATTTTGAAGGATCTAATGAAATGACTCTTAATAAAGGAGTCATAACATCACCCACAATCTGAGGATCGATAATGTCGCAATACACAAGTAGTTGAGATGGTAATCCTAAGTGTAAATTAGCAGGACACTTCCCAAAATTTATCTCTAGGAGATTTTTATTTGGCTCATAACCTAGTTGTAAACTTAATTTCGGTGATAATGTTACGGATTTAATATTTTTATCCAAAACAGAAACAGACACAAATTTTGTTATTTCATCATAGCGAAATTTCAAGTTCTCTCTGATACCATTTAACGCCCCTAAAATATGCTCAACGTTATCATAGTTGGTAGCTGGAATATGTTTTTTGTAGTAAACTGTTGATGGTTTACCTTCATTAGGTATTAACATGGTTTTTGTAATGTATACAACATTTTCATGATCTTGAACAGTAAACATGGTACATGGATATTGAAATTCGGCAACTCCAACCGACCATTCACCTTCTAGTTTAATAGGTTTTGGTAATTTTGTTGAAAAATTTGTGGTCTTGTTATCTGGAAAGTACTCCATTGAACTATTGCTGAGCAAAGTTAAATAAAAACTTTCTTTATTCATAATTCTTTTAAGCTGGAAGCTAAAATCCAACTGTTAAATTTATCTGGATAACCTTTCCACTTCACTAATACTTCTTTTCTGTTACCCGAATAACGATTGTCAATTATTTTATCTATTTTATATTGTGAGGTGGGGTTGTAAGTGACCTTCTGTAATTCTCTTTCATAAAAAGTACCTACTATGGGGTCATTTTGTAAATCTGTTATTGTATAAACAACCCATGGAGATCTATCAATTATTGAAGATATAATAAATATTTCATCACTCCAATTTGATTCATATCCTTTTTGGAAAACGTGTTTATATTTGGTTATTCGAACATAGTCTCCTACATTGAAATTTGGTTTTTGATTCTCTAAAGAAAGTTTGTTTGACTTCCCATAATAAAGATTAGTCCAAACTGTCATAATATTGTTGGAATTTACATCACATGGACACATCTTAATACTAGAGTGAATGCTGTGATTATAAGAGTATATTAAATCTTGTAAAACATCTATATATCTATAAGTATTACTATGAGTGAAATAACGCCACATTTTCATTTTTAGAGTTCTTTGAAATCGTTCAACAATACTGGCCTTAATGTCAGGATTGTTAGTGGTATAGTAATTAATCTTTTTGGATTTAAAGTATTTTTGTACATCTTTTGAAACGAATTCTGTACCTTTATCAGATTGTATGTGAGTAGGTGTTGTATTACTTTCAGTAAATATACTTTCGAAACATTCTTTAGTTGTTTCTGAGTTTTTCTTTTTCATTGGTCTTGCAAAAGCATATTTACTGAATACATCAATAACACAAAGTATGTAGTTGAAACCATCATTATATTGAGAATAAGTTCGCATATCACTTAAATCAGCTTGCCACAGTTCATTAATATTTGATAGAATGTACCTATTACGTGGGAATTTTTTCTGAATGGGTTTATGTAGTGTATATGTTTCTTGTGATTGTAACCACTCTTTTACTTGTTTTTTATCCATTTTACCATTCATGGCTTTTGATAGTTTATCAATACTACCAAAACCAGCGGGATTAGATGGATCATAATAAATCCTGTTAATTTCTTCTAGTACGGCGTCCATTTTTCCCAATCGATCTTTTTATGTATTTTCGTTATAGATTTTTTACCTACACTTCTTGGCGTAGAAAACTCTTGATCTTCAATCTCAGAGGTTTTGTTCAGATCTTTTGCTTGGAGTTGACTAATAAACTCACATCTCTTTGGATTTCCGATGTAAGAAAGTGGTACTTTGATATCTTTTAATGCTTTAGCAAATCTATCCCACCCTATTGGATCACTTCTTTTTAGGGGTCTGAGTGAATCATTTACTAAATCAACAATATTACTTCCAGGAATCTTTTCATTATCAATTATGACTGTGCCTTCATTATCCCAATGTATTTTACTTTTACTTGTTCCAACTAAATTTAATAATAACTGACCTTTTTTATTATAAGTTTTCGGTATTAAACTGAGGATTTGAGTTGGTGAGTAAAGTGGATTTGCATCATTCTCCTCCAACAAAGATTCAACATCAACTGAACTGTTTAGATCTCTATCTTTATTTTTAAAATCAATTTTAGACTTATTTGAATCTTCATTAGATGTATCAGAATAAATTGGTAATCTGAGTGGTTGACGACCCTCCTCGGTAAAGTGAAGGTATCTTTGTAGTGTTTGTAAATATAACATCCACTTCTTTCGATCTTCCGTCTTACTATTCATAATATTTTGCATTTCAATATCTAATCGAGACAAATTACTATCAACTTTATTATCTTGTTTTAATTTTTCAATCAATCCAGGTTCGATAAGTATCATTTTCTTTGCGTTTTCCATGTTAACTGGCTAGTCCACTTACTAATCCACTCAATATTGCACCTAATATTATTGGTAAGAAAGCTCCTCCTTTTTGTATAATTATATTTTTTCTTAGTTTATGTTTACACTTTTGCATCAGTTTACGTAGTATGTTTTTGTGTTTATTTAATTTTTGTTTATCTTGATCTTTAAGAGCTACCTTTCCTTGTAGAACGTTATGAATACATTCACAAATGCAATTTATTTCTTCTTCATCACACGTTTTAAGTAATGCTCTCTGATATTTTGGTTTAAGCGTATGCAGAGCGTTTAGCAAATGTTTATGCGTTGTGAGTCGACGATGCATCATTTACAAATGATTTGAATTGTTTGATTCTTGGTGTATTTAAACTCTTTTGTTGGAACGTAGACAGTACAGTAACCATTAAATGGAAAGACATTTGTCTTGATACGACAAAAATCATTGGTATTCTGTTTTAAATCTACCATTAAATATCCATGTGCTGCTAAAGTTGCATCTTTGTATGCATCTTCAATGAATTTCGGATTATCTGGTGACACTTGCCGTGCTAAATATCTTATTTGAGTTTTATCTCGAGGGTTTTTAAAATATATTATATAACTTGAGTTTAGAGAAATGTCTCTTTGACCTTTACCCTGATGAAATAAATTTTGTGTTAAATAAAATACACTAAGATTCCTGTGATGACTACCTTTTGTAAATACATCCACAATTCTTCCATCAGTCTCTCTCATTAGATCATCAATTATGATGAGATGTGGGCTTTCACCATCAAACATATTAAGATTTGGAATTCCTTGATGATAGTTAACATTTGACAAATTATATAAAGGTTGCATTTCATCAAAGCACCATGTGATCTGATTAAAATTACAATTACATATTTCTGTAACTGATTTTATGAAATTTGTTACAAAGTTTGACTTCCCACATCCACTTGGTCCTGCCACAATAGCAGTAAACGGATGAATAAAGTGAAACATTACACACGTCTAAAGTTTAAAGGAATGAAATAAAAAATGAAAGTGTTGTTGTAAAAAATTATATTTATATAAATTGCCGCTTCTCTACTTCATCACAAACTTTAGACAGCTCAAGATTTAATTCACTGTTGAATAGTTCAATATTCTCTTCCATGGGTGTGGAAAAGAAAGCACTGGTATCACCACTAGCGCAATTTATAATGCCCCCAAGCTAATGTTTCAATATTATTATCTAAAATATGTCTCTTTGTGTCATTATACGATAAACCAATCTTATTTAATTTTTGTGTAAATATTGTGTGTTTAATTGATTTAAATCTTAGCATACTATAATATTGCACTTCTTTATTAAATAGAGCAGACTTATAGCTATTCATTGTCATCTTTTTAGTGGTATTTTTATTTACCCCTTTTGCCTTGGCTATAGTTTTATTTTCTAAGTTAAAAGCGTACATTTTAGATCGTAAACCTACAAATTCTTTCATGATTTTACCATTATTTTCATCTTTGAAGAAACCTAATTTCTTTTTATTTAATTTTGGATATTCAAAAACATTATTTGTATCATAATCTGAGGTATCAAAGTATGAGCAAAGGTCAGGTTTTATATCAGTGTAAAAATCATATGTAAATATATGATATATTAAACTGTCTGTATCTGTATACAATAATTTGATTTTACTAAATTTTTTAACCATATAATTATAATGAAAGTCATACATTAAGGTTTTTGAAATATCTAAAATACAAAACCCTAAATAAATTGGTTTGTTATATATTAACTTAGTCTTTCGCAACTGAACCGCAACTAGGTCTTCCGAAAATATTGAAATACTATGAAATTGTGGTTTAGCGACTAGATCTTGAACACCTAAAGCTTTACCCTGGTTCTCCCAGTGTGTAACTAATTTTACGTTAACCCTTTTTTCAATATTCTCCATAGTCTTTCCGAAGACTGAATTATTCATTAATTTATAAAAATCTTTTTCAAAGTCTGATTTTGCTAACATTCTTAATTTTGTATTTAGATCTATGTACATTTTTAACCAAGGAGACTGTATAAATTTTAAAATTCTATGAATTTTAGTTAATTTAACCCCCATTTCTATGCACTGCTTTAAATTTCTGTAATGAATAACATATTTATCTTTATTATTTAAATTTGGAACTAGTTTATTCTCATTAGTATTGCCTACACAAATGTTTTCTGGACATAAAGGAAAGTCCGAATGCAAATCATGAAGTTCATCTGGATATTTCAAATCAACTTCTAAAATGAAACCTACGTCCGATGTCTCAGACACATTAAAATCTGAATTCGGATTAATCCATTCAAATCCACCAGTAGGAAGATATTGAGACATAGCCCAACCATATAAATTGTTGGCATCAAAATAAGTGATATATGAATTTGGTTTCTCTGCATCATAATCCTCCATGTATTTGTTATTAGCTCTAGCATAGCGATTACTACATTGAGATACACCACCCCTGATGCCTGATCTAATAAATGCGATTTTTTCATAATCTGTTAAAAGTTCTAATTCTATTTTTGTATATTTTAGCATTGCATCCCAACTTAAACCGGGAGCTGTGTAATAATGAGCAGGATCTAAATCATACGTATTAATACATAGCTTTCTAAAGTTTTCAAACACATCGGTCAACAGTAGAACATCTGTTTTTAAATACAAGTTTGAGTAATCTAACATATTACAACAACCAAAGTGTTCCCAAACATCTTTAGCATGACTGTAATCATCATTTGAAATATGGGAATCTGTGAGCGAATTATAAAAAAAATTTTGTTCAGGGAGCGATGTTATGTTTAAACTATCAAAACTAGTCATAAATTCATATGGATAAACCCCTTTGCGTTTTAATCGAAGGAAATCTTCATCATTAGGGAAATTTCTATGTAATTCTTGAAATTGATCATTACTGAGATTTTTGGCTAATTGTTCTAATTTACAAGATAAAAACTTAAATGAATCTACGAATCTCAATGTAACTTCATTGTTATTTATTTTTATTTTTTTGGAAAACGATACATATTTTTCTTTATTTTGAGGGATGACTTCGATTTCACCTTTACAGAAGTTTAATGCGTGAACAATAAAATGAGCATCGTAGTGACTAAGGTTGTGTAAAAATATTGGAATATGACGTGGTGTTCTGAACTTCGAGCTACATGATTCATGAGCAACACCTATAAAACCACCAGTGTACCAATCAAAATCATAAAAAGGTTCTGCTAACTCTGTTTCACAGATATGACAACAGGTTGCATCTGAAATTTGATTTTTGTCTTCATTTGTTAGTGGACCTGGACATTTTTGAAGATTAGTTTTTTGATTTATTTCTTTTAAATGGTTAAATAAACTTTCCATAAACACTTGTACACAGTTTGGTCCGCAATATGTCACATATTTTGATAATTTATCATCATATGAACATTTTATATAATAACCAAAACTATACACTTCATGTTTCTGAATATTGTGTGTGAAAGGTTTAGATGGATCGTTAGAACATGATTCTATTGGTTTTAAAAATGCCTCAAAATCAGCATAAACTACGAATGGTATCTTTAACTTTTTTTCAAAATTATCAAATTTAATTTTATCATTTGAAATTGGTTGATCAAACCAATTCTTTTTTGAAGTTTCACCGTTTGGTAGTTCTGTACAAATGTGCATACAATCGTATTGTTCATGGTTATTTAACCTTTCCTGGGATGGAAAACGAAGTAGACATGCTTGGCAAATGTACATAGCGTGACCATCTTTTGAAATTTGATTACTAACTAACCGCGATAAATTTTTTATGTAACAATAATGATTTTTCGTATCCTTAGAAAAAAATAATAAATTGATGTGTCTAGCTTTACGACATTTTGTTAAAAATAATGGACCTACAATAGAATTACATCGTTTTTCTTTATTATATTCTAATCCAAATACATTAATACTAATATCATTTAATTTCTCTACTTTTGCGATATCACAAATTTTTACCGGAAAGGAAATACCATCAAATTTAAGTTTATTTGCATGTATAGCGTACGATGATACCCGATCTGCGTTTTTGTTTATGGGAAATAACGCTGAGAGTAACGCCCATTTAAAACAAAAATAATCTTTGTTTTTTACATTTATAACAGCCTTTTTTAATTTTATGTCACGGGGTAGATCTATGTATGAGGTGCCACGTAGGGGGTTAAATTTATTAACATTCATGTCTATAGATTTTATGTTTTTTAGACTCCATCCACTATCTTTTTTTTCAAATGCACTAATTTTACTAGTAATTGTATCATTTAAAGATGAAAAAAATAAATTTAAGTTATCTCCTTGAGAAATAATATAGTTAAATGTTTGAAAATCGAATGTATTATGAATATCTTTAGTTTGTTGAACAAAATCAGCATGTAATATAAAATTTACTTTAAAAATTATATGTTGAGCAATACTCTCTTGTATTAAATATAAAATATCATCTTTAATAGAATTTAAAAACAGCTCAGGAGTTTCAAAATTTATCAGTGTCGAACTATCTACTCTACTTTTGATTTTATAAGTTAAAATTCTATTTCCAAAGGCAGACTCAATAACACTAACGTTTGGTAAAGAATTATGTGAATTTAAAAGATTATTTTTGTGGATATTACTTTTAAAATGATTAGCTAGATACCTTTTCTTGATAAATACATGACACGTTAGACATTCCACTTGATCATTGTTATCAACACTGGTCCCTACCCCCGCAGAGGTAGACGTTTCTTCTTCCATTCTTAGTTGTTTTTTGATGATTTCGGGTTCTTTGCTGCTAGTTCGCTTCTTTCCTCTTCCAAGTTGTAGTGGTTGACTGTTAAAACGATAAAAAAATAAAAAAAATTATATTTATAAAACAATGTGCAAATTATAATCTAAATTTATAATTATTTTACTTACTTAAACTGTTTTTCAACCGTCGCACAGTGATTATACAGCTCATCATCATATGATGGATCGAACATTTCACGCTTCTCTCCTTCATCGCAAACTTTAGACAGCTCAAGATTTAATTCACTGTTGAATAGTTCCATATTCTCTTCCATGGGTGTGGAAAAGAAAGCACTGGTGCACACTTCACTGAAGTTTTCCATTGTAAAGAATAAAATAGGGAATAGAGTACATAACAGCCCTGTGTTGACAAATGAAGTGATGACCAATTTCAAATAATGTTCAATATTTATAGTTTAGCAAAAAATTAGAAAGTCCGTTAGAATTTAAAGAATTTATGTTATCAGTAATGATCAGCTAATGACTGTCATTGTTGAAAAAGTATTTTTTCACTTTTTCACTTTCTGCTATTGTCTTTGTAATATTGTATACGAGGGCGTTTGTGTTGTCGTAGATGCTATCCCTATTATTCCCAACATAATATTTAATCCTCGTGGTAGCATGTTTCCAATGATCAGTAGTTGGAACCTTGCATAGCTTTTTCACATCGTACACTTCTATTTTTATGAGATGCGTCGCTTGGTCTCCGTCGTCAGAATTAGTAGAAATGTATGATACACCACCTCTAGCGGCTCGTGCCACGGTTGACGACAACAGCTTCTTCCTCTTTATTTTAGGTTCCACTTCAAAAAAATGGTCAATCGACTGCGATTTCCTTTTTCCCCCATCGCCTGTGTTATTAATAACGATGTCATCACTCTCTTCTTCGTGATTAGGGGAGAGTGGCGGGTAGTAATACTGTTTATAGGTATTTTCTTCATTGTCTATGAAGCTGAATGTTTTCTGCAACAACACAGTTATCATGTTAATATCAATCACATAATTACACTTAATCACACACACGTAAGGAATCAACAACATAAAGAAAAGTAAGTTTTTCAATAAAATATTATAACACTTACGTCCATGACTATTGTTGCGTTGAAGTAGCACACACTTAGTATTGATATATCGATTCACTGCGGTCAAACGAGACCATAGAATGACTGATGGCTCTGCCTCCACTCGGTCTTATATAGTTCTATCTTATCTAAAGCATTTCCTCAGTGCAACCGATAGTAAATTTGAACTAACAAACTTATCTCGCATTCTTTCGTAATGCGTAGTGCATTGCACAGATAAATCATACAAAATCTCCACAAGCGAATGACATTTAATACAAGTCGTAACAAGTGACTATAATTGATCATTCCTATGTTAGCCATTGAATAGATTGGTAATATCATGGATACACTAGATGTACAACAACATCTGAAAAAGATTCACCCCAGTCTAGAATATAATGTGTATGCTGCTAATAGACTACCCATTTACACTCATGTACCTATGTACACAATATGCAATTTGGATACGGATGATAAACCAGGCTCACATTGGATAGCTTTACATGTCGATACGAATGGTATTGGTCAATATTTTGATTCATATGGGCGTGCACCTACACGATATCATCTCGACTTTTTAAGAAGGAATTGTAAAAGATGGGACTGGAATGTGGATAGAATTCAGAATGAGTGGACATCAGTTTGCGGCGAATATTGCTTAATGTATTTGCTATATAAGTTTCAGGGGTGTTCAATGCGTAGTTTTACGAACATATTTACAGAGAACACAGTATACAATGATATTTTAGTGGATCAGATGTTTCATTCATATTTTAATAAGCAATAAAAATGTAGAAATGAAGGAATGTGTTTTATTGATGATTCAGAATAGCATGGAAGTTCTTAAACAATAGCAGTGATAATAAGGGCTTACAATGAGTAATAGATAAGAATGCTAATGAGGGTCTACCAGAAACAATAGATAATAGGAAATAGGAGAACAAAAGAAACGTTAATGAGGGTGCGGGATTAGATATCGATTAGATACTCTTCTTAATTGATTTCCACATCTCTGAAACCACACATCCTAGTTTTACGAACATATTTACAGAGAACACAGTATACAATGATATTTTAGTGAATCAGATGTTTCATTCATATTTTAATAAGCAATAAAAATGTAGAAATGAAGGAATGTGTTTTATTGATGATTCAGAATAGCATGGAAGTTCTTAAACAATAGCAGTGATAATAAGAGCTTACAATGAGTAATAGATAAGAATGCTAATGAGGGTCTACCAGAAACAATAGATAATAGGAAATAGGAGAACAAAAGAAACGTTAATGAGGGTGCGGGATTAGATATCGATTAGATACTCTTCTTAATTGATTTCCACATCTCTGAAACCACACATCCTAGACAAAAACGGACCGCAGATTCGTGATCAGAGCATGGCAAAACCTTTTTTTTTTTTTTTTTTTTTTATTTTTTTTTTTTTTTTTTTTTTTTTGTTTTTGTCGACTCGAGAATAGTGAGCTAGTGAGCCAGACGGATTCTGGATAGTGAGCTAGAACTGGTACAACCTAACTACTGGCTACTTCCTCCACTTCGCCCATAATTAGCTTACAATTTCTATGCGAACATGATATTAGAGTACCCGTATGAGGCGATGTTACTTTTGCTTACGGTTTTATCTGGATGTTTGCCAACCTTCCTTAGGTGTTACATATGCTAATTTGCCGAACATCATCGTACATTGATCGTGCAAATGAAATTCCCATTCTAATAACATTGCAATATATAGCATACAAAGTACTCAATTTACAAAGGCTAATTGAACATAAATGAATCGGAAACATTCAGAAAACTTTGCAAAAACATTAATTTCTTTCCCAATTTTGTTTTTTTTATGCATTGGTATATGTAAGGAGAACCACAGATTAACAGAGATAGAATCTATCACTAGGAGTACACTTTTATACCTAGTATTATAGATAACAATACCTACTGGGGATTACTAGCTATGTTAAAACTAACTATCCTAGGTTAATCAGTAAAAAAATATGGAAAAAGATTTGTTAATGGTTTTGTCTCTGAACCCCCAAACAATATTTCCATTGTAACTGAAGCTTGGCGTTCACTCAAACTAACATATTAAGTATAAATTGTTCAACTACATTTTATAGAGGTATCAAGTCTCATCAAACAGATCGACGAAGCAGAACGGGAAAGTCGTATTGCATCGAGACGCCTCAACGATGCGCATGCGACGATGGCCTCTACATCATGGTATTATTAATTTGTATAATTTTCACAGTATACAATGGAATGACCCGCTGGTTGTAATTCCAATTTTTTGTTGTAATGTATAATTTTTAACAGATATAATTAATCATAAAGCGGGGTTCGAACCCTCGTGTTCATCAGTATTACTGACATGTCTGTTTGATTTTATCTTCAAGCACGCCACGCTCTGTATGTAATGTTTAATGCTTGTATATACATTGGGTATTTATCATTAAATTACATACATACATATAGATCACGCCTCTTTTCCAACAGAGGGGTTAGCAGAGACCATTTCCTTCCACTTGCTACGATTCTAACATACATCTTTCGCTTCTTCATTAAATTACAGCGCCCAATAATAATTCTTGAACCTAAAGACTAGGAAGGTGTATATCTCCTATATATATATGAAGCCAAAGATGTATGTCAGAATCGTAGCAAGTGGAAGGAAATGATCTCTGCCTACCCCTCTGTTCGGGTTAAAATTATTTTTGATTATGATTATATTAATTGTAAGTTGTAGCTGCCTCGCAGCGGGAATGTGTAAGACTACTTGCCTAAGGGTTGAACCAAATCTAGCCGCACAGAATCGAACTCGCGTCTTATGTTTCTGTCATTTAGAACCGACATTTTGAGCGAGAACGAGAGCGGGAATGCGACCGCACGCGGCAGCATCGACCACAGGCTCGTTATTGATATTTTAGCTAATAGTATGTTATTATTTAATAACAATATTATAATGTAAGTAATTTATTTATTTTCGTCAGTTAAGGTATCCAATACATATTATTTCTCACATTACAACAGAAACTTGCTGCATTCAGTACGAGAAAAACATATTTTTAGGTTTAAACAATAACTCATGTTGCCTACTATTACAATTTACTTTCAAACTGCCATGTAACACGCTAAAGAAAGTCTCATTACTTGTTGATGTGTCTATACCGCCAGCATTGTTGTTCATACAAGTACTACCATACATAATATGACATACATTTTCCATTCTAATGGTCACCAATGAATGAATATCGCGTAAAGTTCGTTTAATCGTTCTCAAACGTATAATTTAATGTATTACACGAACACCTCATCCGGAAAACATCAAGCGAAACTCGCTATTTTAAGACTTTCATGAAATATAAGTTACCATGAATAATAAATACGTAATAATACCTTGCGATTTGCTGATAGTAAAGAAATTACACAATTTACATCTACGTATACTTTTATACTATACATATTATAAAGTTGGAGAGTTTGTTTGAACGCGCTAATCTCAGAAACTACTGGTTCAAAATGAAAAATTATTTTTGTGTTTCATAGCCTTTATCGAAGAAAGCTATAAGTATAAGCTAATAACATCACAGTAATACTAGTAGCTGACTATAGCTAAACAAAGATAGAGAGAGAAACCCCGGCCAACAGCTAGTTTTTAAAAAAAACTGCACATTGAGTATCTAAAAATAAACCATTTATATATTCGTTAGCGTTATGATGCAATTTTGAAGATCATAACGAGTTAAGATGAGATGGCGAAACGTCGAAATAGTTGGTGACACGCGCTTGCCGACCGAACACCCGTTTAGGGCATCTCCACAACATCACACAGCGCGAGACAATCGCGTGACACACGCGGCTACAAGAGCTAATTGTATGATTGGAAAGTCCCTTGTGATACAGGGTTTGTTCCTTAGTCAGGGTGTAGTTTTAAAAAAAATCCATCCTATTATGTAAGTAACTATTACAATCTTATTTCTGAGTGTTTATGAGTCTTACTTAACACAAATCAGAGCACATTGAGGGAACAGTACGTCGCGGCGTCGCGCGTCGCTACAGCAGCTCGTGTGGAACAACCAGTAGAGATGCGTCTGCGCATCGAGCACGTGCACTCGTCACGCATCACGAACACCCAGAAATTCGCTTAGTTTGTCCAGAGACTCCATGCCAGTCGCACGCATGGAGGCCCGGTGCCTTTCCCGCGCAAGTGACTATGAAAAAGAAACCTGATATATATGACGTGGTCTCGGCAGTTGTGTTCTCGATAGCAGTTCTACTAAGTAGCAGCACTGAACAAGTATTTTCGTGAGTATCCTCTCAAGGGCAGGTTAGGGCTTTGACCGGCCACCGGCTCCCCGGCGGCTAAAAGAGTTCAGTCGATCTATACTGAACCTGTTGCTCACCTTGTTAAGATCGACGAACTTCTTTTGCTAGAACTATTTGCGGTTTAAATATTTTGTCCGTTAAGCGTATCTCGTGCTTCATAACTCTCGTTACGTGTTCGGCTGTTATCTAACTCGGCTATTTTCATCACTTCTATACATACTTATTTATACACAATCATCTTAATGAATATTTTGTAACAATTGTTTTAATTTGTAACACTAACCTATTCTATTTTGTAGTCATTGCAAGATACTTACCGGTGCAATAATAATTCACAACAACTTCGAATAAATAAATTCCATACAAAATAAATTTTATATTTATTTCTGAAATAAATTTCTTAATTATGCAAAAACTTAGGGCACAGAGTTAATCTAATCTGTATAATATCCATACCTGTGAACAGCTGATTCTATTTATAAAAATATTGAACCTACGCGCATATTACGAGTAAGTAAAAGACTTCAACGCGCTAGCGTGATTACCAACTATATATTTTTTACTAAATGCATATTGTAAAATATCACACCTTCTGATTGAAGTGATTAATCATTGATTAATGAATAAAGAAAGTTTCTTGTGACAGCTTTAGAGAACATTACGCTTATTTCAATCGTCAAGATACCCCCTTAAGAATAGTCTCGTTTTTCAATTGATTAGACGATCGTTGAGACGTTTTTTTATAGAGTCTTCAAAACTGTCAAAAAATGAATTTTAATTCTGGAGCACATCACAATGGTATTCTAAAAAAAAACGACAGAACATGTACGTATTAATAATTGTTATTCAAAAGTGCTCTCTAATGGTGGGTTATGAGAACAAAGTGAAAATGATTGCTGAAATATCCTTATTTAATTTTATTCTTTACATTATTGAAAATCTGGAGAAAAACAGCTGACTTGTTAGCTGGAAGGTCATTGATCCGAACTCTGAGGTCGGTGACCTTGTCGGTCACCAACACTATCTAAGAATATGTATATTTTTTCGGTATCGAGAGATCTATCCTTACACCACTAATATAAAGAATGTCGTTACCTAAAATTAAATTAATCACATCACAAGTAACGAATTCAATTATTATCAGTCATTTTAGTATTTTTGAAGATACGTCTATTCGCCTACATATAATTGAATTCTGAATTACTTAACTCGCGGACTCGCCGATTAAATCAGCTAAAAGAAAGAATCAAACACAAAAACGCAGAACATACGAGAATCATAGTGCTGGCTCCACACGTTGGGAATCTTAAGCCTGGCTATGGTATTTGTGAATAATCGGGAAATAGAATTTCCAAATTTCAACAAAATGCGATAATATTTTTTGATTTAGCAACATTCACTCAACCGCTAATTTATGAATGTTGGCGTTGATGTCATAAATCACATCTTGTGGAAATTTGCAAAGATCTAAATATTCCATTTACGGGAACACCCAAATGCACTGTAACTTTACAAAATTTTTGTATAAAACATACTAATTTGTGTAATGTGGATATAGTGCGTATATTTCGCCAACGTGTGAAGCCGGCATTATACGTAGAGCATTATGTATGCAGTGGATATTATCCCCGTGCAGCGCAGACGGCGGGCTCAGGGCATCCGTTGCCCATAAACGATATACTTGCTAGCTGAACAACCTGACTTCCATTAACATAATGCGCACCATTCTATTATATATCCACTTGTACTTAATCATTCGAGGGAAAAATATAAATAGCCGTTAAGTGAGTTAAGAATATACGTTGAGATAGGACTCATTTAAAGAGAGGTTATAAATAGATTTTTTCCTTGATGAGTACTATTCGCTATTCAATATCGTTTCTATCTTGACTCATACAAAGTAAAAATTAGTTAGGTACATAATATTCAAGTTAAAGATTAAGTATTGCCCATCAAAGTCTTTTGGTATAAAATAGCTTACAGTTTTAAATATAAAGTTTTCATGTGTTCTTCTACCTACACAAGGTCTTATATTCATCGTTGCCTAAAAAATATTATAATGTTCTTATATTTATTATATATATATATATATATATATATATTATTATTTTATATAAAATAGTATCACAGAACAGAGATAGGTTTTTTACTACTTTCATTGTTCTGTGAATAGTATAATATAATGTGCTTGGTTTTAGTACGCACTAAAACCAAGGTCCGGTTGGTTCCGATATCGAACTTAAACTTCATAGCTGTTACGCTACACGACCAAACCATTATTTACATTACAAATTAAAATTTTGATGAAAGAGAGTGGAGCAGTGACTTCTGGATTGGTTAAAATAAATACATAGGTTTTCTAACTGTGGATTTTGTAATAAAATGACTAAATAAACCGCCTATTCCCTTGGGGTACAGTTGTGTTGTCTCACTAATTAAGTCAGTTGTGACTGTGCAATTTTCTTCTAAAAACAAACAAAGAATTGTGGCAAAGCCCACCGGGTGGTTCCCGTAGCATATAGAGGAGTGCAACACCAAGAACGACACATACGCGTTGCCCACCTTTTAAAACCTTAAAGCTCTTCCCAATATACATATTATGTATACTACCGAGGCAGGGTTATCACGCCTGCGGTCTTCTGTTGGGCGGAGATGCGCTAGTAACAATTACCCTCTGTGCCTTACCTATTTGAAAGTTAAATCTCGTAGTTCCATTTATGTATTTTTTATAAGAAGTAAGTAATTTTAGTAATTGAAATATGAGCTAAAAAACACTTCAAACACCTATATCCTATACTAAATATTATAAAGTTGAAGAGTTTGTTTGTTTGGTTGATTTTAGTGGCGGATAGCCCATTTATCCAGGAAGATTATAAGCTATATAACATTACGCTACGGCTAATAGGAGCTAAGCAGTGGCTAAATAAAGAACGACGGGACCGAAGCCCCGCGCGACTTTTAATGTTTGATAAAATGTAGTATAAAAAAGTATGTAATTGTAGTTATTGAAATAAGAGCTAAGAAACTTTTCAAACATCTATACTTTTCATAAGATGGTCACCATTTCAAATACAGATTTTAAATCTATCCAATAGTTCAACTTAAGCACATCTAAATGATAAAAACTGTTGTCAGACAGGTTTCATAATTGTCCTAGGTAATAATAAAATGGTATATGTATCTACCTATATCCGAAGGCCAGACTGAATTGTAACAAAAATAGTTTCCTCATAGATAAAATTGTATTTCTTGGTAAATTCTGGATAAGTTATACGTAGGCTTACCTGACCTATATATACTTAACTAGCTTCCGCCCGCTGGTATGTATTTTATACCTATAAACCTTCATCTTGAATCAGTCTATCTATTAAAAAAAATCTCAAGAACTAACTACTGGTCCGATTTGAAAAATTATTTTAGTGTTGGGTAACTTATTTATCTAGAAAGGTGATAGGCTATACATAAAAGGCGAAGGCAACCTTTGCAGACAAGAGCACTGCGAGAAAATGGAGGTTGGATTTTATTGTTGGGTTGAAATGATGATGATGATTTTTGTTTAGGTATATTTTCTGAATTTAATACATAATCTGTATCTGCAAGGAACTCTAGTATGATATATGAACGAGGTTATTTTATCACTCGTGTTCTGTGCACGATCCTGTAGGCTGTAAGTCCCTGTTCCCTGTTGGAGTACTTATTTCAATATAGGTATATACAAATCTTTCACCTAGCCTGTAAAAATATCTATCGTTACCTAGATATTTTTACAGGCTAGGTGAAAGATTTGTAGAGAGACATGGCTCTTATAGGTACCACATAGATGAAAACTCTCTTTTATAAATATTTTAAATAGTGAAAAGGATTTAGTTGAACAGATTGCCATGGAACAGAAATGCACAAAAAAACAAACCTTAGGTAAGTCTTAGAAATTTTCCTTAAACCATGTACCTGTACCTAATACTTAATCGTTTCACATATAAGAAAACAAAACTATCTACGTTATAGTACCGAGAAACTATTAAATCTTAATTGCAAATTGAGGTAAACTCCCCAAGATGCCATGTCGTACATAAACTAAATGAGATACGGCGCGAGGTCGTAGAGCTCATGATCTCGGTTACGGCGATAAAAACATATTCGCCAGACTTCCTTGTTGAAAACGATATCGTAATAGAGCTACAGGCTCCAGGCAATGAAACTCAAAATAGATGTCCGGCCACAAAATAGCCTCAATCATAAATCAGAATGTTTACGACAACACGTCAGCGACACCTCGCCTAGCCGCACGCCGCACACCGCCGTCTTGACGGATAGGCTCCGGGACCCGGGAACTGCATTAATAGCAATAGGTGCGTCAATAAAATGGAAAAAGAAAACCCTCATACCCATAAATCATTGTAATTTAGAGCAAATGTATTTAGTTAATACCTATAATTCTGGAGTTATAGCCAACGTAAATAATCACTGCATAGACTTGCAATTTGCGGTAAGGGTACCTAGTTTTATAATAATAAATTAAATGAAGAGCCAGTCCGGCGTGGCTGGTTATAAATTGCTTGGGAGTTGAAACTATAAAAAGTACAAACCAATATTAAAGTTAAGTAGATCCTTTTTCATTCCTTTCTAAGAACATTTTAAGTAAACAAAATCAGGGATTTGGCTACAGATTCTTCGAATGACTTAACTATTCTAATGCTAACAGCATTAGAATAGTTATAGAAGGAAAATAACAATGATATTGTATGTTAAAAAAGGTGGAAAATAAGAAATAAATACACTTCTTTTGTAATTAACCTCTTGCTTAGACTTTAGATGCATAATTTAAAAAAAACTAAATTTTTTACTGTTACCAGTATCGCTCTCCGAGAAAATTCGCATTATACCTAGGTACTCACTGTATACTACGTTTGAATGAATGATACATAATATATTTACTTATATAATTGAACCCTTGTCTAAACAAGAGTTCAATTATATATTCATTCATTAATGGGCGTTATGTGTACAACAATAACGTAAATGTCTACTTACCTACATTTTGTCTGTGGGTTTAGTACAAGTATGAAAGTTATTTAAAAAAGCTGCACGCACTGCAACAGTTTTGCGTAAATATTATCTAAGTAGCTAAATTACAAGCGTTAATAAAATTCGTGCTGAATCAAATGCCTATTAGATAATTATTATAAGGTTACTGTACAATTAAAATTGACATAATTAAACAGGTATAATGTTCAATGAACAGAAAGTGTCTTGTTTGTCACGAAACAAAAGAATGAATGTAGGTAATTATTATCTGCGACTGTACGTAAAAACTACAGCGAATCGCTGTCGATCAATTAAGAACTAAACCCGATGTATGTAGCTTCACTATACTTATTGTTTTTTTTAATTCCACGTATCGATTTTCTCGCCAGATACTAATCATTTAATCAATGACTTACGACGTTTAATAACGCCAATCACCAATACTGCTAATGCTTTTGTAATTGCCAGTTCACACTTAGATTAAATTTCATTTTCATAATAGAACTTTACATACACATAATACTGCTCTATCGTCTAGAAACTAGCCTAATAAAGTCGTCTCAACATGGCTTTAGTGAATATTTAGATTGTATCATCGCAGTGAATGAACAAGTGAAGATCAGTTGAATAATTGTTTGTAACGGAGAAATGTGACGTGGACGTTAGCTGTTGTGGCGCATCGCGCCTCGCACATGGCAGCAGCCGGAGCGAGCGACGTGACGCCGGCGGCGGCTGCGGTGTCGTGGTAGCTCGCTGGTGTCTCCGGCACACACAATCAGTTCAGCCGAGTTTCACTCCGAGTATTCGTGCTGTTACTTTTACAACGCGCTACCGCACACGAACGCTCTGTTTCCCTAAGTCTCATTGTTTCTACTTCGCGCACCGTCAAAGGAAAACTTTGACTTTCCTTTCGATGTCACCGTAAAGAGCAATGTGACCAGTTTGCTGTCTTCACTTAGGTAAACAAATTTCTTCTGTTTTAGAAGGTAACATATAACAGCTGTTATAAAAACATTCCCACCTATAAAAACTGTTATCAGATGATATCACCTACTTAGAGTTCGTCAGGTCTTTATCATATTTCTTTGTGAAGCAATAATATCTAAGTAATGTTTTTTTTTTTGATATTATACTTACCTAGATTCCCTAGATTTGATACATAATGTAAATTTAAATAATGAAATCGATCGATTAGGGATGCACGAATTACAGGTACACACCGCACCGTGAATACAACAAGTATGAAGCAATCATTTGGACACGGTTCGCGTGGAGATTTGGAAGTGATTTAAGATAACACTACTCGGTCCCGTTGCCTGCTGCAGAGATAGTTTGCTTGTACGATTGTGGGATGGGTAAATGCGCCCGTGCGTCGTGCCCGGCTGCTGCGCCTGCGCTGCGCCTCCGCCGCCGCGCCGACTTCACACACCGTTACTTTCGCACCAAATCTGCCTACAATACGTTATGTTCTGTGTACTTTGATTCGGATAATAAGTTTAAAGTCACGATTCGGTTCCGTGAAGCTGTCTACGTAATCTCTCGGTTGAATTAGAGGTTACCTTGTAAGGAAAGATGCATATTTTATACTGAGGCTATCTCTGAGACGAATGCGATTGCCGCCCTAGAATGGATTAGATACGTTTATTTTCTCATGGTACCTATCTACATATTGCATTCAAAGCAATTCCGTTATTGTGATATTATTTTTTGAAGCATTTCTTTCTTTCTTACCGGAAACTGGTGATAGTGCTACCGATACCTCAATTTACCTAATACAATACCTAGTACTAAAAATATAATAGATAAATAACTAGTATGTAGATAAGCCTTGGTGTTGCATAATAACGAGCAGCTGGCATATTCTAGTCCTCTACGTCTACCAGTTGTAAGTTCCTACATAATAGGTACCTATAGATACCTAGGTAGTACCTATTTGAAATATTATGTTAAATTCATACATATAATTATTCTCTAATAAAACAATACCTGCAATCCAAGAATATTAGTGTATTCTGTATGAAATACTTAACACTATACTTACCTACTTAGATAACTGTTATATGTTTATTTCTTTATTTCTATACTTACTCACGAACTGCCTCTAAATTTATGGCTACTTAACTTTACTAACTATACAATTTTGCATACGAATGTGTAACATTTCTATAGTATGCTTCAGACAATTATCAATAAAAAGGTACAAATGTGTAATATACATATACAATTAGGTATGTTTCTGTCATGAAACTGTAATTGTACCTATACCTAGGTATATATTTTAATCATTTACGCTTTCCCTGCCAAGCCGTACACATCTCACAAGGCATACCAGACCTATCTACTTACTCTAAACTACCTGCTCGTATTGTTTTTGTTTCACCTACCTATATCTAATTAATAATAATAATATAATAATATTCTAACACATTCACACAGCGCCATCTAGTCCCAAAGTAAGCAATCATATTTGCTTGTGTTATGGGTACTAAACAACTGATATACTACTTAAATACATTTTTTTATACATATTATAGATAAATTACACCCAGACACAGAACAAATCTTTATGCTCATCACACAAAGATTTGTCCTGGGTGGGGATCGAACCCACGACCACCGGCTTAGCAGTCAGGGTCACTAACCACTAGACCAACAGGCCCGTCGAAATAATTAGTAATTACCTATAGATAAGAAAGAAAAGTTTTTTTTCAATACCGTTTTTCTTGTCACAAAGAACAGATATTCGTATGCCAAAAAGTTTTAAGACATATTGACCGATCAAAATGTTACGTCACCTGTATACTCGTAGATATATTCTACGGGCTGGCTTATTGTAGTTAGACTTACATATACTTTACCCAGTTTGATCCATTAGGTAGGTAGGTATATAATCTACATACCTACACCATTGTCGATAATACGTGATGAGATAAAGCATTCATGATCACGTTCGCTACATATGCAAGCAGTGAGGCGGGCATACAAAACGTACGCGTTAACTCAGCTTTTTCAATCTTAACGACCTAAAATAAAACAACGAAGAATACCAAATCGGTTAAGTTAGGGCTCCTAGGAGGTGCAAGGCGACTGTCGAACCGGTTTGGCTGGGAGATTCTTTGTTTGGTTATCGCAGAGTCGAAACGTCGCGTCGTCCCGCAGTCGAGACGGATACATCGCTGCTCGAGTGACGTCCCACTTATCTGTTGCAGAGACACGACGACGATCGCGGATGAATCTGCAGCGAGACTCGGCCAGCTGACGGCGCCGGCGGCCCGATGGCGCGAGGAGCCGTGCGCGCCCTCCTGGTCACGGCGGCGCTGAGCGCGCTGGCCGGCGCGTCCGCCGCTCGCTTCGGCGACCGCCTGGCGCCGCGCGTGCCCGCCGCCTACTCGCCGCGCCACGCGCCTGACATGCATCACGCTGCCGACAATGTCTACGATGATGATGCTTACGAGCAAGAATATGAAGAACAAAATCTTTCTATTGAAGAGGAAGGGGAGATGGCGCCAGAGCCGGCGCTCCATCGACCCGTTCGCACTGAAGCTCACAGGCTTGAGATGAGCACTGAATACTTTGTAATTCCAGACCGCAGTTCTCAGATGCCACCTTCGACTCCTACCACGGCTAAACCGATGCCAAGACCCAACTTAACCATCGTGACGGAACTGAATCATCCTACAGTCGGTCCACTCAAGTCTGAGTCGTGGGCTGTGCCCATATTAGCGCTCGCTTGTGTTAGTATGGTGACTCTCGGTGGATTCGAGGCGTTTGTGATATGGGGTGCAAGACGTAAGGCGCCGAGCCATCGTCATTTGTTGCTAGGACAGACGTTACTGTTTGGACTATTCTCGTGTGCGGCTACAGCTGCCCTGTTCGCAACAACACCGACAGCGTTTACGTGTGGAGCTGTACGGTTTGGTACGGGTGTCGCGTATGTGATCGTGTTTGCTTCACTCCTCGTCAAGTGTGTGTTCCTACTGAGTTTAAACGGTGGAGTGTATTTGCCGGCAGCGTATCAAGGACTGTTGTTATTTTTCGCCGTTATGATACAAGTAGCGATAGGCGCTCAGTGGCTCGGTGGGTCACCTCCGCGGGTGGCAAGCGGCGGGGGACGGTGCGACGTACACATGTCAGACTTTTTGTTATCGCTGTGCTACGCGGCCTTTTTGATCGCCGTAGTGTGCGGTGTGGCCCTGCGCTCGCGCGGGATCCGCGACAACTACCGCGAGGCAACGCACATAGCGGGCGCAGGCGGCGCCACGGCGGCGGTGTGGGTGTGTTGGGTGGCGGCGGCGCTGGGCGCGCCCGAGCGACACCGCGACGCGTGCGTGGCCGCCGGCCTGCTCGCAACCTGTGCGGTGGTGTTCGCCCTCATGTTTGCGCCGAAAGGACGACGACTAGCGGCACTGGGCCGCGAGGGTCGATGGGACGCGGACCGTGACGAGGGCCTGAGCTCGCTAGGTGCCGGCGGCTCGGGTTACTCACCCTCATTCTTCCACTTCAAGCCGGTGAAGTACGGTATGGTGGCGGCGGCGGCGCCCGCACTAGCCGTGCCCCCCGTGCTCGACCGTAAGGAGCCGCCCGCTCAGCCAGCCGGTTAGTTAAGTATCTAACATGCGCTAACAGTAAGAACTAGCGCTTCCGCACACAGATTAACCGTAGATTGCCACATTCTTTTCGCAGATTACGGAGCCCTGTTCGCGAACTCGCCACACCCGCACTCACGCGTCCTGTACTCTCCGCCGCACTACACAATGCACCTCTTAATGCTAAACTATCACTACAACTACTCGCACTATCCTTATCTTTTGCCACCAGGTAACTATTCACAATTCACACTTGCTTCACATTTAATGCACTCACTACATACTCATCAACTGTATTACAATGGGGTCCCTTTTCATAGACATTACCTATCACACTTCTTGACGTGGGCTAACTACTACCAAGTAGTAATGAATGATTTATCCACCCATTACATTACATTAATACCTTCCTGTAGGAAGTACAACAGAACATAATCTACATATTTAAGTACCTAGTAGGTAATTATATAGGAACCTACAGCCGTAGATCTGCAAGCCTCATTAATTACTTTAAATAAAATAAAAAAAAATTAAATACTTACCTACAACTAAGTTACAAACACTACAAGTACCAATTTCAAATAATGTTTATTGAATTGTTGTAGTAGGTATACAGAAATCAAGTCATGCACTATTAAGTGCGTATTGAACGCTCACCAGTGTAACATATTCATAGTACAGACCATTTAACATCATTTATACCTTCTTATTCTATATAACTACATAGGTAGGTACCTACTTACTTATCATTTTATAGATCTACAGTAATCAATAGAACCATACATGATGCTACCCACCGTGGCGTAGCAGTTAAGATTCGCCTCGCCATTAACATCGCCGTACCGAGGGACGTGGGTTCGATTACCTCACGAGACAAATATTAATGTAATTCATATCCGTTAATTGTATGTTTTTAAAATATTCAGCGCCCATGGCTTGTTTCCTTGTGCGGTTTCTGTCTTTTATAAGAAAAACAACCAACTATATCCACAAAATCTATTCAAACGTAATAAGCGTAGTTAACAATAATACTTATATTAAACGTAGATGCATACTGATTGTGACGTAATGATGCAGGCGTGATGGTGCGTCCGGAGGAGGGCAGCGTGTACACGAGCGTGGAGCCCACCTTCAGTAGCAACCCCAACGTGTACTTCCAGCGAACGGAACCGTTGCACGTCGGCATGATGTACTGAGCATCTGACAAACCACAGTTCCCAATAAGAACACTGGCTTTTGCAGCGCAACGTCACTTCATTAGCAACCGCAACGTCACAACGCCGCCGCGCCGCCCCGCTCCGCTCCCGGGCCTACGAGTGACCTTTACAATAAATACTGCTGCATATAGCAATACTAAGCACTAAACTTTTCAATAATTTAAATTATTCAAAAATTCTATGAAGGTTAACTAAAGCAAATTCTTAGACTATAATAAGAATATCTAGTCAAACTTATCAAATTCACTATGTGTTGCAGATAATATTTCTTTATTTATATGTATTTTCTGTGTGCTCTATACAGCAGTATATTATGATAATAACATTTACTTTAGGATGACATTTGTATGAACTTAAGAAAACAAATGCTGTTTGTGATTTAAACTTTACGCAACCCACCCTGAAGATATAAAGAACAGCTGTTAGAATAAGTAATAATTATAAAACTAAATATAATACTAAGAAAAACCATCTTAAAATAAGTTTTCCTTTGCAAATT
The DNA here is from genome assembly GCA_905147015.1 of Laspeyria flexula. Classification (NCBI taxonomy): domain Eukaryota; kingdom Metazoa; phylum Arthropoda; class Insecta; order Lepidoptera; family Erebidae; genus Laspeyria; species Laspeyria flexula. The sequence continues at coordinate 9,568,415 of LR989962.1, read as the reverse complement.
TGTAAATAAAACTAAAGACTGTTGTATGGTGTTTTATTAAAATTAAATTATAAAATTATTTCTATATTTATTCAATGGAAACATAAATAACTGTAAAAAGTTGAGTACACATGTCCCTGTGAAATAAAGAGGCATTTATGCTTAACTTTAGTAACAAACATCTTCAGTCACTCAGGGTTGTCACTGTCAGTTCTATATAACAAGTTGATGTCAGTATACAAGTGACAACCATATCCACATGCAGCTATGTTCACTTGGTACCAGTGGAAAGCAGGGCCAGGACTCCGGAGGCAGCCGTAAGAGAGACAATGTAGTTACTGTACTTGAGTCAAGGAACATTTGGAAACAAATTTAAACATTAAACACAGATCAAATAGGAGACACTTATCTATAAAAATATTTAGGACTGGTCATAAAATCTATATATTATTATATAAACATGAATTGATGTTGTTAGCCCTACTAGAACTCATGAATGGCTGAACCAATTTGGCTAATTTTGGTTTTTAAATATTTGTAGAAGTTAATAGAAGGTTTAAAAGGTGAGAAAATATAAAAAATTTGCAAGGAAAGTAGTAGAAACAACTACACACAAACATACAAACTGTTTGTACCTGTCAAAAAGGATGAATCTTCATAAAAGAAATTCCAAAAAGGGAATTACGAAAATTAAAAAATGGCAGTGCGAAGTTCACCTGGTCAGCTAGTTTCAGATAAATATATACGTATTTTGCAAATACTGTCGAAATGAGTTGGATTATAGAGAGATATTTTTCAATTGTGATGGTGTCCATTTTAAATGGCCTATATTCAGTAACAGACAGAAGCTGAAGATAATGATGATATTATAACCAAAGCTAAAATTTGAAAGTAGTCTTATGACTTTTATAAGTATTTACTTTAAAATTTGAAGAATAAATATGCTTGTTGTCCATGTTGGGCAAAGAGAAACCCCACTTATTACAAAATACGGACTAAGCATTAAACCAGGTTTAATTAGTCCATATTTTGTAATATGGGGGAAAAAGTTTAATATTTTTTACACAGAACATAGTATGAAAATTTTTGCACCTAAAAACAGAATTATATCTGGAAACATGTTATATCTCTACCTAGCTTTATTATACACCTCTGGTAAATATTAGACAATTCTAAATATGAAAAATATATAATCAAGTTGCCATGTTAATGAAACACATTTCCATGTTCCAGCTATAGAGGGTATTAGTGAGTTTGTCTATAACCAAAATTGTTTTGTTCATCTCTGTATATAACTTTTAAAAGGATACACAGTGGGTGTGAAGGAGCGCAGTATGTAGAAGCTGCTGAGAATGACGATGGTCAGGAACAAAGCATTGTTGTAGAAGATTGAGTAGGTGGTAGCTTCATAGTCAGCCACCTCATTCTTCTTCCACAGGATCCTGGAGAGTTAAAAAAGCATAAAGTTAGTTTAATATAAAACAGCTGCAATGTAATAGGAACCTTATGGACTATCAAGTCATCATTTGTTTTGAACTTTTTTTTTTGTTTTGAATGGATGAATGAGCATCATAGGCCCTTTGTAAGCTTACACACTGTGTTCTACTAGATTATTTTCTACGAATACTAAATACTACTTTGCTGTTGACAACAAGTAATTGTTGATGTGACCAAGTTGAATTTACAGAGTTACTTGAAGTAGTGAATAATTTTAGGTGAAAGTTGTATTGAAATGTAGTTAAACATATTGTGACTAAAACATATTTTAAACGACTCATATGGAGACCTATTTAAGCTTTAGTATTCTAAAGTACTTCTTAGCTTACCTTACAAGATCTAATTGGAATCTCACAAGCTTCAAATTAATAGGATTTAATCTATTAATCAATGGTTTTAACTCTGTTGAACAATACCATGCTTAATGTCTTATAAAATAGTAACTAACCTCTCGTCCTTCTCCTTCCTGCTCATCTTCCTGTCATCAGCCAGTTCACGAGCCATTTCACGAGCCACAGCGTCTTGTCTACGGACAGCAACCCTGTGCTTCAACTGGAATTTGGTGTTGCGGTATGCAAGAGCCAGCAGCCAAGTACTCGCAGTCGTTACCAGCGCAAACCAAGCCAGCGACGGACTCACCTCTAAAGCATGCACCCTCCAGAACAACCCTGAAAGTATGTCATTTATCTTTACAACAGGTTGCATGATAAAACAATTTCGAATCAAGGTTTTATGTATAAAACATCATGTATTATTGATAAAACTATACAATTACAAGTGTTAGAAACTACTCACATATGGGAATAGCAGATACGATGAATGCATTTCCGTAAAATAAGGCTGAAGACTTTGTCGAAACATTTCTGCTAAAATCTTGTAGAAGTAACTCCTCCTCCTTCGTGAAAGCCTTGTTTCCTTTACTTGACATGTTTATATAATATTTAAATTGATCAGTTTGCACTAATAGTTAACCCGAAGTCCGAGGAAAAATAAACTACAGTGGGAAATATCAATTCGGCGATTTGCCACCACTTCAGCTGGGCTCTGCGCTGGCGAACGAAAGTCAAACGTCAAATGACATGTAAGCAACGTGTCAAAAATATTGCCATGCTTAAATAACTGTTTGGGGGATAAAAAAACAAATTTATGGGATTATCCATAAATGTGTTTTTTTTTGTTTCCATAAATTTGTTTTTTTTTTGTTCCCATAGAGTTGTTTTTTTATTTCATGTTATCATAATTGGGATAACATGAAATAAAGGCAAACCAAAAAGGATTTCTTTAGTGTCCTTTCACACCTGACTTCACCTGAGACAATGTGGTACGTCGAGGACGAGTATGCGCTGACGCATCATCGGTCAAGTGAAGTCAAGTGTGAAAGGTCGAATGTTTATGTATGGATTTAACTGATCCCCGGGTCGGAACAAATATTTGTATGATCTGCAAAATGTGTTTGTTTTGGAGTTTGGGTGTTTTCCATGTATAATATGTATGTATTTAGAACCATATAATGTGTACGTTTATCAATATTGTCTAGATCCCTATAACACAAGTATACAAAAATGTCCCAATGATTTATTTATATATTATTCAAATAAGTTGCAGAATGGTTCTCTAGAAGAGGGGGACTTGGGTTGCTGAACTTGCTGATGATGATGATGATGATGAAATTGCAGAATAAAGCAATGTTTATACTGTGGTGACAGCAAGTGTCAAATTTCCAAGTCAATTGAATTTGAAAATAAACGTTTCATGCCGCCATTCAAAGTTTCAAACTTGTAGTAGTTGTTGATTTATTTTATCACTAAATGAGTTCAATTTGAAGTGCTTTATTATCATCTTAGGTTTCATGATGAGTCATTTTGAGTTTGCTATACCATTAAAGAAAGATGAATTATTGGAATCTCACGCAGGACAGTATCATGTTGAAGATGTTGTCCAGCCGCGAGTGTTACTATCGAAGTTACAAGGTAGATAGTGTTATACATGTAAAATGCAATTATGCTTTCAGTAGACAAATATAGTTTATGTTACCATAATACTTATTTTCAGACGCTGCACGTGCGTTTAATTCTGAAGGTGTCGATTATATCTTAGAACATTTCGATACTTACTTTTCTATTATAGTCCACGGTAATAAGTTGGAATGGAATGTAATAAATAAAGGTAAGTACTTACCGTATTTATTCTACAAATTATTTTAATTTATTAAAACTACTCACGAACCGAAGGCAGACCTTTACCTGGGGCAACACATTTACCTTCCCTTCCGGCGTGGTAATGTGGCCAGTCTTCTGGGTAAGTACCTTCAGGAGTCAGATCACAACCAGATCTTCTATATTTTATAGAATGATATATTATTGAATAAAAGTTTCAAAATCCTCTAATAATGTTTCTATTCTGTAACAGTAATTGTATTGTCTTCAGGCTTTGATCATATGGTGCGGGCTGCCAAAAATTTATGCAATCACTTTGAGATGTTGTTCCAAGACAAAGAAATCAATGTTGATGTGCGAACCAAGAATCTGAATATTCTAAAAATGTTGATGTATTTGTTCACACAAATAATGAAAACAAAGGACTCAAAATTAGCTGCTGATGTAAGTTGCCAGTAAAATATAAAAAAATAGATGTAAACCGGAGCTTCAACCCTGTGGATCTTTGCTTTGCCACTACTCAGCTCCTATTGGTTGTAGCCTGATATTATATTGCCGATAGGCTTCCTCAGTAAGTAAACTATCCAATACTAAAAGAATTTTTTAATTCAAATTAGTAGTTCCAGTGATGCTTATGTGTGTTCAACCAAACAAACAAACTCTTCAGCCTTTTAATATTAGTTTTATTTATATAAATTGGATGATTACTGCTGATTTTTGCCTGGACACAGTCCAAGTAAACAATTTATCTCTTGCATAGAATTCCACAAAGCTCTCTCTGGGTAAGAAAGGCAAGAAAGCAACAGATGATGAAGAGTTCTGTGGCTGGACCGAGTCTGATAAGCAAGCTGCACTGGTCACACTGCACATGTTATTGCAACAACCTTTATCTAAACTTTGGGACCCACCATTGGCTGAAGATAATTTTGTTAAGTAAGTATTTATATTTAAAAAGCTTGCAAGGACATTACAACAAGATATTAAAACAAGATATTAAAACAAGATAATCCAGCCATTGTAGGTACCTGCTTAGATATTTATAATGATCCATTATGTCACAAAAAATATTGTTATTTATAAATTTGTAACAAATTTCAGTATGGTAGCAGAACCCTGCTACAAAGCTCTTGAAGAACAAATAATCAAGAACAAGTCAATTAGAGAAACTGTATTTCAGGTACTTGGTATTCTTATCAAGAAATATAACCATGGTACATCATGTCTTATCAAACTTGTTCAGGTAAGAATCCACTACTTTGCGCTTTTAACTTCTGCTAGAGGCCTTATTGAAAGGCATGTGCTAAACACATGCAATATATTGATGAATATCTTAGAATTCCACGGAGTCACAGTACGGATGCCTGATCCATTGTGTAGTAGAGAGAGGAAAACGTAGGCGTACGTTTAGGGGACTTCTTTCCGTGTACACTACGCTTACCTTTACTATCCGTGTTCATCTCTCCATGTAGCCAAATTTGATATGGTTCACGTCACGTATTATATTTTAAGGAGATGTAAATATCATATTTACGCTCAGCAGCTAGTTCAGTTAGCTCGTGACCATGATCGATGCAATATGATCGAAACGTCGGGCAAACATATAAAATACTTATGATTCCCTAAAATAAATATTTCAATATGACTGTGTACTAGTGGCGAAAATTTACACATTACAATAAAGTAAGCAATAAGGGAAGCTCCCTGTCCTTAGTCTGCGTCATGAGTGCGACTGACGGTCGCTTTAATGCTAGTGACACATGCATCAACGCATGCTTACTTAGCGCACAAAACGAAAGCATCTAGAGTTTCTAGAGCAAGTTGAAAGCGCATGTTAAAGCACAGGAGTGTGGTGATCTATCGATCATTTATTCTAAAAATGTTAATCGTTATCTCAATTACTGTGTTTGATTGCAGGTTCTCCAAATGGTAGAACATGCAGTGTCTCCTATATGTGCTGGAGTAGTACAGTTAACAAAAGACTTTGGAATTGGCACTTTTGGACCCCAAATGGTAATTATATTTATTCATTAAATATGTTAATACTTCTAGCTACATTTATATTAATATTACTATAGTAAGGTAATTTATTCCACAGTACTTCTTCTACTATTAATGAGAAAGAATTTGTTGTTTTCATAAAAAAAGTACCTAATACAATAAATTTATATAAATTTGTATTATTGCGCACAAAAAATACATATAGTAATTTTGAAATATCCACAAATAGCATGCGCAAAGGCGAGCTTAATTCAATTGAGTTCTCTATCAGGAAATCTTGGAGCGGTAGAGGATAAAAGTATAAATAAGACAATTTCTTTAATTTGACATTATCATTCTCAAAATTAGTGATATATTAACACATGCTATCATAAAATTAAGCAGATCTGTACCAAATATCCATTGACGTATTTACTTAGGTCCGTGAAATAGTGGAAGCACTAGCATCGACCGAAGATGAGAACGCCGCAGGCGCCGCCACGGAGCAGGCCGCGGCGCGGAACTGCGGGGGTTTCCTACTGGAGCTCACCAAAGAACTGCCCAAGGAGATGACCAATGCTATTGCTACTATACAGCCATATCTCGAGAGTGATGAGGTAATGTATCAGACACTTAACAGATAGTTTTGAAACAGGGCCAAAATGATCTAAATAATATACTGTGTTGTAGTCATACACGCTCCGCATCAGCGTGCTGGGCATGATGTGCGAGGTGCTGAGCGTGGAGCTGCGCGGCGAGGGACTGACGGACCAGCAGCGCGCCCAGCGAGACGACTTCCTCGATGATCTGCACGAACACATGCACGACCTCTCCGCCTATGTGCGACACAAGGTACCTGTTGCATCATCTTCGGGAATACTAAAACTTCTTTTTATTCTTAGTAGTCATTACGCTCTTTCTAGAGATATGGCGGCGGCGACAACGCAAATAGAAACTTTGATAAGCAATGGCGTCGGCCGCAGCGACAAACGAAATTTATTTGATTATATTTTGCGACATTATCATTTCAACAATTTCACATTATCAAATTTACTACAGTTAACCGGAGAGTCCGCACTGTTTTTTTTATTTATTTTTTGGCGACTATATACGATGTCGCCACGATTCGTAGGCTTAGTGCGTCTGTAGAGCGGCCACCTATTTTCTCGTGTCGACGCTGCTGCACCGCTGCGTCTGCGGGCTTGGTGGTCGCCATGTATTAGTTATTGAATGTGGCAGATAAGCTACGATTCAGACCAACCGGCTCGCATCGGCCCGCGCCGGGCGGCATTTTACAATGCGTTAAAGAACATTGAAATGTATCAACAGTAATTACAGTTCATATTTGCATGCAACTTACGCATAGTTACCTCCGTCGGCATCCCGCGACGCGTCGCGACGGCCGACCGGCTCCGACCGTAAGTTGCATGCAAATATGAACTGTAATTACTGTTGATACATTTCAATGTTCTTTAACGCATTGTAAAATGCCGCCCGGCGCGGGCCGATGCGAGCCGGTTGGTCTGAATCGTAGCTAATGGTGCACGTCACGATTTGTCGCCATCTTTGCTGGCGGTCATTCTGCTGCACTTATTTAATGAACCGTCCACAGCAGACTATTTTTTTAGTCAGTCGGTCGTATGGGTGACCTCCTGCGTGGTGTAGTTTTTAAACACCAATAAAATGATGCATTAACAATATGTTGATATGCACGCGTGGTGTACAGAACCAGTGTGAGCCCGATCTATCCCAAAGCATATACATTACATACTACATATGAGATTTATATGATATCTCAATGTTTACTGTCCTCAACAGGTGCTACAATTCTGGTGCCGTCTTCAAAAAGAGAACTGCGTGCCAGTCAGTCGTCAGCGCACAGTGCTGGAGAGAGCTATTGGACGACTCAAAGATAAGGCCGCGCTAGTTCGAAAAGCTGCTATACAACTACTCAAGGTATATATTGTAAAAGAGCAAATTGCTGCCCACATGCATTGTAATAAAATTGTTTAAATATATAAATAAGCGTCGTTGATTGTTCACAAGTCAAAGTAAATTTTATATTTTGAACTAGCTGTGCCTGTGACTTTGTTCGCGTCCAATTTAAGTTTTTTTCTTTACTCCTTGTGACATTACCTACCCGTTAGTAAAGGTCCTGTTGATATTGCTTCAGTAGTTTCCGATTTTACCTCAAACAAACTGACAGACAAAAGTTTTACAAAGTGCATTTTTGTTATAAGTAATGTACATAAATATTTTCATTCGCCAACTCTAAAAAGCTGTTATTTTGATATTACAAACAGACACTTCTATTTTATTTATTTGTATAGATATCCTTCTTTTCAGATATTTTTAGAATGCAATCCATTCTCCGCACAACTTAAACTGGAACTACTTGAAGAACAACTGAAAACCGAACAGAAAATATTAGAAGATCTTCAGAAAAAGCTTAATCCAGGGCCAGATCAAGAGCTAATTAAGAAATGGGAAAAAATCGAACAAGACGTCATCACAGCTATCAAAAAAAGTATGGATATACTAACGCAAGATGAACCGGAGTTATCACAAGCTTCTTTAGATAATCTGTATGATGCAATACGTAAACATATACGTGAGAAGAATTACTATAAAGCATATTTGATTGTGAAACATACTGAGAGGCAGTACCCTGATGCTAAGTTGCTAAGATGTGATATGGAAAAAAGTGATCAGGTATTAACGGTAGCATAAAATACCGGCTCCATACTTTGCCCCAACATGCAACAATATCGTCCATAGTATCCACAATATAATGATAAGTTAGCACAAAATGACAGTAGTTCAATTTATAAAAAGTATTAACTTAAACTATGCTGTGGCCTGTATTGATATAAATGCGCCCAATGTGTAGAGAAGGCTTTTGTTACATACATGGTCTATCTTTGTCTCCTTTTATAAGTTCGTTATATGCCCTGAGTTCGTGGCTGAATGGATAAGTGACCGTTGTGCTAAACACGCGGTCCAAGTTCGAGTCCGACCAGCAGTACCAATGTAGATTTCACTATTCATGTGACTTACCATCTGCTAACGGTGAAGGAAAACATCGTGAGGAAACCTACATACACTAGAAGAAATTCTAAGTGTATGATCCACTAACCCGTAATAGGCCAGCATGAGTGGATTATCGCCTAAACCCTCTCAGCTATCTAGATAGAGGAGAGGAGCCCAGAGCCCAGCAGTGGGACATTAATGGGTTGCTGATGATGTTGATAAGTTCGTTAAATAAATTCATTAAGCATTATCTTAACTATTCATTTTATTTCAGATTGATTACTTTGTGGCACTTCTCCGCAATATATTCATAATACCAGATAGAAGGCAATCCATTTCGCTCACACAACAATGTGAACAAGAACTAGCATTATACAAGAGAGTGGAAGAGAAAGAAAACATCGTGGCATTTCTACAAGAGTCTGTGTACTTTAGTCGAATGGTATCCGAGGCGGTGCCGTTGATAAATTCGTTGTTGATGTCGAAGCAGGCAGGCGACGTCAGTGAAGCGATAGACTTCTTTACTACGGCACACCACTTTAATATAGAGTCGGCTAAAACTGGTGTCGCTAATATGCTGATGCTTGTTTGGTCGCCAGATCAGGTATGATTTCTTATATACTTACATAATAGCAACAAAAAAATTCTGATTTTGTGAGTTTCTTGCCAGTTCTTCTCACAGCTCAACCCTGTCAAGTTCTTTTGCTATGTTAAACAGCAACGGGGTGCAACTTCAGAGCGAACTAGAAGTTTGATGAGACCAATACCTTATTGTAATGTAATTTATCTATAATATGTATGTATTTCCAAAAAAAATGTATTTAAGTAGTATAACAGTTGTCTAGTACCAATAACACAAGCAAATATAATTGCTTAATTAGGGACTAGATAGCGCTGTGTAAATGTGGTAGAATATTATTATTATTATATCACATGGAATACATAGCTGGCGAAAGTGGCTATGATGCACTGCTGCCTATTTTTTCTAGGATTGAGGCGTGATGCTATGTTGTGTTATAGGAAAAACGAGAGGCAGTAGAACGCGCGTACCGTGATATGTACCTAGAGTGTGACAACAAGGTGGAGAGAGCGAGAGCGTTCGCCATCGCTAAGAAAATTGTGTTGCTAATGACGCACATCGACCGCGGGAGTGCACTCGCACTTGAACATCTCGTCGATAAGTGGGTGGAGAAGGGAGATATCACTCCTGCTATTATACAGGTACGCTGTCACTTATATAATCTTTACATAGTAAATAATGAAACTCTCTTCACTCTTGTACACTTACGGCCAATAATCTATCTATCTATCCATGGGTTTGGCTACTAAAGTTAGAATTTTGACATAAGCTCCATACAAAATATGTCAAAATTCTAACTTTATTAGCCAAACCCATAGATAGATAGATTATTGAAATCGGCCATTAGACCTTCTAAACTACTCAACGGATTTTTATGCGGTTTTCACCAATATATATAAAGAGACTAGAAGTCGCAAACTCTGCAACTTTATAATATTAGTATAGTTCTTTATTTGGTCACTGCTCAGTTCCTATTGGTTATAACGTGATGTTATATAATAATATCCTATAACAATTCTTGATAAATGGGCTTTCGGACACTAAATTAACCACAAAGGCGAAATTAGTTTAAAATAAAATGGATTTCTATTTTTCAATGTATTTGAGATATTTTTTTTTTTGTAAAGTGAGCATGTCTGTAATGAAGTATTTAAAAATAAAACTTTGGCGCAGGTTTTCTGGGAAATGTTTTTGAAGAAAATAGATGGAACCACAGATATGGATAGTTATGCTGCACTCTCATTTCTCGTCATGATTGCTAAAGCCAAGCCCTCCGTAGCTCTCGCCAATCTCGACGTGATACAAACGCATGGACTCACAGCAGACTACAATTCCAGAAACCTTAGTGTTCAACTGTTATTACCTTTATCTAAAAAGAACCAAAGATATCCGGCTGAGCACGCGATTTTCACCTCTTTATTCGATAGCCTTATGGAAATATTTTCCAAGTTCGACAAATTCACTTCTTTCGCAGCGAATTCGATAGATCTTATATACGGTATATGCGATACCCCTGAGATTGTTTGTGCGAAAGTTTTAGCTGAAATGTATAGACGTGTGGAAGAGACTATGGTCAAAGATGTGGACAATCAGGAAGATGTAAGCCTGCCCACAGAGTTGTTAACTCGGTTCGTGTTCGTATTGGGACATATCGCCTTACAACAACTCATATACCTTGATGTAAGCGTGTATAGCGAACTTAGAAGAAGGAATCAGGTAAATATTAGCCGTGATTAGGTTATTTCTCAAGTTATTTATTTAAATTTAAAATTATGTTATGATATGACTCATATATATTTTTATGCACTAATTACATAAATAACTAATTATCATTTGATAAATCTTTAACATCGTTTTTCAATGTACGTATTTAATTATTTTCATTTGGCTTTTAATATTTTTGCTTATTTTTTCTTACTAGAGATATATTTTTGGATTACATAATTTGTGCTCTTTTTGTATGTAGGTTCGCGAGGAACGTAAGGTAGAAGAGAAACGTAAAAAGAAAGCTGGAGCGTTTGCAACTCCCGGGCGTCGCGGTCGCGGACGAGTCGACGATCTTAGAAGACAGACTCTTATGAACGTTAGCAACGCGAGCGCTTCCTCCAGAGCTCAGCGATCCGCCAGCGTCACGTCTATAAAAGGACCATCGGTAAGCTAGCTAACAATACATTATTTCATACAGTCGTAATCGGTTAGGATTGCCATTGCAACTTTTTTTGTAATCTGATAATCTGAATGATAACTTTCCGTATATTAGTAGTAGATACAAAATCAATAGATGCAACATCTTACGTTTATATTTTGTAGCCCTTCAAGTTATTCTTATTGAGACGTTTGCGCTTTAGAATCATTAGTGCGCGCTTATACCCATTTAGACTATGCAAACTTTGTCAGGCAATATCATGCTGTCTCTGTTTTTATCTACGAGCAAAACAAAACGAGCACGAAAAGTGGCATGCAATACATCATCATCTTCAGCATTTCAACACTTAAAGGTCCCATTGAGGCACGGGTTTCCTCCAAAGATTTTAGAGGGAACTGGGCCTACTATAGCACGCTGGCCAGACGGATTAAGAGTGTAAAGAGTATGTTTGTGTGTAGGTGAACACAACGATGACGGAGGAGGAGGCGGGGCTGGAGGGCGCCGTGGCCGACGACGCGGACGCCGAGTACGTGCGCGGCGTGTGCGAGCGCGACATCGTGGCGGGCGGCGCGTCGCTGGCGCGCTACTCGGCGCTGCTGCGCTGGCTGCTCGCCAACCCCGCCCGCGGCACCCGCGCGCTGCAGGCCGCCGCCGCGCTCGCCTTCACTAGGTATCTGCTACATTTTAAATTAATATCCAAACCGCAGCATCACTGGTCTAGTGGTTAGTGACCCTGACTGCTAAGCCGGAGGTCGTGGGTTCGATCCCCACCCAGGACAAATCTTAGTGTGATGAGCATGATTGTTTGTCCTGTGTCTGGGTGTAATTTATCTATAATTTGTATGTATTTACAAAAAAAAAGTAGTTAAGTAATATATCACTGTTGTATAGTACCCATACCTATAACACAAGCAAATATAATTGCTTAAGTTGGGACTAGATGGCGCCGTGTGAATGTGGTGAAATATTATTATTAAATTAAAATTCATTTATTTCAGACATTACATCCATATACACAAACAAAAACATACACACAGATACAAATAAAAAAATAAATAAAACTACAGTTGGACAGAAATAATAATAATATTTAATTATATAGTGAATGCAAATCGAATATAAAAATAAATAGTACAACATAATGAGAATGAATTGAATTGAATTATAATTATATTATTACGCTGAATGCAAGCCGCATACAACTGGAATTGAAATCTCTTAGGGTGCATGTTCCGATAGACTATTTTCTCTAAAAAAGTTACTCTCTTGTAGAAAAGTTGTTCTATGTAAAAAAGTTTCTTATGTCTTCTAGGTTCATGTTGGTGTCAAATGCAGTATGTGAAGAGGGACTACAATTGATGGTGACAGTTCTCAAGAAGTCCAAGAATGTCGCACTTAGAACCAACTTGACGATCGCTTTCTCAGATCTAACGTTACGATTCCCTAACCTCACACAACCTTGGACTCATCATATTTACCACATGTAAGTTTTAGCCACTATAATTATTTAAATAACTAAAAACAAACCTGTTTGCTGTTAGCGTGCTAGCATACTAAGCCAAATTTGAGGGAACTTTGTCCAAACTACAACTAGCGTGAAATTCGATTCAATATAGCCATGCATTCTATTAGTGAAACAATCTTTTATAAATAAAGTAAAGTCGGTTGAGTTATACATTACAAACAAAAATACAAATTCTCTTTAAATTATTTTATTCAACCTATTTTGTCCCACTGCACTGCTGAAATAAATAATTAAAAAATTTAAATCATTATATCGACGGTTAAGAATCAATAGTGTCTATCTCAGTTTTTTACGTTTTTTACTTTTTAATGCAGGTAGATTTAAATTTTAATTTGGCGTGGCCTGTTTAGGCACTTATCTCAAAATTTGCAAAATTGTTGTTGTTATTCGCTATAGAAATTCCATCTAAGTTGGGAGCGCATGTATTTTTCTGCCAATAGCGTTTATCTCCTCTCTTTTGCTTCTATACCTCGCCGCATCCAGCGTTAGACTGACTGATGTGCGTGCGGTTGGAGGATGCCACAGTGATAGATTAGAAAGAGACAGCTTATTGTATTCAAAATCTGTTTAAAAAATCCGAAATCTTTATCATTAAGTGATTTAACTCAAGATGACCAGAAACAGTATACCAATAGACCATTGTCTGCGCCTCCGGCAGACAGAATGTTAGACAATTCCTGTGTAAGCCCTTTAAAAGCTGTTGGCCCTTTAATGGCTGTTGGAAGAACTACAGGTGCAAAATAAAAATGAAAGTACACCAGACTGTGAAACAAGTGAAGATGATACTATAGCGAAAAAAGCTGAATGGAAAAAACTGAAAGCCCAAAGAAAAAGAATGCGCGGTGAAGAATTTATAGGGTATTCAAAGCCTCGAAACGAGAAAATGCGGCAAGACCAGATACGACCACCTAAACAAATGGGTGAAACATGCAATTCTGACTTTTGCAGAAAAAGCCAATTTAATAGTGTTTTTTAGTTATTTTGAGGTCTTTTTCAGTTATTTTAAAGTCTCTTAGTTAGTTTGTTTCTTTACCTAGTTATATTGGAGATAATATTTCTTGTTCCATTGTGCCAATTATTAAAAAATGTGATTTTTCATTGTGTTATTTTATTTCAAAAACGGCTATCTACTACTTACTTAAAGAATATTTACTATAATAAAACCAATACCACCTAACTCACGTTAATTGTAAATAGGCCAGTTTAAGGCTAATGCTAGGATATCTATCGTATTTCAGCATATTTTTTCAATATTTAAAGATAAAAAAATTTCAAGTATCCTTCTATTCAAGGCAGAGAAATGTTTTTTTTATCTCCTGTAAAGTTAACTTTATTGAGATAGACACAATTGATTCTTAACCGTCGATATACAATATGCATATTAAGTACCTACTACGTTTTCACGATATATTTGCCATTTCAGTTTGAGCGATGAAGAGCTAGAAGTACGTCAATGTGCAGTGAAGATGTTATCATTCCTGGTCCTACACGAGATGGTGCGAGTGAAAGGTCAGATAGCGGACATGGCGCTGTGTTGTGCCGACAATGACGCGCGGGTCGCGTCCATGACGCGCTTGTTCTTCAAGCAACTGTCGCAGAAAGGGAACGCGCTGTATAACGTCATGCCTGATATTATATCTAGACTAAGTGATCCTGAACTTAATGTACAAGAAGAACAGTACCGTGTTATTATGAAGTGAGTATATTGTGATAGTGTTAGAGAAATTTTTACTATGCTAGCTTCCGCTCGCGGCTTCGCTCGCGTGGTCTCAATAAAAATCCTTCTCCAGATCGTAGACTATCTCAAGTGAAATTTTATGAAGATTAAGTTGAGTAGTTAAGGTGTGAAAGCGTCACAAATAAACGATCGCATTTATAATATTGGTCATGATAAAGATTTCGCGCGCGAATAACTGTTGTTAGACCGTAATCATTTAAGATCGCGCGCGAAATCTGTAAATTGACTGAAATAAAAACAATAATTATCTTTATTTTTAGGTACATAACATCTCTAATCCAGAAAGACCGGCAAATGGAAGCTCTTGTAGAAAAACTATGCCAAAGATTCAAACTGTCGACTGAAGAGCGACAATGGCGGGACCTTGCGTATTGCTTGTCATTATTCACTTACAACGAGAGGTCTTTACGTAAGCTTATAGAAAACCTGGACTGTTACAAGGACAAGTTACATTGTCCGGGCGTCATGGAGTCCTTCACGACTTTGATGAGTAATACCTCGAAGATGGCAAAGGCGGAAATTAAGGTACCTGTATTGTTAATATATAGCAAGTATATAAAAAAGCTCTGATGACGTAATACTGTTTATTAGTATTCCCAATTCCTTCAGTTTTGACTAGTGTTATGAAAAACGTTCATCACGAGAAATCTCGATGATATTTTATAACTTAACAACTTTCAGGCTCTTGTAACTGAATTAGGGGACAAAATAGAAGAAAGTTTTGCGGTACACGGTAATGAAGAGCAGCACACCGCAGAGGAAGGCAGCTCGGGGGAAACACGGAAGCAAGCCGCCCCGCCCGAGCGCGCCACGCCCCGCCGCCGTCCGGCGCAGCGGCGGAACAAGCGCCGCTCTTCCTCTAGCCCTGATGAGGTACATACACTATAATAATAATAATAATAATAACAGTACAGATTGTACTCAGTACAGATGATCGCAGGCAGGTATGGCAGAGCAAAGAACTCCACGGAAGGTTCTACAAAGCTCTACATGGTCCTGATGTGGACCGTGTCGCTTCCGTGGCCTGGCTACGCTTCGGTGACCTT
Organism: Laspeyria flexula; assembly: GCA_905147015.1. Lineage (NCBI taxonomy): Eukaryota > Metazoa > Arthropoda > Insecta > Lepidoptera > Erebidae > Laspeyria > Laspeyria flexula. Next base: position 9,552,741 of record LR989962.1, on the reverse strand, counting down.
TTTGGGGAAACCGAAGGGTTTGCATGTGCAATTGCTGACGAAGTTATCAAGACGAACAACTACCGGAAATATATCTTGAGGGACGGCACGGTCGATATCTGTCGAGCATGTCATCGGCCGGGTGAGTCTCTCAGGCATATTGTTTCTGGCTGTTCGCGTCTTGCTAACGGCGAGTACTTGCACAGACATAACCAAGTGGCCAGGATTATACACCAACAACTTGCTCTGCGATACAAACTTGTTGACGTCGAAGTGCCGTACTATAGGTATGCTCCTGAGCCAGTTCTCGAAAATAGTCATACGACGTTGTACTGGGATCGGTCCATTATCACAGACAGGACTGTTATAGCTAACAAGCCCGATATTGTGGTATTGGACCGATCAAAGCGTCTTGCAGTGATTGTTGATATCACGGTCCCTCATGATGAGAATCTCGTGAAGGCTGAAAAAGATAAACAAACTAAATATCTTGATTTAGCTCACGAGATTGTCGACATGTGGGATGTGGACTCAGCAATCATTGTACCGATAGTTGTGACAGTCAATGGCCTTGTAGCAAAGAGCCTCGACCAACATCTTAAGAGGCTCGGGCTAGGAAGCTGGTTAAAGGGCCTGATACAGAAGGCAGTACTCCTCGGCACGGCACGTATTGTGAGGAGGTTCCTTTCTCTGGAGCCCTAACCGTCGGCACCTTGGACTCTGTTCCCGATGTCGGCGGGCCACCACATTTTTATATTTTTAAATGTATCTTTTTTTTTTATATTTATATTTAAAAATGTAAGAATGGGAGAATTTAATTTAAATAAAGGAGATAATAATAATATTCTACCACATTCACACAGCGCCATCTAGTCCCAAATTAAGCAATTATATTTGCTTGTGTTATGGGTACTATACAACTGATATACTACTTAAATACATTTTTTTTTTTTGTAAATACATACATATAGATAAATTACACCCAGACACAGAACAAACCTTTATGCTCATCACACAAAGATTTGTCCTGGGTGGGGATCGAACCCACGACCTCCGGTTTAGCAGTCAGGGTCACTAACCACTAGACCAACAGGCCAGTCACACTGTTCAGGACACAATTATAACCCACACCCCGCATGGTCTAGCGGTTAGAGTTCTGCGTGCCACGTGAATACTGTAATCTATGCGATAGCATCGAATCCTACACACCAAAACCAGTAAGACCGCCAGTTGCTTTGTATGCAAGTGTTCCACGAAACGCAGAATGCAGACCGCTGGCGCGATGTGGTCGGTGCCACAATTACAAAACACCTAATGCCTGTTTGTCTTTTTGCATGCAACACATTTTTGTTTTGTTTTGTAATGCCTACTGTTTAATTTGTTTGGTACAGAATGAACCTCCAAATAATACGGACTCGCCACCAACCGTTAGAAAATCTTCTCGGAAAGCGCCAGCGAGAAACAGAAAGGCGATAGCAGCAGACTTCTCAGATGAGTCAGGTATGAACGTTAGAATATAGTTTTTAGTAAATACTTTTTCATCTTAATTATCTTCATTACCACAAAACTTAAACGTGACTTATTTTTTTAGATGAAGAATTTCAGAAAAAGGATGACGATGTTTTCAAGAAACCTACCACAGCCAGGAAAACAACGCGCAGAAGAAAATGATTGTATTAAACTTACTAGATTAGTAACCATGAACCTCACTTTAAATACATTTTAAGAAGACTTGTTTGTTTTTGTGTACCTATACCTACCATAATGCTAAATTGAAAAAGATATAACGAATTAAATTTTTAAGGTATCGTCTAGGAGCATGTTAGTGTTGTGTTTTGTACCACCCGCGCTGGCGAAAGTGTCACTTCATAATATAAAACCAGCCTAATTTATACTGGAACAGAGCCGAAGCATCAAAATTTAAGGTAGACGAATGCGCGTGTTTTCGCGCGCGAGTGACGACGCATTGGTTCGCGTATAGGTGCTTGGGTGCGCGTGCCGCTGTCCGTATTGGTCGTGCTCAGACGCGCGGATTTCATCTTATGCACGCGAATTCGCGTGTCTCCGTTTGAATAAGGACAGAGAAAGGCTCTGACCGCTCTGACCATCATCGGTCACGTGTGAAAAATAAAACGTCTTTGCGGATATAGACGCGCGCGGAATCTAGGTCTATGGATAAAGATAATACATCTATGGATTAGTCTGTTCCAATGTGACGTCGCCGTCGTAACGCAAACAAGAAACTTATACCTATCTTTGTAACTAGCACTTAGCACAGACCTAATAATAGTAGAACACCAGCGTTCGCGTTGGTAACTAGGTATTTATAAAGTTGAACGCAAGAGACGGGCGGAACGGAGTCTAACCGTAAACAGCTGTTATTGACAGATATATTGTGACTTTTTTGACATATGACAGTATTATTTGTTGAATTGATATGTTGTTGTTCACATTTTCGAGGAAACTAGAATCTCTCATTTTATTTTGGATTTTAATGGTTCGATCCACTCTAGCGATGCTACTAACGACACATGTCAAATGTCGCGGTGGGCTTTATCCCCGCAGCAATGTTGAAAGGTTTAATGTGCCTGATGACAAGGTGAGCTGGTCTACAGAGTTTAAAGAATATAAGCCGGTAAACTACACTGCCCCTCACATACATGGAAAACCGTGGGCTGACCCTGACATTGGTAAGGTTACTACACAAAAACATGACTAATGTGATCTATAAAAGTATGTTTGTTTTTAAATTCTTACCAACTTTTTTTTTGTTAATAATGTTCACAAAACATTTGTATACAGTTTTTGTTTATATCGCGCTCAAGAACTTTTCAATATTTAAACATAATTAACTATTTTAAAAACATACTTTATTAATAAGTTTATGAAATAATTAATATTGATGTTAAAGTTTCAAGGGTCAATATATTAATACCTACCATTATTTTCTTTCACCTAAATTATAAAAACATGAAGCATTCTACACATTTCTCTAGAGATGATGGCAGAACACTCAATTGTAATTCCAATCAGTAGATATAAATTTATTATTTTCCAAGGTTCTCCAGACTTCAAGCCTGTTTTCAACAGTATTGATGGTAAAATCAGCAGAGTTAGTTACATGGGGTCATATAAGGTGAATGATGGATACCCCCTGAATCCCATTGGCAGAACTGGATTAATAGGAAGAGGTGTTCTTGGCAGATGGGGCCCTAATCATGCTGCTGACCCTATTGTAACATCCTGGAGGAGACTCGAAAATGGTGACACTGCATATGACACTACCAATAATAAGTAAGTAAGGAAATTTGTAATCCATAAAATGTAATTATAATTTTATTGGATGCTATGAAGTTTTAAGACACAAAGATCCTAGAAAATGCATTCTTTACGTAAATCTATTATCTGGCAATACTATCATTCAAAGGCAAAACATTTGATCACATTCTTCAATAATAATTTTGTGATTAGCTTGAAAGATGTAAGTTAATTTTCTTGCTTATAAAATGGGCAGTCCACCCTTATACTTTAAACATTTATTGTTGTCTTAAAAAATATTTTGAAAACAGAAAGAAGTATGAATTTCAAATTATGTTTTAGGCCCATTTTACAATTTGTAGCAATTAAGCGAAGTGACACTGGGGAATGGGCATTGCCAGGTGGAATGGTTGATCCAGGTGAAAAGGTGACTACAACAGCTGTACGGGAATTCCAGGAAGAGGCAACAAACTCTGACACCATGAATGAAGGTTAGGTATTATAATAATAACTGTATTGAAATAAAATACCTTTACAGAATACCACAAAGGTGTTATAAATAAGGTCAGGGATCCGATCCTGCTAACACAATTGTAACACAAAGGTAAGCCGATGGTCTCATTCAACAGCTGTGATTGGTTACTAAGATAATCGCTCCATATTGCCGGCCTGTGATTGGTCGATATAAGTTAATCTGCTATCGACGTGTGTATATTAGCAGGATCGGGTCCCTGAAGTAGTTATGTTTCTCCACATCCATCGACACAACATAGCTCCACTCCCAAGCTAGGAATGAACCTGTGTTACAGGTAGTGACAGGATTGCCATGCCAATGTCCATGGAAAAATTATATATAATATGATTGATTACAATAATTAATCATTATTCAAAATACAGAATAATTCGGAGTATATGTAATTGGCTAAGACTACCCTTCAATAACACAAATTTAAATGCATTTTTTCCATATGTAGGCACTGTAGTTGATGTTAGATCTTTTCATTTCATTGCAGATGAAAAGAAAAATTGGTTGGAAAAATTCGACAAGTTCTTCAGTGGTGGCGACGTTGTGTACCAAGGGTATATTGACGACCATCGCAACACTGACAATGCTTGGATGGAGAGCGTCGCATACAACTTCCATGACAACAGTGGATCCATTGTCGGTGGCATGAAGCTTCATGCTGGCAGTGACGCAGCAGGAGTACGCTGGGTGGACATCTCACCAGACTTAAAGCTTTACGCTAGTCACAAAGAAATAGTGATGCAAGTGTACAATAAATTGTTATCAAAATATTTTCAAAACAGCTAATAAATTGCAGTCTGGGAACATAATTTACTTTGTCTTAATAAAAACCACTGGTAAAATTTTTTTGCTTTGTCTTCCAAATGACTCCCAAACTGGAAACTATTCCTGTTGGCCTAGTGATTAGTGATCCTCCTGATTGCTAAGCTGAAGGTCGTGGGTTCGATTCCCACCAGGATAAATCTTTGTGTGATGAGCATGATTGTTTGTTCTGTGTCTGGGTGTAAATTATCTATGATATGTATGTATTTCATTATTATCATCATCATCATATCAGCCCAACAATGATGTCAACTTGCTGGACATTGGCCTCACCAAATTTTTTTTTGTACCAATGTATTTACAAAAAAAATGTTTTTAAGTAGTATATTAAGTAAAACTGCACATAAAACAACTAGATTTCTATCTATTTTCTTTTACAATAAGCATACAAAGAATATTAAACTAAAGACCACGCACTCTTCAAAGTAACATAATTTGAACTCTATCACACAACCTATTGCACCCAAATCAAAAAATTTAAATGCAATCAATACCTATTTACGAAAACTCCTTAACCTTGATACATAGTCCAAACTTAAATATCGATAATAATATAACGTAAATAAAAACAAATATTTGATTTATCTGCACTAGTAAAAAAAGGTCCCACTTCGATCTGGTGCGTTTATTTGTACAGACATTGAGAGTGTCAGACACGTACCGTGGCAGACAAAAAATATTTTTTCTATACAGTACATTGTAATCTTTATTCTAGCGTCTGTTAATGAGTGTCTGTCACAGACTAATAGGGGATACTACGTATGTGTCTGTTAATGTCTGTAGAGAACGTAGCTTAATATTATGGACCACAGGTTTGCGTTGAACGAGTTTGCTTGAGATTTCAGGTTTATTGTGCAATGTTTAAAATTCTGTAACATTGCATTGAAAGGAAAATAATAAAATTAATTGTAACAAAGATTTTTTTAATTAAGAAAAACGTTTATTTTAAAAGTAAATTTATTTACTTGAGACAATCGATTTTGATTATTCATTAGCAACATAAAATATGCGTACGTTCTGTATCACATTCTAAAATTATATTTTATAGAGATTGGAGGTGAAAATACTCAAGCATTATTTATTGTGGAAGAGCTTATTTCGTTCATACGAATTAGTGGAAAAACAACTTTATATGGGGAACCCAAATATACATATTATTAGATCCTTTTAATTTCATATTGTTTCTTGTACACAATGACTGTGTACGTAAATTAGAACTCTTATAATATCCTTGATTTAACATCAAAAAACAGAATATGAATATACATACCACTCATTAGTACAATCGTCATATTACAAACTTATATATCTATATAAAATCCTTCCAATGACTAGTCTTAATTATTCTCAAAACCACTCCATTCTATATATAGTTTTTGTTTGTAAATGCAAATAAATGTTTCATTTACCAAGAACCGATTTGATATGAAATCAAAAGATGTTATATGAAATAACATCAAAATATATACAGTCTTATTTGCCAAATTCAGTCACGAACTTGACTTGTAAGAACTTGTAAACTTATTTTTATCTATATTAATGTGATAGATTGTATGTTGGATGCATAAAACGAGTATACACATACACTGTAACACGTATGTATGTATGTACAGTCGTCAACATATTAAAATTCAATAAGACTGTTGACGTCACGGCATTGATGACAACTGTCACTGTACTGATGTCTGTTGCAAGCAAAAATAGACATTATTGTTTTGTGATATCCAAACGACATTCACTCTAAGGATGATAAAGCAATTTTATTGTCGACTATACCTACAATTTATTAAGTACAAATTCAGTTCTGCCTATTAACTATTAGCCATCTGTCGGCGAAAAGTACGCGCAGACGTTCCATGTACGGAAATCGTGTTTTGTGCAACATTTTTTATCCGTAATGGCCGTTATACAGGAAAACATAGAAAACCGTGAATGACGCCGTACACGAATATTCATATACACTCTCTCGACGCGACCGCGATCGCGACAATCGCGTGTATAGTGAGTCTGTCTTGATCAATAATAATTTTTCTATCATATTTAGTTATTTCATACTTAGTTGTTTCATCTTTTAGGTATAATATTAGTAGAGAAATTGAGTCAATTTTTACATATCATAATTTATATAGAAGCATTTATGTACTGTTATCCTATTTAATATTATGGCAAAAGCAGTGCCGCATACCGATAACAATAAATTTAACCCTTCGACCGTCAAAGCTGATATAGTAGACAAATAAAATTGTGATTTATTACTAATGCAATAAGGATACGATTTCGTTTGTTAGTTCATCAGCTATGCCCGTCCTTGACGTTCGAAATATAAAAGCAAATTTTAAGAAGTCAGGTTCAAAAATAGAGATAAGTGCTTCGCCTAGCATTATATAAAAATTAACATAACTTACTTCTCACTTCGAGATAACTTGTCTTAAATATTATTAAAATTCATCGCATACCCAATACCTTATTAACAATGAGATTGTTTTCACAAAGTTCATCACTCATTCTTGTAATATTACCTTATTGACTAAAGTCCTTTCTACTCACTCCGCCTAAATTTCGCAATACGTAGTGTAAATGCGCTTTTAGACTCATTTATATAATGCAATTTGCATAAGACCTTTTTCATACTCTCTGTTCGCCGATGAAAGACTGGTGCTAAAATTACTAAAATTTTGTACATTTTTGAATGCTTAGTTTAGTTGGTCAACTGGCAGGAAGACGAAATATAGACTTCGACTAAATAGGTCCCCAAAGTGTGCTGATATCAACCACTTCTGGTGGTCAGAATTTACAATCATCGCCTATTACCTGTATTAGAACCAAAATTTTATACAAAATCATTTATAACACAACCTTTCGCCTCTACGTAGTTTCCATAATAAATTTATACGTCAGACTGCCAAGTACAAGTTCCACAAAATTACTAGAAGGACTTTACGATCATGTTAATAGAATTAACATTACAATGTCTTACCTACCTACCCCTCAAACTGCCTTTCTCATTCCTATCACTAAACAGGGCTATTTTCGTTTCTTTAGTGTAAATAAACAAACATGTGCTAGACAGTCTGTCTAAACACTCGAAATCTGTGATCCATTATTACGGCTTCCCATTCAATCTGACCAAACATAGTTCTTTACATTTCCATAATGCTATGCTAGATAGCAATTCTCCAATATTTTTCTTCATAGTAAGTAAACCGGCAGAGTCTGCGGACCAAACAACACGAGATTTATGTTATATGGAAATGTTTTCTCATCTTTTAGGCTAAGCGCATACTAGTGACATTAGTAACGTGACTATTTTACCACTGATGACGTAACATCCCCAATATAAGCAATCTATTCGTTCCCAATTTAAATAAGTAGTCGATAAGAGTATTTTAGAATATTAAAACCATTATAACAATAATAATCAGACCAAGGAATGGCTTTATTACTTTTTGAAACACATTCACAAAGAATTTATCAAAAAAAAATTGCAAATTTATGGATTTCAACAAGTTGTCATGTCGTAACGTGTGAATCAATGATATAGACTTAATTAGGGTGACAAAAAAGCCGCGTTGACAAATGTCACTTATGCCCGTGTAGCCTTATCCATACATAACCACATATTATAAAATATAGTAAATTTGTTATAGTACAAATCTATATAATATCACAATGTACGTGTCCTAGTGCATGCGTGTGCGCTGCTAGGTGGCCATCTGTACCGGAGCTAGCGTGTTGTACGCGCGGTAGCAGTTTACGTCGTTCATCAGACGCTGAATGTTTTGCGTGAATGTTGGTAAGTCCTGTAATATAGATATGGCAAATAGAGAGTTACAGGATAAAATAAATACAAAGACAGGAAAAATATAGGGTTTTTAAGAGTCGGCAACACGCATGAAATGGTTACGTTAACCGCTTACTATCAGGCGGGCCATAAGCTTATTTGCCAGCTTAGTAGTATAAGAAAAAGAGAAAATGTCCTCACGCTATTATAGATAATATAATTATTATGTCAGCAAACACAAGTGGTATTTAGTAAAGTAAATTTCTTTTTCTAATTCCGTAACCATTTGTGAAAATGATTTACGTGAAGTCCCTAAGAAAGTATTAAAAGTGTTACAAAATTTATACTTCAAAGCCCATTAATAAATCCGAATACTGACCGTATCAGGCGGGAACTGCGCCAAGTGACGTTGGTGTTCAGGCGAGAGTCCCTGTAGAGAACCGAGGAAGTGTGGTATGAAGGAAGTGCGGAATGTAGCGAAGTCGACCATGGCCATCGCGTGTATCGCAGCGGTCATCTCGTCGCGGACCAGCGCGCGCCACCCGCCCTCCGCCAGACCTGTCAGCAACACTGATAGGAACTTGCCCAAAAATTCGTTTCGGAACATTACCTGTGAAAAAAAAACTTATTATTTTAAGAGGGTTCATACATTTTCAAGTTGCTCGCAAATAGGTTTTTAAATTACGCACACAGAGCCGAAACATGCACACTTCTCTAATGCTGTGTGGTACAACAATATAGCGCGTACTAATGAGTTTGGTATTTTCTAACCTCGTATTTTGTTAAAGTTGGATAGGACAAAATTTCAAATTAAATTAATCAATAATTAATTGTTATTAATCGTATTGTATTCTATAAACAATTAAAATACAATTTTAATGGAAAGAAAGAAAAATACAATTAATTTTATATAAGACTAACAATTAATTTCTCAATAATAACTGCGGCTGATATGATGATGAATGTGACTATTTGAGGTCAAAGTGGTGAAAATGTCCGCCATCTTGAACTTAGTTGTTTTTGGGCTGATCGCCTCCAAAATCGATATCTGACAATCCCACTGATCACTGGGCATAGTTCTGAAGTCAAAATTGTAAAAATGCCCGCCATCTTGAACTTTGTTTTTTTTGGGCTGAGTGATACCAAAATCGATATCTGACGATCCCATTGGTCACTGGGCATAGTTCTCAAATCAAAATTATAAAAATGTCCACCATCTTGAACTTTGCTGTTTTTGGGCTGAGTGATACCAAAATCGATATTTGACGATCCCATTGGTCACTGGGCATAGTTCTGAAGTCAAAATTGTAAAAATGCCCGCCATCTTGAACTTTGTTGTTTTTGGGCTGAATGATACCAAAATCGATATTTGACGATCCCATTGGTCACTGCGCATAGTTCTGAAGTCAAAATTGTAAAAATGCCCACCATCTTGAACTTTGTTGTTTTTGGGCTGAATGATACCAAAATCGATATTTGACGATCCCATTGGTCACTGGGCATAGTTCTGAAGTCAAAATTGTAAAAATGCCCGCCATCTTGAACTTTGTTGTTTTTGGCCTGATTGACACCAAAATCGATATCTGACTATCCCATTGGTCACTGGGCATAGTTTTGAAGTCAAAATTGTAAAAATGCCCTCCATCTTGAACTTTGTTGTTTTTGGGCTGAGTGATACCAAAATCGATATCTGACGATCCCATTAGTCACTGGGCATAATTCTAAAGCCAAAATTGTAAAAATGCCCGCCATATTGAACTTTGTTGTTTTTGAGCTGAGTGATATCATAATCGATATCTGACTATCCCATAGCTCATTGGGCATAGTTCTGAAGTCAAAATTGTAAAAATGCCCGCCATCTTGAACTTTGTTGTTTTTGGGCTGAGTGATACCAAAATCGATATTTGACGATCCCATTGATCACTGGGCATAATTCTGAAGCCAAAATTGTAAAAATGCCCGCCATCTTGAACTTTGTTGTTTTCGGGCTGAGTAATACCAAAATCGATATTTGACGATCCCATTGGTCACTGGGCATAGTTCTGAAGTCAAAATTGTAAAAACGCCCACCATCTTGAACTTTGTTGTTTTTGGGCTGAGTGATACCGAAATCGATATCTGACTATCCCATTACTCATTGGGCATAGTTCTGAAGTCAAAATTGTAAAAATGCCCGCCATCTTGAACTTTGTTGTTTTCGGGCTGAGTAATACCAAAATCGATATTTGACGATCCCATTGGTCACCGAGCAAATACAAATTTTGACTACAGAACTATGCCCAGCAGATCAATGGGATAGTCAGATATCGATTTCGGTATCACTCAGCCCAAAAAAAACAAAGTTCAAGACGGTGGGCATTTTTACTATTTTGACTTCAGAACTATGCCCGGTGACCAATGGGATCGTCAAATATCGATTTTGGTATCACTCAGCCCAAAAAAAAACAAAGTTCAAGATGGCGGGCATTTTTACAATTTTGACTTCAGAACTATGCCAAGTGACCAATGGGATCGTCAAATAAGGATTATGGTATCACTCAGCCCAAAAACAAGAAAGTTCAAGATGGCGGGCATTTTTACAATTTTGACTTCAAAACTATGCCCAGTGACCAATGGTATCGTCAAATATCGATTTTGGTATCATTCAGCCCAAAAACAACAAAGTTCAAGATGGTGGGCATTTTTACAATTTTGACTTCAGAACTATGCGCAGTGACCAATGGGATCGTCAAATATCGATTTTGGTATCACTCAGCCCAAAAACAACAAAGTTCAAGATGGCGGGCATTTTTACAATTTTGACTTCAGAACTATGCCCAATGAGCTATGGGATAGTCAGATATCGATTTCGGTATCACTCAGCCCAAAATCAAAACAAAGTTCAAGATGGTGGGCGTTTTTACTATTTTGACTTCAGAACTATGCCCAGTGACCAATGGGATCGTCAAATATCGATTTTGGTATCACTCAGCCCAAAAACAACAAAGTTCAAGATGGCGGGCATTTTTACAATTTTGACTTCAGAACTATGCCCAATGAGTAATGGGATAGTCAGATATCGATTTTGGTATCACTCAGCCCAAAAACAACAAAGTTCAAGATGGCGGGCATTTTTACAATTTTGTCTTCAGAACTATGCCCGGTGACCAATGGGATCGTCAAATATCGATTTTGGTATCACTCAGCCCAAAAACAACAAAGTTCAAGATGGCGGGCATTTTTACAATTTTGACTTTAGAACTATGCCCAGTGACCAATGGGATCGTCAAATATCGATTTTGGTATCACTCAGCCCAAAAACAACAAAGTTCAAGATGGCGGTCATTTTTACAATTTTGACTTCAGAACTATGCCCAGTGACCAATGGGATCGTCAAATATCGATTTTGGTATCACTCAGCCCAAAAACAACAAAGTTCAAGATGGCGGGCATTTTTACAATTTTGACTTTAGAACTATGCCCAGTGACCAATGGGATCGTCAAATATCGATTTTGGTATCACTCAGCCCAAAAACAACAAAGTTCAAGATGGCGGTCATTTTTACAATTTTGACTTCAGAACTATGCCAAGTGACCATTGGGATCGTCAGATATCGATTTTAGAGTTCATCAGCCCAAAAACAGCAAAGTTAATAATTTGATCTTTAATAAAAAAAAAATTCCATAGCAAAGTATCAACTGGTATTGAACTCTCTTGAAATATACAAATATTACGTAAACATCGGACCGGGAGCGCGGGAAGCAAAGCGTTACGTCCTCTCTCTAGAAGGCCTCAGCCGGTACTGATTTCTCACGGTCTGTGCGCCGAAATATAAGGCGTTTTTAGGCTCTTTTCAAAAATCATTTTAAAATATTTCTAAAGGGATTTCGAAAATATTATGGACATTTATAAATGACAACATCTTGCTTAATAATTAAATGTAAAAAAATCGACTTTTTAAACACATATAGTGTACCAAAATTCTAATCAAACTTGATCAAAGTTCAACGTTTTTAAAAATTTTAGTTCTTAAGTTTTAGTTATAAAAAATGAATATTTCTAATATTTTTTCAATACACTAACTAAAGGACTATATGTAGACCTTAAAACAAGCTTTTTTTTCTATGCATTTCAATTACTTTAGTCCCTGGCGAATCTGAAAGTAGGCTTGTTTCGTAGAATTTCTTAAAACGCTGTGCGAAAGAACTGTTCTAACTAAAATACTAATAATAAATAGTCTGTTTTTCTTAATACACTTTTTAGACAAGAAAACTGTTGTCTATGTATGCCAAAAATTACTTCGCTACATATAAAGACATATTCTGTAGCGAACGTGGAAATCTCGTGATTTCATGGATTTCTGTATGAACCCTCTTAACAATGGCGTGAATTTCATTTTTCTGGCTATCATAGCTAAGATGAGCTAATGTATATTGCACATAGTTGCATAACTGAAGACTTCATTATGATCGAATTACTAATAATGTCTTATAATACTACCTTACCTTATGATAAAGCTTCCATTTAGTATTGAGTACATCGAGTGTTTCAATAATTAGTCTGAGTAGTTCGATGTCGGGCAGTAAGAGAGCTCGACCGAGCGCGGCCAGGGCCTCCCATAGCTCGCCCGTACGACGTTCTACTTCTACCTCCTCGCACTTATTGGGAAAGAAGTAACGCCAACGGTCGATCAATACGCTGCCAAAACACAAATTGTTTAATTTGTTAGCGCTAGTTCAGACACAGAATTCCGCGAGTCTTACATCTATTCCCACACATTTCACTTCTAAAAAATAAGCAAGGTCCATAACAATTGAGATGATTACGTGGCGAGCAGGCGGTGCGCGGCGCGCGCCAGGTCGGGCGGGTACACATAGGAGCGCGGCAGCACGTGCCGCTGCAGCAGCGCCAGCACCGTGCGCGGGAGCACGCCGCCGCCGCCCGCCTCCACGCCCAGCCGCACGCACTCCACCAGCCGCTCCAGCCCCGACGACCCGCCGCCCCTGCGCACCACATCTACTATACTATCTACTATCTAAAAATATATATAATAATAATAATAATAATATTCTACCACTGAATGTGGACACAGCGCCATCTAGTCCCAAAGTAAGCAATTATATTTGCTTGTGTTATGGGTACTAAACAACTGATATACTACTTAAATACATTTTTTTTGTTGTAAATACATACATATTATAGATAAATTACACCCACACACAGAACAAACCTTTATGCTCATCACACAAAGATTTGTCCTGGGTGGGGATCGAACCCACGACCTCCGGCTTAGCAGTCAGGGTCACTAACCACTAGACCAACAGGCCTGTCAATATATATATTGGCATATCGCAGAAATATTATACCAGCCACAGGACAAAAATCAACTTGTATAAATTTAATTACCTTCACTGTCGACATAGCGCCTCTAGACAAAAAATAAGAATGAACTACCTGTTCATTCTTATTTTTTGAAAACCATTGACACAGACTTCAGTAAAGCCTTTGACCTTATTGATTATAATTTATTACTAGATAAGATTTCTAATATGAGCATATAGGGTCCGCTGTTACGTTAGTGCAATTCGTACTTAAAACATAGGTCACAATTAGTTGTGATAAATGGATATATGTACTTTTAAGGCAAAAATCATCCTCTTAAGCAGGGGTACCCAAAGGGTCACATATGGGTCCCCTTTTCTTCATAGCATTCATTAATGATTAGGCAAATATTCTAACATGTAAATTAAAGATGTTTACTGATGATTAAAAATTGTATAGCTTTCTAATATTATTACTCAAAGAGACATTTATAGTTATAACAAAATAATATTAATAAAATGAGCTACTGATGAATTATAAATAAAACATAACTAAATGCTTCCACATAAAATCTTTTTTTGATTTTGGATTCGATAGGTGTAGATTGTTACCTCTGTGCGACCTCCAAAAATACGTCAATCGCAGTGTACGCGAAGCTACCCAGCTGCGGCAATAGAGCGGTAAACAGCGCGAGGAAGAAGTCCGTTATCTCGGCTTCCGCGGATGCAAACGTAGGGTCGCATAGCATCCGCAGCGATGTTTCTGCAGCGTTCTGTATACCTTCGGCTATTACCTAATGAAAGATTTTTTTGTTTTTGTTTATATTTATTCACAAAGCGCTATCTAGTCCCAAAATAAGCAATTATATTAGCTTGTGTTATGGATACTAGATTAAACTACTTAAAAATATTTTTACAATTATAGTGATGAGCATGACAGCTTTGCAGTCAGGGTCACTAACCACTACGCCAACAGGCCAGTCGACATACAGATAGAGATAAAAATCGTATTTTCTAGACTGACAATGTAGTCACGGCGACATATATCATTCTTTACATTGCACGCTTAGCCCTAATGATAATGATACTTACCTTTTTGGAAGGTGTAGGTGCAGATCTAAAGGCGAGTAGTAGTTGTGTGAGAGGCGGTAGAGCACGCGCCGGGCCCGCCGTGGTGAGTGCGGCGCCCCACGCGCATAGCAACGTGCGCGCGCCCGCCCCGCCCCCCGCGCTCGCCCCGCCCCCCACACCCGCCGGCCCCCCCGCGCGCAGCGCCAGGCACAGCAGCGCCTCGCGCACCACGCCCGCTGTCTGTGCATTTGTGGCGATACACGTGTTTTTGTAAATTTAAACCTGATTTGCTTCACTGATTGTAATCAATCAAATTCAATTTAATTGTAAATTAAAAAAACCGGCCAAATGCGAGTCGGACTCGCGCACGTATGGTTCCGTACCATTTTTAGGGTTCCGTAGTTCTGACTATGAACCCTTATAGTTTCGTTATGTCCGTCTGTCTGTCTGTCCGAGGTTTTGCTAAAAGACCGTTAGTACTAGAAAGCTGTAATTTTGTAGGAGTGTGTATATCAATTACGTCGACAAAGTGGTAAAATAACATATTGGAAAATTTTTTTTTTAGTGAAGCTCCCATACATGTGAAATGGGGATGAATTTTTTTTTGTCGTCTACCCCATCGTGTGGGGTATCGTTGAATAGGTCTTCTAAAATGACTTGGGGGTTACTAACATTATTTTTCGATTTAATGGTCCATTTACGAAATATTAAACTTTCATAAAGTATATAATAAATCATAAGTTTTTCAATACTGCCGCTAATTACTTATAATAATAAAATAGAATAAAGAACAACAGAATTGTATTACGAGTATATTGTGATAAAAGGCTACTACGGAACCCTACACTGTGCGTGGCCCGACACGCACTTGGCCAGTTTTTGTTTTGTTGTTATAGCGGCAACAGAAATACATCATCTGTGAAAATTTCAACTGTCCAACTATCACGGTTCATGAGATACAGCCTGGTGACAGTCCGACAGACGGACGGACGGACAGCGGAGTCTTAGTAATAGAAAATTTTAATGTGTACGCACCTTAGGTTCTAGATACTCAAGAGATCTTTGAGCGTGCTCGTACAGATCGCCCGTGAGCACCATCGGATCTGTAGTGAACTTGACGTTCATCGCGAGACTCAACAGTAAGTGTGCCGCTGCGTGACATAGGAGTGGTGGTTCCTACAAACATAGTATTTTACTATATGAAACTATTGCCTTAATTCTGATCATTGTCACAGTTTATAAGAATCGATGAAAAACAAAATGGGTTCAGATGAACTTGGCAGAAAAATAGACCATTTTTAACACATAGGATACTTTTGATGGTCTTGAACTCTTGACGCAGAAATTGACTTTCGCTAAATGACATTGTGAATATTTTGGTCACTTTCGCACAACGTTATTTCCTCAAAAAGTATATTCGCACAATGTCACTTTCGCAAAACTTCATTTCCCATCATTATTCCCGGGAATGTGCTCCCATGGTCATGTAGGCGAAGCAGCGGGCATCAGGCATCAGTAAAATTTAGGTTGAAAACATATGTATGAGTTAGGAAAGCGAGCAATGCAAGTCTTATATGTAACAAAACTCACAGGTATCTCATGTGGTAGAAGGAACGGTACAGCTGAAGAAAACAGCCCTTCCATCGTCGAAACGGGCACGCCGCACTCGTTCGCATAGCAACACCACGCCCCCATGCAGGCAAACATCTCTGCGTGACTGTCAAAAACATTGCACTCGTTCTTAAATGTTGTGTTGTGTACTGTGATATGAACGTTCTATGGGAATGTAGTATTTATTATTTAATATGTTGGTGTATGTCGGCTATACACCGTAAACTTTCAGTGGATTCCCAAATTTTTTCAAGGCAATAGTAATCGTATTTTCTCCTTGGAAGTTCTCCTTTCTTCCTTCAACTTTCATTTCTTTATAATTTTGTTGATTTGTTTAACATGGCTAGATGTAGTATTAATATGAAAAGTGCAGGGTGTGTAAAGGTGAAGCATAAACAAGTGTAGTACGTACACTTGCACGTGCGCGTGCGCATGGTGCGCGAGCTGCTGCGCGCGGTGCGGGCGCGTGAGTGCGGCGCCGCCCAGCGCCGCCCCGCAGCGCTCCACCAGCGTCGCGCCCAGCGACCAGCCGCGCGACCGACGACTACTCTCCGTTTCTTTTTCAATAACAACGTCACTATTAGTTGCTAAACTGATACTTTTACTCGACGATCGCAACTATTCGACATGGCTTAATCGACTTTGACAATAACTCCGCAACATGTTTATGCAGCCAGCTTAGAATTATCTTTAACAACATCTATACAACATAGTATTGTCAGCGACAGTTACCATTTAAGCTAATTTTTGCCATAAGAAAATGGCCATGAAGGCAGAGGGGAAATGTTAACAAATGTTGCGCAAGAGTTCCTGGCTTAAATCCTCGGGTCGAGGAAGAACGGTATTGGGTTTTCGGTTATTAAATTTTCAAGAGATTGGAAATGTGCGCGATTGATGACAGTAAGATGATTATCTGTTTTGCCATGCGTGTCTATTTTAGTAAATAATGTTGGCACATCTTTTACTTTTAATAACTGTAAAAATGTAAAGACTAGTCCCACAAATAGAAATAGGTTAATAATGTTAATTAATATACAGAATGGTTATATAATTTTAAATGACGATTCAAATTAAAAAGACGTGTCAAGTTTGTTTACTAATTAAGGCACAGAAGGATAAACCGACTATATTATTATATTATGTAATTTGAGAACAGTAAATTTTATATAAACATGAAGTTACCGGCGAGTAAAGCCGGCGCCAGTCGTCCCAGTACCCGGGTGAGCGTGGCGAGGTCGAGCAGCGCGGCCAGCAGCCGCTCGCTCTCGCCCCCGCGCCCCGCCGCCCGGGCGTGCACCCCCGCCAGGCACTGCCACCGCTCCAACTGACAACAACACACTGTTTAATATTGCACGTACATCTTCATACCATAAAATTGTAACTGCATCTCGTAAAGACGAGAACTTTTAGCCAAAAGATGTTCCATCAATACCGAGATAAATACAAATCGACCGCACATTGAAGTAGGTATATAATTTTATTATATAATAGTCTATGCGATATTTATTTATCTATGGGTCATCGTAATCCTGACAGTAAAATTATTTAATTTGATAAAAAATTAAAGGAAACACTTACTACTACAGTGAAGACGTCCAGTGGAGCTAAATCAGCTACGCGAGCTATACATTCTATACAATGTTTCAGGAATGTTTGCCATTCAGTCTCCCCCTGCAAACAATTTTATAAAGTAACATTTATATTGTTACATGTGCCAGTTAGTTTACCAGTTATTATCAACATTTAAATAAAAAGAATATATCCAAAATAATATATACGACATTAGAACTCACATCATCATCACACACGTCATTATCGAGATGCTGTAGTTGCGCCTTATTGTGCTGAAACTGTATTTTATTTAATACACCATTCACTAAAGCTTGTAATGCTTCCCAATATCTAAAAACACAATAATATCATTCATTATTTAGTATAAACATATTATTATTATGTGCCCATGGTTAAATAATAAAAAAGTATTGTGTAGACTTACTTTGGTGTATCTTCTGGTTTCAAAATATCTATAAATTGTATCCATACATCTAAACAATTTACAAAAATAGCACATGTGGGGACCTGAAAAAATATATAGGCATGAAATAATAACATTTGAATTTACTTAAATTTATTCTTACTTATATAAATAGACGAAGTAGGACTTTACCTGGAATGTATATTGGAATAGATATGATAAAAACTCAATGGCATCAAACTCAGGCTCTGCTTCCAGTCTCTTGAAATGCAATGATATGAATAATTTTAGGAACTCTGCTAACTTGTTTAAGTAACTGAAATATAATATTATGACATATTATTGTTAATGAAATTCTTCTTTTATTCAGGTGACCAGAAGAACAAGACAAAATTGTAATGCAAAATATGATTCTTTCGAGTACCTACCTACCGTCCAACAGTACATTGATACGACTGACCTCTAAAATGTTATTTTATCAAAAAATACAGGTATTCAAAATCATAAATGTATTATTTACATTTTAATTACGCAATAAAAAAAAATATTATTAAAATGGACTAGTGGAACATTTAGAGATAATGCGTTTTTTGTAGTAACTCACTCATGGTGCGCGTGTAAGATATGCGAGTGGCTCTGCGTAAGATGTCGCAGCAGGCGCAGGGCACAGTGCTGAAGGCGCAACGCTGTAGCGGCCGACGACGGCGGTGCGTACCGCCGGTATAGTAGCTCGCATACCCCGCCGAGACCCGCCAGAGCCGCCTCCACGCTCTACAACACATCAACTTGCTACAACCTGCATCTCAATGCAATAAACTACCGTGAATGGATAATATCTTATTATTCATTGCACGGTTACCTGTTTAAAGTCTCAAGTATACGTCCGTGCAAGGTAATGGAACTCAACAGTCTGCTGGAATTAAGTCATTGACTACATCTGTTTGCTGACAAATGGAGGTTGACCTTGTTTGATTCCATGAGGTATTGCAAGGCGAAAGAAAGATTATTATAAATTTTATTCATTACTGTGTAATTATCAGTGTAGTTTACTGTCGTTCTGATTATAATTGGAACAAATACTTTGTTCACCAAAATAAAAATTGCCTAACAATTAATGTTACCCAAAAAAATACAACATAACTAAAACATAAATATGTACCAAAAACCGTATGTCTAAAATTATAGTCGTTAGAAGGCTGCTCAGTCTCAGTCAGTTATTTTTCTTAGATGTTTACACCAATTTTTGGTTGGAAATGTATGTTTTGGTATTAATTTGATTAACAAAACATAATTCAATGGGTAACGTCTTAGTATAAAATAGTAATTTTTTAGGTAGAAAATATATTTTTTGGTAATAAATTTTACTAAATTTGGTAAGCAGTTAAACCACAGTCATTATAAATTATAATAAATAAATAATTATTATTTTACCTGCGATTGAGTTGCTATGCTGCCCCAATAGAAAACTGTTGTGACTAATGATGGCGGCACGTGTGAAGACAATGGTAGCCATGAGAATAAATGCTGAAGAGTTGTGAGACACTTCACCACTATCTCCATATTCAAGGCTCTAAAACCAATTTTATTGGTCTGTATTAAAATGCTGCTAACAGATTGTTTTAGTATTGTTCCTATGAGTACCAGTTATTGTGACTTACTTATCTGTGGAAGTGACCTCATGGGCGTTTGCTAAAAGATCAGGTAATGCAGATGTTTGTGGTATACCATTAGTTGGAGATGGGGGTGGGTTTGATTGACCTTCCTTCTCTGCATTTTTCTCCAAAATATCTAGAATAATTTGATAAATGTTAACCAATATATAGTCGGTATGTATGAATCTGTAATTGTTGTTATATATATGAGCCTGGATGCCCGCAGGTACATTTCGCTTACCACTAAGAGCACTGAGCAACTGTGGCATTCCCTTCAGCATAAGACGTTCAAGCTGGCTACGCCGATCAGACGGTAGCAGCACACCGGTGTCACGTGCCGCGCCAAGCTCTTCACTTGCTGCTTGTGCCAGCACTAGACCCAGTAAAGAACGACGCCCATCACATCTTATTAACTGCAAATTGTTTCATTATGTTACAACCCTTATTAATGAAGTATCAATAGCATTTTGTCTTGGAATCAGTCAAAAATAGATCTTAAATAGTTTGTCTTTGATAAAAGTAATTAGTAGTTTATATGTAATTTATATTAATCAGACACAAAGTATTCCAAACTTTAAAACTATCAAAGTTTAAGCAATCTCAAAAATATTTTTGAGATTTTTTTTTTTTTCTATTTGATGTATCATGCGATCAGTCCTTTTGACTATGAGCAGATGTGGTATGTGTCGGTTTTACGTGTGAAGATACTTCTCATCAGAAATATCTTCTAAATGATACATTGATTCAGTCGGTGGTGCTGAAATCAAGTGTTCTGTGTCGATTTAATCTTTTAAGGCAGTCTGGCAAGGTCAGTTGTACAGCTAGCTGGTTGGGATGGTTGTCCAGTCTGGACTTATATTTTTTTGAGCATGACTTCATTCTTTATTGTTGGTATGGCTAAATGCTCATGAATCTCCGAGTTTCTTATGAACCAGGATGCGTTGCTAATTTGTTTGAGAATGTAGTTTTGAGCTCTTTGTATTATACTCTTGTTAGAGTCACAGGTGGCTCCCCATAATTGGATTCCATAAGTCCAAACTGGCTTGATAATTGATTTGTAGATAAGTAATTTATTATCAACTGAGAGTTTAAGAGTTTCTACCCATACGCCATTGGAGCCTTTTGAACTTCAGGTTGATTTCGCACCGTTTCGATTCTACATGTTTCCGCCATGTCAGTCTACGGCCAAGTGGAGCCCCAGGTATTTCACTGACTCGCTTTGTGGCAACTGTCTCCCAATGTAACTTTAGGACAGGTGTTTTTTCTTAGAGTAAATGTCACATGCACAGACTTGTTGGCACTAGCTCTAATTCTCCACTTACTAAACTAGTCATTTATCTGTACTAGATTTTGCTACTATTACTACTACTAAGTTTCTCAGTAGCTTCTTGGGGGTCACTCGAAGCTAGAATTGCCGTATCGTCGGCATATGTGGCTATGGTAGTTCCAGGCGTTTGTGGCAAGTCAGCAGTGAATATAGTGTACAGCACTGGACCGAGTACTGATCCCTGCGGCACTCCAGCAAGTATTTCATAGAAACCTGAGGTTCAATCCATTTCCTTCACTTGGAAAATGCTGTCAGTAAGGTAGGACTCTAGTATTTTGAAGAAAGAGTGTGGAAGTAGAAGTTTAATTTTGCACAGTAGGCCTTTATGCTACACCCGATCAAAGGCTTGTTGGACATCAAGGAATGCTGCGGAACAATATTCCTTTAATTCCAGGCTATTGCTAATGTGTCTACAAACTCTATGTATTCAATCGTGCTGTGCTCTGGTCTGAATCCGAACTGGTGATCTGGAGTTACAGAGTTTTCATGCATAGCAAGCGAGAGTCTCCGCAGCAGGATTTTTTCCAGGATCTTGGACACAACTGGGAGGAGGCTAATGGGTCGATAGGATGTCACTTCATGCGGTGGTTTTCCCGGTTTGTGAATCATGATCACTTGCGAGACTTTACATAATGAGGGGAAGTATCCTATTCTGATGATACAGTTGAATAGCGTAGTCAGGAATACTAATGCTCTTCGAGGTAGTTCTGATAGGATTTTTTGTCAATAAGGTTTTTGCCCTTGGGCCTTTTTGTTCTCCATTTCACGTATGGTTCTTAATACCTCACCTGGTGTTACTACTTTTAGTGGCAATTCTAGCTGAAAATCTTGTTGAAGAATATCATCTATGTCTGATTCATCTGATCCAGCAGTGGGTTCATTGGGTTATAAATATTTTAGAGAGATAAGATATTTTAGAGTCTGCAAATGCATCGGCTTTTTCCTGCTTAGATCTAGCCCATTTTCTTCCAGTCAAACGTAAGGGCGGCTTCGGGTTTGTTAGTTGATTCGAATTTTTACATGCTTTCCATAATTAGTAGTCTGTGCTAGAGGTTGCTGATAGTGCCAGCAGATGTGCCTCAAGAGTAGCATCCTGAATATCTTTTATAGACTTTTTCAAGACTTTAGAGTAGTTGTTAAATGCTCGCTTATCATCAGGATGTCTACTGCATTGCCACACTTTGTGTAGCCTCCTTTTCTCCAGTATCATGCTCTGCACATCATGTGAGACATAATTACGCCTTGGATTTTTAGCAGTTGGTTCTTTTGTGCTGTTCCAGCAAGCTCCTTGCACAGTGTTTGTGAAAGTTAAGACTGCGTTGTCAATTTCGTCTTCATTTTTCAGTGACAGACTCAACTCTAGATTCCTTTCAACCAGCTCCCGAAATAGGTTCCAATCCGTCTGGCTATTGTACAGTCTCGGCTTATCGTGGAGATTCAAGGTGTCCGAGCTAACGGTCAATATTATTGGGATGTGATTAGACGAACCATCAAGACAGCAATTTATCTGGTAGAAGTCTAGAAAGAACCTTCATTAGAAAGAAATCTAATACATCTGGCAGTTTATTAGGATCTGTTGGCCAGTGTGTAGTAGAAGAGAGCTGAAGTAGCTATAGGTGTTAGATGATTTTTATCAACACACTTTTTAAGCTCTCTCCCACGTGTGGTGATCAATCTCGACCCCCAGTGCAGATGCTTCGAGTTCCAGTCACCCACCCCCTATGAAACGTATACCGAGGCTGTTGATATATGCGGTGAAATGTTCTTTTGTTATTTTGTGTTTTGGAGGGCAGTAGACTGAAGACACTGCAATATCTCTATTTTTATCCCTGATGTTTACTGAGGTTGCCTGTATATACTCTGTTCTAAATTCGGTAAGTTCGTAGTGATTAATGGAAGATCTTATTAGAACAGCTGTGCCTCCACATGCTGTTCCATCTGGGTGGTTTGTGGTATACAAGTTATAATTTCTTATGCGTATGTAACTGTTGCTAGTGAAATGAGTCTCTAAAATAAGTAAGACATCAAGGTTATGCATTTTGAGCAGAATCTCGACCTCACTTTTGTTGGGAGCCAGACCAGATGTTCCAAGTAGCTATTTTCAATTTTTTCATTTTTGTGTTAGTTTATTAACTAGTGTTGTCAAGAGCCCCATCATGTTGCTCATTTGTTGTAGGATTATTTCTATATTTTTGAGATTTAAAAATTAAAAGATGTCACTACATTGATTTGACCCCAATAAGAGGGGGTCTAAAAACTGTTTTAAAGTTTTGGAAGTTAGAAACGTTACAATTTATTTATATAATTATATAATCTATACATTGCTTTGAAAATTTCATAAATAAAACATTAAACTAATAAAATGATTACCTACATAATTAAATATTTATAATGTATTAGGATTAGGTATGTTCAACAGTGGACGTCACTGGGCTGATATGATGATGATGAATGTATCAAAAAGTTAATATTACCTCAACAATATTACTGAAAAAGTCATCATATAAATGAGGCCAGTCATAGCATGCAATAGACACCATGAGAGCGGCCAGCTTATTTCTAATGAAGTACAGCATCACTTCATGTTTAGCCAATAGTTCATTCCACAATGTCAAACGGATTTCTGTTCTCTGGTGATCGGGGAGACGTATCCACTGTCTGTTTATTATATTCTGAAATTAGAAAAATTTCATAAGGATCAGACGGGAAGGATTGGGAAGGTGTCAAGCACACTTTTGAATAGAACAGGACATGTTAACTTTTTCTGACTGAATTTTATCTAAATGAGATTACCTATTTTAGTAGTTGATTGAAAAGTATATTTATAATAGAATTAGTGGTGCTCATTCTATAATGATAGTTTTCCTTTAACATCAATACTAAATAGCCCTGATCCAATAATAGTAAAGTAGTTGAACCATCCAACCACCAAGAATATGGATAATTAATACATTTTAGATCAGGATCATGGTGTTTGTTTTTAAACTAACTACTCTGGCCGAAATGGATTAATAAAAACAACTTGTGGATAATTCTGAAATGTTAAGAAGTTACAGTTATTATTAATGCCACTGATATCAAATAAGAAAATATATTATTAAAAATTAAATCTTAAAATACAATTTGACCGTTATTTGTTTACAAACATTCTACATGCATTTCGGCCCGAGTATAGTGTAAGTTTCGGAGGACCAAGTGTTCTGGCGCGTGTTGGGAGAGGCCTATGTCCAGCAGTGGACTACAATAGGCTGAGATGATGATGATAGTGTAAGACGTATTATATTATACATACCTCTAGAGTAGTCAATGTGAACATCAAAACATATTGATTTTGTGATTTTTGTAAAAATAATAAACAATGTTTCCATGAGTCACTGCGGTTCGAAAAGTTTTCGAGCATACTCTCGATCTCTCTCTTCCTATAGTTGCTTGTCGCAGGAGCAAAGAACTCGGACATGAGCATGTCTAACGAGGCTAAGGCCTCGTCTACCTCGTTATCAGTCTGCAAATGTTATAACTCATTATTGTATAGCTATACATTCATAACTATCGCTAGAGATAGTTCTCGTTTATGTATTATATTCATTTTATTTTATTTAAAACCTAGAAACTTACCATCATTTTAGGAATAATAGCTTTTTTACATAATAATTCTAAAATAACCTTTCTACGATTGTCATAACAAAAATTAACCTAGAGGAATGAGTTTGTTCGAAGCACAATTATTTACAATTCCTAGTCTCTACTTAGAAATACAATTCTTGACTAGGAATATTGGAATTAATTGGAAACACGAGCATTCATTCACATAAACTTCATCAACCAAAACCCAACAGAAAGTTGACTTTATAATATGATCTTTTCCGTGTCCCTGACAGTTGATTGATTTTGACTTTTGACATAAATAGAATATTTATTATCTATGACCAATTAGCCCGGCTGGCCCGACCCTATTGGAAATGTTTTGAGGAGGCCTATGTCCAGCATTAAACTTCGTGCGGTTGATATGATGATGATGACCAATTAGAGCTGGCTTTGCAGAGCAAGATTCGGTCCTATTGGAAATTTCTTGGGGTATCTCTTATATAGGTCATACAGTAGATGTCCTATGTATGGGGCTATGGCTGAGAAGATGATGAAGTCAACGTGATAATAATATAATCATGAAAATTGTATATGTAATTAGTCACGCATGGTACTATTAAAGGAGCCAGTAGACTGGCAAGCATGTCATACGTTTGATCCATTTGATTAACAACACCAAACATCGACAGTATTTTTATAAACGGTTCTTGATTGTTTGAAATGGTTTGATTGAACACAATTCTCTGCTTACAGTTCGACAAGAGCCATAGACAAAATAAATATGTCAAATTTGACGTTGCCGTTTTGACTTTTGATTAACAATGTTGTTTATGTTTGGTTTCGCGCGTTTTGCGGTATGCACGCACTTCTTACGTTTTCAATAATATTTTACTGTGAAGCAGTGCTTATTTTCTTTGTGTGTATCGGTTTTTCTATTATCTAGTTAAGTTCCTAATTACTAAATACAAACCTCGTACGAATACGAGGTTTGTGCCACTTCAGTCAGTGTCCTGAAGTTTATAATACGTACATTGGGTAAGATATACCGGCTCTTTTAATAAAATATCACAGTTCATTTAGAGTCAGTATTATTTAATCTAACAAGCATCATTTAAATTCACATTAATTAAACAATTCATTACAACAAATTTAATAGTCTTAACATTATGATTATACTTTATCAAAAATATTTTTCTATCATTTGAATAGGTTGCTTTGTTACCCAGTTATGACTGTCAATAATGAATTTTCAGGTTATTATAATTTAGAAAAATGACAACAATAAATAGTAAAAGGAGCTGGGTTCAAGAAATGGATGAAGAAGAAGGTATGTGCCCTTAAAATTTTTCCCTATAAACAAGAATGCACAAAATGTTTACTTTCACAAGAATGTCAATATAATGCCCTTATTAAATAATTGTAGATTATTATGCCATGAAGGAGGCCTGTGTCCAGCAATGGGATGACACAGGCTAATTGTATTGTCACAAATTGTTATACTGGTAATACACAGCCACTGCTAATGAAAGATAGTACATTCCTTTTAAACAGATCAGTTCAAGTGAGCTCAATCATCCAGCTTTGTAATGTCACTGACTCATCATCATCATATTAGCCCAATAACGTCCACTACTGGATATAGGCCTAACCTAAATAGGTGGTAGTTAGACAGGTTGGTACAGGATTTTGTTTCAAGTTGGTCGCATCCTTCTGCGAGGAAGTCATCTCGCAGAAGGAGGCGGCGGAGCGGCTCCGGGAGGAATCTGCCCTTGCGGAGCCGATCCGCCGCCGGCGAACTGGGCGGCGTCAGCGAGCGCATATGCGCCTGATGCCGCCATAGTAAAGGCTGCGGGTGGGGGATCGGGGTTCACTTCCTCACCCGCTCCTTTCCGCGAAGGTCGACAGCGTCCCCGGTGCACCCGGACGCTGTCGTTCGGTGTTAGGGCCCGAAAGGGCCCGGTGTCGGTGCCCCGTAAGGGGCTGTCGCTGGGTGGGCTGCTGATGTTATAACAAGTTCCAGGGCCCACCCATTACGGCGAAGCGACGGTGCACAGAGGGGTTTTAGTGGGTATTCCGGTCCTTTTAAGACCGGCGAGTCCCACATAACCGTCCCGTGTCCCCGCACGGGGCGGTATGCGTAATGCATTTCCCCTCTTAAAAAAAAAAAAAAAAAAAAAAAAAAAAAAAAGGATTTTGTTTCAAGTTTTCCTATTTTAGCGTAAGTGTTATGGCGCAATTTTCCCTTAATTTCCTTTTACAACATCCCAGGATTGAGAGGGAGTGATAAACTTGCCACATGTATTCCTTATCTCCGGTATAGTATTACGTAACACAATTTTTGGAGATTTTTGACCTCCCCTCCCGCCCATGTAATGCTCCGTAATGTTTATCTGTCTCAAAAACAATGTTACAGAGGCGCGAAGGGTGCTGCCCCTGTAACGCATCGTAACATTTTATAAGACTGCCCCCCCTATCCAAAATAGTTACTTAATACTTGAATGCTCCTTCACCACCTATTTGACAAAAAACAAATGTGAAAAATAAAAAACAAACTTACTTTTTAGTTACGGAATGCAAAGCAACAAAAGTTGCAAAGAAAGGAGGCAGCAGAGAAAATTCCAATAGCAGAAAGAAGTCAAAGGCAAGCAAAAAAGAAGGAAATGATGCTGACAATAAACCTTGGTAATTATTTCTGCTATTTTTATTTACATTATACTGAAGAAATGTGACTGCAAAGCTCTGCCTTTGACTTTGATTATAAAAATGTATTTAAATGACCACCACCATTACCAGAAAAATGAACATGATGTATTGTGTCCTATTGTCCACACAATAAAATCACATAAATACATATTTGAAATAGTGTTCCAGATACCCTTGGGAAGTGGAGATCACTTATCATCTTTGTATTGACCAGGATGCTTGTTTCCGCCTCTATTTTAAAAAAAAACTTAATCTGTAATATTCATTTTCAAATTATTATTTTTCAGGCCACCCAAAAAACCATTGGAATTGGAGACTGATACATCAGTGCTACAGAGAAGGCAGAAACAAATAGACTATGGAAAAAATACCGTTGGATATCACAACTATATCACACAAGTCCCTCTGTACGTTTTGTTTACAACTGTCTCAATTTACATTCTCACTCAAAAACACCCGTCATTCTTTTCCCTGAAAAAACTATTTTTTTTATTAATAAAATTAGTAGAAAATATTTGGCGTGATTGACCCCACATTTTCACAAGGCTATTTTTAATTAAATAATTAGTTTTGTCCGGTTACGATCTTTCTTTTTCTGTATAAAATTTAAATAAAAACAAAATTTGTTTTATGGGGAAAAAATAAGAGGTGATTTTAGATTTTATTCAACTATAGCTGACATTCTCAATAGTATTTGTTATAGTAAACTGAATAATGTACATGTTTTAGGATTCCGTGGCCAAAATGGTAAAAAAGGTACCCTTATTAGTTTTGTCATATCCGTCCATTCATATTTTTTTTTTTTTATATATATTTATTCAATTTCATAATTTTTTTAAAAAAATTTCAAAATCGCCAAACTGCACAAGCAGTTTGTTGGCGAAAGAGGCGCTCTTACTAACTAAATACCTTATACACTACTATGACTTTCATATTGTTACATACAAAATACAAATGTTTCCTCTTTACATTATTACGTTTTGAAAATTTACCATAATGCAAGCATGTATCACTAAATCTAAATATGTCACAAGCATTTCACTCAAAAACTACTTACACTATGTATGTTGATAAAATTTAGAGAATAGGTGTCTTGTGTGGGCCGTTACTTAGTTTAGTAGTTAAATGATAAAAATAAATATTTTTAATTTTTCTTTTTTATTAATATATGAAGATGACCTACATTAAAGCCTGGGTCATCATACTGGCTGGGCAAAGGTGTCACTCTTCGGTCCATAGCCAATAGGTACGGACAAAATAAAATCAAAATTATTATATACGAGAGCCATATACTTCAACAGATCTTTCAAAGACATTTAAGGTTTCTAAGCAAGTTTTTTTTATAAGGTCAATATTTTCGAAAATATCGCTCCGAAAGTAGCAAACATTATGTCCCCCCTTCTCTATTTTATAAACCGTACGACGAAATTATAAAGATAACGCTTAATAAATACTTTCAACAAAAATTAGTTTGAACATGATCGGATGTGTGCATGTCCACAGCTTCATTTAATCGAAATTCTAAACATACCATATTTTAAAGTATAATTGGAGCAATCAAATTTCAGTTTCAGTCATATAATTGCAACCACAACTTCGTTACTATGTGTTGTTTTTTGTGTGTAAGCTGGCACATGCTGTTCGCAAACCACTTTGGGGTTTTAAGCTATAGTAAAAAAATTAACTCATAATTGCAGCAATAAAAGCTTAAAAAACTGTCACACTCAATATTGTGAAATTACGATCATAAAACTATGTGCAAGCTGGAGACCTGTGTCTTTGGCTTGCACAGCTAATGCTATACATCCAAATTTATCAAAACTTTAGCTCGAATAGCTTTTAAGCTACGAACCAGTAAGTATAATAAATAGTAAGGGGACACGTAACACGCTCTAACACATGGTGAATTACTGGAACTGTATTAGTTATAGTTTTGTTTTTAAGATCAAATAATACGGTATAATTGCAGCACACACGCAGAATAATTTGAAATCTCTAGGTCTATTACTTTTAAAATAATAATAAGCAAAAATAGTATAATATTAGTACTAAAATATTAATCTATTTTCCAGTGATAAACGATCAAAAGACCATCCAAAGACTCCTGATAAGTTTACAAAATACAGTAGGAGGTCATGGGATACACTTATAAAGATGTGGAGAATAAAGCTACATGAATATGACGACTCAGAAAATGGCTCAGAAGATAATTTAGAGAATATTGAAGTAATTGAAGAAGATGATGACAGTGATGAGAAAGATAATGAAGAATAAGTGACAGCAATAATTGACTGATATATAATTAAGCCTAAACTTTAAGTTCTTGTAACATAAGTGCAAATGCTTATACAGAAGTATAAGGTTAGTATTAAGTCTTGTATAGAAATACAACTCATTTAGAGATTTCTGTTTTCTGGTTTTTGTCAATTAGACCTGATTTTGATAATACCAATGAATATTCATTACCTATGTAATATGAAGAAGCTCTTATATAATATTTATTCTTACACAGACTCCAACATCCCTTTGACATGATATTGGTGGAAAGTGGTTATAATTATTTTGGTATTTCGATTTTCTGGTGTGGCCAGCAGTTTACTTTTGGTTTCTTATACACAATTCAATCAATCAAAGACTCAAGAACCCCAATGAAGTCTTTATGTCCTATATATACTTATTTGAGGTCATGAGTCTTTGCAAGCATTTTGCAAAGTATAAGTGAAACTTTAGCACTCTTTTTTGTACATCTGTCACACAATGTTTGTGTGTCAGCTTGGAACTTATTATTTGTTTATTTTGTAACATATCTATTGACAAATAACAATATACAACCCAAGATGTAATCTCAAACAATTTATTATTAACATGTAGGTTGCAGATCTTTATTTTTGCTAAACAAGATCCCATCAGGCTGAAATTTTATCTCCTTTCTAAATACTAACCTATTACATTTTATCACCCTATGTACTTACTTCCGGTTCTTATTCTCGTCATCAGACGACATTATATTGCTTCCAAATATCATTTCAGAATCAGTTTATTCTAGAAAAGGCAAATTCTTATTTAACTATAACAATGTACAAAGAACAACCCTCGTTCTTTGTACATTGTGTTCTTGGTGCATTACCTGATTATGTATGGAGATTATTTTTTCATTAAACATTGCTAGTAATGTAACTCAGTTATGTACAAAGAGTAAGGGACACTATGACTTGATCTCGTTTGGCGGACCCAGTGTCACAACTATTTGGTTGACTACTAATACTACCAACTAGCGACTAAATATTTGTGTTAACAGATTCAAAATCCTTGATGGTGGCCAAGCAAGTGTCAGCCACACCTTGTTCTCACTTTTCCTCACTTTGCTATTTTAATCCTATTAAGAGACTTATTAAACAGAACACCTCTTCGTCGTTCAATCGCCTTAGCAACCAGCGAATGATAATTTAATAAATAAACATGACATCATCATTTTAACCCATAAACGTCCCACTACTGGGCAAGGGTCTCCTCCAAAGATGTGGAGGGAATTTAGCCTACTGTACCACGCTGGCCAGACGGGTTGGTTTCGAATTTTCCTTTTCTTAGGTTAGGTTTGGCGGGCTGTTATCCGCAACTCCACGTCAAGTCGCGGTTTTTGCGTGAGTTTCCTTTTCTTGCAATGCTCTTGTCTGCTTGGTTATAATCCCTTAGTCGCCTTTTACGACACCCAGTCACTACACGGTAAAACATGACATGAAAACTTATATTAAACAACTAAACTTCCATTCCATATGTAAACTGACCACAATAACCTAAAGAAATGACAACTGTAACCAATGCAGGGCTTATTTATTAGATAATAATATTTACACTACACATAATATGTACACATGCTTGATTTAAATAACACATTATAAGTATTGTTCTTAATAAAATAAACAAATATTATACCTACTCATGTTCTCTTTATTATAACCTTAAATATTCCCCATTATTACAAAACATGGTTTAACTGCAAAATCAGGTATACCCGTATACACCATCTTATAGTTTTGAAGATTTAAACCGCAGTTTTGTGTTGTTTTGCAATATGAGGTTTTAAGATTAGTGTGCGTTACCCCTGCCAGATATTGTCAAATATCTAAGTGTGATGGTAAATTAGAATAATATAAATACATCTTTTGTAATGAAAATGCCAAAAAACAAATAAATGAACAGACTAATTTTATTTATGTTGACACAAGAAACACCAACGCAGCAACATTGGCAATGTAGTACATGATTATTACTTTTTGTTTTCTAGCTATATTAAACTAACAACACGAACTTTTTAATATTGTTATTCTTGATTTAGTGTGATGGTAATTCAATTTTATTAATAACATCGCGGGCCTGTTTCAGTACTGGAATATTTTTATTTTCAGTAGCACATTTTTGTAGTTTATCCATATATTCATCAATATTCTGCTCTGTAGCACCCGTTGGTCCACCTGTAACAAAATGATCAATTAAAGGCTGTGGTTTAACTGCTTACCAAAATGACATAAAAAAAAAATCTAATCCAATATGTATGTTTACCAAATTAGTAGAGATAAACAGATTCTAAATTATACTACAAAATATGAACCTTACCTGGTATAGCTAATGAGTGCAATCCTTGCACTAGTGCCGCCACTAGTGCCCGTCGATGTGTCAGTAATGCCGCAGTGCGCTCAGCAGCCGCCGCAGTTTCAGCTCGGAGCTTTGCTGTTGCACCGCTCACTTCTTCTGCATGCCGCTGGAGAATTGCGTTCTAAAAAACAAACACATATTTCGTCATTAGAACCCCCTTAAATGTCCCATTGCTTGGCATGAAACTCCAAAGATTGTAGAGGGAATCTATTATACCACGCTGTCTGACCCCCAGGGGTACAAATCAGGATAGTGTTATTATGTATTCTTGCGGGGTGTCGTGAGCACCTCACGCAACTTTGATACAACCTCACTTAACAAGTGCAAGGGCTACACTAGCTCCGCTTTTTGTTGAGTACAAATATGTTTAAAAACAGAGATATTAGTATTCTTTTTTGCTTTCGAAAATCTGTGGCGTCAGCACCCCGCAAGAGTGCTCGCAGGTTAATATTTATGTGAAAAATATTTCTTACCTGTTGTTCATAATCTGAATTAGCTTTACGCAACTGCCGCAGTTCAGATTCTCTTAATTTATTGTGTTGAAGAAACTGGTCAGTAAATATTGGTATATCTGTGTCTCCACCTAACAACTCTTCACCCTGAAACAATACAACAAAATGCAAACTTGAATTACCTCTCTTTAGGTCAGTATCGCCAATGATGCTAAAAGAGTGTGTTAGAAGTTTGTGTGGTTTAATAAAAAGTCTAGTAAAAAATATACTCATATACTTACTGTGGCTGGTGTTATACAAGGTCTTGGACGTGGAGGACTCTGCTGGCGTGGCACTGTCACTGCTGGAACATTGCCTGAAGAGCTCAAGCTGCCAGCATGATCTGTTGTGCCTATTGATTACATAAAAATGTTAAAAATCAATTTTAATGATGGCAACATTATATTACATCACACAATATATCTATATGTATTTTTTTGTAAGGTAGTCAATACCTGAGGATGCACTGTTATCTGGTGAGTTATATTTGGACTTCTTAGGTACAGGGCCCTCTTTTTGGTTCATTAGTTGCTGCTTAAAATCTCTGTAAGCATCGGTTTTCTTGTATTCTGCCCATTCCTTGATATATCTGTAAAGAGAATTGGGTACTAAATATAACAATATAAGCTTAACTAGAAATAGATTTTTTTCTAATATTAAACAAAAATAAAAATATTATTAAAAACCAGATTCAACACTTTAATAGGATTATTACAGTTATTATTTTTAACACAGTTACTTCAATAGGATTACCTCTCTTTATCTTGGTCTGCAGCATCTAAATACTGTTGTTTTTCTTTGGCAGGTAATTTACTCCATACACTGGCCAAATGTCGAGTCACTTCAGCAAAACCTAAGTCTGGTTGGTCAGCACGTAGTTTATCTCGTCTTTCATTTAAAAATCGCACATAGCCTGCAATCATTAAATTTGAATATACATTCATTAATACATATGGAGGACTTAATAAAAATTAACACATTGAACGCCATGTCAGACAATGCGTGTGTAATCAGTGGTGGATTTGCCCTAAGGCCCAGTAGGCCCGGGCCTAGGTCGGCCAGATACTAGGGGCGGCCAATCGTGTCAAAAAATTGAGAAAGAGGCGGCTGGTACATACTACATGGCCTAGGGCGGCCAAGACTACAAATCCGCCACTGTGTGTAATAGAATTTTTTATTGTGGCTGACACTGGCTGCTATTTGGGGAGGCAACAATGCTAGAGGATTTAGTCAAGCGCGAAAGATTATGGTAAAGTGGGTTAATTACTAGATGAAAAGTGTCTATTTCAATCATCTGATGAGATTAGCATACATGATACATGAGAGATTGGGAGGGTTATAAACTTGCAAAAGAAAGAATGTTGCCGGGACTTTATCAAGGGCAAATGATGTTTTTTGTCTTTTTTAACACTAATATTCTAAGAAAACTACAGTACCTATGGGGATCTTCAAAAAAGGAGTGAATAGGTAAGTTAGTAATTATAATATTAAATATAAACACATTGGTAAGTCGCATTATAGTCGTATTGAGAAGGACATTGTCCAATCGCATCATAGTCACAACGGGAATGATGGTAATGTACATTAACTCAAGCATCGTGGGATCATTGGATTTGAAAATTTATAAATTGGTTACCTGTCAATGGTTGACGTGGAGCTGTAACATCTCGCAGTTTCTGTTTTCGCTTCTTAGGTTTCCTGGAGGTTTGTTTAGGAGAATTTTTAGGTGTTGAAGGAGTAGGGGTGGCTGTATTGTTTATCTCGCCACCGTTAGCCACTACCGGCGATGTATTAACCGGAACAGTTTGATCTTTATGGGGAGACCCATTAGGAGCACTAGAAGCATCCGCCGGTGCTTCTACTGGTACTGGTATCGATTCAACTTCCATATTTATATGCAATTGCTTCCCAGCTTTAGACGCCGCGAAATAGTAGCAAGTAAACAACAGAACAGCTTTCGGTTTTGATACTCTATTACAATGTTTATAGAATGTCTAAACAATAACCAATGTTTTCACTAGCTATTTTATACCACAAATTCTTTTACTGCTATAAGTTACTTATAAGGTTATAAGTAGGTATTAGTAGGTAGAATTTATTATTTTTATTGAGATTCACTTCGTAGTGCAATAATTTATAAATATCATAGATAAGAATGAACGGACAGGGTATAAGTGTCACCATAGATTAGAATAAGTGTCACAGACTGATAAGGGATACTATACAGAGTACATTAGTTTGCACATCACTAGTGAGAATAAATAAGTACTGACCACGGAATACATTGACTTCTTTCCCCCGTATTAGAGTATAATCTGTAGTACTGATGACGCACAAAAGTCAAAACTCCACAAATTTCACCACACAATATTCAGCCTGAATATCGTGTAGTGTAATAACTATGGCATCGAGAACCGGCCATATTTAAAGAACCGGTTCTTTCGGTTCCAGTGACAACACAGAACCGGGTACCCGGTTCTTTTGCTAATTTATTAGAATTTTGTTCGTAAAGTCAATACCCAAACCTGTAACACTGTTACTTGTTGAGAAAAAAATTCCCATCATGTCACACTGTTACTCGATGCAACTGCTTGCAATTTTTTCTCCCAACCAGTAACCCTGCCAAATATTGATGTTACTGGATGGGAAAAAAAGTTGCATCGAGTCACACTGTGTCTTGTTAGGAAAAGTAAACATTTTATATTCCCATGGAGTCACACTAGAGAGTTGCTACTTGCTACTAATCGTTAGACAGTTGCCATTCATCGACATCGACATTTTTTAAAATAAACCTATGAATGGGGACATTCTGGAAAAGCGACATTTTTAGTCGATGAATGGCATGATCGTTTTAATTTACGCAGTTTAGTATCCCTTATTAGTCTGTGTTTGTTCTCACTGGATAGGTGACCAGCCAACCTGATGGAATGATTCATCACCTCAGAAAGTAGTTTATTTTTAAAAATGTCGGGGGTAGCAACTGTCTATAAAATAAAAATATCAATGACTAATATAATAAAAAAAAGTGTGACTCCATAGATATAGAAAATGTTTACTTTTCCCAACAAGACTTTTTTTTCCCACCGAGTAACAGTGTAGTGCAGTAACAACACAAATCTAGTCAGGTTCTAATTCTTTCAACCTAATTCTTCCTAATACGTCAAACGTGCAAGGAAAATGTACATAATTAAAATAGAATAGAATAGAACATAAATGAATAATTTACAAGTTATAATTTTTTTGCCTATTTTGTTTCTGCTAGCTGTACAAATATGTGCACATTCGACTGAAGTTAGCGGCAAATACTACCACGTGCAATCCCATACTTATTCTAATCGCATAGTACGATCAATGATATTGTTAACATACAATATCATTGATTACGATATATTTTGGATGATAAAAATTGAGTAAATAAAAAAATTAATGAAAACAGGATTGTTTTGTTGTATAATAAATACATTGTATACATCTATAAGTATGTAGTACTGTCGAGTGCGATTATTTGGCGTTGGTTTTGTATGCGAGCGTGTATCTAGTGCTTATTTGATTGAAGTTGATCTACGTTAATCACTGATTTGTAGAAGAATCGAAAGAACCGAAAACCCGATTCTTCATATTTTGAGAACCGGTTCTTTTTGTAGCCCCTTTCGGTTCCGGGAAAAACCGGTTCCGATGGCCTAGATAACCCTTTAAGTAAAGTTTGATAGGAGGCGCCATAAAGGGACCCTGAATTTAAGTCCAGCAGTCCTGAAGTCCAGCATTATTAACAATTTATTTTCGGTACGGAGAGGGATCTCCTTGCACCCAGTATTTAATAATTATTTAGTCTTTTTTTTTCAGTATTTTATTATTTAAAGTGGAAACTGGAAAAGCAAGTAGGTTTAAGATATACATATCGCCTCTTTACAAGAGCAATGTGAGTAATGTGTCATCTCATTAAACTTTTTTTTTATTCATCACGTTGTTCTTGTAAAGAGGCGATATAAGTATATTCATTTATTTGCTAAAATGTGGTATAAATTGGTGATAGATGTTTAACGTAATGATTCACACATTTACCTTTATAGGCAAATTTTAGAGGGTAGACATACAGTTACAGTATAAGAAAACCAGACAATTATATCCAATTATTTTTAATATATTGGACTATTTGATGTAAGCCTTCTTTTCCAGCACTACCATCTAGGAACTCCATTTCCATAAGAATATCATCACCTTTTTTGAAGAATTTGGAAAATGCATGTACAACAGGCTGGTTGATAGAACCTTCCATGAAATCAATAACCTCAATGTCAATCTTTGGACTACACAGTTGGTCTTTGTCATTTAATATTATTGTTTCACTTGATGTATTTATAGTATTATTTGCATCACTTTTTTCACTTACAGGGTATTCTAAATCTAGTTTACATTTCTTTGCTTCTACTTCCATCCTCTTATGAAGTCTCCGTTTTCGTCTTTGATTAGACCAAGTATTTGTATTTGCTATTAGATCAAGGGAAATATTGTTACCCCTTTTATCTATTACTTTATGAGTAATATTTATATTATTTAGTAACTGCTTTATTTTGTTTAAAGCTGTTTCTATATTATAATTATCACAATTTGGTAACTCTGGTAGCAAATATACCATTGGTACATGCTTTTTCCTTGGTTTGTCTCTTGGAGGCACTGCAAACAAAAAAATATAGAAATCATTTTACATTCTTTTAGTTTTTATGACTATTATTGTTGGCATGATGGTAGTAGTAAAAGGAACATACCTAATTTAATTAAATCATAGTCTTTATATGTCCAGGCTAATCCCCACCTAGTAACACGACCTTGACAAAACTCTGTATGCGTATATTTAATGTTTCTTGACTTTAATTCTTGTGTAAGTTCGCATAAGGTGTATTTATGTCCAACCATGGTTGTGAATATTCTGAAAAACATTTAACAATAATAATTTAAATTGTGTGCATGTGTGCAGGATGCATCCAGATAGGTGGACCCAGATCGTAACGCATTGGCTACCGGAAGACGGATACCACGAAAGCGCTGGCGAGACGATCTGGACTCATTTGACAAGGACTGGAGGATCAAAACATCCAATAGAAAAGAATGGGAGAGCTTGGGGGAGACCTTTGCCCAGCAGTGGGACAACACAGGTTGATTAAAAAAAAAAAAAATTAATTTATTCATAACTTACCAGTCAGTGATACTTATCTCTAAAATGTAAATTGTAAATTGTACTACTTACAGTATACTATCCTTAAACTCTGTACTTTCTTTAATAAGTTTTTTACAAAATTCAAGTTCTCCACCCTCAGTAATAAGTTCTTGGGGTGACCCAGTAAATCCATTCTTAGGTGGAAGTCTGAAATTACATTTAATACTATCAATCACTTGTTTTCAATAAGAATCCTAGAGATTCACATAATTGTATCATACCTAGCTGGGCTGCGTGATTCACACAATTCCTGAATATTACTGTAGAATGGAGGGTTACACATGCAGAAATCAAACACTGGCTTATTATCATTCGTGAAGACATGTGTTATTATTGATTTTGTTGTATTTTTACTTACTGAAACAAAAATGAAAGTACTGATTAATAATAAATTAGACAATATAAAAATAACATGAAAAATTATATTAAAAAGTAAATAATATAATTATTAAATTAGAAATTAGGTGAGGCCTATATTCAACAGTGAACGTCATTGGGCTAATATGATGATGATGATGAAAATAATTATTTATCACTAACTGACCCGGCAAACTTTTACTGCCATATTTTATTTTTCGTGAATATTTTCGAAAATCCTGAGAGACGTGTCTTCACACAAAATTTTCCATTTTCAATTATTCTTACATACAAACCTTGCTTCGACAATAGCAAAAACGACAAAAAAGAATTGGCCAAATCAGTCGACCCGTTCTCGTGTGAATCCGTGACATACCTACTTTTCGGCAATCCATTTTTATTTATATAGATTGTTATAACACTGTGATTATACCAAAGAAAGATATCTTAATACAGTGGTTTTATCTTAGAAGAGAAAACAACTAACATTTCAGAAGCTCCTGTAAGTTATTTCTTTGAATATTTTCTTCAGCTTTTACAAAGCTTTCCGAGTCAGTTTCTGTTCCTAACATTCTCCATTTGTTTTTAGCTGCTGCCAGAAGAGGGTATATTGCACATGCTCCGGTACCTAAAAACACAGTTAATAAACAGAAAGTTTGCATTTAATGTGGCATTGATTTTCAAAGTTTTAATAATGAATATGAAACTAACCTAACTCTTGCCATAAAAGATCAATAGAGAACGTTTTTAATCCAATATTATAATCTGCCAGTATTATTAGGCCTCCCAAGTACTAGGCAGCCAGTTGTACATATCATTTTGAGGCCCCTAGTACATGTGCTTCCATACACCATTTTAATAATATGTTACACTTGCTCCTGCCTGGCAATGGAGCGAAGCTGCCTAGTGTGCATTCTCTAAAAGACAATATTCTTAATAATCTAAACCAGTTATGTCATTAATTTTATATTAAACATTGGTAATTTTAATACCTATATCTAATCCTTTTATGTCACCGGTTCTCTGTATGGAGGCCAGCAAGTCCTCTATCCACAAGATGTAATTAAGTCTTAAAGGTAGCGTAGGCACTAATCGGTCCTCAGGTATTTCCACATTGAGATGAAAATCTTGTTTCAATAAACATTTTGTAAATATCCTCAGCGCATTTGGATCTTTAAAATCTATTGTGACCTTTCCTGTGTTATCCTGAAAAAAGATAAAACAGTATGAGTTCAACACAATTTTGGGATTTGTTATTAATATTATACAAACATAGAACTTTCATGTTTCTTGTTTAATATTTATTAAGTAATTTTCATACCACTTTTGAAATTGCTGCAAACTGTGGATGTAGCTTCGCTAAAGTTTTGAAGTCAGGGGGAATTTTATAAATATTACGTGGATGCATAAATTTATTT
The DNA here is from genome assembly GCA_905147015.1 of Laspeyria flexula. Classification (NCBI taxonomy): domain Eukaryota; kingdom Metazoa; phylum Arthropoda; class Insecta; order Lepidoptera; family Erebidae; genus Laspeyria; species Laspeyria flexula. Next base: position 9,513,016 of record LR989962.1, on the reverse strand, counting down.
AGTGCCATTATATTGTTCTGTTCAATAATTCTCAATCACGTAGGTTTTTGAGGATTGTAAATCCAATAAATTATTAATGTTATTATAAAAACTCTATGGAGACCAGGAGAATGGTTTAGATTTTTTTTTTTAATAATCCACAGACTAATAAGGGATACTACGTAATAATCTGTTTCCAATGACACAGTGCAGTGGTACCACTGACCTGTAAATACCTCTAGACTGGCTGTCCTATAAAAATGATAGCTAATTTTCTTTGTCTATTTGACCAACTAGCGGAGAAGATTGAAACTATATTTGACGTAATATTGACGTATATAATACGTTTTGTAAACAAAGTGTTGGTGATGTCCATATCATCATATCGATAAATAGGATCATGGTCTGATGTGATCTATGGCTGCAAACAAATTTTTTATTTATTCATTGAAGTAAATGAAATAAAAGCTGACTGCCCATTATTTTTCAGACATCCAGAGGTAATACAGATCAGTGAGTGGTACCCTATAGCCTATATCCGTGGCTGGCGGGCAGATGTTGATAATTCGACGTACATGATTTTTTTTAATTCTTTTATACGGTTCCTCTACATGTGTTTTATTATGTAAAAAAAAATCAAAAATATTCATCGATAACTTTTTGAATTATCACCTTCGAAAGTAACTGGATATCTACATTTTTAATGCATATCACTAAACAAAAGGAGATATCAAATTAAAAATTCAAAAAGATTTATCAATTTATGCTCGCATTAGAAAAGTAAATTGCTACAGTCAACACATCGATATCACGACTCATCATCTTATGCCTGCTTTGACAAAGGAATTGCTACAGTCAATGCATTGATTGAAAAATAAATTAGTGCATTGTTATCTTGACTTATTAACTTACGCTCGCTTTAAATATTAAGGTCAACTATTTAATATAACGATTTATGAATCTATGCTATATAATGTAGCAGTGGCAGTGGTCAGGGTATAAGTGTTCTGTGGTCACTGACCTGTAAATACCTCTGGACAGGTGTCTTTGAAACTGATTTTGTCGCTGTTTGATTTTCGCCATTGTGCGCTGTAAGCAGTAGCGGAGAAGATATGAACTAAAATTAGTGATGAGTAACTTTCTAGATTAAACACGAACCTATCGATAGATTTCATTTTAAGATTTGAAAACATATTCTGAAAAAGGGAAAATAATGTTTAATAATCCATTACGAAATTAATTAGTGACGTGAATTGATTTTGAAGGCCCTAATTTTAATAGCAATATCTGTTCAAATAAATAAAATTAAAGTGTCTGTTTGTAATATCAAAACAACAGCTTTTAGATGACTTATTCGTCAAATGTTTCGAACAAAGACGACTGTTTGCATTTAGAGTCCAATTAAGGGGTGCTTTCATATTGGCTAGCCATGATTTTTGAAACGCTGGATCGGGTTGAAGTCTACAATGAAATAAAAATCTATTATTATAAAAACCTAGGGACCAAGATAATGTCTGAAAAAAAATGGGCAGTCAGCTTTTATTTCATTTACTTCTATGAATAAATAAAAATTTTGTTTGCAACCATAGATCACATCAGACCATGATCATATTTATCGATGAGACGATATGGACATCACCAACACTTTGTTTACAAAACGTATTATATACGTCAATATTGCGTCAAATATAGTTTCAATCTTCTCCGCTAGTTGGTCAAATAGACAAAAAAAATTAGCTGTCATTTGTATAGGACAGCCAGTCGAGAGGTATTTACAGGTCAGTGTCTGTGATGAATGTATGTTAAAGACCATCTACACGATCGGATTCAACCACCGGCGACCAAGGCCCAAAGCCAAGGTCACTTTTTGGCTGATTGGTTTTGCTTCTACACCGTCTACACGATCGTATAGTCTCAGTCATCTCAGTGTAACCAGATTTAAACTGATGATTTTTATACTTTGGAATCTTAATTAACAAAATCATAGATATTGCATGGCCCGAGATCATAAATGATTCTAATAAACATTTAAAAATAGTTGAACATAAGCAATTATTTCAACTATTAGGCGCCTAATCGTGCTAACATATTAATCTGGTCACACTGTGACCGCTACTGACAAGGAAGAAGCTTATAGGACATATATACATGGCCGTTAAATACATTTAAAAAAAAACTGAAAAAAAAAAATTATACTGAGAGACCCGACTTACCGTCAACAAACTTCAGCCAAGGAACTTTTAACTCATAACTAGCTTGCACACGGTTTGACATTGGTTGGGAGGGATGTGCACATGACCAAGGTGGTTGAGGGTTATTTGGTTGACAGACCAAAAACCAACGTCAACATGGTCGCTTTTTACACTAACCCAACCAAGGGCACATTGATCAGTGGGATCCGATTATGTAGATGGCCTATTAAAGTTATAAATAATACACTTTTTAAATGTAAACCAGAGAGCTATTATTAAAAATTATCTCTAAGCTACGACATTCAACTTAGTCGATTATTTTTGTCAAAATATATGTGTTTGTATGATAATTGGCAATTGTCATGTATGTGTGTGTAAGTATGTAAGCAACTGCCGCCGTACCTAACTGGTAAGGTGAATACGGGAGCGACAGCATTATACTGTATAGAATTATAGATGAATTGAGTAGTTATGCCTGGGGCCTGGTAATTTGCCAAATAACACAAATAATACGTAAAACGGAAAAAATCGATCAACCTAAAACTAGTGATGAGCCACTTTTTAATAGTCTTTGGTTACACAGGTTTTTTTAGTTTGGTTGGTTTCATTATTTAAATTTGGTCACACCAAACTTAATTCTCTTTGGATTTGGAATTTGTAGTCGTCGACGGCTGGCTGGCGTCTGTTATCTTTTTACTAAAGTTGTTTAATATAATAGATTGCGTTTTAAGGAATCCAGACCAAATAATTATACAAGCAAGATGGTTGATCAAATTGAAATGGCTTTAGATGACATAATAAAAGCAAACAAGAAGACTCCAAGAGGAGGTGGTGCTGGGCGAAAATTTAATACTAACAGAAGACCCGGAGCAGCTCGTGGTGGCGGCGGCGGCGGCGGCGGTGGTGGTGGTGGAGGATTTAGAAATGGTCGCACAGGGGGTGTATTACGTGGACGAAATCGTGGCGGCATATCTAAATCAGCCAATTACACAAGGGTAAATTATTTCTTCGATGATTATAAAATTGCAAATGGCGGACAAACGTGGTGAAATGACGCATCAGACAAAATAGTACCTATGACTGAGTACCTATACTCAACTGTACAGATGTTCCCTAAACTTACGATGGGCATTTTTAAAACATCTCTAGCTATATATTTATATGAGCTATGTAAAAGCAGCCGTTAAGTTAAAGTATAATATTGTATTTTCGCTCTCCCCCATTGTGGTCTATATTTGGCTTCACCTGAATGCATTCAATATTTGTTTGCATTTATCAGATTCCTTTACGTGACGTTAATACGACGCTTAGCCCGAAATATACCAGAAAAGTGTGCCGCTTGTTTGTCGTCCTGTCCTGTCAGTGAGATGCTGCACTATATCATCTTTTTGAGAGTCCACCACTTCACAACCTTACTATTTGCTGATATGGAAATGGCAGACGACCCAGTCGAAATGGCATCGGGTTGTCTTCACCAAGGAGCTTTGAGCTCACTAACCTGCAGGCAGTGGAGACCAGAGAATGTCTGCATGTGGTGTTTTACCGCGAATGGGCTTAGTTATGGATTTCCAGTAACTAAAAAATTACGAGTGTGTGTGTCAGTGTTAAAATATGAACTCTTTAGTTTTAATTTTCTGGGACTTTTTGTAAATCTACTATGAAGATATTATAGTTCATGTTAAAACTATGTGGTTTCACATTTAGTTTGTAATACTGTAAATGTTTGTATTGTTGCAAGAATTGTAGCAGATATGTAGTAATAACATGTATGCCTCACTATTACACCTGGGTGTAATCATGTTCCAAAAGGCATAGAGCGGCCAATCGGCAAGCTCTTTGAAGGACCAACTATTTCAGGGTGATGTTAACAGCACATGGAAACATGACATGTTCAATGATTTTGCTGAAAGGAAGATTCAGAGAAGTGGTGGTGCCCTCACTACCGGGCCTACTAAACTATTAGTCTCCAATCTGGACTTTGGAGTCTCAGATTCTGACATACAGGAGCTGTTTTCAGAATTTGGTGTTCTGAAAAGTGCAGCTGTTCACTATGACCGTTCTGGTAGATCTTTAGGTAAGCTATAATTTTTGTTATTTAAATAATTACAAACATTCTATGTATATATATATATTCTATGTAATTTCAGTCTTGTAACAATCTTTAATTTGTATGTTTGTTTTGGCATCTTGAATTGGTAAAATATTTCATATGAAGTGTATTTTCATTATAGGTACGGCTGATGTGGTGTTTGACAGAAGAGCTGATGCATTAAAAGCCATGAAACAATACAATGGGGTTCCACTTGATGGTAGAGCAATGAACATTCAACTAGCAACATCTGAAATCAACACATTTAGGAGTGAAGAAAGGGGACGTCTTGGTGGTGGTGGTGGCGGCGGCGGCGGCGGCAGCGCTGCTGGTGGTGGACCAGCCAGAAGAAATTCTAATAGAGGTTAATATTAAATAATAATTATTGTAAATTTCCTGAGGATGCCCAGCTAGTTTTGTTTTAGTGAAAAGTAAGTAAGTGAAAAGCAAAGAAAAGTTCAGGAAAATGTTTTATGATCATTATTATGGTTTGTAATGTAATTTATTAATTTTGTAGCTGGAGCAAACAGAAGTCAAGGAGCTCCACGTGGCCGAGATGGCCCCAGGCGCGGGGTTAGAGGTGGAGGTGCAGGTCGTGGGAAGCGTCCAGTCCCTACTGCTGAACAATTGGATGCTGAGCTGGATGCTTATGTTAAAGAAATTAAGTGAAAAATAAAAAATATCAAGTGCAGTGCAACAGACACTTAAGTGTAGAATTAAAGTAAAAGAACTACATCCAATTGACATAATCTCAAGATAAATACAGTAATTCTGGTTACAAGAAATAACCATTTTTTAAGAAATATGGAATTGTGGTTTCTGACGCATGTTAAATATATGATTTAATAAAGTTATAATTTGGTACTGATAATAATTGTTAATTTAAGTCTACTTCTTTCATGAAAAAAAAAATATTTTTTATCTGCTTGTAAAAATACTTTAAGATAGTATTGTACCCTGCAAAATTGCTGCTGCTATCTTTTTCCGAAGTTGACAAGTTGTACTGAGATGGTTCATGCCTTTTTACACTGGTATCACTGATGGTACTGTGCCAATTTTTCCTTTTATTCGAAGTTCAATTTTTAAGGTATAGTCTAGGAGCATTACAAATAATTTGGTAAAAACTGATATAGCTCCTAGTATTATCTAGTGTAGGTTATATACTTATATTTATTTAATGGGATGTGGATCCCAGCTTCAGTAAAGGCCTCTTCTTTCTTGTTAGGAGCTAGATCAGAGAGAGTTTTTACCAAATTATTTAAAACACCCCCTTATTACAAATATGGACTAAGTATTAAACCAGGTTTAAATTGATATAGGTAGCAATTGTTTTTAGTGTCAAAGTTGTCAATTTAAACCTGGTTTAATACAGAGGTCTGCGACTATACATTAAAAATTGAAATACCTACTAAACCTTAAAACTAAGATCCGACCAAATTAGCGACTAATTCTAGGAGAAAACATCTTCGCTCTGAGAGTTTCGAACGATTATGCAATTTTTTAATTTATTTTAGTTTAAATTGTAAAAAAATGAATCTCTGTGTTAAAGAGCAATCGCACATGGTTCGCCGGAGCCCGATTGCCCTAGCCGTTAGCGCAGATTTCCACCTATAATAAATAGTTCGCATCTCGAAAATAGTGCGAGAGCTATCATCGCCCAGTACTTGATGGTGAGGCAATTGACTCACCATCGGCTAACGGTGAAGAAAACATCGTGAGGAAACCCACATACCCCAGAAGAAATTCGATGGGTATGTCTGATCCACCAACCCGCACTAGGCCAGCGTGTGTGGATGTTGTTTTGATATTACAAACAGAGACTTCAATTTTATTTATTTGAATAGATACTGCTATTAATAGGGCCTTCCAAATCAATTCACCTCAATAAATTACCGTAATGGATTATTAAAAATTACTTTCCATTTTTCGGAAGATAATATGTATATTTATATCAAATCTTAAAATGAAATCTATCGATAGGTACCTTTTAGATCTAGAAAGTTTTTCACATCACTAATTTAAGTTTAATTCCTTGCCGCCGCTGCTTATAGCGCACAATGGCGAAAATCAAACAACGAAATTAGATTGACAGCCGCCTGTCCAGTGGTAATAATAATACAGGTCAGTGCTTTCCATGCGCCGTCAATAAAAAAAAAAAAAGTGACGACCATTGTCAGTAAGCTGTCAGTTAACTGTCACTGTCAAATTTTGCAGCTCCGTTTAACCCCGCTAGTATGTATCTAGTATGTCGGTACTTGTTTAAGCGATAAATATTGTTGGTATTCATAGTTTTATCGGTAATTACTGCATACTTCTTGAATATATTATTAAACTTAGTAGTTTCTGACAGTGACCGCTATTTCTAAAGTAGCTAACATGAATTACGTACGATATAGTTGATGCTTCACATACAAACGGTCATTGTTAGTTACATTGTTGATAATTTTTTTTTCCAGATACCTGCTTCTGTATTTATTCAGGTAAAAACTCAACAAAATGAATCTCTCGGGTAAGTTAACACATGCAGAGAAATTTTTGTTAAATTAATAAACCGCTGAGAATGTATGAAAAGATTGATGAATGTTGTAGACGCGATAGTAGTTTGCCCGAAATGTAGCTGGTGGAAATAGTCTCTGCCTACCCTCCTGTTGGGATGTGATCTATTTGTATGTATAACATTTTTATAATTTTATCCAGTAATCAAGGGCTTGCCTTTCTGTACCTCCCTCTGGTTATGCATAACCTTAAAGATTATAATGTTTTTCTATTTCTGATAATTGTTTTTAATTAATTATTATTATTGACTTCAGAATAATTTTGCGAAATTTATAACAAATTTATGAAACTGATTTAAGTATTTGTACAATGGTCAATAAATATTATTAGTATTATCATAGTATCATTGGTCCTTAGATGCATCTGATGATGACAGCAGCAGTGATGAGAGCACAAGACCAGCAAAACGTAATAGAACTGACACTTATGGTGCTTCATCAACTACATCACATGGCTCTGGTTAGTAATTATGAATCAATATTTCATATATAATAATAAATCACTATTTTCCCTTGGTCACGGCATCACACATGAATGGCTGGACCGATTTCGGCGGGAGGTTGGTTGGATTATATGGTTTTCGAACAAAAATTATACCTATATATTTTTAGTTCATAATTCATTTATTCAGCAGCAATATAAGTTCACAGTTTAATACCAAATCATTTATATGCTTTGTCAATATGATACTAAATTAGTTACAATAGAATAGGAATAGGAATTAAATTAATACAATGAAATAAGAATTAAATTTATACAACAGAATAAGAATTAAATTAAATTATGTACTTGCAATTAAATTATTTTTAAAACATTATAAGAACGTGAAATAAAAAAAATTACACATGTCATCAATTATAATTATCATAATATGTCAATAGTATATTAATATGTCATAACCTTAGCATTAAATTCATGTGGCTTATCGAAAAATACATCAACAACTTTTTTGAATTGAGTGACTTTATTTATAAGATTGACAGCTGTGACAGTAGGGCCATAATTACTTTTAGTACTTCGCCAGGACGGAGGGCAAGCAATAAGTTGATGTTGCCTACGTCCAACAACATGTACTGATCGGGAACAAAGAAGTGAATTGACTCTCGTACTGATGGATTATCTACTTTATTGTTCATTATAAGGTAGTAATGCGTTATAAGCATGTATTTCTGCCTGAGCTCTAAAGTATCTAGGCCAACCATTCCAGACAAATATGGAATGATACAAAAATGGATAGTACACAAATGAATATACATATACCTAGCAAATTTTCTTTGGATTTTTTCAACCATAAGTGTGTATACTTTTTCATGTGGGTTCCAAATTATTGCATTGTATTCTAATTTACTGCGTACATATGCATTGTAGAGTAATTTAATTACTTCGTGGTTTTAAGATAAGATAAGATACATTTATTTGTCTAAACATGTGTACAATTGATGTTACATAATATATGGATTAGTGATCAACATGCTTTGTCCATTAGTTATAGACATACAAATGGTTTTTGTTATATTGGTTATGTACGCAATGTGTCGCAAAGTTAGAGGCTGTCCTAATTATGAACCCTAGCGATTTGCTTGCGTCTTTACAAACTTGTTTAATGTGGTCATGGAAATTCAATTTAGAGTCAAAAACTAATCCTAGGTCACGTATTGAGGTAACTCGCTTGAGTGGAATATCTGAGAGGCTGTAGGTAAATGCGATGGGTGAATGGGATCTGGAGAAAGTCATAATTTTACATTTTGAGACATTAAACCACAATCTATTTCTATTACTCCAGTCTACGACTGCGTTAATATCATGCTGTAATCCAGAGCAGTCATGAATATCGGTGACTTACATCGGTTACATACAGTTTTAGGTCGTCAGCGAACAAAAGACATTTAGCCGTAGAGAGAACGTTGGGTAGATCATTGATCATGACTAAAAATTGGGTGGGACCACCTTGGCTCACTCCTGACCGTGTGTAATATTCTTGTGACCTGTAACACCCCACTCTAACATACTGTTTACGATCTCTCAAATAGTCTGCCATGAACTTTAACATAAACTAAATCCCATTGATGAAAACTTTGAGAAAAGTACATCTTTATCTACCAGATCAAAGGCTTTCTGAAAATCAAAGTATGCTGCATCCACTTGACTGCCCACTTTCATCTGTGAGCTAATATAATCAGTCAAATTTATGTGATTACCTAACGTTGAGCGTGCAGGACGAAAACCGTACTGAGAATCATTTGATTCATAATGAATCAGTTTTAATTTTCTATAAGGTAAACTGTTTTCTTACATTAAATAAAGTTATTAAACATTAAAGAAGGTTAAGCCGTAAAACTACGTCGTTGGAAGATTCGAAAAAGTTTACGATGGCCGATTTGAAAAATTCTTTTAGTGTTGGACATCGAGGAGGTTTATAGGCTATATAACATCACACTGAGGCTAATAGGAGATGAGCAGTGGCCAAATAAAGAAAGACGCGAGCGAAGCTCCGTGCGTCTTCTAGTTATAAGTAGTTGTGTTTCACCAAGTTATATTCATAGTGGATGCATCACACATTTCAAGAGTGAACAATATTAGAGAGCTCTGAGGGGGTTCCCCTAGATTTATACACTTGTTTCCTGCTTTGTAAAGTACTTAGAAATATGTTATTGCGTTGGAATTAAGACTTCACTGTTACAATGCTAAATGAAAAACAAGACAACATGTATACATTTGATTATGAATGTGACATTGTTATGGATACCAAGACAAACGCCGCATTTGTTGTATGTGGGGCTCGGCTCTGTTTGGCTGTTATTTGTACCAAACTGTTATTTGTATTGCTTCCAATCTGATTTCTACTAGGAAGATGCCATAAGAATGTTTTTAAAAAAAGCTCATTAAATTTTACATAGATAATTATTTTAACAGTGAATCTTACTTTTTCCTATCTTACTCTTATTAATTTTATAAATACGAAAGTTAGTATGGATGTTTGTTACTCAATCACTCCAGAACCTTTGAAAGGATCTGTAAGAAATTTAGCACACAGATTATAGTCTATACTCGAGCTGAAATCAATTAATGAAAACAACCTTTGTATTATTTTGAAATGTTTATAATAAGAAGTTACAGCTTACATAGCTTTTATAATAAGAAGTTACAGCTTACATAGCTTTTATAATAAGAAGTTACTGCTTTATTTATTTTTTATTCAAAATTGAATCTTATAATCCAATTTGACAGTGATTTGTTTATAAACATTCTACATTGATTTCGGCCCAAGTATTTCTATACTCGGGCCTTCTTATTATTTTTTATCGATCGATATATCGAACTTCTGTCCATGTGGTATCATGAACAGAAGTTACAAAGTGCTAATCGCGAAACCACTCGAAATGCAGGTACTGCGGCCGCGATTAAAAACCGCAAGTGCGGCCGCTTGTATTGGTTAAAAGACGCTGCGGTTTCACCGTAGTGCGGCCTAGCACTAAATGCATATTTTACTCTTGCTAAACTGTGACGTTTTCTATTTATCCGTAGCTCTACAGGAATCAGATAAAGAGACAGCAGAAACACAATCTAATGATAACTATGCAAGAGAATTCCAGAGACCTGGCAAAACAAGACGTAGCTATGGAGATCAAAGTCCAGAAGATGATATTAGGCTAAGTAGAAGTAGTCTAAGTGAAAATTGTTCGTCACCAAATGATCAGTATGATGACTACAGACCTTTATTTGATGAAAATGATGATGGAGAAGGCTCCATGCGCCCCACTTTTCAAGATGGAGATTCCTTTTATAATAAGAATTCTGTCCAAGCTGAGTATACAGGTTACTCAGAAAGCTCTAAGCGTATGATGAAAAACATGGGTTTTAAGCCTGGCAAAGGTTTAGGTAAATTTGAACACGGGCGAACACAACCCGTTGAAGCGTCTCAACAAAAAGGACGAAGAGGTTTGGGTGCGAAGCCATCAGTTGTTGGTGAATTACCTCAAGACTTAAAACCATTGACGGAAGAAGCAAAACCAGAAGCCAAAGAAGAAGTAGTAAGTTGAATACTGCATTTTTGGATAGTTAAGAAAGAAATTATTCTAATTATTTTACCTTTAATTATGATTTTGTTTCTCTTTGGATAAAACAATTAAATTAAGTTGTGGAATTTAATTATTACGTTTTTCACAGTTATGGATCGATCCAGCGCCAGAAGAACCACCTTCAGGGGACCTTTTGGAGCAGTGGTTAAAGAGAGGACCCAAGAAATTGACAATCGACGATGAAACAGAATTTGTAGACGCGACGATATTGAAAGGCGTACTTGATTCTAAGGTTCGTATTTTATCTATATTACACAATGGAGATGAGGATTGCCTCGATGAAGCAGTAAGAGTGCATATGACTGCTGCGCTTGAGAGTCTGGAAATCATCGTCATCAAATATGCCACCTTTATTGCTACACCCAGTTGCATATTGAATATCACTATGTAATAAGTAGTATTTGGTGTTTCACTATACTCAATATTATACTTCAGCCATTACAAACGTGCGAGCGAACTTATAGTATTGAATCGTAGGCAAATTTGCTGTCACAACATTTCGGATAACCTGTTACATTCTTGTGACTTTCATAAGTGTTACCTTGTAACCTAGATGAATAAACGAGATTTCATTTCAAAAAGAATTTGGCTCGTCGATGCATCACCACGTGTGGTCAGACATCGACTGACTACGATCGATCGACTGATATCGAATATATATATATATATACCACCCACCCATATCTCGTGACGTATGCGCTCGAGGCAAACTTATTATATTATAGTGCACTACAAGATAAATTATTATATGTTTTATTTTTACAGACAATCTTTGATAGTTTAGACGATGAAGACTTAAGGAATGCTCGTTTCCGTAGCAATCCATATGAAACAATTGGCTCTGTGATATTTCTTAATAGAGCTGCTGTTAAGATGGCCAATATTGATGCAGTTTTCGACTTTAATTTCACTAGTCCCAAGAAACAAACTGGTGAAGAGGCAGTTGATTCAAACGAGATACTCTATTTTGCTGACGTGTGTGCTGGGCCGGGTGGATTTTCAGAATATGTCTTATATCGGAAAGGATGGAGAGCTAAAGGTAAGCTATATATTTTACGTCTAATTTGATATATTTACAAAAGGTAACTATATTTTCTGTCACCAAAATTTAGGTTTGTTGTTAATCTGCAATACACTATATTATACACAATATCTATTCTCAGTAAATATATTGGTCACTATATGATGATGATGATGATTAATTAAAACAGTCTCTAAGTTTCAATCACCATATTAAATAAATAATTATGTCTTTAAAAAAATAGATTCATACCCAAAATAATAGATCTATCACCAAAACGGTAGATCAGTCACCAAACAATGTTTTTAGGGCGGATCTGAAATGGATAAGCTAGGTTAGGTTACAAGGCGGGAGTCGTGGTTATTTTTTTTTAGCCTTGAAATACCTTTTATATTAGTAATAGTCCGTAATAGAATAGACCCTATTCTATTACGGACTATAATCTATTATAGTCTGCAATAGCACGTAGACTACTTTTTACCGACGGGTATTTACGCGATATATTTACGCAGGTGATAGCGCAGAAGCTAGTAGAATAATAAAAACATTATCCTCTTTTTGGCAGTCACACACAGTCAAAAACAAGCTACAAAACGAACTACAACTGTTATTTATATTTCAGGTTTTGGATTCACATTAAAAAGTATCAACGATTTTAAATTATGTGATTTCCATGCTGGATCTCCTGAAACATTCAATCCATACTATGGAGTAAAAGAGGATGGCAATATATTTGATCCAGCTAACCTGGCCTCGTTAAAAGAACATGTTTTAAAACAAACAGATGATAAAGGTGTACATTTCCTAATGGGCGACGGTGTAAGTGTTATTTGATTTATGAATTCATTGATCATTTTATTATCTGTGTTTATTGATTGCTGTGGTATAATATTAGATATGAGGATAAGCGGGACTCTTAAACAACATTTCGAGTCCATCATTAACAAACTGGATGTCTCTTGTCCACTGGGTCACAGCACAGTATCATGGTGGAAAGTTACGCAGTTTCTGATATTGCCCAAAGTAGGTCAGGTCAACCATTAACCCTTCCCCCCATCCTTGCGTGCCAATATTCCGACACGCCTGTCATATACAATCAATGAATTCGGATTGCATTTTAAATGTATCTTATAATTTTATTAACATTTGAAAATAATGTGCGTTGGGATTTTTGCTTTAAGGGTTTCTCAGTGGAAGGCCAAGAGAATATTCAAGAAATTCTTTCAAAACAATTGTATCTATGTCAATGTCTCGCAGCATTGATGCTTGTGAGAACTGGCGGCCATTTTGTTGTGAAGCTATTTGATGTGTTCACTCTGTTCAGTGTTGGGCTAATATACATCATGTACAGATGTTTCGATAAAGGTAAATATGTTTTCATAATAAAAAAACAGCTATAAATAATAAGTACAGGTTTATTTTCGTGGTTTAACACACACACACACACATGCGTAAGTATGCCTGCGCAATCAAACTGAAGCGGGTATGTATATATTATATACAAACCTGTACAGTTTTTTAACATGCGCAGACGACTGGAGTAAACTACTTTTCTACTGATACTATAGGTGTTAGCACATTCTTAGAAGCTTTTTGTCTTTTATTTTCAGTTTGTATACACAAGCCAGTGACATCAAGGCCGGCTAATTCCGAGCGATATCTCATATGTTTGTGGAAACGATTAGGCACTGAGCCGGCTGAACACCACCTTACCTCAGTCAACAGTATGTTATGGAAGGGTACCGAGCGAAGCGGTGATGTCACACAACTAGTACCTCTAGACGTCATTAAAGAGGATAAAAACTTTTTCGAATACATTTACAAGAGTAATTGTTTGTATGTAGACATTATTTAATTATTGCGTACTTATTTGTTTTGATTACTTATAGAAAAAAAGTAATAAAAATTTTATTTGTTATAGACTTGGTGAAAGGCAAATACAAAATTTACTAAAAATAGCTAGGTACAGTAAAGATAGAAATTTGAAGGAAGCGAGTCAAGCAGAAATGAAGGAACAGTGTTTAGCATTATGGAAAGTATGTAAAGCAATAAATCAATATGATTTTAATTGTGATTAATTTTAATGCGTTAATGTCTTGATTTGGGATATATTTTAGTTACCTGACGCGGTGAGGACACAGCCTGACCGTCTTAGCCCAGACGATACGTTGTCAGCCATACTAGCCCGAATGAAACGCCCGCCGAATGACTCAAATAAACTGTATACTTTCAAATCAAATACACTAAACAAGACACCTGATTATCTAGAGAAAAGTTCAGAAATAAAAGGATATTTTAAAAATGTTTACGACTGGCATCTCATGTTCCTAAGCAGTGGTAAAAATAGTCCAGATTTGAAAATATTCATAGGTAAATGTTATTCAATATCTATTACACTTACTAATAAACATATGATAATACAAACATAATTTGAGAGCTTTAATAATTATAAATATTTTATTTATTACGTTTCTAGGTTGTGGAGGAAAACAAGTGTTTCAATTAGAATCGAGTGGATGGAGAACAGTTGTGGACTTACATTTGACACTACCATCTAAAACATTAATATATGGGGAGGTATGTATTGTCTTATAAAATAAGAGGTGTTGCAGTTAGCAGAATGCATTTAAGCTACATAGTGAAATTCATACCATACTTTTGATTCCCATAATTTCGTATGTACCTGGCAGCATCAACAAAAAAAATGTTTTGCATAATAACATGGTAAACAGACTATATACGTTAATTAGTTATTGAATTGTGGTTACTGTCACTCGCGCCAATTAGACAAACCGATTGACGTATAAATCAACATAATCAGCTCATGCGTTTGGTCTCTTAGTGTGCTACATACATGCTTACATACATACAAACAAATATAGACTGATAAACACATTTTCCTCCTTTACGTCGCGTAGTCGCGTATTCTAAGCAACGAAATTGTATATTTATTATCCAAATATACAATTTGGTTGCTTAGAATACTAATTTAGAAATCATTGTCCTTTGGTCATGTGTGTGTCCATTGGTCTCCAGCAAATACAAATCATTCACATCGATACTCATCGTCTTAACAAAAAGTTATTACCAATAATAATACATTATTATTATTTCAAGTGTAACTGTCCTTGTTCTGTTGCAGGTTGTGAAAGAATACCGCGGACAAGGTAACACTCAAATGTACAGCAAATCTTTACACATCATTGATGCTTTAATGTTGGGAGGTATTGATATTTCTGACCTATCATTGAGTGACAGGTTTGTATATTTTATCATTTTTATGTACATATATGAGTTTTACAATTTTAATTTTAGATAAAATTGCGACCCCCCCCCAAAAGTTTACTTTCTCTAATTCTTACTTATTTACATTAAGATCAAAGTAGCAGCCTCGCGAGTTAAATTGCGGGAGGCCCAGCCCCCGGTAGTCACAGTTAAATTTCGGCGTCCTTTACGACGGACGACGCCAGAAGCGCTCGCACCGCTCATACCGCCCCAGGGTCGCCATTCTCCGTAAAAAATATTCTAAAAATTGTATTTTTCTTTTTTACAGAATCGCTCAATGTAATTTATTTTGCACTGCATTAAATAAACCATTTGATAGTTTAGCACTTCGGATAAGATGTAAGAGGTTATATAATATGGAACAGTTTGACTTAGCTGTTAACAACTTGGAGTACCGTGCTATGAAACGAGTTAAAAAAGCAGTTACTATTGAAACACCAGACAGAAATAGAGATGGAATGTTCTATGTTGTTGGATCTGTTCTATTCTTGAAACAGATAAAAGGTAATTGAACAATAAATACTCAATAAATCAGTTAATCTATTACTTTTAAGTTTTTCCTAATAGATGTTACGCATGGTAATTATATTAAATTCTAAAACTTCATTATGTTATTTGAATTATAAAACGGGAATTTACGCGATCATGCATTTGCTTGATGTTGCTTGCCATGTTTGTCAAAATACCTAATACATAGCCCGAATTCCCGTTTAATAATTTAATAATATCACGCAACGAAAAAGTTCCCACGTCAAATCGGCATCTCTGTATACTCTGAGCGCCATGAAATTCAGTTTTTAGGGTTCCGTAGTTCTGACTAGGAACCCTTATAGTTTCGTTATGTCCGTCTGTCTGTCTGTCCGAGGTTTTGCTAAGAGACCGTTAGTACACACACTCCTACAAAATTACAGTTTTCTAGTAACTGTAATTTTGTAGGAGTGTGTGTGTGTATATCAATTACGTCGAGAAAGTGGTAAAATAAAATTTTGGAAAATATTTTTTTTACGGTGTTTACCATACATGTGAAATGGGAATGAATATTTTTTTTTGTCGTTTACCCCATCGTGTGGGGTATTGTTGAATAGGTCTTCTAAAATGACTTGGGGGTTACTAACATTATTTTTTGATTTAATGGTCCATTTACGAAATATCAAACTATAAAGAGCAAATTTTTGTTCCAGTAGTGCGCCCCCCCCACTTTAAAGCTAAACTACTGGCTTGCAAAATCTGGAAAAATTCATGATGATAGTGCATTTCATGAACTTTAAATGAAAAGTATAACGGTTAAGATAACTTTATTAGTTTAGCAGTAATAGTCGTTGAACTTGGGTGTTGGATAATTTTGTACCACATACAAAATCCTTAGCATTAATCCTTTATAGACTAAGAAAAAGTAATTGCTTGTTTATAACGGGTCAAGACGAGAACAAAAACAAAATATCAAGTATATAATAAATCATAAGTTTTTCAATACTACCGCTAGATGGCGCTGTACAAACGGGTTACGTTTTCATTCGAGTACCTATAGAAGTCACAAACGAACTTTGTGAATTGAAATAATAACTTGGCAGCGAGCGGCTACTACGGCACCCTACACAGTGCTTGGCCCGACACGCACTTGGCCAGTTTTTAAGATTAAGTGATGGCTTATCTTTCATGAGCTTACATGACTTCTTTGTCATGTAAGTAATGACCAATCTTTATCTTGTATTTTTATGGACCTGAGTTTTATCGACTATAGCCGCTCGCTTACGCTTGTCAAGGTTAAAATTAACCTTTTGAACGCCAACGTCGGCTTTAGTCGACAAAATTCAGGTCCATAAAAATACAATATAAATGTATTAAATAATTACATAAATATGTTTTATTCCATATTCTTAATTACTGAAATTTATGGCTTAGCCCTCAGGGCACGGAGATGCTGATTTGACGTGGCAGTCAAAAGGGTTTTTTTGAACTTTCGATAATAACAAAATAACTTCTTATTTTTCAGAACCATGGATAGCACAAATTTCAAAAAGTAGTGGCCACAAATATTACTTTAGCATCGGTAGAGATGGACAACGACATAGCTTATATCATATTCCCTCCGAAGCCAGGATGGACATGTTAAGTTCATTCACGCGACGCATAATTTGGCCCTGGGAGCCCTCAGCCAGTGCCATATTCGATGGCAATCCGCAAGAAGGAGTGTCGCGTGCGGAAGTACAAAACTATGTATTAAATGTAACACGATGATGGAAGTTAAACATCACAATTGTTATGAATGAAATATTTTTTTACAAAACTATTTTTGTTCGTTTTATTACTTAAATACATACAAGTTGCATCAATTTATAAACGTATTTTTAACATTTCACAATATTTCAAGTGGTTTTATATAACCGATGCCTTTAGAAAATATTGCGGCTCTACTAGCCTTTCGAATGCGGGAAGCGATCATTAGCTAACACCCTCGTTGCGGCAACATGGCGGCGCGAATTACGAGCGCGCTGGACCATGTTCTATTTTCATTATTTTTACCATAAAATTGTTTGGCATGCATAAACCTTTCACTTTTATATAATTTGTGACTAACCAATGTCTCTTTTTATATTATATGTTTCAGGTAAATTATAAGTCTATCTTTTAATTTTTCAAATACAATCGAACAAAGTGGCCATTTGTGTACATACTATCAAAACAAATACATTTTATTTAAATTATATGCAGTATTTTATGTTTTATTTATTACTCATCAAAACAGCAATAACCATACTGTCTGTTGACATATAAATCACATGTATATCACTTCAAAAATCTTCACACTTCTTCTTCTTGCTAAATTCTTGTAGCACTAAAAAAGTTCGTGACCCCAGTGACGACACTCAACTTTGAAATGTTCATGAATAACGAATTTTTAGGTTTCACTCAATGAGTGATATTTTGAGGTATAGTTCATTCGTTCAGGAATACATTAAATAAAACAGTTTAGACTTTATTACAATGACTTACTGTTTAAATTTGATTAAACATGACATAGGTCACGTGAGCACAGATCCGTGCTCACCGCAATAAAGACAGGGGGCATGGATCCGTGCTCCAGCAGTCCAAAGGCTAGTGGTGTAATTCTACAAATTGTGTCTGAGCTAGGTGGAGGAAAAAAGAGACGGTGCTGGCAATGGCAGTGGGGTAGGAAATGAGCTAGCCTGTATCAGCTACTGTGGTTCACTAATTGGTTTGCCTCAGTGTCTTGTATGCTAAGAGAAACATAAAAACTTGAGTAACTGATTGAGAATATCACGAATTTATAAGAAGATCGAGAGAAAAAACATCAACTCAGATTGGTATACTAATAGATATTCAATAGATAATATCTATTGATTTTGTTTGTAGAAGTGACCTCCAATATAATATCATATCATAACCTAAAAAGCGTCTGTAGAGGTTTTATAGCAAAGACTAGACTTCGATTTTCGCGGGTAAAATTTTAATGTCAGGTTGACAGTTGACAGCCGGTGTTTGTTACTGGACATACATACCGTTTGTTTGAATAACTGGGAATAAATTTGGTTTTTTTGAGACCAAATATTGATAATTACGTTTATAATGACGGTGGGAGAAGTGAGCAAAAATTTACCATGGTTAGTAATGAAAATAATATTCAAGCATGAAGTTAAAATGTGTATTCTTTACACGACAACAACAATGCGTTTATCAAAATTATTTTTACGTTTCAGGGTGGAGAAATACCGCCCGTCGAAATTAGAGGATTTGATATCACATGATGATATTATTAAAACAAGTAAGTAAATAGTTTTTTTAATTTTCAATTCGTAGTTAGGTTATTTTTCTGTTTAAATGAAGATGTACTAGTGAGAATTGTGCACCCAATACAGTGTCATATTAGAACTGGACCCTTCGCATAACAGAGCAAAACAATGAAAATAAATACATAATAATATTTGTCATGGAAAAGCCTGCCTATACTGCAGTCTTTATAAATGCTTTTACTTATAGTACTTAGCACCTGCTTCCAAAAGTAATTGTAAAAAAAATCACTGTTAAATTTTTCCAGTTAACCAATTTATGAAAGAAAACCAACTTCCTCATCTGTTGTTCTATGGACCACCAGGCACAGGGAAAACTTCCACAATACTGGCTTGTGCCAAACAAATGTATACTCCACAGCAATTTAATTCAATGGTATGTAAAAATAACATGACACCAGTGCCATGTGCATGCATGAATAATAATTATGATATAAGTTTTTATTGGCTAGTTTTTTCCTGTTAAAAAATGTGAAATTATGTGTTTTCTGCAGGTGTTAGAATTGAATGCATCAGATGACAGAGGCATTGGCATTGTAAGGGGACAGATTCTTAGTTTTGCATCTACTAGAACTATATTTAAAGCTGGGCCTAAATTAATTATTCTTGATGAAGCTGATGCAATGACCAATGATGCCCAGAATGCACTTCGAAGAAGTAAGTGATATTAACAATTCTCTTTTGTTTACACTATTGTTAAATACATATTTGTGCATTTCTACAAATTGATAATTTACAACTACAGTGATATATTCTTCTGTTACTATATTTGTATTTGGAAAGTTAATTATTATGAACAATATTGGCAATTTTTTAATTACAATAGTTGATAATTTATGCAAATATGTTTTATTCATGAAGACAATATGTAATTATGTAATACAAGATTTTATTTTTGTTTACGTTTTTTCCAATACACATTCAATACACAATTATTACAAAAAGTGTCTTCCAAATGTCTTCTGTTTGCACTCCTCAACATAAAATTAAATATTTTCTAGAAATTAATCAATTATTACTAATTAATTAAAGCACCTACATTATGTTGATCTGTAAGCTTTTGTCACAAGAATCACTGTTGTGAATCAACTACTCAATTAGTTACCATGGATATAAGAATGAACACAAATGTATACATTTACATGAACATTTTTACTTACATTATAAATACTTAGCATTTAATTAACTGTACTTTTAGTCCGGAAACTGTGTTATTTGTTAAATGAGTTCAATAAATATAGTTTTGACATGTCTGATAGTGAAGATGAAGATGTTCAGTGTAAAACTGTTAAGATTACAATTGTTGGTGAACCAGCTACTGGGAAAGTAAGTTTATTTTCAATTTTACATTATAATATATTTGTCATTGAATGATTAAGTGCTAGAAGTATGTTTGGTCTCATGGTTTTTGCACACGACAGTTGATAGCGATTAAACCGATCAGCAAAAACATTTGGTAAGTTGTGAACTACTGCTAAATTCGAGCTGCTGACGCACGTATCAAAAACGCGCAAAAAAACTTCGTGCGTGAAGGCCTTTAGAAAGGATGATTTTATTTAATGGTACTAAAATTTATGTGGTCATTAGATTCTTACGTGTACAAAATTTGTTTGCGATTCTGAGAGAATAGTTTATTATTGTTGATTTATATATTTCTTCCTCTCGAAACCTTTTACTCTTGTTTTATAAAGGAGTCTGACATAACCAACATTCAAACAAAGGTATACTTTTAATATCCAATAAAATAATGTAATTTTAGAGTAGCCTATGTCACCGGTATCTGGGCGGGAGTAGTGTGCCCGCCAGCGGCACGCAGGGCGCTGAGGTGATGGCCGCTCAGTGTCTGGAGCTGCGCCCCTCTGTGCCTCTACAGCTGTGTGACGTAGCTGGCAACGCACTCACCACACACATGCTCGCTAATTATTTATACGCTTCAGATGTAAGTCAAACTGTAGTCGCGCTTATTTAGGTATATTATTTTTTAAAGGTTTATATCTAAAACAAAGTCCCTCGCCGCGTCTATAAAACTACTGAACGGATTTTCATACATGATTCATCAGATAGAGTGATTCATGAAGAAGGTTTCGATGATACATAAGTATTATTGAGAAAACCCGAGATTTTCAAAGATTTGTAACACCGGCCGCTGTCTGATGTGGGATGTGGTAAATAATAACGCGTGAAGAACCTTAATTATTATTCTTTTATTTTACTTGAATTTTTTTTGATATATCGAAATACTTTATAACAAGTTATTAGTCTTTGTAAGGATATCACCTACTGGCATTATTTTTATTACTTACTATTAGTAATTAGTTAGAGGATGGAAGCCATTCCTCTGTAGTGCATAAGTCCCTGGCGCTTTAATCGCGCGCAACACGATGCATCATCATTATCATCATCATATCAGACCAACGACGTCCACTGCTGAACACAGACATCACCTAATTTACGCTACCGCGAGCGGTCCTGTGCCGCCTGCAACTTGCAACACGATGCATGCGGAACTATATTTACCCTTAATACACACTCTCTGCAATAAACAATTTTTTTTTTCAGATTATCCTGTTGGTATACGATCTTACAAATCTACAAAGTTTTGAAAAATTGACCATTTGGATAGTCAAAGTGAAGGAAATATTTGAGAACGAAGTAAAGAAACCACTGATGGGGTTGTTTGGTAACAAGTCCGACTTAGAACACCAGAGAGCTGTGAGACTATCCTGTGTACAAAAGTTTGCCTCTGAACATTTGTTAGAAACTTTTAAAGGTTCTGCAAGAATTGGAGAAATGGTAAGTTTTAGTTAATGTAGATTATTTACGTAACTAAGATGGCCTTCAGTTTAGAGACAACTACTAAGCTCTGTGAATAGGAAAAATCATATAAATTACATAGAAAATTTCTTATACTAGGTACATAATAACTTTATAATCTTATAACTATGGCATCATAAACTGTAGGTGGTCTGACATGCATTTGTCACCTTTTATTCCTAGTGAGGTATATAATAGTTGTTGAAATGAACTAAATTCTTATTTTCCAGGTGAATACTGCATTTACGAACCTAGTCGCCCGCGCAATAGGAGTAAAGGTACGAAGGTTGCCACAGGTGAAGATGAACGGCAAGACGCCACTGCCGAAGGAGCCTGAACAAAACGGTCATACACCAATATCTATGCAAGGAGAGACGACTCAACCACTTATCATGAATAGGAAAACACTGAGAAAAGTTCAGAGAAAAGCATCCTCGACTATATGTTCTGTACAGTAATAAATATTTATTTATAAAAGTTTTGTCTTTCTATCTTCTATACCTACCTATCAATATCCTTAATATGGCTTATAGTAGAAACCCATTAATGTCCCACTGCTGGGCACGGGTCTCCTCTCCTCTATCTAGAGAGCTGAGAGGATTCAATCCACACGCGCCAGCCTAATAATATTTCCTCACTATGTTTTTCGTCACTGTAAGCAGATGGTAACTCACTTGACTAGTACCTAAATATAAATTCCACAAAGTGAAATTCACATTGATACTGCCGGTCGGAATCGAACTCGTATCGCGTGTTTAGCATGCCTGTCACATAAACAGTCAACATTGCTATTATGGCTTATGGCATAGCTAAATTTTGAATCACTCGCCTGTCCGCAACGTCTTAGAAAACCCACAGAATATCTGTTTCGGGATTGTCTACGATTCTCGTATCGGCTTGGAATTATTGTGTTTGGCGGAAAACATTCAATGTCAGTCCGTGGTCTGGATTTGTTATCGGTATACATATTTTTCCAGCAACAGCCCAAACCTAGATTGTTGAGCAGTTTTGGTAACTATGTTAAATATAAGTACTTATTGTAACTTATAAGTCTTAATTTCACATACATAAATTCTACTTATCATTATTTTTTTTTAATTAATTTCAGTAATAGAAAAGTACACAGAAAACGTAAGGTTCTGTATAATATGCAATTATTTGGGTAAAATAATTCCTGCGCTGCAGTCAAGATGTACACGGTTCCGCTTTGCGCCACTACAACAGACTCAAATAATACCGCGACTCAAAGAAGTCGCAACGGCTGAGGGGTACGTTGTCATATAACTTTTTACTTTACATATTAATAATATCAACCCATTATTGTCCCCACTGCTGGGCAAGGGTCTGCTCTCTTCTATCTAGAGCGCTGAGATATAGACCAGGCCACAAGCTGGCACAATGTGGGTTGGTGTAGTATTTATTTAGGTACTTTAGTTCTGAATGCCCGCCATCTTGAACTTGTTCATTTAACCGATCGCATTTTTGCAATTTTTAGTTTATAATTATGTCAGATAATTAAAGGGATTGTGAATTATCGATTTTGGAGTAAATCACTCTAAAAACAAAAAACTTCAGAATGGCGGGCATTCTTACTACTATTACTTCAAAACTGATAGTCAAAAAAATCGTCAAATTTCGTCTTTGGAGTCTATCGGCTTTTTTTTCAATCAAGGTGACGGGGGCATATTTTCTAGACTTATAACTGAGTATTTCAAGTTAGAAATCCTTATTACCATTTTAGTCTGACCTAGGAATCGAACCCGAGACTTTTTGCGCAACAGCCGTCGCACTGTGGAACGCCGCTATACAAACAGTCGGACATCGTTACCTCTTTCAATTATTTCAAGAAAACTCCAGATGGAGTCAACATAGAGACTTCAAATTTTTACTGTATAATATTAAAGATTTCTCCTTCTTATTTCTTATGTAAAATTTATTAAAAATAAATGTGACAACTAAAAAAAAATACTGAAATTTACCAATATTTCAAAGACGTTTATTCTGAAATTATAGATATATCGCATACTAGTTTCATTTGATTTCATAAAATAAATACAAAACAACTCAACATTCTCATGTTTTAAACTGAAAAACAATCAAAAATAGCCTAATAAAAAGATCGCCAAATATCCATGAATTACGATGACGCTACATCTTGCTACTCTGTCAGGCGCAGGCGCTAGACGTATTCTTTAGTAAATCAATTTTAATTAAAATATTTTAATAATTTATTCGTCTTCTACATCATCGATGAATTTTAGTGAATGATCACAACTCAGTATTAAAGATTTTGCGTCTGACAAAAAAGTGAGTATTTCAGTACTTTGTTGCGGATCATAACAATACTTATAAATCGACCCAATCGGGTATGTACCTACAACATAATAGTTATATCCGAAATGGGTATAATAATAACAAAAGACTTACCATTATTAGAGACATAAAACGTAAACAAACTTACTGTTTCAAACTAGGTGAAATTCTTTTCGGTTGTAAAGCTAACACTTTTTCGATTGCACTTTTTCGGTCTGTAAAATCATTTTATAATAATACATACAAATCTCTATAAGTTTTAATAATTTCCATTTTAAAAAAGAGGAACCAAATCAACGTATTCAAAACAATATCAAGTAAGATAAAATGTATTTATCTACCCTACGTACATTTTTATAAATTGTTCTCGCCTCAATAGTTAGTTAGTGCCTGATTAACTTTTAACACCAGTTTAACACAAGTTGCGTTTGCGCTCAGAAATGAAATAGTAGGCGTTCAACTTAATTTTCTGTTTTTTTTCCAAAACGTGGCAGAGAGTGGACCTATAATGTTCTAGGGAAATGTTTAATGTATTTTTAACTATTAACTGTAGGTATTATTAGCCCCGAGTTTACTTGGGTTTCAATTATAAGACTAATTTTATAAAATGTTTCCATTACTTTTTTATACATGGCTGTAATGGCAAAATATAATACATTTTCAAGAAATAATTGTCGCGTAAACATAAATACAACTCTAATGAATCAGTTTTTGTAAAAACTATTTCTTCAAATCAACGCAAACATTACAAATATTATTCACGAAGACTGAGGTCATTTTGAGAAGAGTTTAAAATTAAATCTTTCGAGCTATGTATATACTATACACAAGAGTTTTAGGGGTTAAAACTATAATAACCCAAAAGTTTGGAGTGTCTTCTTTGTGAAAATCATATTAGATGCAGGTTTATCGACATTCAGTACTTTCACTGCATGTCCAACCGTTTCTATAGGGCCGTTCCACAGTGCGTCGTCGCGGCTGCGCCACCAAGGCACATACACACACAATAATTAAACACAGAGGTACACCAAATAACAAAATTTTCCGACTTAACCCAGGGTAAAACTTTCGGAGGATGGTGTGAAAGCGTTACTAGCGCTCTCTGGTGGCGATATGCGGAAGGTGCTCAACACTCTGCAGAGCACGTGGCTCGCGTACCGTGACGTCACCGAGGACAACGTGTACACGTGTGTGGGACACCCTCTACGATCAGACATCAACAATATACTGAACTGGTTGCTCAATGAGAACGACTTCGCTGTGTGCTTCAAACGTATCCTTTACATACAAACTCTGTCATAAATATAAGAAATATGAAAATTAGTTATTAGAAGCGAAAGATGTATGTCAGAATCGTTTATACATCGGAACCCAGTTATAGTGAATGGATTTGTGTGATTCTGAATTTTTTGAATTGCTTAAACTAAAGAGTAAAAAGTTTATGCATTGAAACTTACCGCTAATGTTTTCGAGACATAGATGAACAAATAAAATCATCGAAATCAGTCAAGGTCGGAGTCAGATATCATCAAATAAATCAATAAAATCAATCACAAATCGGTTCAGCCGTTCTTGAGTGTAACTATCCCGACTTTGGTTTATACATTTAGATTTATCGATTAGACTACAATTGTCACATTGCGCCATAAATGCTATATACGATTTATCATTTATTATTCACATGTAAAACGAGCGTAATCATATCCTTAATCGATCGGTCATCGTTTTCCTGTTATAATGATAATGACTTTTTCACTAACTTTTTATTCGATTTGGTATTTTGTGTAATGCACACTAACAATGTCTACGGAAATTAAAGACTCGCTTATAATAAGTTTTTAAAATAACTATACTCTATGCGAATTAGAAATAAAATAAACAATAACAACATTTGACTATGTTGCTTGTCCGTTTTTGTAAAACCAATTGAATTAATAAGGATTATTTTGAAATGTTTATAATAATAATAATGTTTGGACACTCAAACACAGCGCCATCTAGTACCAAACTAAGCTAATGCTTGTAATATGGATACTAGACAACTGATAAAATACTTAAATAGGTAACTTTTTTTTCGTAAAAGAAAAACATTCATATTATAGATACATTGCACCCAGAAACAGAACAAATAATTGTGCTCATCACACAAAGATTTGTCCTGGTTGGGAATCGAACCCACGACCTCGGTCTCAGCAGTCAGGGTCACTAACCACTGAGCCACGAAGGCTTCAAATAAATAGTTACAGTTTAATGCCACTAAAATCGGCTTCGTCGAAATATAAACCCGTTGGCAGTCCAGCGAAAGATCCAAGAGCTAGACTGGCTCGACACTATACCGGAGACGTCAGCCCGTACGAGATTAGTAAGGCTCTGAAACAGCTGAAAACCAAAGAGTTACGTCAGAGCTTCTGAGAGCGGGTGGAAAACGGGTACTTAAAGTCCTCCAGAAGCTCTTTAACATCGTCATACTCGAGGGCAACACGCCACAAGCATGACACTGGACGTAGGTTTTAAGTCATGAAGTCTGTTAAATAATATCCCTATAATTTTAAATGTATACGGTATGTCTGTCATTTTATTAATATTATTGAGTTGATACATAACCGCATTAATGCTTCCTTACATAGACGTACGCAGATATCCAAGACCTTAAAATTGCAAAAGGATTGGCTCTAGGCGATATTTTGACTGAAATCCACACGATCATTCAAAGAGGTTAGTGACGTAATTTGGTTTTATTTTTGTTTTTAATATACTATAATTTATTTAAAAAAAAAAGTAAAAATACTTTAGTTTTTTAATATTCTCTGTAAATTGTTTTGATTCTGATAATGTTGTAATAAAATTTGCAAGTTTTTAAATTATATTGTAACAGGGCTTGCTAACGTTACGAATTGATAAACGTAATTATAATCGATAACATAAATTTCAAATCGATACCTAGTTAACTTAGTTTCAGAACGGTCAGTATGGGCAAATCTGAAACTATAAGAGATAAGAAGAACTGTTCTTAGGAACCATGCCATCGATTTTAGTTAAAAGAAAAAGTTAAAAACATATCCTCAGTTCGGTAAATCGAACCCTGTCCGGGTTGAAAAATAAAACTATTGCTATATTGCTCAGCTCCTATTGGCCGTAACGTGATGTTATATAGTCTATAGCCTTCCTCGATAAATGAGCTATACAACTAGCAACCAAACAAACAAGCTCTAATGCTTTATAATATTAGTACCTATAGATTATGTAACGTTAATAGGTAAATTGTTTGTTAAATGTTAGGTATTGACATAGGTTTACGAGTGAATATAATTTATTATTAAGGTTTATTAACTTTTTATTTTTTTTATTGTTATTATTTTTAAGGTTATTAACTTGGTCTTATTAACCATTTGGGACACCATATATGTCGCGTTTAACCACTTTGTTCACAGTAACTGATTTTTTTTTGTCATTGGTAATGGAGTCTTATCTGTCACAGTTAATAAGCTGAATTATTAATGATGAATGTTTATAGATCGAAATTATATAAATTACCATAGATAACGTCCGTATAATAATCCGTGTATGCATTCATTGGTGACTAATATTTATAGGTACTTTATTCAAAAGTGTTTAGGGTAAATGTATATGTCATTGTCAAGTTTTGATATATATTGTAAGACATTCAAATTACCTGTACAAAAAAATGCTACTTCAGTCGTTTAGTGCTTGCAACAAGATTGTAAGGAAACTACGGCTTTCTTGATTGATGGTTTAATGATTTGACCTTAAACCACTTGCAGAAAATAGTTTTGGTATCGACTAAAAATAGAATCGTTTGTGTATTTTCAGTGAAGCTGCCTCCAGATGTGTTGGTGTCACTGTTAATTAAGATGGCGGACGCAGAAGCGCGACTAGCGTCCGGTTGTAGTGAACGCATTGAGCTAGCCGCCCTTATCGCAGCGTTTCAAGTAGCCAGGGATAACGTCAAAATGGATGCTAATGATACGTAATAATGTCAGGAGTTTTACTTACACATTTGGCGTTAAGCTCGTATTTTTAATTACGCATGCGCATTGGGACGCTTGGTAGCATTTAGTCATAATCTTTATTTCATATAGATCAAATACATGATATTTATGAACGTCATACAAAGCCAAAAAAAGATGTCAGCAAATTTGCCTAAGGCCAGTTCACTGACAAGCTTGAGCTTTGAGAAGAACTTGGCAAGAAACTCAGGCCACTCTTTTTAATCATCATTCATAGTAGTTACAATTTCAATTTAGACGCTCATCATTATCATATCAGCCGTAGGACGTCTACCGTTGAGCGCAGGCCTCTCGAAGGGATTTCCAATTGGACCAGTCGTATACGGCTTGCATCCAGCGCGATCCTGCGGTTTCGATAAGGTCATTTGTCCACCTTGTGGGTTGACGTCTTACGCTGATCTTGCCGGTGATTTTCAATCAAGAACAGGCATTTGTAATTACAAATACAAGCGTCTTTTTACGCTAATGTGATAAAACCGTTCAGCAACTGATCCAACTATCGCCGATTTGGGCGTAAAATATATTTGTTGCCGCTTAGAATGAATGAAGTTTGACCATGTTATTCAGGGATATAGGATAGTGACAGAGTTGTGCCTGGTTTGTCACTATCTAGTAGTATCTAGATCGAGCCCTTACAAATTAATATAATACAGTTGAAGCGAGATTTCACTGTATGTGAATTGTAATCATCATTCACGCCCGCAGTCTAGTATTTAAGGTATGTAAAATAAAACAAAATTTTATAAATATGTACTTTTTTATTTTAAACTTAATGCCTATATCTATATTTAAAATAGCCTATATTTACAAATGCCTTAATAACCTGAAAAGGCTTAATATTATGAGAGCTTCAAACACTAAAATTCACGCACCTACATCATGAATATTATTAATTAATTCAGATTTTAGTTTCCTTCATAACGTTGGACGTTACTTACTGATAAATATAGATAATATTATATATTTATCGTGATTTGAAGAATTTGATTAAGGTTAATTAGAATTATTATTATTATTGCAAGCAAATTTTGATATGCGATAGAATTACAAAAGTGAACAGATGCAAACAAGATGTCTATGATAAATAAACGTCTATGGGTCCGTCTACCTTTATACAAGTAGTTTTAATCCTTTTTTAATATCTTGCCTCAGTGGCGTAACTAGAGCCTCTAAGGGACAAATTTATGTAATGGACCCCTCCCGTAAAATGCTAGACATTATACCTTCTTTATCTTAAAGAATTGTTAACGGAGGGCACGTCAGGTGTGCCATTTATTATATTATTTGTCTGGCTGGTGTTCATACACCAGAGAGTCACGAGAGTCGTGTCATTTTTTAAGTTCATCGTAACTCACTTAATTTAAAATTTTGTTGAACAAAATTGTAATTGGATCATGCCTAGACTATCTGGTTATAATGCGAATTCGAAAATTTCAGGAGTTAACAACCCAAAAGTTTGCGGTTAATAACTCTTGCATTTAGAAAATGCAATTCTTTAAATATTTAGAAAAAATGGTAGATTGCTCATGTGTTCTAGTCTCTCAGTCCGGGGCCTCTTGGGCCAAGGGGCCCGTGGCATTTTGCCCGCTTCACCACCATATAGTTACATGAGTTACGTCACTATCGACTACTAACTCGAGAAGCC
This sequence comes from Laspeyria flexula, assembly GCA_905147015.1. Classification (NCBI taxonomy): domain Eukaryota; kingdom Metazoa; phylum Arthropoda; class Insecta; order Lepidoptera; family Erebidae; genus Laspeyria; species Laspeyria flexula. The sequence continues at coordinate 9,483,206 of LR989962.1, read as the reverse complement.
CACGGCACTTAGTATGATAAGCTAAGTTTTGGTATAAAAATGTATGTACTTAGTAAAATAATATGACATGTACTTTTGAATTAAAAGCTATACTTGTATGTATATACATCATCGTCTGATTTAGTTATCTGAGTGCTGTATCCGAGTTTTACGAGTGGCGAAACAGGTTTTATCGCGATAACATAAACGAAGTTCAATTTCTATGAAACAACGACGCACTCACATGTCCACGATCGAAAAATCTCAGACACTCAGACACAGAATATGTAATACACATTACCTTCTACTGAGATGAGAAAGACGAATTCTCTTAGTGAAATAAGATGAGAATATTTCTTACTCGCCTCAGACCGTAGCCTTTGGTCCACGTACGTGAAACTAAAAACATATTTAAGAAGACGCGAGGAAAAGTGCGTAGTGGCGAGCTGCGGATATATTCGCGTGATCTACAGTATCACGCATAACGTACAAGTAGATATAAGTTGAGATTTATTTGTCCGGCAATTTCCATTTCTGTCTATGAGCATAAGGTTCGAAATAGCCCAGCGAGGCGTTTCTCAACTTAGAACTCTTTTCTTTTGAGTGCGCTATGTGTGATTTGAGGATGCAACACTGCATGCAGCGCAATGCTCTACATCTCAAAACGAGCCCTAACAATATAATAAAGAGGATAAATTAAGTTTGTTCATCCGAAGATGTTTGATACGAGGCTGTTGAAGGAGTTGGAAAGTGATGCGAAGATGCCAGGTGATGGCGGCGGAGAGGCTGGCAGACGTGGAGGCAGCGCCACTGGACGGTAATAAGGTCCCCCGTCGATACGCTGAAACGCATTATAATCATATTATTTACACTAGCATTGATTTACTTATTTAACAATAAACAAGTTCAGCATTTTTGTATTATTATACCTACTGCGTACAAACTGCTGCTATGACCTAGTTTTAATTAGCGTTGGCACGTATTTCCGCGACTGGGTAGGTAGATGAACATCACATACTTGGATGTCTTTAAAAAATAACCAATACGCTAGTTGGCTGTGTTTAGGACCCATTACAGGGGGTTAATTCTACTCCATTACATTTTCCAAGCACAAATCCAGACTCGTAGCCACTTAGACCTAGTGAGTGAGTACCTATACAGGAACAGGGAAATTTGCATGAAGATTTAGCAGCCCCATCACCTCAATACTCATCCATGCTAATCTTTAATATATATCTATATATCTACTATAATAAAAAACAACTTACTCACCTGTACTTAGATATTGTAATCTATATCAGATTTAGATAACGAGACAGGATGGTGACTAATAGGTGATTAATAGATTTACATTTTTTTTGTGACGCAGAATATACTTAACGCAAATTGTTTGTACTTAAGTAAATTATTAATTGTACATACTACTAAGCAGGCAAGTTTCACTTCACCATAAAAATAATATTACGAACTCAGATTATAGAAAAACAGAGCAGCCAAAAAGAAAATACCTATGAATCTATTTGTTTTTAAATTCTATTCTATTTTGAACATGTATTCGCTTTTTAGTTACATTACAGGATAAGCAACAGGAGCTTAGAGTATGTAAGTTTCATATAGGCTATGTAGCACTTATTTGTCAGTGGTGAAATAGGCGCTTAGTTATACTCTAGTATATAAGGCTCTGGCAAATACAGACAATATGACATTGATTTATTCTAAATTTGTTGTTGTGGCGCGGCGTTACTGTTTTGTTGTTACGCTTTGTCTGGCTTTTTCTATAATCTGAGATTACAACTACATGTACTTCAAAAAGTCCGCTGTGACTCGTCAGGCACTACGAGTATATCTACCTACTAATAATATATCTATTAAACCACAGACTAAGAGGAATTTTCAATATTTAGGGTCCAAATGGTCGGGGATCAGTCTTCGGGGAACACAATAGCTCCATCACTAACGGGACCGGCAGTAGTTGTGGTCGTCGTTGTAGTTGTAGGCAACATGACAGTGCTCGCTGACTTCCCAACTGCCGGCTTCAGATCATAGCCCTAGAGACCCACAAAAACTAATTGTAACCACACCACCCAACAATATGTACATTATTATTAATACAATATAGAATTAGTGCATAGGTATAGGTAGTTATATATGTACAACATTATTTTAGGGATAGAGTTTTTCAGAGCCCCATAATCTGAACTGCCGGAAAGTTTTTGTCCGAGAATAAAGTTCATTTATAGATAGAAAATGTAAATAAATCAGTTTAAAATATTCTACCCATACGATAGTCAATTTACTACAATTTAAATAACATATGCGGTAAATAAGTGGGTTTTGTTCTTAGATTCAAAAATATTATGATGCGGGAACAATCCGACGGTTCAGAATTTTATTAGTTTTAGAATCAAATTCAATAACTTGTAAGCCATGTTAACTCTCAAAAATTTGTAAAGTAAATCGGCAGTAGGTGTAAATATATGGCAGCCGTGTTTAAGCCGCTCTCAGAGGGCCTACTCGCAATCTCGATATTGGATTGGTTGATTTCAATAGGATTAGATTAGTTTTGGATTGGATGAGATAGGACGATATTTATAAATGTCGAGTAGTCCTAGTTTCGTGTTGAATTGGTAAATAACCAATTACCATTCCACACCCCTCTTTGCTTTCCCCGCCAGCCGTAATAAGAAGATAATTCCAGAATTCTAAATAAGGTTCTGTTGGAATTTTGCTATACCTATCTGCATAGTTTTTTAGGAAATGGTCTCCCTCCCTACCCCTTTGTTGGGAAAGAGCCTTGAGGTATATGTATGTTGATTATGATATATGCCTCGTAAGTGGTGATGAATCGAGAAATCTGATAATCTATTTGAAATCAATCGCTTAAAGTTAAATTACGTGCTTGGAAGGGTAGCAGGCCGACCCGCCTAAATAATGGTATAGGCATATGGCCTGGGAAATGGTCATGCTGCAAATCTATTCTCTAATTTAATTAAACGTATCGATTTCATTCAATGATAAAAATATTCCCCATTAAAGACTTACCAAATCTTTAAATTATTTATTTACATATTTATTTCAATTTACATTCGTACTCTCATGTGGCTCAACTACAAAAATCGTCAGTGCTTTGTTTACGTTAAGAACTCGCGTCTCTTCATTGATTTCCTGATGATACTATGTTTATTTTTCTACAATCGTATGTATTATCTTTGCTTTTAAATTATTCTCAGATAGAAACTTCGCGACGGTTCAGAAAGTATGTTATTTTTTTATTGTAGAGATATAATATCGACGTGTCGAAATCGTTGATGAGAGTCGAGTCTCTGTTAAGGTTTAAGTTTGTACAAATTTACAGTAGATACATGTCTATATACATAATGATCTGAATCTGAGAATACTCACTTTGGCTGAATGTAGAGTCACATTTAGGAGCGTGGGATGACTCTCTATAACAATAAACTCTATTTCCTGGGGCAGATAGCCTTCAGCGGAAACCTGGAAATTTTCCAAAAATTGACTAAATACCGACTTTAGAATAGGTAAATAAAAATCGCTTTTGCTATCTGTGCCGATAAACCATATACTTAATCTATGATTTTGTAATAAAGATGTTGCAAAGATTGAAATCTTGATAATTTCGAGTGAGTGCGATAAAAAGAAATTATGAAAAATATATGAATACTGACAAAACTTACTCACCTATTATATTATTCTACATTATATTCTTCTGTTTTATGCATATTGATGAGGTTAACTTAGTTACTAGAATTATTGTGGTCAAATAGAAAGCGCTTACATCAATCCTGTAGGTCCCGGGCAACAATATGCGCCAGAACTCGCCGTACTTGGTGGTGTGGTAGGTGACGTCACGGCCCTTCACCTTGATGGAGGCTCGTTCCACCGGGTTGCCGTTCTCGTCCATCACGAAACCGTGCGCGCCGCGGTGAGCTTCAGCCAAGTACTTTATAAGGGACTGTAAGTAACAAAATAAGTTGGTAAGAAGATACAAAACAGTAATACAAGTAGCACATGTCGGGACCCTTAGCAATGGAGTAACTATACAATCCGGAGACCGTGGCAACTTGTCAGTTGTGTTGTAGAATAATTTTGAATTTTAACATTTCGTGATGAAGGTGATGTCGACTTTATGTTCGAAAAGGTTACGTAGAAGTCTCGTAGAGATGAAGTAGGGATGAATTAGACGTCTCGTTGAGGTGATGCAGGAGTCCCGTGGAGGTGATGTTGAAGTATCGTAGAGGTGATGTAGATATCTCGTAGAGGATTCGTAGAGGTGATGTAGAGGTCTCGTAGAGGTGATATAGTAGTCTCGTAGAAGTGATGTAGATATCTCATGGGTGATGTCTACATTTTGTCGAGGTGACATAGACGTTTCGTAGCGGTGATGTCGACATTTCGTAGTACAGATGAAGATATTTCATAGAGATGGTGCCGATATTACGTAGAGGTGGTGTCGACACTTTGTAGATGTGATGTAGAGATTTTGTAGAGGTGGTGCCGATATTACGTAGAGCTGCTGTAGACATTTGGTAGAGATCAAGTCAACATTTCGTAAGGTGAGATAAACATGTTTATTTTCTCTGTCTTTTAACAATCGGCCTTAGGGCTCACTGTGTTCGTTCTTGATTACAAACGCGACTGTGCCACTAGAGAAATATGCAATGGATGTGTTTATAACAGAGGGACATATTTTTTTACGGAATGGGCTCAATTCGTAACATTTTATTTGTATAATATTCGTATAATAGTCTTGACTTAATTGCAAGCTTAAAGTGATCAGGTTCTGTGGTAAAGTTCCTTCGACATTGTGTTATCACGGCTTCCTGGCCGTGGTCCCCTCAGATTGAAGGCCTATTCTTAAATCACTAGCCTTTGGCTCCAGGGGGCCTTATATCATTGATACGGCGCGGTAAAAAATCTCTAAATAGTATTATACATCTATATGTATATCCGCTAACTCGACGGGATTTGATGTGGTTTTCACCATCAGTTAGATAAATTTTCACGATAATTATTTGACTGACATAACACGCTGGCGAAGCCTCGAACCTTAGTATCATAATAAAATTGTTCGTAGGTCAATCGTACCTTGGTCTATGTATGTTGTAAAACCTTGTTAGGCACCAATCTACACCACCTACCTAGATAAGGTAGTGTTATATGGGTAGATACTAACAATAATTGTATTATCAAGGCAGGCCACAATCCCATATAAAAATATTGATAAAACCTTAAAAAAATAAAAGGCTGCATGACTCACATGAATATGTAAGCGAATATTAATCAATTTCCTTTGTTAATTTCCTGTTATAGATATGCAATTATGTACCACTACGTCACAATTTGAATGCGGTTAAGGGCCTGAGCACACTAGATACTTTTAGCATCTGGGATCCGTCACTTCACGACTGCATAGAAGAAAGAAAGAAAGAAGAAAGAAAAGCTTTATTTTTGACACGAGACAAGTATAGAAGAAGAAACTGCATCGAAACTGCATCGCGTATAGCGTAAGCATAATCCTTTGTTATGTCGCCATGCCATACCGAGCCGTCAGTCAGTGTCGGACCTAATAACTAATGGTGGCCATACACCATACTACCTTTCGTCCAATCGGCTTGACCAAGGCAAAAGAATGGAATTTTGATTGTTTTCAATCTTGAAATGTCATGCCAATTCATGCCCACACACGGTTAGTTCTACTTGATTCAATCGGCAGCGTCATCATGCCAATTGGACGATAGGCAGCATGTTGTATGGCCACCATAAGCACGAAACGATAGCTATTTTGGGTGATGATGATGACGCATGTACGTAGGTGATTTTATTGATTTTCCTTAAATGTGGTAGATATCTATAGGCAACATTGCTATCAAACTAATATCATCGGATATTAGTTTTTATCAGAAATACATTTTCAAACCTGCTTATCTTGCCTGTTGATAAAATATTCGTTTAGATACCTACGTTTTATAGTTTTTTTATTTTAAGGTATAGGTACAATTTATTGGATGCGGGCGGCCCAAAATCGCTCGCTGTGGCGGAAATTAGGTGAGGCCTATATGTTCAACAGTGGACGTCATTGGGCTGATATGATGATGATGATGATGATAGGTACAATACTGGTACTTTTGTCTATTCATAACAGCTTTTATGTAGTCGCCGTTTCGAACCAGAGTACGATAGGATATGGTCCGAAACGACAACTTCAAAAAAGAGTTCTTCCCGATTTACACCGTGTTATGTAATAGTATGAATAGTGTTGAAAATGACCAAAGTGACTGAATCTGACGGGCTGTCATTTGCGGTCAAATTGGTCAAATACGGTCAAAAACTGTCAAAAACTTTGATTTTGGTGATACGTTAGTTTTGGTTTTGGGTTTTCTTAGTTTTTGTGATTTATTATAAATAAAATTGAAAAAAATACAGATTATTTTGAAACGATTTATTTTGACACTAACTACGTACTACCTATACCTAATAATTTATTGTAGTAAATTTGTTTTCTTTTAGGATTCATGTATGTATGGAGTTATATAGGTATATGCGTTTCTTTATTTCACCATAACTTCTAAACGTCTGAACAGATTTAGATATATCTTTACAATGCTCTTGTATCCTTCCGAGTAAAGGCTAATAAAAAGCAAAATAAAGTTGCCACTAAAAAGTACAAAATTAATAATGAAAAACTATATAACATGACTCTCGTGAAAGAAACAAATAAAAGATAAAAACAAGCTATATTTAATTATAATTTTCATCGTAGGCGAGGGACATCCGCTCAGTGGAATATTTTCTTATCTATTTCTCAAGATTTGTCCCTTACACAGTTCGAGGTTCTATACAAATTGGCGGATTACGTTATTTTTAAAATATGGCCTACAAGTATGTATGTCACTCAGTGATACTGATAAAGCAGCCTTCTATTCCTAAAAGTATTTTTTCCAGAAAATCAGATGTGTAGTTTTGTAGATTAACCTATGCCTACAAACCCGCTAACATTAGCTCTTTTTATTATGACAAAATTTACTTTTTTTTTGGACAAAATTTCTAAAGGCTATCCAAATTAAGCGGAAATTAGGTGAGGCCTATGTTCAACAGTCCACATCATTGGGCTGTAATGATGATGATGATGAAAGGGGAGTTAGTATTCTTGCAACGTTGTTTATGCATATAAAACAACCATGTTGGACTTCGTTGGACGTATACATTTTGTTTTGGATTAGCTACCTACTAGTTAAAATATCATCACCTATCTTATCGATCGCATTCTTATCAAACCCGTTAAATAAGGCAACAAATTGATATCCCAGTCCATTACTCTAACAGTGCCTAAGTGATAACTACTTCAACATGTCGGTTTTACATTATGCTCTTTTGCTGGCATTTGCGGTGACCATTAATGTCCAAGCGCAAGAAATTCGGATAGCTTCATCCGTCGCGAGAACTTCCATCGATTCTGTACCAGCTATTGAAAATGGTACTATTGTTCCTCAATTAGGGACCTTTACATTCAGGGAAGTGGGCGATGTGGTGAACATAGTTGGAGCTGTGACAGGACTGGCCAATGGAACATACAACGTGCGTATACACCAGCGAGGAGATATATCCACGTGTGCCGCTACAGGTGACGGCTTCCTAAATAATAATAATCTGGCCTCTTTTACGAGCTCTAATTTAGTATCAGGAGTCATCAATGTAAATACTACGGTTTATGCGCTTCGAGGTGACGACAGCATTCTGGGTCGCTCTGTCGTTGTGCACTCGGCCACGGCGCGCGTGCTGTGTGGACCAATTGGTATACAGAGTCCAGTTACTTCATGGAACTCCGCCGCAATTAGCTCGCCATCATTCTTACTCCTCATCGCAGCAGCACTATTTACTTATTTTAAGTTGTAAAAATATTCTTTGTATTTTGGTTCTATTGTAATTAATCTAACTGATGTTTTAATGTGAGTGTGTATTTTTTTTATTATTAAATTATATGTATATACTAACTGCTGTTTATGTCATGTTTTTAATTTCCTATCATTTTTTTTCTAATAATCATAAAATTACCTATGTAATCAGATCTAAATTAACGAATTGCATCACTGTATTGTACTGTTACTATATTGGGATTGTGTTTCGAAGTGTAAATTATTATAGTAGGTAAATGTATGTTAAACTTTAACAGTAATTCAAATAAAGAGTTTTCTCTTTTCACCATTGTTCTTTGTTTCAAGTGGTTTCGTTTAATGTATAATAGGTAGATACCAAATAAATAGATATTCGGTAAAAACAAATGAAACCGCAACCTAGCAAAGCTCAATTTAGTATCTAAATACACAAAAATTATAAATACCTACTTACTTAAATTACAATAGAGCAAGGTTTTCCCAGCGTAATAGTTAGTACGACCTGAGAGAGGTGTCTCTCTAGGCGCGTGAAGCAGAGAAAAGGAATATTGGGGTAAATTTTTAAAATTTTACCTATTCAACCAAGTCCCAAATTAGGCCCTTGCGAGTTTATTTGATGCAGCAAACTAATATATATATTTTATCGGAATGAGTTTTTTAATATTTTAATCCTTGCTATGTATAAGAATATCTATATATAATCCGAAACAATACAAATATATCATTAATTCTAATTTTTACGTATCCTAGTACATAATACGTATCTAAGATGCCATATACTTAGTACAGTTCACGTTTATACTTATAACTATCATGTTATATACGCAGCATAAACCTGAAGCTGAAAATTTTAATTTGAAGGTATTAATGTATTAATACTAAATTACTTTTTTTACGTAATAATATCATAATCTAATCGTAATTATTTTGGATCCATATCAAAAACTTTAAATAAGCCTACGATGAATTTAATTTTTCAGTTGCTTTTAAGAAGTAATAAAAATGTCAATAATTTGGCGTATTTCTTTTATTTTGTCAATATTTTTCGTTAGTAATGCGACCGAACAGCGACGGGCTAGTGCTCTTTTGGTACCTCGAAATCCGGAATTTATAGAATCTAGTGTAAAAGGCGTTATTGTGTTTGCTGAAACGGACAGTGGTGTACGTATTACTGGTAGTATAACAGGAATGCCACCTGGTAAAAAATACGGCTTTCATGTGCACGAAGTTGGGGATATAACCACTTGCAACACGGCAGCAGCTCACTTTAATCCTGAAAACACCACTCATGGTGATAGAGGCCACGAAGTGCGTCATGTGGGTGACTTGGGAAATGTCGTGTTTAATTTAAGTAACGGCGTTTCTACAGCCACCATTGCTGTAACAGACACTGTTCTTACACTCAGAGGCCGCAACAATATCCTTGGGCGCACGTTAGTTCTTCACGAACAGGAGGACGATTTGGGGTTAGGCGGTCACCCAGATTCGCTGAGCACTGGTAACGCAGGCCCGCGTGTTGCTTGCGGAGTTATTGGAATTGTCTCTCCAGTTACACCGTGGAATTCGGCCGTCACTAGTTCGCCGACAATGTTGCTACTCCTCGTACCGCTCATATTTGCATATTTTAGTTTGTGATGTATTTATCTGTGATTACATTCTATATGTAATATATGTAAATAAGTATTTATACTTAAATCTATTTTAAAGTAGAAGATGTTGTTTTATTAAGAAAATATATTTTGTTTTTTTGTAATAATGATCTTACTAGCGCGCGGATCCTAGGTCTATGATCGTACCATTCCGATTTAGAAATATATTTTTGCTCTAGAGTATCACCCTACATCACATAAAAGTACAGCAGATGAGCAGGTGACTGCTGCGGAGTAAATTTAGTTTTTAACGTTGGTATGTTCATTATAATCTGTATTTGATAACTTTAATAAGTTTTCGTTGTCTTTACGAGTATAATACAATAATCTGTGATAAAAATTGTTTGTCCATGTATATGTATATAAATTTATCTTCCTTTTATCTAAGTAGGAAAGAACAAGCTGTTGCTTAGCCTGAACCTACGTTTAGGTAGATATCTAGGTATAACAATTCATTCCTTTCCAAAATAGACTATGATTGACATTGAATCTACTAATACTCATTACTAAATCCGCTATATCTCTCGCTATGTAGACAATAAATGTCAGCTAATCCGACAATGGTACCTATCTGGAATTTATATACTCAGTTCATCTCCTTATAAGTACCTACCTACTCAATACTAAATAAGTAATTTTAAATAAGTAAATAAACTATGTGTAAATGTAGATTTCAGGAATAGCGATATGATTTTACCTACATAAATTATATGCATTAACAAAAATTTACTTATAGGTATAAGTAATCAATAATATAATAATACCTAAAATATTTTTAGATAATGGTGTACCTATCTATCTATGTTGTGGAATTTTACTTATAAAATATAGATACCTTCTGATAATGAGAAATAGCTATGTTCCAAGTTATAATGTAGGTTTTAGGAATAGATAGATTTTTTCGCTATATCATTTGATAAGTGAGTCACGTAGCCCGCATGACCTGAAGCACAATCAGTATTTAGATAAGTGTGTGCTACATACCTGTTTATTATCTTGCCAGTACTTGGCTAGTTCATGGGCCGGTGGGAACTTGCAACACGAGATCTCCAGCGTGATCTCCATGCATCCATGCCACAGGTAGTTGTAATCTTGCATGCCACCTGTAATTTAATAGTAGGTAATTATAATGGAAATACTGTGCTGTGGCTACGACGTCTTAAAAGAAAACGAGGTAGCTATGAAAATACCAAAGATGCAATATTTGGTAAGTAGTTTTAGTAAGCCCCTTCATAAAAATTTTGAAAACTAGTTACCCATAGAGTTTGTATGTCTTGTCACAAGACTCTTGTGTAGATGACCTAACCAAAAGGAAAAAAGGGAACCCTTATAGGATCACTTTGTATGTATAACTCGCTATACCTAGAAGCTGAGCAGTGGCCAAATAATAAAGAACGACGGGAGCGAAGCCCCGCTCGACATTCAAATTCATAACTACACGAGTACGGTCTTTAGATTTTATCCATTACTTGTGCTTGAAATTGCTTCTTGCCAAATTTCATGATTCTAGCTCAATGGGAAAGTCTATAGGTTTTCACTGTTTGTTATCCGTGTAGTGACGGATTAAGAATACATAATGTCACTACCCCATCTCAACCCGTGGGTGTCGCGACTAAGGGAGTACCTTATGCAGACACGAGCACAGCAAGAAAAGGAAAATTCGAAACAAGCCCTATACCAACTCGTCTGGCCAGCGTATAGTAGGCTAAATTCTCTTCACATTCTTTAGAGGAGACCCGTGTCCAGCAGTGGGACGTTTATGGGTTGAAATGATAAAAAAATGATGATGATCACTTTTTGTGGATAATAAAAAAGTAGATCCAGCATTCTCATTCAACTCTATACATAAACTATCACGCCTTTCTCACCGAAGCGGTAGGCAGAGACGCGTCATACATTTGGTCCGATGTGATAAGGGCGAACGTTTTACCATTAACCGGGCACTTCACTTCACTTCACAAACTTCGGTCTGATACTAAGAATTACAAGACACAAAACTAAATAACATCGAACCTCTTCTTTAGAAGCAGTCGTATACATTCCTGCTGCGCCACATATGCAGTCTCCCTATGATTTTGTTCTTACATATTTTATTTATATATATGTAATGGTTTAAAGTACATAATAAAAAAGTATTGAAAAATATTTTCAATACCTCTTCTTCTTTTATTTTGTGAGTTAATTAGCACCTACATCAATGGTTAGCACACCGAAGTTTGAAAGTAGTCTCACTAGAAAGTAAAATAATAGTACCTTCGTTCAATAGAGACCTCAATGGGATGTAAATACCAACTGCGTGTGTGTTCTTTGGTAAATTTCACAAAACATAACGTGTTCCTTCGGTGTAGAGATGAACTGGTTAGGAAAAGCTGTTATTTCGATTTTCCTTTTCTTGCAGTGCTCTTGTTTGCATAAGGTTACTTACTTCCTTAGTCGCCTTTTACTACACCCACGGGTTGAGATAGGGCAGTGACATTATGTATTCTCAATCAACTACACGAAAAGTGGAGATCGATGTAAAAAGCGATAATCGTAATGTATGTATTTACCTGTAAGTGGATACCAAGCTGCGCCATTGGTGATACCTTGTTCAAACCTAGGCGAGCCGGACTTGCAGGAGACGCCGCGGGACATCTTGGCGTGGTTGTTGGAGTACACCAGCGATAAGTGACGGAACACGTCGTCGTCTGGGGCTATTGACGGCGTGTGAGCGTAGCTTTGGAACACTGCGTTCAGCGGACATGTTTAACAAAATATAATTATTAGTTACGATGTTTTGATAGAAATAACAAACACATACATTAAGCACGCTAGAGGGGCAGGAAGTTACGATTCTTGTCCAAATGCTAAGATTCTAACATAAGTACATCATTCGCTTCTTCTACATCAATATCTTCATACCTGCATGCCAGTATAGATACCTTCCTTAAATTTATATATATATATATATATATATAAGTATATTAGCAAGAACGTAATACGTCACCAGAACACCACACCGATGACCTGCATATTCCTGGTTTGCGTGGAAATAAAGGAGGAGTCGTTATACTATTGCTGACGAGAAAATTGTTTATGATTTAACAATTTATTATTTAGGAAGTTACTTATTTCTGCTAAAATTGGAAAAAATAAACAGTCAATGTACAACATTATATTCACTCAATATAACTAGGTAATCTATATGTACATAAGATTTTTTATAACTACTCCCGCCTGTATCGCAGGAGACTTTACAAAAATACAATAATCGGACACAAAGAACACCCAGACTCGAAATTAAAATCATTCAAATTAAAATTCCATCACTCATGATACTCGACGCAGTGATTTAGAGGCAAGAGGACCATCTAACTGCTACGCCAGCCACAATGACAGTCAATCATCACCATTATCATATCAGCCCAATGAAGTCTACTGCTGAACATAGGCCTCACCTAACTTCCGCCACAGGGAGCGACTTTGTGCTTGCATCTAACGACTACCACTAACCTGACATAATATTTATGACAGTCAATATTACCAGATATCCCTTTATTATTAAATTAGTTAGTTCTTTATAGCAGAAAGTAACCAACGAGACAATCATTAATAAAATTGAACTGTTAAACAATTTGAATACAAGTAATTGGTATTTAATGTAGATAGTTACTGGCACTGGGCGTGTTGTCGAATGGATATGAGGCCACAAGCGCACCGCCGTGCAATGAACCGGAGAGCACGAACTGAATTTTGCTGATCCATTCTTTGACTGCCTCAGTCTCCGGTTGTGGCTGCTTCGTGTTCGCCTTGAAGTAATCAGGAAAGTTTCTGTTCAGGTCGTAGCGCCGTGCATTGTGCCTGCAAAAATATTAGAAAACTAATGTAACGTAGTTCGGCTGATTTGTAATCCTGCTTTGCACCACAGCTCACAGACAGGAAATATAAGAGAAGAAGTTCTGAATAATTTATACTTAATTGGTACCTAAGTATTTTTATAAATTTAAATAAATATATGTACTTATATATCATCTAGATTTGAAAAGCTTTCAGGTAAAACAAACTTTATATTCAACAACATAACATTAGGTACTACAGATTAGATTATGAATTATGTAGCTGTAGCCCACAAACATACAATTACCTGTTAAGTATTTCCTAATATCTATCATCTCTGATGCATTGAACTTTATATTGTAGTGAAAATTTAGGTCACTCACATACTCTCTATTGTGATGCTGTCACTTTTTGTTCACATCATTTTAAATTTACGATTATGACTGTATTGTAGTAAAGCAATGGCATAGTGATCGTAATGATATTATTATGTTTTGCAATTGGCTTGTAGGCGTACGGCCTTGTGTGGCACGCAGTTTTTGAGTTACGATTAATAAATATCTAAAAAATAACTAAGTAAAAGTGCGGTAAGTTAATGGATCAAAGACGGGTAGACAAAAAAGCTGTGGCCCATACCTGCCATACGTGGTGTCACATTGTCCTTCCTTTGAGATGGCGAATCCATCAGGGTTCATGGAAGGCATTAAATGGATCCTAGTATTGTCCAACAGCCATTTGATGTATGGATCAGTGTCATATGATGTCACCAAGTGCTGGAAACATAATACCATACCATACTATATATTTATTTAAAGCATATATTAATATTTTATTTATCTTATGTTCGTTGCGACGAAGATGAAGCATTATATTTACGAGTATGAAGAGTGTTTTGAGAAATAACTGAAGTTAGTGTTTGTTATTTTTAACCCAATTCCCGCGGTGACTGGCCTGTCTTCTGGGTGCTTATGAGTTAGAGCCATTAGAACTACCTATAGGTATTGAATAGGACTTCAGGGACAGCTACTTTTTCTCATCGCTATGCCGTACAGCATATAAGGTAAAGGCACCTATTACGGAGGTATTTCGCAACATTTGAAAGTAAGAAACAAAAATAAGCATTTCTAAGCATTTTTAAAGGTGCAAACAAATTTTATCGTCAAAAGTGGAATTTATATTTTGAATTGCTGTTGAGCCTGTTACTTTTCATGATATTTCTTATTTTAAAAAAATATTTAAATAGTCGGGTCGATTTTCCCTAATACGGACGTAAAATTTTGGTCAGAGCCTATTACGGCGCACATAGGGGTATTTGACCCAAAAAAGCGGTCAAAATTATTTTACTGTCTTATTCTACTTATAAGTCCATAACAGTAATATATATACTATTTTTTTATTTTTACTTAACATAGTTAGGAAAATAGCAAAGAGTGAATCGGAGAGAAACTACTTCTTTAGGAATATGTGTAAAAAAACTATATAAAGCTCAGTAATTTTTTTAATTTCATTTTATAGGGTACCTAATTAGTTAGAGGACGAGTCCCACCCGATTTCATCACCAGAATTATTTTCTTCGACCATCTTATCTTCAGTATTTTGAAGTTCTTCGAATGAGGTGTCAACTTCACTCGGTAGTAACATTTCCATGGCTGCTGCGCTAAATGGCTTTGACCTTTTAGGTGCTTTCGGTCTTATGCTGGTCATGTATGGATCTGAAGTTAAAAGCAACCTGTTTAGAACGTCTTGGTTGCACTGCTGGCGAGAAAACTTTCGCGAGAAGTTTTGGCGAAATTGCCGGAAATGTTTATTCCTCGCCTCAGCTGCTTCTTCCGTCAAGGTTCCGATAGGTAGGTAGGAAGAGGTCCGTGAATCAGTACCTTGTGTACCGTGGGAGTCATAGGGTGCCAGGAGTATACCTCTACATATAATAATGCTATATCCTTGACGACTTTCGCGGCGTCCTTATTGCCGGCCTCTCTAAGTTTCATCTGGGTAGCATATACTAGCTCATTCACTTCATTCTCGTCTTTCAGAGTTTCAATATTTTACGTTTCTTGCTGCGTTCACTCAAGTCATCGAATTTCTTTAATGGACTACCCGGTTTGTTTGATCTTAGGTCAGGAATTTCCACTGAGCCTTGCAACCAATGGTGATTTTTCTTTAAGAAAATATGGTCAGTTCTGCTGACAGCAAGCCACCTGGTCTTCATTTCTGTCTTAATATATGAAAATTGGCAGCGAAACATTTGAATATCTTCAACGGGTAATGACGGTCTGTTAATTATTGCATTCTCCACAATAACCCACTTTTTTGCCAATTCCCTATCTGGGCTCTTCTTTGTCATATAGTATAAATGTTCTTTTGTCCAAATCAGGAGACCAGATCCACCTAAACAAGAAAAAAAACTGTATTAGAAATATGAAGTGAATAATTAACTTGGTTTTGTACAATAATGTTATCAAAGAAAAAAAAAAAAAAATAGAATAGGTAAATTTAGGCAACCAATCTTAATGTATTCTAAAAGAAGGGTAGTTACATTATTATATTTAAAAAAAATATGTGCCCGGAAACTCCCTGAAGTATAACAAAAACTCAATTGTATACATTTATAACACAAAATCTAACGGGTGTGTTTTGCGGTTCAAGAAAACTACTACATCTTCTAATATACTAGCATTACTTTAATATAATGAAGTAATATAGATTGTACATACCTGGTTCAATAATATTCATTATGAGAATAACCACTTTTAAGTCCACCACTTTCTTGAAAGAGTTCAGAACGCGACTTCAAAATCGTTCACTTATTATTTTATTTACGTATTCGCTGCAAGACGCTAAGATGACGACTTACTACAACTAATGCAAGCGAGTGAAAAATATAATGGTGGTAGGTTTTAATTTGTCATATATTGGGGTACCCACATGTAACAACTGTTCCTGGGAATTGTGTACTTTGTATCCATGGACTTTTGACCGCGTTTATGGCTCAAATACCCCTACGTGCGGCGGTAGACGGCTCCTAATACGGAGGGTCAGAAATTATATTCATTTAAGTTCCGTACAAATAATATTTATTAAATGATATAAATGTCTCATTCAGTTTTCATAAAATTTACAAATATAGTATAACCGTGCATTCACACACGCTTTTTAAAAAGAGTTTCAGGTTATTAAAATAAGGTTGATTTTTCTTTTTACGTTCAGTAAAATATGAGATAGTAAACCTACATAACTGATGGCATATAAGTAATATCAGTGCCTCAAGCTTTTAAAATTTATATAGATTTTACATTTTGAAATTGGTACATAGTTACAAAATGATTACATTTTACAAGTTTTAGTAGGGATCCCGAAATATTTTTAGAAATAAATATAGGTAGCCTATGTTACTCGGTAAAGACGTATCTTTCAAACGGTTACGGTTAAAGATTTTTTTAAATCGGTCTCGTAGTTTTGAGTTAAATTGAAAGAAACAAAAAAAAACAAACAAATGTTACATATGAAGTAGTAATTACAAGTTAACAGAAAGCTTGTAACATAAATTTAAAAGTTTTTATCGCTTCTGGTTTTATCAAAAAAACATGCATAAGTATCAAATAAGAATCCACAAAAATAAATAATACTATTTATTTATTTACGAAACCCTAAAACTTATAATTTTATGTTCCATGATGAATAGGGCCGTAATAGGAGATCATAGAACCTAACACAGAGTTACCTGGAAATAACTACCACCGTAATAGGAAAACTACTCGTGTTTTTAATAATCCTAATTCTGACCGTTAAAAATTTCGATAAACAAAAGAGTGTAAATGCTTAATCAAAAGATAACAGTTTTTTGGTTCAGATGTGTAAAACTCAGCCAACAGTTATACAAAATAAATGATTTGTGATAAATTAAAATACACCTTCCTATTTTTACCCCTTCTAAGAAACCAACATTTTGTACTCAACAGTTTTCATATTTAACCAGATTTCTAATTAAAAACACATACCGCAGAATATGGTTTCTAATTTATGAGATTAATAATTATTTCAACTAAACTTGGAACTAAGTCAATAAGTTAATAATTTAAAAGTTATAAACAATTAAACATGCCCAGTACTTTTCCTATTTCAGAGTTATACCACCGAATTAGTAATAGGATACGAATTTTATAGATTAATCCTAATTCGGTGGTTTGTTTTGTCCACCCGCGTAGCTCAGATGGAAGAGCACTGCACACAGAACAAACCACCGAATTAGGATTAATCTATAAAATTCGTATCCTATTACGGCGGTGTTTTATTTCTTATTTTTGGTATAAAACAAGTTGCAAATATAAAACAAGCTATTTAAATAGTTAGTGTAATAGTAAGAAAATGCTATAAATAACACATAAACAAACTTGAACGGCTTATTAATACGAAAAACTTAGTTTCTAAATATTAGTGTACTTACTTTTGTCGTTCCGCGTTTGTATGGAAACCCCTCTTACGTCGATGCCGTTACACAAACTGATTGATCTTGTTGTGTTATCAATGTGCTATACTTGCAAACTTCAGTTATGTCATGAAGTAATAAATTTAGAATAAGTAGGTCCCGTTTTGGTGTACTTAAACTAAGAAAGACAGGAATAAAACTCGAAAATAGAAATACCACCGTAATAGGAGCCGATTTTGACTACCTCCGTAATAGGTGCCTTTACCTTAAGTGTACCTACTTGTGTCTATCGTTGAAACGATAAAAAAATAATGAGAACCTATCTCTGTTCTGTGGTTGAAACTCTCTACGCCGAAATTGCAAAAAGAATTACAGTTACATTTTCTCAGTTTTGTTTATCTTGTTAGTCCAGATGCAATTTTGCTAATAAATCAAAGCCTTTTAGTAATAACTAGATTGATAACTTTTTTATTTATATACAAAACTGACAACTTCACAATTTCACATTCTATAATTATTTATATTTTATAGCTTTTAATTAACTGAACGTATTTAACTAGATAATGGTTATATTGGGTGTGGTATCCACTTTACTTTCTACACCATTTATCAGATTTGCTCTGCACCAACAGGTGCATTAACTAAGTACATACCTAGTAAACAGTTATGCCGGTTAGGAAATGTGAGGTGAGAATGTTGGCTAAACACCGGTTGTAACTAACCTGTATGAGTTGCAGTAGTAGTTCGCGTCCAACAGCTTCGTTTCCGTGAATGTTAGCCACGTACTTGACGTCGGGTTTGCCAATCATGTGCTCGTATGGAGAGGCAGATATCACCATCACCCATAGATCTCGACCTGGTTTATAATCAGTGTTTATTTATTTTTATTTGTTGGTTAAAAGATTTTAAAGAGAGGTATTCGTATTCAATCGAGCTTTAGCAAGCGCTAATTAAGTGGCATGTAGCAATTACTGCTGCCATGCAGTTTCGACTTGAATCAATTAGTTAGAAAACCCGTAAGGAATATTTACGCAGCTTGTTAATGCTTCTTGTCAAATTTCATGATTCTTGGTCAACGGCAAGCACTCTTTGGGCTGACTTTTGCGATCGTTAAAATATGCGACTAAAATGGAGCATAAACTTTGACGGCTGTATCTTTTGATTGCGTTTACTTAGAACTCTGATATTTTTACTGCCCCAAGAGATTGCGAGTATTTGGTATTGATTTCAGCTTGATACCTATTTGCGTTCTTGACAGAGATAGGGACAACGGAGTGATTCTATTAGGGTTCCATTTTTTCCTTTTGAGGTACGAAACCCTAAAAAGTTTATTACAAAGTACACATTCCTGACCTTGAACGGATTTTCCGATGGAGTACAAAGCGGTAAGGGCCGGGTACTTAGCGGAGACAGCTCGCAAGTATCTTGTCATCTGATCATGATCGTGATAACGGAATTCTAATTCTGGTCCGTTCTCCCTGGATTCAACTTCACCTAAGTTTGTAGATACCTCTTCCCCTGTTAGCATAGAAAAATAAATTCATTAAAAAGTCGTTAAGTCGTAAATCATGCATAAATGGTAAGTCAAGTACCAATTTGTCGGTACTTACATGGTAAGCTTTAGTTGTTTGATAATACCATTGTAGATGTAAAGACTGTACCTATCTGGGATATAGTCTCAGATACAGAACTAAAATGGGCTTAGCAGGTGGTGGCATACATGCAAATATTCCGAAAATTTATGAAGTTCTGCTGAGCTTTTTTCCAAATAAACAACCGATTTATTATCAACAAAGAATAAAGATTTTTGCTAAAAACATGGTTACAGGATCTTATATACTTAGTTGTAAATAGTACATCATGTTTTACCGCATAATATTACGGTATGCAAAAATTTTGCAGTATTATTGCAATAAAATATAGAAAAACTATCAACTTTAGAAATACACCGTGGTGTTTAGGTTGTTATCGGCTACGTGGGATAAATATCCGTTGTTACCCGTTGTTTTACATCAGTAATCACACCCACATTTCGTCGACTATGTATGATTCCATGCTTTCATGGTGCCTACAGCCTACAACCTCTAGCCTGGGCATATTCCCAGACATAGGTTTGATACTGACAATTTGAAGACAAAAACCTAATATCAATTTGCCCGTCCGACCAAGGTACCCTTGCACAACAGTCTTAAACTTCTTTCACGGGACCACCGAGGTAGTCAACATTTTAAAGATAAAGCATCATAATTTAGATATTTTATTTTAGATTATAACTAAGTTAGTTTTCTAATAATATTTTTTTTTTTAATAAAAATGTATATGTTGCAGTGGCTTAATATCTTACCTGCATTAAAGTTGGGGAGTGACTGTGACCGCGCCTTGACCAAACAGGTCATTAAAAGGAAAATGCGAGTCATACTCGCTTTCGCAGCACCAGCCATCTGCAAATAATATTATTTAATTAGGTATTAATTAGGTAAACAAGATTTGTCTTTAAATTGCGCATCCTTCCTGAGGGAGGATACCTGACACACCCTTCACACTAAACAAGATAGTGCCTTTTGTAAACAGGCATGCTGCTCGCTCAATAACTGGTTAACGCTCAATAGTTGCATGATATGCATCATCAGACTCAACCCTTCAAACCCCTTCGCTTTCCTACATTACTACCACCAGCAGGAACCCAACACTATTGCTGGCTGCGCTGATCTGTAGGTACTTCTCTAGACTTACTACCCTCTGTGCACTACCTGCCTTAGCTAGACATATAACATTAGGTAACTATAGTCCTTTGTAGAATGGTTTCTCATAGTGAATTAGCATAGCTTATTGAGGGCAAGGAAAATCACAGTCTAAACTATTCTAAGCTGTCTATCGAAGTGTACTAGCAACGGCTACGCCGCGCCGCTTGTTATCATTAGCTGGTCCACAGGCTTGACTGTCACTTCAAGCAAGCAAATAGAATAGATACGAAACGGTAAAATATTTATAATAGTTCATGATCTATCTACATGAGAAAATCTGTAGAATAATGAGGATGGGAATAACGCTTTCTTTTTAATATTATGTATGAGAGTAATGTTTGGGCGCGCGAGCACCAGCTATGGTCGACGGTCGTGCGGGCGGACGCCGCAACCGGTCCTTGGCTTGAAGGTCACTGGGTCAGTGGACCGACCTTAGCTTCTCAATGATTTTATGTGTGATACGAATTCCAAACTCACTTTTACGAACTAAACTTAACGGAATTGAAAGTATTTTCGGTTGCAGTTCTTACCTCGCTGAGAATTTGATATCTGTTATGACACTAAGGATTTATTTGTTAGTTTAAACTTCTCTTCTCACTCGGAAAAGCATTTATCAAAGCGCATAAATAATTAATTATACATACTTTTACATAGGTACTTCACAACAAGGCTGGCATAAAATTACGCTACGGCCAATTGGAGCTGAGCAGTGGCCAAATAAAAAACGACGTGATAGAAGCCCCAGGCAACAGCTAGTATATTATTATAAACCGTTACTCCTGTGCAAAGACATAAAAACTATCTCGGTTCTATGGACATAGTAAACATCCTATTGCCTTATCTTAGCTGCTTGCAATACCTACATAATTGGTAGATAAATGATACAAGCGAAACCATGAGCTGAAGCTCAGTATGTAATTTAATAACGCAGTATTTCATACTTCAACTTATCCTATTATGATTTATCACCATATAAAACGGATTACGTGAAAAATATCATAATGCTTGTGCAATAACCGAACAACATTAGTCGCGGCTTTTATTAATACACTAACAATGAGTTTACCTGCAGCTATACTAGCTATAGGTACTATAAAGCTGAAGAGCTGTTTGTTTGGTGGAACGCTAGGATCTCAGGAACTGCAAGTCCGATGCAATTGTTTTTTGTGCTGGATAGCCAATTTAAGGAATGTTATATACTATCTATATAATATCACGCTTCAGCCAATAGGATCTGAGCAGTGGCCAAATAAAGAACAATGGGAGCGAAGCCTAGTGCGACTTCTAGTTTAGACATACATCTTCTTCTTATCGGGTGGACTTGAGGCAGAGCCTGATGTTGGATTATACCAAGGC
This sequence comes from Laspeyria flexula, assembly GCA_905147015.1. Classification (NCBI taxonomy): domain Eukaryota; kingdom Metazoa; phylum Arthropoda; class Insecta; order Lepidoptera; family Erebidae; genus Laspeyria; species Laspeyria flexula. The sequence continues at coordinate 9,461,323 of LR989962.1, read as the reverse complement.
GCCCAGAGGGTGTCCAACTTGACTTAATCAAAACTTTCCGAAGCAGAGACGCTCGGGAATGAAAATGATACAAACGCTCACCCATTTATGGACAGATCATGCCGAACGTTAACCTAAGATGATTCGAACGAACATGTTTGTACATTACAACATACTTATTATTTTTCTTCGATTGTGTAGTCAGAGATGAATCTCTGATGAATTACACCCCCAATTCGTTAGCTATGTTTGGTTGGCATGTATTAGGAGATGAATCTTTTGTCATCAACTGGGTACATTTTACCAGACACAAGGCTAATATTGAAAAAAAAAACATAACATAACATAGCATCGCGCCTTTTTCCCCGAAGGGGTAGGCAGAGGTGTTTCACACCCACATTTCGCAAGCTATGTTTGGTCCCATGAAATAGGGGGCGAGCCTATTGTCAACAACCGGAAACATTTCAATTTCGAAAAATCTTAATACTGGAATTTCATGACAGAAAAGCCCAATACCATTTTCACCCGACCCGAGAATCGAACTCGGGACTTCTTGCACAGCAGTCGTATACAATTCCCGCAGCGCCACCGAGGCAGTTAAAAAAAATACAGAAAAAAATAATCAGATACAAATACAGAAAATCCCAATGCCATTTTTTCTAGACCCGGTATCAAATAGTATCAGGTATCAGTATGTATAGTTAATGCTATTAATCTTAGATATAAAATCTTTCTTACCAGTTAAAGTACTTAAGAGTTACATTAAGGCATAATATGAAACCTTATGTTGCGACTTTGTCCAACGGTCACAGCATCATTCTGAAACTATTGAGGCTAATAATTTGAAATTTGGAAGTTTTGTTTTTATATCATTAGAAAAGGCTTATTTGCCCAGTTCAAAACGTCTTTTATTGATTCATATCCTGTCTATCCAAAATATGACTCTTGAAATAAATCTTGTTACTTCGCGAGTGGGCTTACGCAAAAAATCTATTAGGGTTTCATTAGAAAATAAAAACGATCAAGAAGAAGCCCACAAAACTTAGTGAATGAATAGACTTTTAGATTGGTTACCTAACATTTGCGAGATGGGCTGAGAATAATTATATCAAATAATTTTAGGAAGGCAATGCTGCACCCTGTCATCCCAATCACCCCATCACGATGCAATCATATTATGAACCAGTTTCGAATAGCTGCTGTATTATTTCGTTTTGTTTTTTCGTAAGTATCTATTTACAAAAAATAAAATTGAGGTATCTGTTTGTAATATCAAAACAGCTTTTTAGAGTTGGCTTGTAACAAAAACAAGCTTTGCAATTTTTTTCTATCTGTTATTTTGAGGTAAACTCCGAAACTACTGAACCGATTTCAGCAGGAATTTTACTGATGTATAACTAATGTCACAAGGAGTAACACTTTCATTTTGGAAAAAATATCAAATTTTATTCATTACATTTTTTATTTAATTTGATATTTTTTCCAAAATTATAAAGAGTATGGAATCGCACGCGAACGAAGTCGCAGTTACAAACCGTATTCAATAAAATAAATAAGAGAAACTGAAGGAAATCATCGCATCTCACTGATGTGCACTTAATCAAATATCAAAATTGTTTCTTTTTAGGTTCGTAGTATCTTACGTGGAGTATAATTATAGTGAACATATAAAGTATTTATGCTTGGCCTTGGTCATTCAATTTGTATTTGACAGCTTTCTCATATCATTGTTTATATACAAACACGAGTGGTAAGTATCACAGAACAAAGAAAGAGGATAAATAGTATGACGATATCCAGTCACATGATGGAATAAGGGAGCATTTTAACTCATACCATCCAATAAAGTTTTCAGTCTAATTCTAAACGTAGGCGTATCGTAATCGTTGTAAGTATTATCTCACACCTAGTATATTAAATAATACTTTTGTTGTTTATCTAGTCTAATTTACTTTACTTCATTTGCTCTCACTCTAGTTACAAGAAAAAAAACCTCTTTCAGCTTTCAGGTCCACACCAGGTGATGCTCTAAATGTACTACTTAATCTTGCTCCACTTCACCTCCACGTGCAAAAAGAAGCAAGCACCTGCATTTACCGACTTTGTACACAATCTAATACTAGGTGGATGTCACAAACACTTAACAAGTTAAAAGAGTCGGTTTTCGCTCACAACATTCTAAAAATGCCAGCAGATGGCATGCATACAGAAACCAACTTTACCAAACTATTCCAAGTTGAAATACCTGAAAGGGAAGACTGGCTTAACAACCAACTAACCCAAAAAAAAGGCAGTCATATTTGGTTTACGGACGGTTCCAAAATTGGACCTGATGTAGGTTGTGGGGTTTTCGGTCTGAGGCCCAAACTCAATCTCAGTGTCAGCATGGGTAGACAAGCCTCAATCTTTCAGGCAGAGGTCTACGCCATAACCAAATGTGTTGAGATCAGTCTGGAGCGAAAACTAAAAAACCAAACAATCTACATCAACTCTGACAGCCAAGCAGCACTACTGGCTATAAATTCCCTCGAATTCAACTCTAAACTAGTAAAAGATTGCGTAAGGAACTTAAATGTCCTGGGGGAATCAAACAGAGTCACAATTCGATGGGTCCCGGGTCACTCGGGAATAGACGGAAATGAAAAGGCGGACGCACTGGCCAGAAATGGCGCAGACCACCTGATGAGAGGGCCAGAACCATTCTGTGGTATCTCTAAACAGAGGGCCCTGACCCTTTTCAACGAAATGTGCCAAACAAAAGCGCAAAGAGTATGGCAATCCGCTCCAGGACAAAGCCACTCTAAAGCGCTTATTAAAGGACACGACAGAAAACGTACCCAAGAGCTGCTACAACTCAATAGGTACAAGGTCTCGGCGGTGACAAGAATCCTCACCGGCCACTGCAAGCTAAACTACCACATGTTTAAACTTAACCTGAGTCAGTCCAAAATGTGCAGATTTTGCCTAGAGTCAGAGGAAACTGCCATACATGTTCTCTGCTCATGTGGACCACTCATGCACAAAAGAAGTATCCATTTAGGACAACACCTGGTGCAGCCTGATGACATACAAGATCTCTCTGTTCAGAAACTCTGGAGGTTCCTAGCCTCGACAGGACTAAACAGAGAACTATAATACAACAAGGGCGCTACAAAAGATCAATCCTGGTCGAGGTAGTAAAAGGGGCTGATGGCTCCAAGCCCGATGAATAATAATAATAATAATAAAGAAAAAAACCTAGTTTCTCAGGTTCAGGACAGGTTCCCAGTGTCTAGTTTGTTCAGTCGACTGTGTATGAATATATATATACCCATTCATACACATGGGTATGTTTTCGCTATTGTTGCAGTACCTAGGCTGTGTCCTTATTTTGGTACAGGCACAATTACATAATGGTAGATGTTAAATGGTTGTAATCAATAAATCCCCACCACTTTTACATTTTAGATATATACAAAAATATATTTTCAACCATTACGTAATTTTATAAACACAAAAAAAAATTTCAAAAGCATGTTCCAGACGGATGAAATCTTAAGATGTAATCATGAGATACCATCCATCTGGACAGCAGAAGTAATCCAAATCCATACATATTATAAAAGGCTTTGTCCTGACTGACTGACTGACTGACAGACAACGCACAGCCTAAACCGCTGGTCGTAGCGACGTGAAATTTGGAGGGTGTGTTTGTCCTAATGTCTAGAGGTGTAATAAGAAAGGGTTTTTTTAAAATTCAACCCCTAAGGGGGTGAAAAGGGATAAAAACGATTGTATGAAACTTCTTTGTTTTTTAACTTATAGATTTGAAAATTTGTTTTGGGGTACTACTACCAAAATAAAAAATACCCTCATCAATATTTTTGACAAGGGTGGCTTTGGAAGGGTGAAATTGGGGATGAAACGTTGTATGAAAAGATCTTTGTTTTAGTTAACGTTTTGCAAATTAGTATCGGGATGGAAACTTAAAATGTTGTTTTTAATATTTTTGATAGGGATGGGCAGTTAAGAAGTGAGTCGATGGGTTATTTTTGGTGTTTGAAAAACTTATCCTAAGGTATGAAATAGGTGTGAAAATGATTAGAAATTGATATGGATGTCGTTTTCAAGGTTTTCAAGGATGCTGATTACGAAAATGTTATCTAACTATATAGACGTAAAATGAAATTCAACTCCTGTAGTGGGGTGTTGTGGAATTCATGAATTGCACTTAAAACAAAGATCTATGTAATATCGAAATCTACGCGGACAAAGTCGCGGGCAAAAGCTAGTTGTATATATAATATAATACACGGCTGGAAGCCAGGTTTCCTCCAAGATCACCTCTGTTAGAATGCAAGAATACATTCGTGTGGCCACACGCTTTAGATTCAAAAACTCGGGAGGACAAAGTAAATTCCTAATACGCTGTTTTTTGTTACTTTTTCTGTAGGTACATAATAAAAAAATAATAAACTGACAAAAAATAAAATATTATGTAATGTAGATATATACAGGTAAAAACCTAGTGTAACTAGTTTTATATTTAGTTATTATGATAGGTAGGTAGTATACCTTCCTGCTTTTTGATTAGGTTTTTACCTGTCCAGTATATATTTATAATAAAAAAATTATAAGTAAGTAGTTAATTGTGTCACGCAGGTAGGTAGCTTTTGGAATAACCTGAGTAGGTAGGTTAATTTGCTTACTTGAATACTATGACTGTATATCGTCACCTTTTTATATTTAATTTGTTTATCTTTCCTTAAGTTACGTATTAAGTATATAGGTATCTTAGATCTAAATCTCGTAGCTGCTAAGAATAGTTTTAGCGCTGAATACAAAAACTTACTTAAAATAATCTTTATTTTGCTTTTCATAGTTGTATGGTAATGTGGCTAAGTACGTGTCAGACCTAGTTTAGGGTTCCGTAAGTAGTTACATTTTTCCAGAACACTGTTGTTATATTCCCAAAAATAAATAATTAACTGTCAGGAGGGACACTAATCTTCAACGAACTATATACTCAATAGCATCATACTCAATAAGCAAGTCTATTCTCTAATTGCAAATTACCCCTGTGCTACTACAATATTTTGAATGATAAACATTTCAAGCAAAAAACATGATCCTATTGGTTGGGGGTATCCTACGTATTGTGGGTGTCCTAAAAGCCACGTAGGTCAATTTCTCGACCTAATTTTTATGTTCAGAGCAATTTTCATAAGGCAAAATACAACTTTCTGCCTATATGTACGTATGTACTAAGAACCGATGATCTAAGCTGTGAACAGAAAAAGATACAGATGGACAAGGATGATCAAACTTGGCGAAACCAGTGAAACTATACATTGTGGACTCTAAATCTTGCAGTGACTCTGACTCTCGTATAATGTTCTGATGTGTGGTTGCATGGCTTTCGCATGCAGTTACATTAAATTAACCTAAGTATCAGATAAGAGCACTGCTAGAAAAGGAAAATTCGAAACAAACCCTATACCAACCCGTCTGGCCAGCGTGGTATAGTAGGCTAAACCCCCTCCAGATTCTCTGGAGGAGATCCGTGCCCAGCAGTGGGACCTTTATTGTTTCAAAAGATGATGATGGTGATGATCAAATTACAATGATTATGACATTTTCACAGCGAATCCTCAGTTTGCTTAGCTGTATACATAAGGATAGATGTTTCTTCCTAGGTTTCTAATGTGTTTAGATGTCGATGCCACTATTAGTTTAACCAGTAACAGTTTATGGAATTTTATTATCCTTTTAAGTAAGTAAACAGATCGTGTGTCATACTCATTCATAAAATAACAACGGTTTTTTTACAGCTGCTTTCCTTTGCCACGGCATGCGGCATGCGGGCGGCTTGCGGCACCTTAACCCTGTTGTCGATGTTTCGCTCAATGAATTACTTTCCATTTCTAATGTCACTACGAGTAGTACAAGTTCAAACAATTCTTAACTACACCTACACCTGAATCAATAAAGCAAACAAGTAATTTTTATTGGTTTTGTAACATTTTTTCATTTAAAACTAACTTCTATGCAAGTTAGTGGGTAGCATTTTATTTTAGACAAGCTCTGCTCTCACCTTGACCTCATTAAAAGTCAAATGTCTAGTTTAAGCGCCGCTAAATCTATGCTTAAACGTGCTTTAATTTAGTCATAATAATCTCGAATAAATTATTTCTGATAAGTTTTCTGCGTACGGTATGTTGTTCTACTTTGCGAACCGGACTGTTTTTTTTAGAAAAAAGCTAAGGAAAATAATATATAGTATCACTTTATCACATAATGTAGCGGCAAATGACAAGAAAAGTATAACACGATATAAGTTTCATGGTGAACTTTCCATGTCAGTAATGTATGCCACCCAATATATTAATATTCAAGTGCCTGACATATCGGCAGGCATTATCAAAATGTGAAACTACATTGATGCACCTTGCATCGCAAATCAGCAAACAATGCAGCATTCTTTTTTCTTATGTGAAAGTTTGAATCTAATGCGATTTAAATAGGTAGGAATGGCGATTGAAATATGATGATATTACTGATGATATGAGATGATACTGATGGTACTGATGGTACACAGAAGGTATATTGTTATACTGTCTCACTTATTTTTGTCACTGAACTTATAGTAAGTCCTCATCACAGTCCTTACTTTGTTTTTGAGCAATGGAATAATCTGTTGGCTGTTAAGTCAATGAAGTACAAAACGATGAGTTATTTGATCTTCCATTAAAAACGGTCTGATAAAATAGAGTAGTTGTAGTTACTAGGATATAGATTGTAATCTAAACACCATGATAGATTTACTAGGTTATACTATCTATTATTAAGTTGTGGAACCTACATAGTTAGTCTCTAACCCATAATAACAATGGCGTTGATGTTTTTCCCTAAGTTATACAACTAGTTAGGCAAGAACTTAAGCATGTATTTCCCAGTATATTTTCCTCATCGTAAAAACTCTACTTAATACAACAAATGAACTTATTTAAGAAATAATTATAAAATGGAACAGTTATTTATAAAAATATATAATAAAACATGTTCTTACCTTGTTTCCGGACTACTAATGTTGTTTATTAAAATAAACAATTACAGGTTAATCATTTATTTTGATTCAGTTTACACTCGACAACTTATGAGATCGCGGAAAACTGTCTGTGGTAGGATGTTACGTACAGTGCTTGCAGACGAGCGGTCTCCGCTCGACTGGCAACCGTTGGTGGTTCAGTGTTCGGCGTGTCACGCCGTCATCTGCGTCATCCAACACGACACACAACCGGAAAGTGCTTTCTCTCCTAACTATGTTTGTAAAACTGCTCCTAATTCCTTGCAGTAAGGTCTAAATCATGTTCTTACGAACGAGCGATGTTCATCCAATTATTAGAAGTTGTACTTTCCACTCTAGCAGTTACACTATAGAAGCGAGTTTGTAAAAGACCTGGGTGTCGTGCAGTGACGTAGTCTAAGTATTCCTCTCTCATCTCATCTGGCACTTTTCCCGCAGATATAGTTTCTCAACTGCCTACCCGATATTTAATATGTATTATGTACATTATCAACAGCGGGAAAATTCATAATGAAACTTAATATTTAATGTAATTTAACAAAGTATTATTTCTTACGGAGAGAAGTTCAATAACTTGGGGTCATCCATGCACTTTCATCTTTATTACATATGTTTACTTACCTATTGTAAGTATATCGACTATTCAGGCGAAGCAAGACTATGTAGGTATGTACCTACAAACCTAGTATACAATTTAATTTACCTCACCCGCGACTAAACTAATCAATTTTTTTTAAGAATTATTTTATCCTGGCTATCTAACAAATAACACACACAACATAAACATGGTAACGTCGGTTATTAATGACATCCTTATTTTCATTGTTTGTGTAATTTCTTTTTGTTCCTATTTTTGTATTTTTTGCAAATTTCGCTTGATATTAGCCAAATTGTGTTAATAATTCAAACTTAGGTAGGTAGTAACAAACAAAATTAATTCGGTTCTTAAAAAGGGGTTCTTAAAAAATCTTGGAAGTAGGTATTATGTTCTCGTATTCATTTAAAGTTGTCCCGTTTGCCTGTATACCTGGCATAACTACCACGGAAGATGTAATTAATCATTTATTTAAATTTAGGTTTCAAATTGCCCTCGACTCGTTCTAACTTTGGCCAATGATCGCAAAACCTATAAATAAAGCTCGAACGAATATTAAATTTAGTCGCTGACGTCATGATTTCTATACGTATAGGGCTTTTCAGAAATAGCATACGCGAGCCCTTATGGGAAATTAATACGGGTCTGGGATATTGGATCTTCGTACCATGACCTTTCGTGTGATAAATTGATAATTTAAAGGCGAGAGAGGGTATGTGTGAAAGATGTAAGATTCTGTTAACAAATTTGTCTACGAAATAAATTGTAATAGGTAGTTTTTATTATTATTTAAATAAAAACTTCTAAAATTGAATTAAAAATAAAGGATAGGAAATATTAGAATATATTAATAAAAAAATTATGCATTGTGGGTAGGGAAAATAGAAATTCAATTGAATATTTACAAGCTTTTTTCAATTTAGGTTGATATTTTATGTATAATATAATTTGATTATTGTATTTTTAAAACCGAAAAAAATCAGTCAATTTTACTACTGCATATGCGTACCAAGAAGAGATTTTTTTTAATAATTTTATTTTTATAGATCCAACACCAAAACAAACAAGTTCACAATATGTCTTAACTAAATAACTAATTACATGATAATTTATTTTAAACGCACACGCAGGCCACAGTTTACTATAATACCTAGGTACTAATTTAAGAGAGACCAGTCTAAAACATACACACATGCATTTTTCACACACTATAGTTTGACACAAATAGCTGTGCAATGAACTGTAGTGGAACTACATGATATCCTATTGATATAATGTTTTGATAGCATCTTAAGTACAGTATGGTGCCCTCCTTGTGACGTCATTACTGTACAGAAAGCCCATATAATATTCGCCAAGTCTCACCAAGACTTTCATATTTACGCCGCTTAAGGCACTCTGCAGAATTGGCAGCGGAACCCGCTTTATTACCAGTCAGTGAAAGATGAGATACCGCCAATGTGTTAACGCAAGTAGCATCCCACACCAAGGGCTCACCTATCTTCCACTGAACGAGAGTAATGCCGTGGGATCTCTTACCATCGCTACGCACACACCAGGCCGTTTTTTTGAGGAAGATCGTCAGATGTAATAGTATTGGATCTCCACGTATCAATGGCTTTCGAAATAAAAGGGATGTTTACGTGTTAAATGAATGAGATGTAGATAAAATTTTATAGGACAGGAAACTTTTGCTGCTAAAGTTATCGATTAATAATATAATAATAATATTCTATTACATTCACACAGCGTCATCTAGTCTCAAAGTAAGCAATTATACTTGCTTGACTGTGTTATGGGTACTAAACAACTGATATACTACTTAAATACATTTTTTTTGTAAATACATGCATATTATAGATAAATTACACCCATACACAGAACAAACCTTTATGCTCATTACACAAAGATTTGTCCTGGGTGGGGATCGAACCCACAACCTCCGGCTTAGCAGTCAGTGTCACTAACCACTAGACCAACAGTCGGGCCAGTCGATTGCCTATTAATAGGCTGTTAATACTAGACTAGACTAGATGGCGCTGTGTATGAATGTCCAAAACATTATTATTATTATATCGGTTGTCATAACTATACCTCGAAAACTAGTGTGGATAGTATCGGAATTTTACAATACTATCGATACTATCGATAGTTACCCAAAGCTCAATAGTATTGTGTTTGAAAAAAACAAAGTCCCCAAATATACAAATTCCTCCAATTAGGTACTCAAATCACTATCCGCACACAAACTTTTGTTGTGCTTCCTTTTTTCTCAACACCATAACTTTCGTCTTATTTACGTTGACTGTCATTCCTTTATTTTCAAAGGCATTTTAGTCCAATAAAATTATTGTCTAAAAAGGATAAAAATAAATGTTGTAAGGATTATTACTAACCCATTTTAAAAAATCAGGTACTGATAAAGATCATCATTCAAGAGTAAAGAGTATCATTAATTATTACATTGCGTAGGTTAACTTACAAAGGTTTGAATCCATCACAATGCTATTGATCTTTGAGTAAATATCGGTGTAGCAAAACTATCGATATTAAAGATAGTACCGACAGTGATTGCAGTAAATCGCACCTAAATAGTGATAGAATTGAATAGTAAATTTATTCAAGTGACCAAGACTTATGAGTAGTGATATTATCGATTTAATCGATAATATTGCACTCCATAAATCTTTAACCCAATTTCTTCGATAGATAATATCGTATATTAATATTAATAAATATTGTAAAATTCCAATACTATCGATAGCCCTAACGATAAAATGTGACTATTTTACGAGGTCAACTATCGATACATCATTATATCGATAGTTATGCAACACTAAGTTGTTCTATTGTTATATTGTCATGTTTGACAGCATTTAAAGGACAGTGTCGCCCTCCTTGGACGATTACTGATTATATCAAGTAACTTACCAATATGTGAATTTCACTTTGTGGAATTTATATGTATCAAGTCAAGTGACTTACCATCTGCTAGCGGTGAACGAAAACATCGTGAGGCAACCCATAAACGCTAGAATAAATTCTATGTGTATGTCTGATCTCCCAACTACTACTACTAGGAAGGACAGTGCGTGCGGATTATGGCCTAAGCCCTCTCAGCTCTCGTAAACCAGCACAAAAATGAAATTCACAAGTAAATTACCGCATATTGACAGTTTCACTGCTGAACTGCCTCGGTGACGCAGCGGATAGTGTATATGACTGCTGTGCAAGAAGTCCCGGGTTTGATTCCCAGGACGAGTGAAAATGGTATTGGGCTTTTCCATCATGAAATACCTACCAGTATTGAGATTTTTCCGGAGTTTGGTAAACAAATGTTCCCGGTTGATGATTATTCCCCCTATTTTTGCCCCCAATTTCATGGGACCAAACATGGCGAAATTTGGATGTGATACACCTCTGCCTATCCCTTTGGGGAAAAAGACGTGATGCTATGTTATGTTATGACAGTTTTAAAAAAATCTCATTTTCATAATACTTATACTATCACTATCACTTCATTCGTTAATATTTAATGCCCGCCGTCGAGCTGCCGGTAGTTGATTGTAATTATGGCATGACGGCGTAGTGACGCGGCGTGGGTAGTTCCGAGGCTATTACGAACTATTGGCTGTTGTTTAGTCCACCGTGCTTCACTGATTCTTACGCCCGATAACATTTGATGATAAACATTGTGAAATTACCTAAGTATTTTTAGGACGCCGTACCTTAAAAGACAAAAAAACTGAACCCTTATAGGATCACTCCGTTGTCCGTCTGTCTGTCTGACTGTCAAAACCCAAGAACCCATCTCAGAATCACGTAGAGGTATCAAGCTGAAAATAATACCAAATACTCTGGTCTAATCCCTTGTAGCAATGTAAATAGTTCTTCTAAGTAAGCAGAATCAGAAGATACAGCCGTTCAAAAGTTCTATTTTTGTCTATTTTGCTTACTTCTGGTAATTGCTGCAAGTAACATGCACTTAAATTTTGCAAGAAGCAATATCAAGTTGCACAAGTATTAAAGGAAAAATCCGAAAACCATTAATTTGTAGTCACATTAATGCAATATATTTGAGGGGTTATCTAATGATACGTACTCGTAGTCTCGTAACAGTTTTATGCTAGACTGATGTTACATAAAGATTATACACTTACCTACATATACGTGAATATTTATTCGAACTTACAGCTATCCCGTTACTTACCGATATCTTACATTTCAATCACTCGATACATTTCAGTAACTCGATCGTCAAGATAATTGACAAAAATGGAAGGTAAACGGCTGTATCTTCAGACAACAACGGAGTGATCCTATAAGGGTACCGTTTTTTCTTTTGAGGTACGGAACCTAATACTCTCGTGTCGGATATTTGAATATCAAAAATGCTGTTGTTCTTTCATAATCACCAACACGATCATCATACCAAGAAGAAAGGCTGGAATAATATGAGGAAACATCAATATGAGGACAAGTATATAGCCGTTTACTTGTAGATATACAAATAAATAAAATTGAAGTCTGTTTTGATTATCAAAATAACAGCTTTTGAGATTATGCTTAAAAAAGTCTTTACCTAGTTATAACAAAAACACACAATTTTTAAAATTTGTATCTCAGATAGACATAAGTACCTATTTATTTGCTCCGAAACGATTGAACCGATTTCAACAGGTCTTTGACTGGCACATTGCTGTCACAAGGTGTACTTACTTACACCTTATGACATTAGCAATCTGCCAGTCAAAAAGTGTCCCAAAATCAAAGTAGCCTTACTTGGAAAAATTTTAGAGTTCCGTGAAAAAATATTAGGGTTTAGGGTCAAGGTGTACCAAAGGGGGTGCAATAAAAAACACATATTTTTTTCTCAAAATAACGAAAAATATAGGTTTAAAAAAAAAGACAGACGCCTCAAAAAGAAAAAAAAAATTGCACATGTATAGATCGCCGGCTATACTTCAGGGTGGTTTAAAAAAAAATAACTCTAACCTAACCAGTCCGAGTCGGATTACTGTGAATGGATATGGGGAGGTGTTAAGTTGAGTAATCGCACATAGGTCGCCGGAGCCCCGCTTCGCGGGGATCCTATTTCTTGGTGGTTTAAAAAACAAAATAACCCTAACCTAACCAGTCCGAGTGGGATTGCTCTTATTCGGGGGTGTTAAGTTTAGCACATTGGTCGCCGGAGCACGACTGCCCTCGCCGCGCCGTTAGCGCAGATTTCCACCTATACTTTCTGCTTACCATGCATTACTTACTGCTTACCATGGTATGGTTGCATCAGTATTAAGAGACGGTATTATCTTCTCATAAAGATAATGCATTTAAGATCTTATAAGGGTTCCGTTTTTTCCTTTTGAGATACGACCCTAAAATAGTTCAGCAGTTGGTCCACTATTGGGCTGTTTTTCTTTTAATTGTTGGTCATGTCAAATTTTGATCTATCAGACAGAGCAGCACCATGATTACCTAGGAAGATTAACAAAAATTCTGATGTTCACTACGAATAAACGACATTATTGGGTGCCGATATAGTCACAATCTTGATTGATTGATCAAAGATGTTAGTCATAATCTACAAGATTTCCTATAATGTTTGAGACGAACGGATCTGGCACAACATCTATTGAAATTTTATCGAAGATCATCCCAACTCATAAGCACTGCCTATTTCTTAACTTCCATTACTTTGTAATTGAATGAAAGGTTAAAATAAAAGCTACGTAAACATTTTTGGCGACAATTGTCTGGTGGATAATAAAAATGCTTAGAAAGTCATATCAAATAAACCTGGTACACGGTAACCTTGACACAAATTCTCTGCAGCGTTCGACTTTAACCTTATTCCTGGCAAAATATGTAGGTATGGATATTCGTTATATGCCTACTTACTCATTTACTAACTCAGTGTAGACACCGAACTAGTCTAACTATAGATTTATTTTGGCATTAACCTCTACTCACAGTAGGTACTATTTATGGCACTACGAGCAGAAATATGAATGTGCAATGCATAATGAAATCATTCTCAATTTCTGCAGATTTGGTTTTGTGGTAAACACGAGTTCTAAGGTTTTCTCTTATTACAATTATTATTTCAATTATATTTTTATTATTTTTTACTCCATAATAGGTAAGTAATTCAGTACCTCATCATCGTCATCAGTTCAACCTATAAACGTCCCACTGCTGGGCACGGGTCTCCTCCTAATATCGTGAAGGGAATTTAGCCTACTACACCACGCTGGCTTGACGGGTTTATGGGTTTCTTTCGAATTTTCATTTTCTCGGAGTGCTCTCTTGTCTGCTTATAGTTACTCTCCTAGACGACACACACACCCACGGGTAGAAATGGGGTAATGATATTATGTATTTTTAATCTGTCACTACACGGAATGTTTAAATTGCCGCTAATCTAATGCGAAAATTACCAGATGAATTGTATCAAAGCATTCGTTGTTTTTACCCGACTGCCAAAAAGGAGGGTAATGTTTTTTTATTACTAAAAACAATGAACTAAAAAAGCGTTATGTAGTTTTGAGGTTCTCTTGGGTTAACAATTCCAAACACTGGCAGTCAAGAACAAATCGTGACGATCAAACATTAAATTTAATGACTGAAGATATTTTAAAATAATTTTCGGAATTCGTACTTAAATAATAAAATAAGTCAAAATGCGGAACGCCTTAGATATCGTCTCACTTCGGTGGTTTAAAATAAACTTAGTGTTTTATTACAGGCACTTAGGTATGTTTAATCAACTTTTACATTTTATTATAAATATTCACTAGAAATATTTCGTGCAGTGATGGATTAAGAATACTTAATGTCACTGCCCCATTTCTACCTGGGAGTGTCGTAAACTAAGGGCCTTAGGCAGACAAGAGCACTGTGAGAAAGGAAATTGTAACAACCCGTCTGGCCAGCGTGGTATTGGTGGGCTAAATTTCTTTCACAATATTTGAAGGCGACCCGTGCCTAGTAGTGGGACGTATAAACGTGATTTCAACATGATGATGATGATTTACTTACTAGAAATTAGCATAATTATTTAGGTAAAAAAAAGTTGTAAAGGTGACGGTAAGATTTTAGCACCCGTTTAGGTTTCTGAATCGTGCTTAGGAATATAATAAAACTAACTTAATAGTAAATAGATTTGTCGAAACTTTTAAAGCTCTAAAACGTACATTAGCATAGAAAAACTATAGCGTTGATAATGTGTATATACTCGTATATTTTAGAATTGCTAACAAAATACGATTTTACAGCTGATACCTACATTTTAGTTTAATAATTATCATAATTATAATAAATTTTGTTTGCACTAAGAATTTATTTTTTTTCCTTCTAATATTATAATTATTCGATAGCAACAGGGGGCATTTTTTTGTGCCTTCTTAAATTAATCTATGTACATAATATATGCAGTTATGAGTATGATAAAATTTGTTCTTTTATTTTATACCACGACGCACACCGGTGACAATCAGGGGAGTACGGCCTGCCTGATGATAAATGGTTGGCTCCCCAATGAGCTCTGGACACCACTACTCACTAGCAGGAATACAACACTAGAGAATAGAACATTATGGCTGCGATCTTTTATAGGACGGTGGTACTTTCCCAGGCGGCTTAGTTTGAGATTATAAGTTTATCATAGTGCACCAACTTTGCTCTACTCTGCATCACCCAAGGTAGACAATGCCTACGGCATTAAGTTTGCCCATGTACCAATGTGCATAACAGTTTAAATAAATAAATAATTACATTTCATAGATTCTAGAAGCGTCTAAAAGCGTTCTAAAATTGTCGTGAATTTCCTCCAGAGCTTTATGGTCTTTAACTCTAGGGTATTTTTCTATACGTTGGAGCATCCATTGTAAGTACGGTTACATGAGAAACAAGGAGAGAATAATTAGAACAATTTTCAAAACATCGAACTCTAAAACTTCTGTTTTAAGCACGATTATGCGACTCTATCGCATAATGGCTATAGAATTGTATTATAACAATGGATAATGAAAATTAAATATAAATATTAAAAAACAACAAGTCAAGATTTTCAATCACGATGAAAACTATGACCTTGAATATGAGTAGGCCACGTACTAGTACTTATGCATCTAGGGCGGACAAGAGCTTGAAGTAGTGAGCTTTGGCGGTGAGGGTAGCGCAGGCGCGTATCGATCGTTCACTGCAAATTGCCTCATGTGCGCGCGCAGGGTCTGAATGTTCCCTTCCCAGGCGAGGGGGCTGCGGGTGTGCCGCGCAATCGGTCGGCGCATACCCTCGCGCAAGGCCAAACAAAGGGGCGAGGAGAGGGGTATCCGAGGGCATGAGCTCGGCCCGGGACCCTCTCATTACGTAACATTAAACGCACAGGACGGCGCACAAACAATGTGATTTTATTTTTCTTGGATTTTTCTACTGTTTTTTGATTATACAATTTTTAGGATTAGTATCGTGATATAATGTTAAGTGTCGCGCGACTTTTTTTTTGCAATAATTTAGGTGTTAGCTTAGAATTAGGTAAAGATATTCAAACACTGCAGTGATAAGTGAAGTAAATAACTTAAATTTAACAGATTGCGCAATAGTATCCACATTTGTAAGAATAAATAGGCGTATAGTAAATAAAAAACTAGTGATTTGAAAGTGGAGAAAATTCAAACAGTGATGATCTATGAAAATTAATGACAACAAAATCGATCAGTCGGACTACAAATACCATTAGCTAATTTAGATGTAATTTATAACTTTAATCTTAAGTTAGGAATTATGAAAATATAATATAAAAATATATAGTGTTGTACATAAAGTAACAATACCAAATATATTTTTCATTTAAAAATGAATTAAATTTTTAACGACTGAACCAAAATTACTCGTGTAATCTGCAAAAATGACAATGGGTAAGTTCCTATATACTTTCTAAATATTATAGTTTCACATTAGTAGTTAGTTTATATACAATAAAGTAATGTGCTACCCCTGCTTAAAATTTGTGTTCCATAGTTCACAGCCTGAGCCTATCACATAGAGTTACCATAGACAGAGCTCAGTACATTAAGACCTGATTTGAGGTCAAATGCAACACCTACCAAAAATCTAACAGTATTTTATAAGATCCAAGGAGATTACACCCTTAGCAGATTGTTATATCCCTCTGTCCCGCTCTTTCTTCAGTTTATAGTATTTGTGTAATGCCCGCTTGGACCTGCCACACCTGTCTTGAAATGATTAGTCCATAGGTATGCAACTTTAGTACGTAGCTGTGCTGAGATGATGAGATCTTTTGTTTTTTTTATTATATTCTACCACATTCACACAGCGCCATCTAGTCCCAAAGTAAGCAATTATATTAACTTGTGTTATGGGTACTAAACAACTGATAGACTACTTAAATACATTTTTTTTTTTGTAAATACATACATATTATAGATAAATAACACCCAGACACAGAACAAACCTTTATGCTCATCACACAAAGATTTGTTCTGGGTGGGGATCGAACCCACGACCTCCGGCTGAGCAGTCAGGGTCACTAACCACTAGACCAACAGGCCAGTCAAATGATGTATATGATTATTATAATTTCATATTTGATAGCATTTCAAGCATAGTAACGCCCTCCTTGTGACGTCATTACTGCACAGACAGCGGTGTCAGATTTATACTATACATACATAATACCTCTGAAATTTTCAGAATCATTTTAAGTATGGACATATCTTTCTGTACAGTTTTTCTCACAAATTTTCATTTTTATAATGGTACCACCTACTACTATGTACTACCAGTAGGATTATATGAATGACACAGTTATTAAATAATTAGGAATGTTGAGCAGCGTCATTTATTTATTTCATTTATGAATTTTCATTTCAATCGAATTTGTGTTTGTCTTGTTTTGTCTCATCATATTCAAATCAAATCATGTAACATTTTGATGTAAAGCGCTATTTTTACCCGCATATTAAAAATAATTCGTGCAATTATACAAATAACTATTTGACCTGCATACATATTCATTAGGTATGTATCTACCTACATATCTCCAATTTTCAAAAACAAAGAAACAAACTTCTAGTAGGTAGGTGGTGTACGTTGTCCGAACGAGCAGTTAATAAACAAGTAATTTATTTGTTAATGAGTGACGCAATTTTACGCTAACTTCCAATCTACTAACCGAATGTGGCTATAGTCAGTTAGTGGAGCCGCGCGTGCAGTGCGAACGTGCGCCTCGCATCGGACCGAGGGCGCATGAGTCGCGCGCATCTTAACATCTACAATATCTCGTGATTAGATATTATATCTTCACTGACACCACCCACCGTGACGTTACTACACAATCGATCTCCGCCGTGCGTGACGATCTTTCCCGCGTTTTTGCCCCGACATATAGAAACAACGATAATTTTCTGAAAAACACATCTATGTTAACTCGAATAGGATGGAGAAAAGGAATTCTTTCGCTATCTTCGACTTCAACATTGGCGAGAAGGGTAAGAAGAATACGAGATCAGAGAGAGAGAAAATATGTAACGATGTGAAGATGACGGCCAAAAATGGTATCTAAATTAGTTAGCCGTGGATTCGTGATCCCTTTCCTGAAATATTTGATAAAATGTGTTTTATTCAATAACAATTCTTAACTAAAATTTAACACAAATATTTTCGACACTTTAATAATATAATTAACTAGACCTGTCTACTCACTGTCAACAGTTCCACTTTTCGTTATTAACAACTGAAAATGGTAACAATAACAATGTAGAGTCGTAGAAAAAACTGTAAATGATTTAATCACGCTACCTTTTGTGTAAACGTACTTACTCGTAACTCGCAACTCATAAGATCGTGGGAAGCATCAATATAGTAGAAGCTGCTATCAGAATTCTGTTTCTTTCCACACCTTTAGAGCAAAAAGCTAATTCTCTCATTGTCTTTTCAATAGGTATATTATTTAGTAAACTATTCTTTCTTAACCGATCTCAGTGAATGCGCCTTACGATGAATTTACTGCCAACATAATGTATGAAATATTTTTAGTTCATGTTTGTGGCTGTATAAAATTTAAAAATAACGTAGACAATGCATGGTAACCTTAATTTTCTTCTTAAGATAGCATAAATTAATACACTCACTCTGTTTTCCTTTTGTTACGTATAAGTACACAACTTGGTATGAATTTGGAAAAAAATATTTCCGTCCTTAATTCTGTTTAGCCATGCCAAATAATGGTCAGATTAAACTATGATCAATTTTTATCGTTTATGTCTCATCAATCAAACCATCTAATTAAACAGATGTTGTCTCATAATTAGGTCGAGTTTCACCGTTTAATAGTAAACGACATCAAATTGTGTGTACCTACTTATTCAAAATGGCTTAGCGTGGAGCACGTTTGTCGCTTCCGCTAGTCGCCCTCAATATCAGGTGCGTTCTCGGCACGCGCCGCCATCCGCATCGTCCCTGGACAGTAACTGCAGGCACCGAGCACAGGACACCGAGGGAACTTGTTGTGTTCCACTCTGCTGCGTGCCTTGCAATGCCCTGCTTCTTATAAGCTAAACAGACTCATAGCCTAATCCATTTTAAGCCATTTTACTAAATCTCGGCCTAGGCAACGGACTTGAATCGACAACGTTTAACCACTTGCCTAGCCTAGTAATTAAAATGTTATTAAATTAATGTAAGTACTTAAATGTGTATCTTAAAAAATAGATTCGTACCCAAAATAGTAGATTTATTACTAAAATGATAGATCTGTCATCAAACAATGTTTTGGGCGGATCCGAAATGTATAGGTTAGGTTAGAAGGCTTCAGTCTTAGAGGTTATTTTTTTTAGCCTTGAAATACCTTTTATGGCAAATCGGACATTGGTTATGTTAAAAGGCTAGGATAAATACTCTTCACTCTATTTAATGAATGGCCTAAGCATTAGCCAGCCAGTTCATTAAATCCGGCTGAATTTCATTTAGGCCGTTAGTTGAACGCCACCGTTTAGTTAAACGGCTAGGCAGTTAATTGAATGGCTGATTTGACCAGTGGCTGCGACATACACATACTGATGTACTTACAAAGAATGCTGTGTGTGTGTCATCTAATATCTGATGAATTTGTTTACTACTGCCAATTCAAATAAACAATCAATGTTGAAACACAATTGTAAAAATTGTTAATCTATAGGTACTATTCTATACTAATATTTTAAAGCTGAAGAGTTTGTTTGTTTGTTTGTTTTAACGCTAGGATCTCAGGAACTACTGGTTGGATTTGAAAAATTCTTCTAGTGTTGGATAGCCTAATTATCGAGGAAGGAGTTGAGCAGTGGCCAAATAAAGAACGAAGCGAGCGAAGCCCTGCGCGACTTCTAGAGCCTAATGAATAAATGAAATATAAATGAAATCTTAAACTGGTTGGGTTCGATTACTGTGATATTAAGAATTTTAAAAATAATGTATATACATATTTATTTAATGATTTCTGCTCCCCACTGGTTGTGATGTGACACAATGTAGGCAAAAAATAAACCAAGACCTAATTCGAACGTAGGCATAGTAACTTTTTATTGTACACAATGATATTGTATACATACAGTATCATTGATTACACATACCGTATGCCGCACCAATTAGTTTGGTTCTATTCTGTCTGTCATTGGTATCTATATGTAAACATGTAGCACTTTTTGTTAACAGAACGCGAGCGCGGTGAACGCGACTACATTGGCTTCGCGACCCTACCTGAACAAGTACATCGCAAATCCGTAAAAAGAGGGTTTGATTTCACACTGATGGTGGTAGGAGAATCAGGTCTCGGCAAATCAACACTTATCAATAGTTTATTTTTAGGAGATCTTTATCAAAACAGAAAAATACCTGATGCCCAGGGTAAGAATTAATTGGTACATTTAACGTACTACCAAATGACTTATCGCATGTAGAGTTATTATCTACATGTTTATTTGATTACAGATAGAATAGAAAAAACTACAACTATTGAAAAGAAAACAATGGAAATCGAAGAACGTGGTGTTAAATTACGATTAACTATAGTGGACACGCCTGGTTTTGGAGATGCCATTAACTGTGAAGATTCGTGGAGGGTTTGCTCTGCCTACATCGATGAACAATTCAGACAATACTTTACTGATGAAAGTGGATTAAATCGCCGTCACATGCAAGACAATCGAGTGCATTGCTGCCTTTACTTCGTTCCGCCTTGGGCCCATAGGTACTTAACACATTTTATATTACAATACCCACTATCTCAATTCTCTCCATACTTTCTCTTTTGTTCTAGTGTTATTTTAGAAGTCATTGTATTGTCAAATTAGAAAATTATCAGAGTCGAGCATCGTACCTATCATGTGTAATGAGGCGAATAATTTCGTAATTGAACAATTTGCCTTGGGTCTTCTCAGCCGAGACTTTCTGTTATCACAAACATAGTTCGACCCAAATAAGCTATTATAGATGGTATCATTATAGACTGTAGCTATCTCCAATGTGTCGGCGTACGTGTCCGGAGGAGTGTTATTTTTATTAGGTCAATTATGGTCATGGCCGTAGTGATAGAGCACCGTTGCGGAAGCACACGTGTCGTAAACGAAACTAGAACAAAGATATAACTTCAAACGAGAAAGATTTAACCAGTTTATGGAACGTTATACATATTTTTGTAAACGTTCAAAAACCAGCCGTATCTAATAATTTTTTTTTTTTATAATATAAACTCACGGGAAAGCAACCTAATATAATTTAGTCACAAGCCTTTTAAGTATGTAAATAAAACGATACTAAAATTTTGTATATATGTGCGTATTATTTACTTAGGTGTTACTATAAAATAATTTGTCTTTGTCTAAAAATATTATGATTCTCAAAGAAATTTTAATTGTTATGCCTACTACTAAGTAAATCAACAAGTCACTATAGAATTGGAAATGATAATTAAACTGTCTGTCCTACCCTCCAAGCCACCACTGCGACTCTTGTAAGTCAGGATTAACAGCGATGACGCTTGCGAAACACTGAGTTTTGACACTCGGGAGTCCCAGGCAATGCATACTGTCTCGGAACCCGCAACGAAAGTGAATGGAGGAGTTGGAAAGAAATCTAATGTAAAATCCTGAATAGAGACGTTGACGTACCTTTTAATGCATAGGTTGTTATTATCATTCTACAAAATTAGCAAATGTAGAAAACTATTATTAACTGTCTAGCCTGTTGGCATTACCAATAGAAAACAAATAATATTATTTTTATATTATTATAATAAAAGCATAATAAACTTTGTTTCATGCATGAACAATAAAAAATTATGCGATAAAAGAATTCGTTCGTGAAATCGTGACTGTTTCAATTTGGTATACCTACCATTTCACATTTTCTTTTGCCAGTTTCATATATATTTTATAATTTTTTTGATCTTAATTGCTTTTATACATGCAATTTGTACATGACTATAACTCAAACAAAACCCGTAGCATACTAATAAGGAGCCTTTATTTGCAATATAAGAGTAGATAGATACTAATTTATAATATCTAGTAGGTATAATAAAATAAACCCTGATGTTTCTATTAAATTTTGTAACGACAATAATATCCATAATTACGTCTGATTGTTGGCAATAAACTGATCAATATAGTTTGATCAGACGATGACTATTATAGCTTTTACGATGATTCCGACGACCATTTCCCCTTGGCGTTGTTTCTCATCTTATCATGGGTAACAATGATTTATGATATTGATTAAAACAGTTTATGTGATGTTTTATTTATTACTGAAAATTACCCTATGCCTCCAGGGTGTGGAGTTAGAACATTTTTTAAGGTAATACATTGATTCAACATACAATAAAGTTTAAATTTCTCTCACGGTTTTAAGATTAAACATATAGCTTTATATTATTGGCCCCTGGAGGTAGACAAACTGTAATTATTTTTAGAAATATGTAAAGGTATCGTGATAAACTCATGCATATTGTTAGTAACAAGATAAGAGCAATACTGCTAACGTGTAGGTAGGGCTGCTGATAGCTTCGGACACTACTTAGAATTCAATAAAAATAGTTAGGCTTACGCCCGCGGTTTTGCTTGTCTAGTAGGTGTGTTGATAACAAGTTCTGTACCTCAGCAACATGTATTATGTTTGTATACGTAATTAATGTCGGAGCAAAATATGTGTACTACTTGATCAAGACTATTTTACCTGGGAAGGAGGAACCGAATATACACAAAGAAGTTCTTCGTTTAAGCCGTTTGGAGGAATTTCGGAACATTATAAATATAAAGAAAGCCGAAGATCTGCAACGATACTATCCATATATAAGGTATAATTGCTAGGATAGCTAAACGCTCTCAGCCTTGCCGGGTGCATATTATGTAGAATTACTACTAAATAGTGAACGACGAACGTCTGCATGATTATGTAACTTGCTCATTTCAACGAAAAAGATTGTTACTAGGTACTAGCATTCTGGACACTTTCAAACGCGTTCTAGGCTAGCTATAATATATAGTTGCATGTAATTTAACATTTTGAACCGATCGGCATCGACATGCATGTGTGGTAAGCGCTCTATGCCCAATTAAGTTCATCATAAATTCCATATATATCTGTGATCGTAAAACTCATATAAATAAATAGGTATTCTAGAACGTTTCAATTTAATTGTTTTATAAGATACATCAAGTTTTCATTGATTTAATTTTAACACACAATTCACTTTAATATTCTATGAATTCAGTGATCCATAAATTATTACACTGATGTGTGAATAAAAGTGTTATGAATAGGAGAGAGACGGATCGATTTTATCATAATTATGCTTATCGTGATGGGTATAATATAATAATATCTTATCTGATTTGTGTTGTTTTGCCGGTAACATTGGCAATAGGTGTCTCATTCTCGTCGGAAGTTACCAAATCTAAGAATGGGGTGATCTTTAGATAATGGTAGAAACATTTTTATGTAGTTTTTACTGCTGGGCTGAGCACGCTTTTCCTCCAACGATTTTGGAGTGAATTTAGCCTACTAAGTATACCACGCTTACCAGACGTGTTGGTATAGGTTTTTGTTCTGTTTACTAATGGGCGTATTGAAAACGGAAGATTTTGTGTGAAGCCGAGGCGAACACAAATACTTAGTTAAACACGTCTTTCAGAAAAAAATCGAAAATATTCACGAATAATTGATATCTGCAAAATACTCATTAAAAAAGCATAGAGTCTGGCACTATGTAAATATGTTTAGGACTCTCATACACGATAAAATACTTAGTCCTATGTCATGAGGAATATGACTACCTGCTTACTAAACTGGATACCATATACTACCCTTGACTTAAAGCTAAACAAACTTAATTATAGATGTTAGGAAAATAAAATTTATAAAAGAAACGCAGTTAAGGCAAGTAGATTATCTTCTAACACGAATCGATTTACAGCCTTCGTCACGTAGATTTGGAAATGATGAAACGACTGCACCGCAAAGTGAATATCGTTGTGGTGATAGCGAAAGCGGATTCACTCACGGCAGCTGAAGTGAAGCGACTCAAGACGCGCATACTCAACGACTTGGACGAACATCAAATACAGGTATATAACATTTATTATTCATGCTTTACCTTGTATTATTCCGTGCGAATGACGTATTTCTCAGCACGAAAAGTAGTTCATGTAACTCTAAGTTAATCGATAATATGGTTATTATCTTTGACTTTGGTTACGTTGACCTGTATATTACTGTATAATTTAGTAACATACTAACGTGTTTCTTTATTAAAGTGTATAGGAGGGTTTTATTAGAGTAGAGTCGGTTCCCAATCAAACAACTTTTAGATCATGCCCAAGAGACCCCCACATTAGCGATTTTCGAGCGTCGTCGTCGTGTCAGCGTCCGCACAGCGTCGACGTTGCGGTGGCGTGACGCCAGCACTGGACGCCTGCCGAACGCCCCGGGCTAACGCGACGCCAGCAAAGCGTTTAGAGCCGACCAGCGCTGACGTCACGACGTCGACGCCGGGCGGACGCTGACACGACGACGACGCTCAAATGACGCTAGTGTGGGGGGTCTCTAAGCCGGGTAGGATCTAGCTAAGGATCTAGAATTTATATCTTTGATTTATAGAAGCACATTAAAGGTGGAAATACCTGCATAACACTCTCTTAATTAAATCACGAATATTATTATTATTCATATATTACCAGGTTTACCAGTTTCCTGAATGTGATAGCGATGAAGATGAAGATTTTAAACAACAAGACCGTGAGTTGAAAGCCGCAGCTCCCTTCGCTGTGGTGGCTTCAGACATCGTGCTCGAAGTAGGGGGAAAAAGGGTGCGCGGTCGTCAATATCCGTGGGGAATCGTAGATGGTAAGTAGTGGAAGTGTTTAGTGGTTTTATTCCTCTCAACTGTCAGCGGCCATCTTGAAAAACAATTCGCATGAATGTGACAGCTCCCGTGACGTTTCACAAAAAATCATAAACAAAAATATCTACCATAATAAGGTAAATTGATAGACACGTGGGCTACGGCTAAGCTACACGTAGGCTACGCTTAAGCTACGACAAGCTACGGCTGGGATACGGTTGAACTACAGCTGGGCTACGGCTAAACTGCGCGTATTTGTGGGTTCGATTTCCACCCAGGACAAATCTTTGTGTGATGAGCATGATTGTTTTTTCTGTGTCTGGGTGTAATTTATCTATAGTATGTATATATATTTAAAAAGTAGTAGTAGTAAGTAATCAGTTGTTTAGTACCCATAGCACAAGCAAAAATAATTGCTTAATCTGGAATTAGATGGCGGCTGGAATGTGGTAAAAATATTATATTATTATCTATATAATATAAAAATCAATTGCTGTTCGTTAGTCTCGCTAAAACTCGAGAACAGCTGAACGAATTTATCTTATCTTGGTCTTGAAATGTTCATGGAGGTCTAGGGAAGGTTTAAAAGGTCAGAAAAACTGCAAAAAAAAAAACGATTGGGGCAGTTTGAAGTCTGCCGGGTCAGCTAGTTATATTATATTTACGTCATTGTCACTTGTGACTGTCTCTTGCCTCTACTTTTTATCAAGGAATATCTGAGCGAGCACTAGGACAAAATATTGCACATCATTTTTACGGATTTGCGTATTTTGTTCACACATTCTGTACATTTCTTGTGAAGTAACAATAACTTATGTATTTTAAATTATAATATGATTAAAAATTCCAGTAAATAAGCTGCTCCAATCATTTCAGATTAATTAACAATATATTTGTAACTAAAGCTCTGCTCCGTTTAGCGAGCTAAAGGTTATCACGAAAAAATTAATGAATTATTTGATAACGCAAGTAGCTCGACCAACTTTGTACAGTTAATCATTGAATTTAGAAGTAATCTAACATAACTTACGAACTAAACTAATCTGATGTCATCCTGTGCCCTTGTTTACCAATTGAATTTAACAACACTAAGCGCTCGAATAGTAAGTAGGTAGGTAAATTACGAGTACTTCCACATCCGACAGCGTTTGTTACAGATTGTTTGATAAGAAGGATTCACGGATTGTGGAATCTGTATACATGGCTCGGTTTATACTCACTATTATATTAGGCATAATACTAATAAATAGGTACCTTATATGTAAATAGTTAGATAGATCGCGTTGGTTCTATAATAATGTATGAAAATTTGTAAAGATCTAATGTTATACTAGGAACTATGTTACCCACGGGTTTGCACTAGTGATTTTTTTAAATTGCTACATTGTCGAGTTTTTATACCTACGCTACACTGGCAAAACCATTATTTCCAAATTTTATAATATTGTAGAGTTATGTACCTACAATCAGTACAACTCAGTAGGTACGATATAGAATTTAGGTATAATGTTTTGAAGTTTTATTTATTTTCTATTTGCAGCCCATATAATTGGCAATACATACTAGTATTATAAAGCTGAAGAGTTTGTTTCACATAGCATCACGCCTTTTTCCCCGAAGGGGTAGGCAGAGGTATTTCACACCCACATTTCGCCAGCTATGTTTGGTCCCATGAAATAGGGGGCGAGCCTATTGTCATCAACCGGGAACATTTGTTTACCAAACTCCGGGAAAATCTTAATACTGGAATTTCATGATAGAAAAACCCAATACCATTTTCACCCGACCCAGGAATAAAACCCAGGACCTCTTGCACAGCAGTCGTATACACTTCCCGCTGCGCCACCGAGGCAGTTAAGCAAGCAGGCGAGGCAGCAAGAGTTTGTTTAGTTGGTGGAACGCTAGAATCTTAGGAACTACTGGTCCGATTTGAAAACATCTTTTATTCTTGGATAGTCCATTTCGAGGAACGTTATAGGCTATATAACATCACGATACGACCAATAGGAGCTGAGCAGTGGTCAAATTAAGAACGACGGTTATATTTTATGTATATTTTACACGCAGTAATTATTTTGCTGTGATACGTGCAGTATATAACTGACAATATTTTGTACACAGTGGAGAATCCTCGCCACTCGGACTTTACGAAACTTCGAACGATGCTAATTTCTACACATATGCAAGACCTTAAAGATGTAACGCAAGACGTCCACTACGAGAATTTCCGAGCGCAGTGCATCTCACAGATATCTCAACATGCCATGCGAGAAAGAGGGTAAACTTATTTTTATTTATTTATATAGTTACACTGATACAATTAACTGATACAAAATAACTGAAATAGGGTTAAGTGTACTAATAAATTACAAGTTAACACCACATGTATAAATTTGTGAGGAATGTGAAATTATAATTATTACAATGTTTTATTAAAAACACCATTAAATAATTGTTTGAAAAAAATTAAAGAAAAAAATTGTTTAAATGATCATAGCATCACGCCTTTTTCCCTGAAGGGGTAGGCAGAGGTGTTTCACACCCACATTTCGCCAGCTATGTTTGGTCCCATGAAATTGGAGGCGAGCCTATTGTCATCAACCGGGAACATTTGTTTACCAAACTCCGGGAAAATCTTAATACTGGAACTTTATGATAGAAAAACCCAATACCATTTTCACCCGACCCAAGAATCGAACCCGGGACCTCTTGCACAGCAGTCGTATATACACTTCCCGCTGCGCCACCGAGGCAGTTAAATGATAAGTTTAGATATTTGAATAAAACAAATCAAATAAAGCCAAAAACTGTTAAAATGAAACTAATAATACTACTATTTACTGTGTTTGAAGTTTATGTGTTATTTTGTAATAACCATCCATTTTGAGGAAGCGAGTAGAAGTTTATGATTTTTTGAGATCAGATGAGATCTGGAACGGCGCAAGTAATTCTAGTACTTCGCTTTGCGTATTATGCGAAACAATATTTATAAGGAAGCTAAACGCAGAGAAGTAGCCCGGACTATTTTCGGAAAAAAATATATTAAAAAAATAGATACTTAGTCTAGCTTTTTTTTTGTACGACTGAATGGTGACTTAACAAGTAATTTTAATATTCTATTAAAAAACACGCGCCAAAGTAAAACTAAGTGCCTATCCATTTTATTAGGATAGTAGGCAACCTGGGGAACGTCAATGGGTTCCTAAAAATAGAACACTAAAATAACCGTTTACAACGAAAAATATTTCACGTGCCTGTGTACGAAAATATTTATAAACCGACTTTGTAATATAAACAGTTCTAACTGACCCCACTAATAAAGCTAAATTGCTCGTCGTGCTACATAAAAGGGGTTCACGGAGTTTCATTATGAACTCACGACCTCTTAATCTTTAAATTCTATATGATGCGCCTATTATTGTTGTTAATTGAAATAGATAGAGCAAAGTGCATATTCCTTACAATGTTATACAATCATCATCTCATCTTAACAGCCCAATGACGTCCACTGCTGAACATAGGCCTTACCTAACTTACGCCAGTTTGCCTTTGTTTTATACAATAACTTCACGTAATTAACCAATTTGTATATATATATATTATTATATATATATATAAATTACTGCTTAGGCTATGTTGCCTACACCATATATTTTGGGCACCTTTGACAATCATAGTGGGAGAAGCTTTTGAAAACCTAAGACATTTTGACATGACTGGCCTGTTGGTCTAGTGGTTAGTGACCCTGACTGCTAAGCCGGAGGTCGTGGGTTCGATCCCCACCCAGGACAAATCTTTGTGTGATGAGCATAAAGGTTTGTTCTGTGTCTGGGTGTAATTTATCTATAATATGTATGTATTTACAAAAAAAAAAAAAATTTAAGTAGTCTATCAGTTGTTCAGTACCCATAACACAAGCAAATATAATTGCTTACTTTGGGACTAGATGGCGCTGTGTGAATGTTGTAGAATATTATTAGAATATTATTATATTATTATTATTTTACGTATGGATAGTGGGAGCATAGGAAGAAGTTTTGTAATGTCATCTGCCATGTCATGTCTTAGTCTGTCAGAGTTTCCATAGAAGAACTTATGCAGGAAATATCCAAAAAGTGAACATCATCGAAGCATAACATTTACACCCACTATCTATGACTTTTGTATTGTTATAGTTTCAATACGCGGGCCTCAAGCAAGACATATAATATTTAGATTCAATAATATAATATATTATAAATATTTTGCATACCTCATGTATGATATTTGTTTATTTAGAAAGCTGAAGAGAGATTCAATGGGTAACAACAACGACGTAGTCATCACAGACACAGATCGTCTGCTGTTGCAAAAAGATGAAGAGGTAAATATTTCATATCAATTATATTTTTCCTGTTAAAAAAAATAATTTATAAGATTAAGTTTTTTTTTTTTTTATTTCAATTGTTGAACCAAAAATGTAACGCCTTATTAATTTATCATAACTAAAGTTGCTAAGAAGATTTGACGTTCCTATTTATGATGTCGGAAACAAAAAAACCCTGTGTTTGATCTTCTTTGCTCGTTTAAATGTAAATAAATAAATGCATCGTGTTTATTTAAACAGTTTAAAGGCACGTGCAAAGCACCACATCAACACGGTAAATATATTGCGGTTATGGTATAGAACCCTGCCATTAATGTTTATTTTCCATGTTCGTCTATCCCTGTCCCCTAAACCTTTTTATTTATAAAACGTCTTTCTTTTGGCTACATATAGAAGGATGTTTTCTTATGTATTTTCGTAGACCGTAGGTATGTTAGAATAATCACATGCAACTTATTTCATTACAGATTCGACGCATGCAAGACATGTTAACACAAATGCAAGAAAAACTCAAAGCTTCCGATAAAAAACATGACAGTATTATAGATGTATAAAAAATAGACTGCATAGTAGGTATTAGCGTAGCATTAAAACTACCTACTCACTAGATATAATAAATTATGAAAACCTCTTTAGAAAAATGGGATGAATTTAGATTTTTTATACAATAGTTGTGATGAACTAAAATAATTTTACAGTAAAAATATCAGAGAATGCTGCCTAAGTAATTACCTATTTTATTAGATAAATAATAATTAGAAATGTTAAAACGTTTTTGCATGAGCATAGATTTATTCTAAACTCATAAAACTTATATACATAATGTTTATGGTACTACGTGAGGAAGTTACGTGAGGGCTGGGTCAGATAAGTCCTCATAATTTATGCTCTGAAGATTAGTAGTTCCTTGCACCAAACTCGACGACACGAGGACGCGACGGACAAGGAAGCAACTGTTATGTTCGGTCATCGGTGTGCCGTGTCTAATAATGATGTGAACTAAATTGGAACACGCGCGATAGACACGACTTCCCGTGCCGCTGCCATTTTTGGTGTAAGAAAAACGGCAAGCTTTGATTGTATGACACGGCTTAGACGAAAATAAATTTGCATTTTTAATAACACATTATGTACCTACGTACAAAAATTAATGTTGGGGAACGTTTGATTTTTCTACACACAGAACATCGGCCTTGTTTTTAATGATCGTCGTATGCATTGACATACAACACGACAGATTATATTTTATTATCGAAATATAAAGTTTCACACTTTAGTTTTCAAAGTCATTTTTAAGTAGGTAGTGTATTTTCTCGCAATACTGTAAATAAATTAATACTAAATTGTTTTTTTTAATATGTATCTATAAATAAGAAACAATAATTGTATGTTAACTATGTATAGATATTTGTTAAACCATTCTATAAAATTAATGTAAACTAATCTACTACATATTTGGATTATTTAGAAATAATGTACTATTTATAGTATATCCGTTGAAAAAACTGTCTATATATATATCTACTTATGTGTGTCTAAAGCACATGAGTGAGTAGGTAAGTCTAAAGATAAAGTAAAAATAAATTGTAAAGAATGACCTACCTAAACCTTAAACCTAACTAACATAGGGCAATGCACTTAGGTAGAAAGCACAGGATTCTGCTATCCATCCGGTATTTTAACCAATTGGAGTAAAATTTCATACATGTTCTCGTACTAGTTAGGTACTTATTTAGTTATCTACGATATAAGTTAGTTACTAACTCAAAAATATTTTTTCCCAATACAATTTGTAATTATCCTCACTCAGTAGGTTTGTAATATTCCTTTTTCCACTTTATCCGTGAACTTAAAATAAATTTTCAATTTACCTTCCTTTTTTTTTAACAGTCTATAAAACATTTATTAGTATTTAAAGTTACATTATTATTATTAACTACCTTAAATTACTATTACAACTAAAAAACATAATATTTACCTTCCTATTATTTCACCTCAATCCCCGAGTATAAGTTTAAAGTAATACGAGTATACTCGTAGTGTACTTACATTACATATTAAATTTATACCTACCGGTGAAGAGAGACACGATGACGTGGTTCCTAAGAACAGATTTTCGTCTCTCATATTTTCACACTTGCTCATACTGACCGATCTAAATTTTACATCCTGTATAACATCACGCTATGACCAATATGAGCTCAGTTGTGGGTGGCCAAAGAAAGATCGACGGGAGTGAAGCCCCGTGGGCGTGGCAAATGAAAATAGCCGTAAAGGACGTAACGGATGAATGGATGACCACTGTGCAGATATGTGGTAGGTACATAATATGTACCTACCACATATTAGGTGCTTCTTTACAATATTATTGTAAAGTATCACCTAATATAAACTTACTACTCTTCATTCAAGTCCACAACCGCAACCAAGCCAATATGTAGGTACCTATCTATAATTATTATTAAATTACTTAATTTAATTTTAATTGGTGGTCACATTTTTTTTTATATTTCTGTTTGTAACAGGCATCAACACAGCATAGCAATAATAAATTAATATTAATGATTAGAAATTGTATCTACATTACTTTTCTGAAATGTTTTTCATTCTAAAATAAAAAACAACCAGCTAAATAACCAAATGACACTATCCATCAAGATATACCAAAGCGTTTATTATAAAATAAATTTTGTATCGATATTATTAAATTTAAATAGTAAATTGATACTTTACCTAAATAAACCGTGTTTTATTCATTTACCAACGGTATCCGGCTCATTGGCATTGTATACGTGCAACCTAAGGGTTGCGATTTTTGGCGTACCTATATTTCCATTTATCTGGGATAATGATATAAATTTGCAGATCTAAAACAGTCTGACGCTTAGCCAGGGCCCTGATTCTGAGCTGAAGGAAACTTTTAATGTTTTAGCAAACGCCGACGAATGGGTTTCGTTGGTCCTGTGAGACGGCTTAGCGAACACCAAACGTTCGTTCGTTGACTATGCCGGCAGCGATCCGAAGCATGTCGGTAACATCAAAGGAATCGAACCATTAAAACGATTTCAATGTAGACGGTTACCGAACTCGCCGAAATAATAACGAACGAACGCTGATTTTTTCATTCTACATCCCCTATTTGCATTTCTAATTTTCTGTTCATAAAATATGTGGTGGTGTACTATCTCCACTTTCGTTTAATTTTTCGTTTATATAACAAATATAATTATTTCCTCGTCGTCCATGATCAAATTAAGAATACGAGCTGGAATCAGGTTCTATGGAACGTTTGTTCGACCATAAAATGTATAATTTGCATGTACGAGTATTATAATGTACTCTGTGGATGTACGCACAGACTAATAAGGGATAATGTACGCTCGAAGGCCAACGAGCGTGGGCGTGTGGTAGCCAACGCCGAATATCCTTCGTTGGCATTTGTTGGAACGCCCGGCCCGTATATACGAAGAGTTAGGGTCCGTTCACACCGACCGGCTCGGAGAGCATCGACTGGCGCTCTTCTGACCGGTGGATGACAGCCGCCGAATGAAAGAGCACTGTTTTTGAGCGGATGAACTCGGAGTCGGACGGCGCTCTATAAGGGCGGTATAGGTACCTCTAGTCCGCGCAGTCAACAACAAAGAGCATGCAATCGGAGCCGGTCGGCTGCGCGAGCACGGATGAAAACGTCATCAGAGCCAGCTGGTCGGCTCCTCTTATTATTTCACACTAAGCGCATTAGTTTTGTTCTCAAGCATTGTCAATAATAAATGAAGTGACACGTGAAAATAAACCTTCTAACAACGATTCAAAACTCTGTTTTAAGTGTGATAAAAATGTGCTCTCCTCTGCGAGCCGGTCTGTGTCAACGGACCCTTAGGCTCCTTTTTACACATGTCGGAAGATCCGTCGCGTCTCTTCGGTCGCGTTACTTCAGAACTTTCACACTGGACCGACGATCCGTCAGCGCATTTAGCATACAAAAGTGAGGAATCTTCCGTCAGGACTCAGGTGTGGAAGAAGTCTTAGAGAATAAGAAAACTGCTGTTCTGTTTCTGGGCAAATAGAATGAAATCACTTGTTTCTGGGCTCCATAGCTAGTGAAAATGATGTCAAAATAGGCAAAAAGGCTTACAGTCAACAAAAAAAATAAAAACCAAAAGCACAGAAAAGTAACATCTGTCTTAGCTGTCAAAGTCAATTATTTATTGTCAAAGTCAAAATTGTCAAACGTCTCAAACGACCGTAATTGAAAATTAGAGAAAATTTGCATTTCGCGAAAATTAATCAATTAAAATTTATCTCAGCTCTTCCAATTTATAGTTTAAGTCTTTTAGACTAGAGTATGCGATAGTATTTATATAAATTTATTGAAATCAAGATGGGTGATAGAGACCTGAGTATGGGTCCCCGTGAAGGTGTAACCTATCCGATAAAGGTTCAGTATTGTGGAAATTGTTCTATGCCGATAGAATACTGTGAATACTACCCGGAATACGACAAATGTAAGCAGTGGCTTGAAAAGAACCTTCCAACAGAATTCGAGAAAGTGAAAATTGGTGAGTTTGTATGATTAATTTTCCGAAAGTTAGGTTAATGTACGATTGTTTATAAAAGATTTTTATTAAATGATTTCTGCACTTTGCATACTAATCTTTAATCTTTTTTCATGTGCTGTCTAGTTTGATTTATAAAAGATCATTGTAATGTAAAAATATGTATTGGAATATTTCCAGATGAAGAGGAGAATGCTGGTGGAGAGGAGGAGAAGAAGCGTCAGAAGCGTGGTGGTAAGGGCATGCTCAAGTCAAAGAAGAAGGAAGATGTACCTAAGTTAGTGCAAGTCTCTCGTGCCCCTCGTGGCAAGAAGAAATCTGTCACTGTAGTGTCTGGACTTAGCACTTTTGGTGGGTTCATATTTAAATAAGTTTCTGAATCTATTTATAAGTTAAAGTATTTTTAATGCAGTGTGTGTTTGTAAATTACCCATAGGGCTTATTCTCTAATGATGCTATCTTTTAAATAAATGATAGAAATGTATCTAATGCATACTTGTTACTTTTGTTTGTTTTCCAGATATTGATTTAAAAGTTGCAGCTAAATTCTTTGGTACAAAGTTTGCTTGCGGTTCTTCAGTAACTGGTGAAGATGAGATTGTGATCCAAGGAGATGTAAAAGATGACCTGTTTGATATTATTCCTGAAAAATGGCCTGAGGTAAGTCATTTTAAAATGTTGTTCTCGTTCAGCCTATATTAACTGTTCAACTACTGAAGTTAGGACACCCTCATTACTCTTATAATAATACCTGTCCTTAGCTCTGTTTTACCAAACCTTGACAGAAGCCTTTAGGTTGTCATCTATGAAAATAATAATGTCTGCTGTTCTTTCAGATTGATGAAGATAGCATTGAAGACTTGGGAGATCAAAAAAGATAGTCACAGTTTTAGTGAAGTTATATTAAAATGATATTGCTTTATTTCTATGTTACATTGTAAAGTGGATTCTTTATAAACCAGTGTATTTAGAAATGCTCTAAAACTAACAATGTCTTATGAAATAGCCTCTTTTTAATTTTAAATATTTAAAACATATATTATTATCAGATTCACACAAAAAGTTATAACAAATAATTTATTTTATGTAACAAGAAATAAAGCATATTCAAAACTATCATATTTATTTTATGAGCTTCATAATATGAATAAAGATGAGAAAATGTATGCAGTTTTTTTTGTCACAAATTTTTGAAGCAGATCATTCTTCTGACAACGAGATTATACAATCAGCTTTAGGCTGTTGTATCAAAAGTGGCCAGGCAAAATCAATAAGTTTTTTAGCCCAACATAGTAATCGAACATGAATAGAACCCAGAACATCTTGCTCAACAGTTGTTTTTACCCTTGCCACTCTACCGAGCCAAAAGTAGTATTTTACATGACATGATCAATTTGCAACATTATTTTATACACTGTTATTGTTGTAATATTTACAGAAAAAGAAAGATGCAAAGTTCTTTAGTACCTTGCTAAATAAAGCCAGCTTTTTTTTACAAGGACAACATAAATTTTGTATTCAGGCAACCCTGATGATGTACCAATCAATGCAACCAGATGTGAAAATATTTTTCTTTTAGTATTTTTTTATTCCCTTATATACTTGGGAAGAGATCCACGCCCAGCAGTGGGACGTTTATGGGTTGAAATGATGACGATGATTTTTATAAAATCCACAACAGTGAAATTTAAGCAGCATTTTCTTTTGGTGTACACGTTTCAAGAAATACGCTTACTTTTATTTTTTTGTCTATTATTTTAATAATAATACTAACGGACGTAAAATTATTATATTCATAATCAATTATATTATTCATATTGACTAATAAATGTATATATAAGCGCGCATTCATTAGACCTTTGTTAGAGTTAGTTGAACACTTTCTTTTAAACAACACTCAACACTGCAGCACTGGTATTAACTCGTAGACTATTTAATCTTCTTACTAAAATTCAAAATTTTGTGAAGAAAAATGCAGTATAAGCCAAAACGATATTTGACTTGATTGTCAAATAGATTCCTAAAACAACGTGAAGCCAAACATTATGCAAGATGATTGCTTAGAAACACTAGAATCAAGGTAATAAATTTCAATAATCATCATATTTGGGCTAAAGTCACCCGTATTTAAAACTGTATTACTGTGTTTATTTTTTTTTAGTAATAAAAAATCTTTTTTAGTAGTTTTTTGTACGTACATATAGCAACATTGACTGCTCCTTCGCAAAACAACACAAAATAAAATCACTTTACACTCATTTTGCAATCGTTGTGTGTTGTGTTTTGGTTAACAAAAATGATGATACGCTAAGTGTTAAATAGAGTGAAATTATTTCTAGTAATGAAAACTCGGAAGTGATTAGCAGCTCGTTGTGATCATAATGTAGCGCTCAGTCAAGTTCCGAAATCCATTATCCCCAATTAAGTTATTGATCTTTTATTGTACGGGACTGTAAATAAATATAAACTCTAAGAAAATGTCTGTTGTCAAAGGAAAACTTGTGAAAATGGAAGTCATCCAAGTGGGTGAATACGAATTCACCAAACAAGATATAATTGGACATGGAGCTTTCGCTATGGTATACAAAGGAAGGAAGAGAAAGGTGTGTATGATCTCAAGTTCTCTTGGCTATTGTTCTTACTTCCCATCGCTAAAGTATTTGAACAATAATGATTCACGATTTTCATTGTTATAGTAGGTATCTTTAACGACATAACGAACTAGAAACTACAAAGAAAATAAAATTATCGATTTTAGCTAATTAAATATACCTTCATAATCTATTAATACCTAACGATTTTCCAAAAGCTAATTTAAAAAAATTAAAATATATCGTTTTAAAAACAAAAGCACTGTAAATAAACATTAAAATTTGTGAATCATAACAAAGTCGATAATAATATGTAGATAGTTTGTGCGAGGTATTAAATCAGCTGATAAATAACCTATAAAACTTGTAAACAATATTATCATACAGTGTTAATCTATTGTTTAGAATTTGTTAGCTATTTCCCACTCTATATTGTAGTCATTCTCTTTTGTTCATTGGTAGATTCATTAATAAAAACATATAATAGGCACGTATTGGATGCATAAATTTGGGGTATTACCATGAAAAGTTACTTCTCGTTCGTGTTCGGACCTAGATATTTTATTTTTACTTCTTTTTTTTTTTTAGTCAACCTGTGTTGTCCCACCACTTTTACTTAAATATAATTTTATTAGAAGGAAGACCATTACTTGTAGAAATTATTATTATTATTTAAGTGTTCTTATTAGCTAGCCAACCACCCTACCATATAACCTCAATAACCTGTAATATAAATAATATAATATCATTATGCAGTAACAAAATGCAAACATCCTTTTTCTAAGCAAGAGCACCTACTTATTAGTCATTTTTGATATCTCTGTATCTAACTATAGATAATTATAATCAGTTATTCAATAGGTTAAAATACCTAAAATAATAAAAACAATAACAAAGATATTGTATTGCTTTACATAATAACATCTTCATTGTTCATTACACAGATTCATAAAACAATTAATCTTCCTTGCCCAAGAGACATATTATTTTTAAACCATGTGCCTAGTTTCATGCAAATCAGTTTTACAGTTTATAATTTATTGATTGTGTAAATATCCAAGCATCTTTAAAATACTACCTACATGTACAATACACCTATTGACCTATCTATAAAATTAATGAAAAGTAACAATCCTTAGACTAAAATATTATTTTGTGCCAAACAAGGCAGTTCACATGGACTAAAAAATATAAACAACTTTTGTTTATTAAATGACTCTGTTTTATGGTAATTAAGTTTCCTCATAGTCTAATACTAACTAGTCATCTAAAATTCTTTGTAAGATAAATGGTTCATTTAGTGTTTTGTTGCAAGCCAGTTTTTGACTAAAAATAGATTGGGAGTGCCAATTCTGTATTTAGTATGTTACATACAGTATATAACTTTCAGGTTCCAGAACTTACATTGGGACTTATTATTAGTGAGAAACTATTCTCTAATCCCACTTGGCTATTGATACTAAAATAATATTCAAAAGCTAAATATTTAATAATATTTTTATCCACCAATAAGTAATATTGCGACCATAGCTATTAACAAAGTCGGAATTACATTTTGGCGTTTTCGTATTATTGCATCTAAGGTCTTAAAATATCTATAACTATGACCTCACAAAGTTTCGTGTATCAAAATAATCGCTAACACAGTTTTTTTAGATTAACAAAGTCGGATTTTATAGGAGCTTATATATAAGTTCAAAACTTTAACTGGCAGTACTGAAAATTAGTGTTTTTGTAGTTCCGACCTTGTTAATACCTACGGTCGATTGAATTGCAGTCTTAAGTTATAAATTAGAAGACATGATAGTGGTTTCCATTAGTTCTACAAAGACTACAAATTCAATTGTATTCTTGTATGTCGCTGCATTAAACAAAGTTAACATGTTTGAGATATCATGAGTAAGCACAACAAAGACCTACCTATTCCCAGTATAAGTTACTGTTTCACATATTTATATAAATAGGAGGAATCAGTTTTTACAATAGTAGGTAATTGATTTAATATGCAAATGATTAGGTTTAGGTTTAAAGAATTTATTCTCAAAAAGAAGTCTTTATTTTACATGAGAACTTAATTTAACTTAAAAATAATACAAATTCATACAAAGGTAGACGACCTTTGTATTAATTTGTATTATTTTTAGTAAGCTTAATTATTTAATGACAGTACATTAGAAATTAGAAAATTAAAAATAATAAATCTATTGGTGGATAAAAAATTATATATTATGTATTAGTGAATAAAAAAGTACAGCCACGACTGTTCTATGTATGCAAAGAAAAAATACAATTTATGCATGAATCTATAAATTATGATTTTTTGAATATTTCTTAAGAAAATCCAGTTTAATTTAATAAAATGAATAAATTAATATATTTCTGTGGATTCAGAGGACATATCTATGCTAAGGTAATGGTCACGAAATCCCGTAAATTGCTATGGAAGCACACTACCTACTCCGATCACTGTACATAATAAATTTGAATAAGAAAAATTAATTTTTAAAACAAGCCTTTAAATTCAGTTAGGATAGATTGGAGTCCTCTTCAAGACAAATGAAATGAGCCCAAACTCAATGATATACTGTCGTTTTATAAAAGAGTTTCCTTGCCCACCTTCCAACTCCATCATCAGATCAGGTTCATTCTCCTGCTGGCGTAGTGGTTACTGAGTGAGTGCCAAGCTGGAGGTTGTGGGTTCGATTCCCATCCAGGATCCATCCAGGAGGTGTAATGAGCATAATTGTTTGTTCTGTGTCTGGGTGTAATTTATCTACAATAATAATATATTTAAAACAAAAATGTATTTAAGTAATTTATCAGTTGTTTAGTACCCATTATACAAGCAAATATAATTGCTTAATTTGGGACTAGATTGGGCTGTGTGAATGTGTGAAAATATAAATAAAAAAAATCATAAAAACATTGCATTGCCATCCAATTTAGGTATATATAAGCATGCCAAAATTTCATCTAAATTGGTTAAGGGTAACTGCTTTAAAATCCATTTGCAAGATTTGACCCAAACATAATTATAAACATTGCAAGTTAATAAAAAGCTTGTAATATTGTAATACATGTACCTTTACTACTTGTATTTAGAAAAAATATAATAAAAAACCTATTGACAGCATACTGAAGTGTTATCCTTTTGGATTTCACCACAAGGGAATGAAAAGCTTTGAAATGTTTTTATGCAGGGTCCATTTGTGACTTGTTATTGTAACCACTGTGTGAACCCATTAATATGTCACTGTGAAATAATTATTGTTTGAATAATATTTGTACCTAGTAGGATTACCTACATACAATAAATATAAAGTACCTACTACCTATGCGAAATGGGTAGAAACTTACATACCTACTTTCTAAACCTGTTAAAATCATCATATTAACATTATTTGAAAGGAGTGCCAGAAAGATTCAGTAGATTTAATACTGTTACATTCTTGTACTTACAAGCCAAACTAGGTCGAACAGATTATCTTAAAAACAACTTCCTTTACTCAAACTGTGATTTGTACTTAGACATGTACCTATATCATTACGACAAGACTATAATCACGGTAAAGATTAGGCACCTTTATGAACTAGGTCTCTAGGTGTGTCAATATTAGCTGATGACATCAAAACTGCCGGTTGCCTACACGTATCAATCGACAATCGTTATAAGAAATAGCCTTCGTAAACCTTTGTCTCGATGGTGCAGATATAGCGCGAAATTTTCTGTCGAGAAATGTCAGCGCAATGACCCCATACTCTATAAATGTACTATGCAACAAGCTCACACTCCTTTAGGTAGGTACCTTCCTGAATTCAAACACTGCTAAAATAATCGAGGTTTCGGTTCCGCCTACCTACTCTTCCTCCTACCTGAAAACAGAAAATGCCTCAGTTTGCAAAAGAAAACCTGGCTTCTTGTTTTTGTCTAAAACTACTTGACAATAAGTTATACTTAGGTACCTAGTTGCTTTCATACATTTAGATTTTAAAATAGTTTTCTTAGTATTGCGTGCAACAAACTTGATTCATGATTAGGTAGGTAGTTGAAGTCTATTTTGTACGTGATTTTGTAAAAGTACAAATTACCATTCATTAATAATGCGGATTGTGACGAAATCGACATACCTACCTATCTTGGGAGAAATTTGAACAGGATTGTAGAACTATTGCATGGGTAAGCCCTTACTCACAAACTCACATCGATTTTTTTTTATTCATCCAACAGTAATGAAAAAATACCTAATACAATTTGTCTACATAAACCACAACCTAGGTAGGTACTTAAAGTTGTTTCATGCTAGTGATACAATTTTTTCCACACCGCTTTATTTATAATAATTATTTATCATACACATTGACAAAATAGATAAGACCTATAGAAACCTTTTTTATAAGCAAAAAGAAAGAAAGGCCGCGGGCTGGTATTAGGGTTGTTTGTAGGATAGCCCTACCACCTAATACTTAGGTACTATTGGGGGCATCTTAAACCCTCTGTAAAAAAATAAAGATATAAAAAAAAGCTTCACCTACACTACTCACGGTGTAAACGATCAACTAGGTATGTGACTGTTCGGTCCTACAACAATAAAATTATTCTTCTGAAAAAAAAAAAAACGCGTGTGCCCACTACCTATTCGCTGCTCTGTAATAAATAACCTAAAACA
Source organism: Laspeyria flexula (assembly GCA_905147015.1). Lineage (NCBI taxonomy): Eukaryota > Metazoa > Arthropoda > Insecta > Lepidoptera > Erebidae > Laspeyria > Laspeyria flexula. Next base: position 9,420,105 of record LR989962.1, on the reverse strand, counting down.
AAATAAACTCCCCGCTGATCAAAGATTATAGGGTAAAAGCGCTAAATATCGGCCATGTCAACATTTTTCGGTATATAACTGCATGTTTCATGTTTTTGATATTCCTGGCCTTTGATACATACTTGGGGTATTTTTATGCTATATGTTAGTTAATTATTCATTATTTCGTCTTAATTTGTTCAATTTATTCCCAGTTATTTTTTTATATTTTTTTTTGTGCAGAGTGGTCAAAAACCCCTTAAATCGGCCTTTCATGCCAAAAATCGTCCGTTTGGTTGCCTTATATCGGCATATCGTTACTTAGGAAGGGGCCAAGCAGATTTTTATCAAAATAGCTAAAATATGTTAAAAGACTATCAGCTATTAAATAACAGATTTTTTCTTTTACTAATTGAATATATAAATGAGAAATTTAAGCCCTCTGGTAATAATAAATCCATATAGCAATTCTAAAGAAGCTATTTTAATTATTGCCGAAAATATAGTTAATTTCTAAATACTGGCTGATGCACGAGTAAGAAACACATCTCTCATAAATTGACCGCCATGGCCAGAGCAATAGTTTGTACCTTTTATCCACCACAGCTGGTGAATATTGGAGTAACGAAGAGGCCGAATTTAGGCAAGGTTCGATTAAAAATGAACCGGCCACTAGGTCGGTTTAACGTTTTTTAGTTTATTTTAATCCCTAACCTCGGCCGGGCTTATATTTAATAAAATAAATAAAATAACAATATTATTTCTTTCTCACACGTTAGTAAATTAATCAAATTAACGATATTAATATTCATTAGATATTGAAATAACAAAAATATGTATAAAACTTACTTCCCACCCATAGCTGATTCCGTGAATCTGACTACGAAATGTCTCGAAATTCGGGTTTTCGTACAGGACTACAAACATTTTCTCACTGAGCGTCCAAGTGACGTTTGATGGCAGCCATATTTAATATTCTCTTGCTCAATGAAATAAGGTATCTTTTCGCACGAAAATTAGGCTAATAAAGTACAGATTTTAATAATAATTTCAAAAATAGTGTAAATGGCCGATATTAGGCAGTGGCCGATATTAGGCGACTTTACCCTATTTATTATAATTACAGACTTGCGATGCTAAATAGATCAATATTCCTTGAAATATCTTAAATCTGAGTAGGTAAGTACATAATAAGCATATTACTTTAAAGCTTTTTATAATTATATTCTCTTCAATGTGACGTGTCACATGTGAATGTAACGCACATGAGCTTTATAGACAGCTGTTCAGCTATTCTGGTTTGCGTTTGCAGCTGGCTTTAAGTAGGTTACATTGGCAATGTAGTACCTACCTAACTTCGTAACCTATTAGCAATATACCTAGGTACCTACTTACTCCTCCTCCTTACTATTTACGATAGGTGCCTACCAACATTTGTTTCTCCAAAAAATTGTCGACATACCTATCTCATAGTCCACGACACGACACCCCAGTCGACTCAGACAGTCCACTCAGACCAAGGAACCAATCAGGTCTGAGGTCCACGATCATTCTCTAAAACTTTCTTCTGCTTGAAAGTTAGGTAGGTAGGTACTTATAAATTTTCAAAGTTGGAACTGAGATGACCTGAAAAAGGTCGCTGGGTCTGACTGTATGCGGAAGGCGGAGAACCGAGTGTTATGGCGCGTGTTGGGAGCGGCCTATGTCCAGCAGTAGACTGCAATAGGCTGATATGATGATGATGATGATGAACTGATTTCGTTCTGAATAGGTAGTTGATTGACAAGTCGATACAATCAATCAATCAAATCAATCAATCAAATCATTTATTTATAAAACATGTGTTACATACATTTTAAGGCATGCAAGTTGGAATAATAATAATGATCAGACATGTTTTAGCCTTTTACAATCTTTATTCATCTCTTCTAGGTATTTACCTTTGAGATAATTTGCATAAAATTTCTCAAAAACTACTTAGTAGGTATACAAATTATGTAATGTTATGGCTTTCTGCACCAACTATTATGGATGTAGATAAGTTAATAACATTTGAATACTGAAACATAGTAGGTATTTTATGCAAGACATAATTATTATGAATTTTTATTTATTCTATTACATTATTTTAATAAAATCGTGGCAATTTCGTACGCCTTTTGCTTAAAATGACCTTGTCCATAATTTAAATTTACAAAGGCCCCTTCAGTGTTATAGACTAAATCTCGTGGTTTTTTGTGAGTCAGCCTTGTATGCTTCGGTCCACGGCCGCTGCGTGTAAAATCTGTATCAAAGAGGAATACAATTTGTAACTAGTACTTAGGTACATGTCGTAGAAACGAGGTGCGAAATGACGTCATTGTCAAGCCGGTTAAGTTTTATGTTGTGGTAGCATTAGGTTTCTTTGCTTTGTTTGAAGCTTTACTGGACAATAGATCGTAGCACAATATGTTACGCACTGTGCGCTCTCGGCCCAAGGGCGCTACACTAGGCACGTACATAGGACATCTAACTAAACGTACCTACATTTATAATTTAATTGATCTTTGTTTAGTGTCAAAACTAGTTAGAAAACTTTGTTTTACGACACAAGTATACCTAGTATAATAATGGCGATTAGGCAGACGTATTTATTATGTACAAGGTCTTCGATTTAAGAACAATATATTTTATATTTTTTGCTATGGTAATCTTATACGTAAGCTATTAACACATAAAATTTCGTGACATGATTCTAAAAAGATTTATTTATAATATTTAGCAGATATCTTGGTAAAAGAAAAAATAGACTAATTTTGCGTTGTTATTTAAAATTCTGCACTGGTGCTTTTTGTTTATTAAGCAATCCTAAAAGACAGATAGGCCAGAGGTAGGTAGGTAGGTACTCAATGATATTTAGAAAATATATATTCCTATGTTTTGGTAGGTTTGTAGATTTTCATTTATCATAAGTAATTTTAGGAAGACTACGTACCTAGTACTTGTTCTGTAGTAAGACGAAAACCATTTAGGTAATTGCAATCCTGTGCAATAAAATCTTATTATTATTATGTTTTCATTGTCTAATGTTTATCAAGAAGGTAAAGCAAGCATACATTTCTTGACGCCTGACATTTGTAAATTAGTGATGTAATAACGTACCTAATTACATTGGCACACGGTCTGTGTGACATTGGCCACTGAGAAATGCACTATAGCATACAACTGGTGACCTTGACCGCCCTACAAATGCTGCAATATCAATGCACAATAATAAACTGTGGCTGAAGATTTCTGTTTCATAATAACACAATCAATAACAAGCAATTTAGTTAGTATTCTACTGATGCACCTATTATGTGTATTCTGCAAAATAAGCAGTATTGGTTGTATCACAGAACCAACAATTATCACGAACAGGGCTCATGTTGAAATCGGGTCAAACAGTAACCGCTACACGAGCCTACGGAATGTAGGGCGGGCTAATGTTAGATCAGCGCCGACGCACCACCCTCTGGATAAAAGCGAATTATACCGAATCGCAGACGACTTAAAATAAATCCTTGCTTATAAACTCTCCTGCATTGCAAAATAAACAAACATGTTGAAATCACACGCTGAGATCGAGACCCTGCTAAAATGTTTACTTTAGCAGAAATGCTGACGATACTAAAATGTGAATCTTATTATTTTTAAAGGCAATAATATGCAGTAAATAATTTGATTTTAATCATAATAAAAATTATGCTGCGTTTAAAATGTATGAAAAACATGATCAATCTAAACGATCTCCCCCTTCTGCCAGCCCCTTCATGAGGAATAAACGTAACTGTACAATTAAGATTCAAGAGTGCATAAAACTTGCAATATGAATCAAATTTAATTCCGCAATGAAATGAATGCACGAAAAATGATTGCAACAAAACGAGTTGAACGAAGTTTATGTCAATTTGACTAGATTAAACGTATTGCAGTAGATACTTAGGTACTCGTACTGACAGAATTTTCCGGATAACCCTCAGTGAACTGTACATGCAGTTAACCTTATATTTGCAACACATTACGTAAGTGTGTACTCCAGCCATGTGGATAAGTATTGAAAATTATGTAGAGACCTTGATATATGCATGCGATGGATGCGCCCACCTGCAACGCAATGTCCTTATGCAACGCTCACTGCACTTGCGTTATCATTTTACAGCGACAACCCGTAATTTGAATTGACACCACGCCTTCTATTGTAAGTTGTAAGACGTGGGTAAACAACTGAACTTTCACGAAAAAGGTGTAATGAAATTAGGTGAATTTCATTACACTCCTTTTGTGCTAGTGCAGTAACAACCAGTAATTTCTGTTAATTAAAATACAGTCCCAAATCCAAATTATAGGTTATTCGTTTTATTGTTCAATTTAAGATTTCTAGCTTCTACAAAACGTGTATTACAAAAATTGTATTAATGTTAACTGTTTTGTCCAAGTGTCTATACATACCTATTTATTACTAACATGTTCATATAAACCCAGTAAATCAACATTATACAAGTCGTTCACCTATTGAGTGATTCTTCTCTGTAAAAAAAATATTGGTTTTTACTTAACTGGAGATAATAATAAATAGCTAGCTTCTACCCGAGGCTTTGCCCGCGTTGCGTGTATATAATAAAATGTAGCCCAAACCACTCAGTGATAAATTGATTACGTAGCATGGTACGGTAAAAGATTTTTTTAAACCTGATGCGTAGCAGATTAACGGCTACATTCAAACTCACAAACATTACCTTTTTATATGAGTATAGACTTCAAATTACTTCAATAGGTTGTTGTAATAAATTAGCTAATTTCTAACACAATTTATGTGAATTCGTTCAGTGAGCACGAGTTGCTCTAGAAACGATGTTTTCACGTGAAAAACTGTGTAATGGCACTTGTTTCTAAGTTCGACTTCATGATGATGCTATAACTTTGCCGAAAATAAGAATTTGAGGTAATAGCTGTTGTTGAAGTTGTATGTTTGGATCGATCTTATCGAAACAAAAAATACAAATTTGTACAAGAATAGAAACTCTTTATCTGGTACAAGTTTACTAACTGCTTTATCGCAATTAGCGATCTCTCGAAACAATTATTGGATGGAAACGGCATTGTTGTAAAGATAAAACGAATATGAACTGTTGTTATAGATTTTTTGTTTAAATTTTAATATTTATCTAACAACATACAATAAAAATATTCAATTAATCTAAACAATAACATAAGATAGGGAAAAATATAATTATCTAAGAAAATTTGTGTAATCCAAAACTCTTCTCTAATTTATATTTATGACATGATTTTAGGAAACTATAATGATGATGAACTTACCTTTTTTATTTAATTTCAGAATCCATGTCAGTCAGTGGCTGTCAAAGTGGTGACGAAAAAAGGTATACAGAAAGCTTCAGAAATTCTCGTAAAAGAAATAAAAATCCTTCGCGAGTTAACAGCCCTTCATCACACGAACCTAGTCGCCATGCACGACTGCATGGACAGCCCCGCCTACGTCTATGTCGTCATGGAGGTAAGATTTTAATCATATAACACAATATAACATAGTACGCATATTAATAAACACTGTGTTCGACACATTCGTATTCTGGTGCATGAGCAATTCTAAAGTAAAGGTTCAATTTATCGGTCAGCGAGTCTTGTGCAAGCAAAGCTGTTTCTGTATTGGCATTAAACAAATATCCAATATGATTCTATAGAAGGATATATTTATGGACAAGTAGCTACATGTATTTTAGTTGCTGAATTTGTTAGTCAACGTGACTCATCCATTTAGAGTTTAATGCCTTTTTGTGAGAATTCGTAAGCGGGTATTCATTCACACAACAATCTTGTGATGATTGTTCGCGCCTCGTGTTTTGAACACAGTACTTATCACATGCGCACGCCTAAACCAACGTTATAGTTATACCCTGACGTCCGCGTGATTGCAGAAGGTATTTATCAAATATTGCCATTCGCCGTTTTGTAAACAGGAATCTCGACTCGATATTTCTCAAACAGTGGTTAAAATAACCCTGTTGAGAAACAGTACGGTTTGCAGAAGACATTCACTTCACTATTTGCATCCGTTAACTGTTTGAAGGATTTAAATTCTCCTTTTGTTCTACCCACTTCTAATGCGTGTTAAATAAAAATTAAGATTATGTCATTGAGTTATAGTCTAAAAGCGGTTACACATTCGGCGCTTAAGTAAGGGTTAGTTAAGTATATAATATGTACCGTAGATAATGTGTTGAATCGTTTTCTGAAAACAAACAAACATATAAATAGGTAGGAATCTAGCCATAAATCAACTTCGCTATCGCCACTAAGTGATCGGATATTGTTCCATTTTCGATGATTACCACTTTAGATTGATGCAAATATAATCAGGTCAACATGTAAACCGCGTTAGAACACACCCAAGCCGTTTGAATGTAGATAATTTATTAGTAGTGGTATAAACTCGCAACGGTTTTCTGCATAAATCGATTTTATTTTACGTTCTTTAGTCGCAGCAAAATAATAACATTTTTAAACCAGTCTTTAATTAAAAACATCAGTTATATCGTCTGAGTATCGTTATCAACTTCAAAATATCGTGCTCCTAAATTGTTTCTATTACTTGCTGTAAAACTTCAAACATCTGAATGCTGGTAAAATTAAATAAACATGTAAGGTGCGCAGTTCTGCCGAATGCGTTTTCTATACGTCACTTTTCTTGAAAAATAACAATATCTTGACGTCAGCATTTGGTTTTAAGTACCCTTTCTTTATACAACGCAGTTATAGATTACAGTATTTATTAGTTTACATTTTTGTGTCTATGTAGATAAGACAATTTTTTATGAAGTTCCATTTCTAGAATCACAGTTACACAGAAACGCATAGGAATTATAAAGAGAAATGTCTATACATCAATAAAATAAAATAACATTGATTCATCAAGTGAGTCATCTAATTATTAAACTTTCCAATTTAAAGCTACATACAATTATATTCATGTACATTTATAGGGTTCCGTAGTTCTGACTAGGAACCCTTATAGTTTCGTTATGGCCGTCTGTCTGTCTGTCCGAGGTTTTGCTAAGAGACCGTTAGTACTAGAAAGCTGTAATTTTGTAGGAGTGTGGTGTATATCAATTACGTCGACAAAGTGGTAAAATAAAATTTTGGTAAATATTTTTTTTAGGGTAGCTCCCATACATGTGAACACAGAAGTGGGGATGAATATTTTTTTTTGTCGTCTACCCCATCGTGTGGGGTATCCTTGAATAGGTCTTCTAAAATTACTTGGGGGTTACTGACATTTCATCTCAGAAACATAACTTCATGTGCAGACGGCTTCTAGTCAAGTGTACATATATTATTATGACTATTCTATGTAGGTAGTAACCATATAAATGTCTAAATGATTTCGATCTATGTATTTACTTTATTAAATATATTTTTATCATATATGGATTAAGGTCAAGGCTACTGGGTTATGGACAATGAAGTAATAATTTTACTTACTAATCCGAGCACCACTGAAGCGAAGCAGACTTCATTAAATGTGACTAAACGTGGTGCATTGTATGATAATGTTCTTAAAGATTCCGGGTTTCCATTCAGTGTGAAATAGCTACGTAGGCTTATTTAATACTAGACGTCGCGCGGGGCTTCGCTTCCATCGTTTTCTCTCCTATTGGCCGTAGCGTGCTGTTATACATATATAGCCTTCCTCGATAATTGGACTATTCAACACTAAAATAATTTTTCAAATTGGACCAGCAGTTTCTGAGATCCTAGCGTTCAACCAATAGTTAGTGTACCTAGTTTAATGCTTTTTAGCTCTAGCTAATTTTTTTCAATACATGAGTATATCAAATACAACGCGGCGCAAAGTTTCGTGATGAGGCGACGCAGAACTGTAGACAGTTCTATGTATGTATGCTATGCCAGTTAGGAATACCACGTTGATAATCGCTATCATTGAGCCATTTTTATTGGTTTGGTCGACAGGCATATGTAGGCTTCCGCATGACCAGTAAGTACACGCATGTGGATTCACATCAAGGTCACTACGCATTAGATAAATAGTACTCGGCATTACCACGCAGACGACGCGTGTGCTGCCTCGGTATCATGTCGCCGGCTCGTCGCAGATTACCAAAAATCATTTGTGTGTTGCCCCAAATATATCCAATCTCTACCGTAAGACAAAGTTATTGCGCAGTATATGCTGTAATAGGTCAAGGGAATATCAACAACTAAGATTAGAATTAACAAGATAACAGTAGAGACAATGTACGAATTTTTATCTGCAGACCTTTGGTGCGGTCACCGTGGCAACGTGGTGTTCGGTCCGATGCCACTGCGATGCCCTACTAACCCCTTTATTAATACTCTCAAAGTTTGAAGTTTAATTGCCGCCGTTTTAAAACAAGACGTTTCTTTATTTAGTTGTAAATAATGTATTGTGGTATTATAATTTTAATAAGATTTTTTTTCGAAAAGTTATTTAAGATTTAGTGGGTGGATAAATGATTCGTCAATTGTAAAAAATATTTTATGCGTCGTTTGTTAACGTCGCGTCGTAACATAATTCAATTAAAGTAACAAGATAAAGAACTGCATGTACCCAATGTATTATAATGAAGATGTTGATTCGTTCGTTCCGTTCGTGTGTACCTATTTTGTGATGCAATATAGTAACCGTATTAAATAATGGCGACATAGTGTCTGTTAGGATGCCCACTGACACGTGTCGTTTATATTGCGTATATTCGCCTCGTGGAGCTAAACAAATAAATAAATACAATAGTATGTGATTTTGTAGTATACCTTGCTGATAAATAGATTATTGCGCAGAAATGACATTCGTCATCGCCAACAGCGTCGTGCGTCGTTCGTTGTGTCACCTACGCAAAGTAGGTGACATACTAAAGCAACGACGAAATAAAAACATTTCAATGTTTTGGATGTATCACTGAACCGAACCTCAGAAAGACAGAATCTCACTCTTTTGTTTCATGATTCACTGAATTATTCGACGATCTTTTTATGTTCACTGTCCATACATTTTCTTAATGGGCCACACCACACCCAATCAACATTTTTTACCTATTTTAATTCTATATATATTAACACGCCAAATTTAAAATAGCAGGTGGGTGTATTGCATCATGTCAGTCTCATCCGCTATGTATAGTAGATCTAACGTTTGCCAAAACTGTTAGATATTTGTTTGCTAGAGAAATGCCTCTCAGTACGGTAGCAAGTTTACAATTTATCTTTAGTACCTATATCTAGCACCCTTGCCTCATTCCTGCACTAACTGTCAATAGTCACAGTTGTTATTTTTATCGTCAGCATAAAAACGTGTCTGCATAATGTCTGTAATTGCCACAGTTATGTAATATCATATCTCTAGTGCCTCTCACTAGACGAGTTAGATCATCCATATAATGGTTATGAACTACATTTATAGTATTTTTCTATTTTTCCGTAATTAAACTCCGGGTAGGTTAATTTGTTTTATTGTAATAGCTACCTTGATTGTTGAGTTGTCATGTCACCTTATTCACTAGATGTAATTTTCTATTTCTCATATTATTGTCTTCGTCATTGTATTGTAATCAACCTGGCGTGAATTTTAGTTAGAATTATTTACGTTTCTTTCCAAATGAATGTATAATATAAAATACTTCAAGGGTACACGAGTCAAGTAGACGCGGCAGGTCATAGCCACAAACAAACTCACACGTTTAGCCAACTAGGTAGCTGTCACACTAGGTGAGCATATTATCTACAAAGTTTGTTGCGTAAAAAACAACATCAATGCCCTCAACGTGGTACAAACTGCAAAGACGAGCTTCAAGTTCATTGGCACGGTCTCCTTTTAGTGTACGTGGATAGTCGCCATGGCTGCCATGGACCATGACTACAGTAATTGGCATCGTTAACGTTTTGGCTCTTTATTTATAACTACATTCAGAGCTCTTGTGTGTTTCCTTAATGATTTACATTATTTTTTACCACTGAAGCAATCACTTCAATGCGTCGACACCTGGTTTAAACCTGAGTTTTGTTACACTATTTTTTTAGGGTTCCGTAGCCAAAATGGCAAAAACGGAACCCTTATGGTTTCGTCATGACCGTCCGTGCGGTCCGTATGTCACAGGCATTTTACTCAAAAACTACTCGATGTTATTGATGAAATTTAGAGAATAGGTCTCTTGTGTCACCAAACCTAGCAGCGGCCCACTAGGTTTGGCAGTTAAATAAGAAAAATATATAGTTTTAAAGATAGGCATTCCATACATGTGACAGAAGCTGAAAAATCTTTTTTTTTTCACACACCTCGACAGATCTTATAAAAACACTTTAAGGCTTCTAAAAATTCTTTTGTGTAAACATTTTTGGAAATAAAGTGTGTCCCTCCCCCCTCTATTTTCTAAGCCGTTAGAAGTCTGAAAAAAGTTCACAAAGATAACGGTTACGGTACTTCCAACCTAAATTATTTTGAACATGATCGGATGTACTGTTTTTGAGTTATTGCCCAAAAACTGCGCTTCTCAGCACCAGGACGTATGCTCTATGAAGATACGCTCTTTTGCTGCGGGACCATTCATTGAGCATCGTCCGACATGCTCTTAACCGGTTTTTTTCATCCACGTTGGTGCTATTCTTATCGAGTTATACGATCTACTATTAATTAAAAAATATCATCATACTCTTTTATATGTGTTGCAATAATAATAAAACTGAAATAATTTATGCTAGTATCTTGGTCACGTGTGGAATGATCACACTCGTCACCTACCAGTTGCGATACTTATAACAAAAAAGAACCCGGAAGACCCGAGGTTACTATTGCGTCGTTCTGTCTTGCTATTGTGGCAGCAAACTTTACAATCCTATTTAATTCTAACAAATTCTAAATTTACATATAGAATATACATTATACTTACTCCCATATATATTAGTATAATTAAACTAATTGCGTCGCGCGTCCATTTGGGAGGAAGTAAAATAAAAAAAAATTATATCGTTTTTATTAGGTAGGTACACTCGTATTTGCTCTGTTGTGGTTCGAGTTTAGCCACCTTCATAATAGATACAATCTGCCGACGTATAATGCTGCCCAATTTAAACAGGTCACGTGCCTCTCGGCCGAACCTCGCACGTGTGACAGCCTATTCGTACCATATCGGTTAATCGGTAGTTTCATCCTTATAATCATTGCGATAGGCAACAATGCATAAACCTTCCCTTACCCTAATTGCTAAATGTTATTAGGTAATGTATATTATTCAGGTATATCTTGGTATTTAATCAATTTGATTTTATGTCGCGCACCACCCACAGATTAGAGAAAATACTCACGTGGAAACGATCACGTGCTCGTGAGTCAACTTTTATTTAAATTTTTTTTTTTCATTATTTAATGGATTAGTAGCGTATTCTTGCGACTAAAGCTTTGTAAACTGTATACTACAGTGAAAACTGAAATAAAATAAACTACCTATTAATTAGAAATGGACCGTCATTGCTTGCAATATTCTGTCTTGAATTGTTTTGACCTTGTATTTGGAGGGTTTGACTGGATTTCATTGAACTCTGTCATTTTTTAAATGCAAAATGTAAAAAACGTTAGTTGTATTTATGTTCGCGAATATCTATTCATCATGATCAGTGTCCTCATGGTTTGTATATTTAGGTAGGTACCTATTTAGGCTTATTAATTTCTATGGAGACCTGGATATATGAACTTGTTTACAGCTATCATACCATGCCGTTAAAGTAGACACCTAATCAAATAATATTCGTCATTTAGAAAACAATATTTTGCTACCATAGCATATCAATCGCTGAAAACCACCATATATTTTATATAGGAAGGTATCTACTGAAGCATTAAATTTTTAAGGTCATTATTATTATAAATTATATTGCACATTGCACACGCACTGTGATTCATTGCCGGATGTACTAACTTAGCTAAAATCACATGTGATTTGCGTATTAAACAGATTATTAATAATAATAATATTCTACCACATTCACACAGCGCCATCTAGTCCCAAAGTAAGCAATTATATTTGCTTGTGTTATGGGTACTAAACAACTGATATACTACTTAATAACATTTTTTTTTTGTAAATACGTACATATTGTAGATAAATTACACCCAGATACAGAACAAACCTTTATGCTCATCACACAAAGATTTGTCCTGGGTGGGGATCGAACCCACGACCTCCAGCTTAAGCAGTGGTTAGTGACCCTGACTGCTAGTCAGGGTCACTAACCACTAGACCAGTCAACAGGCCAGTTATTATAATTATCCTCAATAATTGAGTGGTACGTTTTCATTTTTGTGCTCTTTTATTCGTTGCAAATTGAACATACATAGGTACTTCAATATTATCCATCTTATTTAAAAACTATGGATACAATAGCGCTAAAATAGGTATATTTACTAAGTTACTTACTTGCATTTTGAAATTTAAATTTGGTTTTTTTGTTAGTTAGGTAGGTACTTCCAACAAAATTAATTGGCTTGGTAGTGGTACGTAGCGTAGGTGACTATAAATATAATTAATATCATTTCAGAGTTTAGAGTTCATGATAAACTGATGACACGAGTCACAAAATTATATTTAGGTACCTAAAAGTATGATAAATTTATTTAAAAGCACGTGTTCTGATCTAAATGTCGATCGACTTATTTGTTAAAAGGTACCACATTTAGTATTTCTTTTTCATTTAAGAGAAAAATTAGCACCAAATTATATTTGTTTAAGTGTCTTGGGTATATTTGATGAACAAGAAATAAGAGTTGACCAAGAATGGTACCCAGCGGCACTCCCTATGAAATGGTGGAATAAACACATCGAGAATAAATCAAAAGTCTAACTCAAAGTAGGTACTTTTAACCGGATATCTTTTTGCATAGATTTAAAATACATTATGTACAATCATGTCAATATTATGGTCGTTATATTCTAGAAGAATCAATCTATATTTTTCTCTTTTTATTTAATCTTTGACTAATATTATTGCGTAATACGGATCTTACATAAGAATTAATTTAAGGAAATGCGCCCGAGGCGATGTCATTATATAATACACACTTGCTTAGTTTCATCTTCTAATTTACTATTAGGCCCCTAGCGCTCAAGTGTGTAGCTTCCTTACCTCAACCTATTTATGTTCTGCCTGTTGGCTTCGTCAAAAGACAAAAGAAATATCGAGCCTTTTCAGGAAGAACATCGTAACCGACAATTTGCGTTTTTTACTGGAGAAGGATTTTTCATCCCTAATTAAAAAGTAATTATAATAGGTTTCCGATTTTTTTATAATTTGTTATGCATACAACTATTGATATAATACAATAGTACTTATTACCAAACTTGCTGCTGCTTCAATTTCACGAAGTTTTGTTGGTTACGTTGAAATCAACGTCTGTGCTTACCACGAGGTGTTTTCTACGTGTCGGTTGCGTTTTTAAATTTATTTACTTATTGTTACACTAACTTTGGCTTTATACATATATAATAATAATAATATAATAATATAATTTATTCACCAAAGGTTACAGATTAAACAAATAGGTTCACAATGATGTTGTTTTTTACATGGAATCTGTACAATAAAATAACCCTGTCTCTCAAACTAGGGTAACCTGTATCTTGAGAGACAGTGTTCAGCCATTAAAAGTATCAAAAACAACTGAATACACAGACTGTAGACTGGATTGATCTAGTATGAATTTTAGCATTAATATGGTAGGTATCTAAATAAGAGAAAAAAATAATAATAATAATAGGTAATTAAGTAATTTTGTATAATAATAGTTTATTATACAAATAATCAAAGAAAAAGCATTTTGTGTGTGTGTGTGTGAGTGTGTGCATGTGTGTGAATGTGAATGCGTGTTACTTAAGCGACATAGGCAAGTAGGTAAGTAGGGACTCTGTTTGAGTATAATCCTGTTGTAGTAACCATAGTGTGAGTTTTGATTTAAGTTTATAATTATTAAGATTCGAGATGGATATCTGTTTGTGAATTTTTTGGTAAATGCGAGTACTTAATGTATAATATTGGTGTGATGCAAATGTAGTACTATGTACTGTACGTTTGAGACGCATGGTTCTTTTGTTAGGGTCTGAGGATGGGAGATTTGAATGCCTTCGCAGAACAGAGCATAGCACAAAGAGTTGGCGGACCGATAGTACTTTGCAGTCCGAATACAATTTTGTAGTTGGGTACCTGCGAGGTCTTCTTGTCATAACTTTGAGTATAGCTCTTTGTGCTCTCTCCACTCTGAGGAGGCTGGTCTTGTTTGCGCCACCCCAGACTGGTATAGAATATCCTAGTACTGATTGGCATAGTGCGAAATATACCATTCTCAGGGTGTCTGCATTTGCCGATTCTCTCAAGGATTTGAAGATGTGTATGAGTCGCAATGTCCTCGTAGTGAGTGTGTCTATCTGAACATTCCACTTTAGACAAGCATCTATCTGAACACCTAAATATTTTACACTGACGGCTCTAGCAAGGGTAGGACAGTTACAGGGTATATCAGGGTTAAGGCAAGAGTGTGCGGTTAGTGAATAGTTGTGAGATGGTGAAAGGTTATGACGAAGGGCGAAGGGGATGAAAGTGGTTTTAAGTAAATTAAGAGTTAGCAGGTTAGAGTTCAGCCACTTCATGATTTCTGACAGGGCCATTTTTGCTTTGTTTTTGACAATATCCTAAGTCTCGCCGTATACCAGTATCGCAGTATCGTCAGCGTAAGCATAGATCTTACAGTTAGAAAGGTCCATGTTACAGAGCTCATTCACATAGATCTGGAATAACGTCGGACCCAAGATACTGCCCTGCGGCACGCCATAAGTTACAGATCTGTCTTCACTAAAGTATGATTCAATTGTAACACATTGAATCGGATTTGTGAGATAGCTCTTAAATATTTCTAATGGTTTTCCACGCACTCCAATAAGTTCCATTTTCGAAATGAGCTTGGGGACAGAAACTGTGTCAAATGCTTTGGAAAGGTCTAGAAAAATGCATACAGGTTTCTATTAATAAAAATAAATAAAATGTTATGCTTAATGTGTTAAAAAATGTCGTATTTTGAATTAAGACTTGGAAGTAAGCGCAAAAAGTGCGCATTTGCCTGATCATGTAGTAGTGAAAAAAAAAACCATTTTGAGTTGTGTAGTTCTTCCTGAAAAGGCTCGATATGTGAGCAGGGATTTATAACTATAAACGACATAGGTTTCATCTAATTTTCGCCATAGCGAGTGATTTTGTGACGCCTCCAACCAACGGCCACTCGCCACCTAGATCTCTAGTCAACTAGATCGCCGATGCGTCGATGCATATAGAATGTTTGTAAACAAATCACTGTAAAATTGTGTTTTAAGATTTTTTTTTTATAATAAAATTATCTTTATTTTTCACTTTCCACTGCCACTTTTAGAGATGCGATTCAGTGAGCTAAGTCGGCAACTATTTTCTATCAATTTAAATATCACTACAATATTATTAAATACCTAGTTGTGTAATGAAAGAAAGAAAGAAAAAAACATTTAAATTAAAAAATTAATGTTGGTATTTACGTATAAATATTTCACAATATTGCGCTTTTACTCGTAGCAACTCCACCTTCAACTAATATCAATCACACTACTTTCGCACAATTTGCGTTCTGCATTGTTCTTATCAATATGATCTACCTTGGTTTACAATCAACTGCATTCGGTAGAAATAAAATAAAGTATTTGTGTATATATGTATGTGTGAAAGTGATTTCGCAACAATCTTGAGAGGTAGGTACATTGAACTGTGATGCATATGGAACAAAGAACACCGAAGACAGATAACGTCTGTCTCGTTTCCTCACTATCGTAGCTTACACACAGCCAAGTTTTATTTAAAATGTAAACAATATTGTTCAAACACACTTCATAATATTTTGCTTGACATAGATTCGGACTACATTTAAGTTTTTGATTAATAAGTAGTGCAGTAAATTACAATATGTGATAAGCAAGACCTGCATGACCCCATTTAGTTACACAACGGATAATGGTGCGTAAAATCCGATCATGTCTAGATCTTGACAACAGTTAAACGTCTGCGTCGTACACGTGTCGAAAGAGGATCTACATTTGTATGAATAATGATACACGGGTAGTGATAACACAACAAGAGATGTATCGATAGTTAAGAGTCAGGTGGTGACCTCGTGGTCGCATTAATATACGCGCGCCGCTCTCGGGCCCTAGTCCTCGCAACGCGCACGTGGTAGCCGCAGCTTGGCCAGGGCGACTACTACAGTTGCACCTCGGCCTTCTCTCCGCAGGGCTTCTTTCCTTTATTAGTCGAAGTGTAACAATATCATCATTGTTATTGTTTTACCGTACTGATATAAGGTTAATGACTAATAGAATATTTTGCTGCGCATTGTTTGTAAATAAAATTATTTCTTTCTTTAATTTAATTGTCATCTTATTGACATTTTGAAAACCAAGATTTTATTTTCTTCTCCATTAATTAAGCAATTTTTCTTTACAAAAGCAATATTATACTAATAATTATTCTTATTTTTCATATTCGATTCCCTATTTTGCTTTTGTTTATATTTAAACCAAATGAAATAATAAGTAAGTTTTTTATACTACCATAAATTCATAATACAAAAGGACATGCTAGGGACCAGTATTAATTTCCTGTAGACTTTAAGCAATGATACATAATATGCAATTATAATAAATTTATGAATCTATTGCACGTTGTCCACGAGTCAACATGCATTAGATTCATAAATGACAAGATGAGTGATAAACACATCGGCATGGTCGATTGCATCAGACTGGTTTCTCTTCAGAGCACTGCTCTGTCCGTCCGCACCGTTCACAGCTTGAAAGTGTCGTGCCGGAAACAGCAGCTTTCTATCCATCCGCTTAATGCCCTTGTCATTTAAAATTTTACCACAAAACACTATCGATCGCTTAGAAATATTTATTAGTTTATGTGTAGGTATGTCTATAACATTGTCGTACTTTCTATGTGAATTGTTCTCTCATTGTTGTGGTCAATCTTATTTTGGCTTTACATTTTATTAAATACATAGAATCAATGTTATGATTCCAATTTTAATAAAATGTTGATGATGACATAGTATTCACTCAAAAAGTAAGACCGGTTAACATACAAACATGTATTGTAAATTTTATTATGTTAGGTAGGTATACATCGTTTTACAAAACAAGGTCTCACAATCTCGTTTGGTTCCCATGGTCTTACGGTTTCTGAACTGTTTACTATGTATTTTCTTTGTTTAGAAACTGTGCTAGCAAACTGCACCGGTTCTTCGTTGTGAGTGTTGTGACAAAACCAACTCGTTAATATAAAAAAGATATATTTACATTTTATAAATAAACAAACGAGGTCAATGATTTTCCAGAATTTTTAAGCAAATAAAACGAGGGCAGTGCGCTTGTATCACCACACATATCTACATTATACACGTATGTCTCTCACGAGCTACTGAACAAAAGAAGGACAACAGAATCAGTAGGACCAGAGACCAAAGTAGGACATAAAGTGTTTGCTGTATGAATTATGCTTGTTCAAGTACCAGTGACGAGGTCTACAGTACGTATTTTGCAGGACATTGCACATAAAAAGCGTGGCATCGCCTCACAGTTCGATGTCATTAACCCTCGTTATTAACCTGTACATTTATAACTTAAAAGCTACTGACGAAATAATAAAGCACGCGGCGGGGGCGCAGAGCCCTAAGTATTGTTGTTCTATAACAGAGTAACGGGACATTACAGCACTGGTTGTCGGTCAGACAGGCAGGCAGTCAGCCGCACATCCGCCTGTGTTGCGTCTTGCGGTATATGTCGACGCGGTTGTTTGTAATATTGCATGGTATTTCTTTTCACATCAACTTTCATCTACACTACCATTGTTGTTTGTTGATTCCGTGACCTGTCGTGACCCGACAGACAGCGTTTCTATTGTGATGTCGAATTACTAATAATAGTATTTGTTTGTACATAGATTTATTATTTACCTACAAATACACTTTACTTTTTAAATAGCAATAACCACAAATACAACTTCACAAAATGTACTAGTAACTTCTCAATCTAATTGTTTAAAATGTACTAAAAATAAAACAGAATTTATGCCAAGTTTTATTCTGAACAAAGTTTTAGAAATCATGGTTTTGTTACAGTTGTGAATTAATAATGATTATTTTGGTCTATTTAGGCAAACAATTAAATCTTTTTTAAAAGCCTAACTAAAACCTAATTGAAAAGAAGACATAATTTTAATGTAGGTTTATTAAAATGTATGTAGCTCATTAATAATATTCTTAATTTTTTCTAGTTTTGACAGTGTTACACCTACAGCAGTAATTTTAACTCATGTAAACAAAGTCATAAACGAATAGTTGGGCAATGGTTTTATTGTAGGTTATTTTGAATAGAAAATACGTTTCATACGTAGGGTATCATCATTATCAGCAACCCATTAATGTCCCACTGCTGGACTCGGGTCCCTTCTCCTCTATCTAGAGAACTGAAGTATATCTGAACGAAATGCAATATTCTTTGTATTATTGTATCTATCTAATCATGAAACCTTGGTATTTACCTACATTCACAATAAAGTTTCATATTTTATTTATTCTTTGTCTTCTGTCCTGACAAATTGTAGTATTATTTGACGAGAATAGATATTTTTATCTATTCAGAACACATGAAATTAATGATAATTCTATTATAGGATCTAATATAAATTCTATTATAGGAATAATAATTATCTTGTAGTAAGACACCGAAAGGCAAAGAGATAGAAAAATCATGCTGCTTTTGACCTATTCTCCGAAAAATCCAAAGACTTTTTCTATGGAGCAAATATCTATTTATAATCTATTGATATATCTATTTTATTTATGCACAAGAAATGCACAAAGGCGGTCATAATGGCTATTTTACGAGGGACAATATTTTTATATTCATTATTTTTGCCACGTGCAAAGTATGTGTGCAGCCGATTCCTTTGCCCTCATGCAGAAATGCTCCCTTCCCAGCAGACTGGCCATTATGTCCGCATTTATTAGATGTCTATTTAGTAGAGTCTGAACCCGTATAATTGGCATAACGTTACTAATTTATGTTTAGTAATTTGCAGAGCCTGTTTTAAGTTAAGAGCAACATGTAACATTAGCGCAATAACCTTTTGTTCTTTCGATGAGTAGGTACTATATAATTGTATTAATGAAGTAATACCCAAACATAAAAGGTATTGGGTATATTAAGTACTTACTTCGTCCCACGACAATGTATACTATATTATTATTATGTTTGTGATAGGACGATATAGGTTTAATGTCAATGACCTAAATTTTATGCGAATCATTCGGCACCGGTCACTCAATTAATTACAATGTTTTGGTTGATATTGAAGCTCGTTAATTGCGCTCTTGTGTGCTGTTTTACACATTTAAATCTAATTGGCAATATGGCCTATTTATAATAATTAAAGTTATTATTTGAGTAAAAGTTTTCGTATTACAATTTTTTTACGAGATTGATTGTTGCTTTGTTATAATTCTGCTAATAGGATGAAAATAAATGTGCCAGGTTATTCATAAATTGACTAAAGATTATATAATTAAACTTACTAAAAGTAGATAATTATATTATTAGTTAACTAATTAGATAATTACATAGTACGGGGAATTAATAATTAATAAAGGAGTATTAAACGCAGTGTTTATTGTGAAATTAAACTTAATTATGTCAAAGTACAAAACGAATCATGCGCGTTGCTTTTGTAATGGTATGATAACTTTATTTACAAAATATAACTTGCGACATTTACAAAACTTATACTATCTCCCTATCATATTACAATAACACACGCACATACATTCACTCATTTTGGGCTTGATAAAAGTTGTCAAAAACATATTTATTTTATTAAATAAATTATAACATTCAGATCGAAACCAATCATATCTCAACATGGTACAATACAATCAAATCTAACTTTGTACGTTTACACAGGCGATTTTTCCTGAAGGGGGACTTCTTCAGGCACAGTTCCGTTAGCATTAACGCCTGTTCGGTCATTTGCGGTCCTCGGTGAAGAGCTGAATCGATTCTTAATAGAACTCCAATTCTTCTTAATTGTAATGCCTGCCACTACGAGCACCATTCCAGCTACAATGAAACCAATTACACTTTTGTCTACTCCTCCGGTTTTAGTAGTCGAAGTTGTAGCTCCAACAACATCTTCAGCTTTAGTCGCAACTTTACTTGTCGGTGCTGCTTCAGTTGGCTGTGACTCTGTATCTGATTTTGGTACTTCATCGTTGGCTTTTATGACCGCTGAACGGAAAGATATGGCGGCCTCAGTCTTACTAGCAGACGCTGTATTCACGTTTGACTCTGTCGGTGTCTTAACATCTTGATTCTTGGTCTCCTCTGTTTTCGTGTCCGTTGGGCTAGATGCAGTACTTACAATTGGATCTACGTTATCTTCAGAATCTGTTCCCAGTGCAATAAGTCCTGGTAAAGCGAAATCTAATAGGTCGTCATCAACCGGCTGCGGTGCATCTGGGCAATCAAAAGATTTTGCGCTACATGATTCAGTACATACAGTGTCTAATGAATCTTTCAATGCTGTACAAATGTCTTCCACTAAACCAGCTGCGGCGGTGGGCAATGTCAATTTTCGGAGGGCTTTGAAGTTGGCAAAAGTTTCGGATTTTAAAGCCTGAAAAATAAAATAGATTATTTAGTTTAATCATAAATTTTTCTATTTTGGTTTATCAAGGATCCAAATTGTTATGCTTAGCACAAAAAAAAGATACTTATAGTTTTTCAACTAAATCCGGTTATTGCTCAAGTTTTTAGACTTATTTAGAAGAATGGTGTAATTTATCTATAATATGTATGTATTTACAAAAAAAAAATGTATATGAATAGTACATCAGTTGTTTAGTACCCATAACACAAGCAAATATAATTGCTTACTTTGGGACTAGATGGCGCTGTGTGAATGTGGTAGAATATAATTATTATTAGAAGAATAGTAAGTTACCTACTAAAGTTTCATACCCAATTATGAGATCAAAATATAAAGTATTTAGTATTAGGCCATAAATATTACGTTTGTCTAACGTCAAGTCATCCGAAAGGGTCTAGTTAATAATTATTAATTTCCATACATCATGAGCTCGCAAGTAGCCTGTTGTTAGACTGACGTATTTATAACTCTAATCTAAATGCTTTAGTCTTAAAGTATCTGATTAAAGGTAATTAAAAAATAGTATAACCGTTCTCATGTCGTTTCCTCCCAAGTCTATTTCTTCCAACTTCGTTAGACCAAAACTGTTTTTCAAATCAGTTGGGTACTCTATTAGCCGATTGTTTCCCAGCTTTAAAGAAGTCAATTCGGGCAGCTCACTTATCGACTGAAACATAAAATGAAATTCCTATAAAGTTAGTATAAAATTTTTATTATTATAATTTTAGTCAGATTATTTAGTCTGAATAGAATTCGTTTTAATAACGACATGTTTCTGCTAACATTTGTCTATGGTTGATTAGATTGCTTCGTGTTATTTGTTCAGTATAAGGAAACGAATGTAAAGTTATACAATCTGATACCAATACAAATGATTACATTTAAAGACTGTTGTTATTATAACAAAATCATCAGCATAAGGCTTCTATTGAAACCACCTTTACAAAATCACTGGACTGAAAGATTATTGCAAAAAATGGTAGGGTTAACTCAGTTAGTTCTCCCTTGTATAATGACAATAGGCTCGCCCCCTATTTCATAGGACCAAACATAGCTGTCGTAATGTGGGTGTGAAACACCTCTGCCTAGCCCTTCGGGAAAAAAGGCGTGATGATTATGCTATGTTTTACATTTGTGGCTTTTTTGTAACCTGATTATAAAGAACTTACCCCAGCTACAATATCCATGATATCATTGTTGTTCACGTTCAATATTTTCAAGTTTTTCAGTTCTGATATTTCTTTTGGTATTTCAGTTAATTTGTTATTTTGTAAATTAAGTTCTGTAGTTTTAGTATCCAAAGGTTTCGGTAATTCTGTCAAACCGCCATTAGAACAATCTACAACGTAATTATCTGATGCTCCTTCTACGTTACATAAACATGATGTGGGGCAAGAATGTTCTGCAGCAATCGCTAGAGTGTCATTGTCAATTAGGGTAGATTGTATGGATGGTGACTGTACATCTTCAAGTATTGGCGGCTCCTCAGATGGAGTACTGGTTGTCTCAAGATTCTCTGGTTCTTCTATCGCACCTGCCCCGCTACCCTCTGGGAGTACGCTATCCAGCTCTGCGTGGTTCTCTGGTGGAAATTGGTTGTCAGTTTCAACCGGAATGTGTAATTCATCATCGCTTTGTGCTACTGAGGACCTGTAAATCAATTTTTAATGCAAAAATAACATGTGACTTTATCGGATTTATCATAAGGTGACGCAAAATTGTTATAAGTAAGTGATAAAAGTCGCGATAATAATATGTACTACGAGGGCGTAACTAGCACATTTATGTCTTGAAAATTTGATTGATAGAATAAAATATACTCACTACCTAATTTAGATACGATATTGCCTCATGTCTACGTACTCGCAAAACATTGGTGTTTTTGCGCAATTATGTACTCGTAATAGAAGACACCTCTGTGTTGGTTTCTACATATATCGGTACAGATTATTCGGTTAATGTGAATACACAGCTCAGGTACCAAACTAAGTTTTACAAACAAAACGATTTTGATTTCTATGAAATAGACTTAGATGGTTGATGTTATAGTAAATGTGCGTGTTCATGGTAAATAATTATTGTCTTTTATTTATTGACCTCACGGGATTGCATTCAATGCAATATTTCTAAACGAAGTGTGAAGTTTACACGATCCTAGACACTTTCTGCACATAATGTATCTGTTACGATAAGTAAATCAATGAAAACTTATAGTTTAATACCTATTTTTATTTAAAATGCAAAAATCACGGATACTGCTGTACACATCAATGACATAATATGATAGATAATACCTCATTATTTATTTCAATCTATAAAAAAGGTTTACTTACGCAACTATCGCCAATAAAAGAATGAAAAGATGTTTCGGCGTCATTGTCACTGTATATTGCACACACCACTAACAGATATATGTGCCAAGTGACTTCAGGAGTTGTTACCTGTTGTGGCACAAGTACCAGCGTAGCGTACAGCGCATAACTCACTGACACTTATAACTATTATCACTCAATGATAAGATTACTAACGGCATAGCAGCTTATCGCGAATCAAGTACGATAACGTCGCTCTGCATAAACGAGAAAATATTGGGTAGAGATTAGGTGGCCGATTTTCAATATCACCTTCGAACGAAGAATAGAACTAAACGTATTGTCTACAAGATTTTGTAGCTATATAGCTAGTTACACAGATGCATGTGTATACGATCGCGAGCGATACGCAACGGCGGTCTTTATTAACTGCCAGTTGCTAATTCAGAAATACACAAAACATCTATGTAAATTGCTTTGGACTGTACTTATTTGAAGTCCTCTCAAATTATTTAAACAGAGAGACACGACACGCTATCTATAAAAAAACATAGCCACCGGTGTTTAATGATTCACCACAATAACGGATAACTTATTCACAATATTTATCGAATTTCAAACGAAACGCGCACGGACACGATGCGGTGTTATCTCTCCTTCACTGATGTTACTATTACTAGTACTTCTCTGACGCCATATATATAAAATCTTGTTTATGTTTTGAGAAGTTCTGTTGTTGTACAACACAGCTGCAATTCTTTTACATAAGTGAAGTGTGAACCGCAGATATGACAACTGACTTACGTTTGTTTAGCACTAATTACTCAATAATTTATATCGTTAATGCATCGATAACGTCAGACTATTTATTACACTTACTATTTTAACCGCATAGTTTACGATCTGTTCAAGGACTTTCATTAAATTTTTAACTTGACTAGCTTTTCTAAACTGTAAATCATTATTATTATGTTACATATTTACATCGCAATTTAAACATAAATATGATTTGTTTCTTTTTGCAATTGCGCTAGCTTTCAATTCTGTTATGCAATTTTGTAGTTACATTTTATTGTTCCTTCCCAGCATATGTAATGCTATAGGTTTATGCTATAAACAGTAGTACGTCGTTTTTGACGTGTTCATTGACGTAAAAAAACATTGCTGGATTCTGTCCAAATATTGTAAGTATTAGCCAATGAGTAAGACTCATTTAAGTGTTTGTTGCTTTGTTTAGTACTGCAACGGAGGCGACCTAGCCGACTACTTGCAAGCGAATCGTCTGCTGAGCGAGAGCACCATCCGACTGTTCCTGAAGCAGCTGGCTGAGGCGATGAGAGCCATTCACGCCAAGGGCATCGTGCACCGCGACTTGAAGCCACAGAATATTTTGCTCACACACAATGTTGCACCCCCTCGCACGCCTCATGCCTCCGAGATGACACTCAAAATAGGTCTGTATTCTAACTATAAGTAACACTATTAAAACACTATTAATTAGGTATACAATTTATTATCGAATTTCCTAAATACTCCATACCATTTCCGCTATCATATCATTTGTTAATATCTGAATCACCTTTCTCTTAACCCAAGTAATGAATAGCCGACACGTTTACTAAACATTCCTGGAATGTTTGAATTGTCACATTCACGTATTAGACATAATATTAATAATAATATAATTTTATTGTTTTGTATAGCCGACTTCGGTTTTGCAAGGTTCCTAGAAGAAGGAAATATGGCCGTCACGCTCTGCGGCTCACCGATGTATATGGTAATAATTTACTTGTATATTAGCACTACATATTACCTATGAGTTTCCGACACGCTTAAAATAATGGTATCTCTAAAAAGTTGGATCCTTTCCAGTCTATTTGTTAAGCCGCTATTATGTAATTTTAACGTTTAGGAAGTATGAAGCTGTATTGCCTGATATTACTTTTAAGTTCAAATAACTTAAAAAGTTATATCAGTGTTAAATTCTATCCTGACAATAAACCCACGAAATGTTAAAAAATCTTAGTTTGTGTTAGACGCAGGTAACATTTAACAATCCAGCCTGAAAGAGACTTGACATTTCATGACAAACGGGGTAATCTGGTAACTTGTCTGTGTGCTCGTCAGAATTGCTGTTTTATGTGTCTCTAAAATAAATAACAAAATAATTAAATCATTAATTATTTCAGGCCCCAGAAGTTATAATGTCATTGAAGTATGACGCTAAAGCTGATCTCTGGAGTTTAGGGACAATCGTGTATCAATGCCTGACGGGCAAAGCGCCGTTCCAGGCTACTACACCACATGAACTTAAAGCCTTCTACGAGAACAGTGTGGACTTGCAGCCCAAGTGAGTATTGTACTCATAAGAACTTAGAGAATGTCAATGATAGACTGTCGGCTAGTGTAAAGGTGCTGAAAGGTGGTGACAAACTAGCTAACGGCCCATCTGATGATAAGCAGCCTTAAAACCCATCCCTAATAAGCTCTGGATACAACTATCCACCAGCAGTCATCATTTCAACCCATAAACATTCCACTGGTGGGCTCTGGTCTCCTCCAAATAATGTGGAACGGGACGGGTTGGTATAGGGTTTGTTTCGAATTTTTCGAAACTTACGGTGTAAGTCGGGGAAATTCTATGTAAAATAATAAATTACATAAATCAATAATATACCTAGCACGACTATAACTGCGACTTGCGACTGACCTCATACATAACAAATTAAGGTTTTAAAGCCACTGCGCAATAGAATTTAAAATTAAAATATACAAAAACAGCTTTTACGTATATACTACACTAATATTGCTTTGATATTATACAATTTCAATAAAACCGAAGTCTAAATTCAACGAACTAATCGCAGTAACTTACCAGATTTGCTAGAAGAAATATACACTAGGTATTTGTTTTTAAAAATGGCCATTGGTAAACTTGGTAAACGTATAATAATTGTAAATATGTAGTTTTGTTATGCTGGGGCAACGACACACAAGTTTCGATACGATCTTTTTCAGATAATAATAAACTCTTGAGTCGTAACTATCGGAAATATTTAGGGGCATAGCAGTTATCGTAAATTTAAAATTACTCGATGAATAAATAAAAATTAAGGAAACACTAATGTGACATTAGCGCTAAAACTTTTTTAGCGTTGAAAATAATTATTAGAAGCTTTAGCTGGCACACGATTTGATGACGATATTCGTAGGTGCGGCCTCCTTCAAACACACTCTATCATGGACATTTTTTGTTTGTACTTTATACAAACACACAATCCAAGAAACTGTCAAGGTTAATATTGACAGACAGAATGTCTAACAGTTTTGTGACATATTGAACCTAATACCTATTGTATTCTAATGATAGAAACGCTGAAAAACAGCCAAAATTTCAATGTTACTACTCTACTAAAACTCCTATGTGATTTTTTTTCAAAACTAAGTTAGTTTTTTTATTACATTTAAAATTATATGTAGGTGTGTATTAAGAAAATAAACTTGCTAAACTATACAAATCTTTAAATATATTAAAGTATTATCAAAAGCTTCAGGTCCCGAGTGATGAAAGCTTGACTATAAAGTAATTATTAATTTAAAAAATAATACTTGTGTGTTCCAGAATGCCAGCAGGCACAAGTCCCGAACTGTGCAACTTACTTATCGGATTGTTACGACGGAACCCGCGCGAACGCATGCCGTTCGAAGCGTTCTTCAACCATCCGTTCCTACAGCGACCCCGCACTACATCTCTGAACAGTGAGTTATACGCCATACCTTATGTATATTGTTTACACTTGTAACACTAACAGCATCATTCACCGCTATATCATATACACACTCGCACACACTAAATAATATACTAAACACACCAAGTATTCTTTAAATACAAGTAGCTTCCGTAGTAGCTTAATAAACCGCACTGTGTGAAACAAAACACAATTTAACATTGATTTGACTTTGACCGGCTGAATACATGAAATACTTATCCCGACTTGTGACTAATCATTGTTGACCCAATCCATTGTTTTTAACCTTTTCGAAATCCTCTACGTATCGATTTGACACATTAATCCTACTTACTACTAGAATTTTCTATCTTCAAACATTTTATTGTATGTACAGTTTTTTACACTACAACATCGTATTCCGTAATCTTCACACGATTATGTATTATGATAATTGATAATGAAAAACGACAAATGAATATTTATTAATGCATTATTCAAACATGTATATTTCTTAACGAACCAACAATTCTTAAAATATATTGAATAAATGATTATTTTATATGTACAATAATTAATTACACATTTATATTGGTTGCTTCGTTGAAGGTATTAACGGACTGACCTTTTGTACACAATTTGAACATTAAACTTACAAAAATGATATACAAAAAGCAATACATAGAAAAAACACCGCACTTATAATAAATGACGTACGCTCAGTTCATCACAACATTCATCGTTATCAACAAAGTACCCGCCCTGTAGTTATTACTTTCATCGAAGCTATGTAACATTATGTATAACAATACTTGTATATGTAGTATATATCACTAACATGACCACTCCATCACATCGTTGTGTCTATATTTATGGTGCGGTACGGTACATACATACCGTACCGCACCATAAATATAGATACACACGGTACGGTAACAAATCTATTTGCAGAAAGAATAAAAACACAATTGACCACATTTGACCACTTAGTCATTCAACCAGGAAGATAGCAGGTTCCTTACTATCTTTGTTACGGTCACTCAAGAAACGCCCATTTAGACTATGCAAGTTTTGTAGGACACTTTTTATGCCTTCTCGGTTTTCCTCAACAAGTAAGACCAAAGCGAGCACGAAAATTGGCATAAAAGACTTGCAACAAATGAGTCTCACTGAAGTCCCATATTTACATGTATTTCGAATGTTTTACTTGATATTTAATTAAACAATAGAATAACATTTTTGTTTATCCTTTCTGCAAATATTTTGAAACGAAGTATAGCTTTGAGTCCATGAAATTTTGAACTACTTATATGTTATATTAGAGCTACACTGTTCAGTGTGTAATTGTATAGTCAGTGTATAATATTGTTCAGGTTTGGACTCGGATCTGCCCGACATAATGGAGAGCGATCTCGAGAGTCGCGCCAATACTAATTGTTACCTAGAAGAGTCTTGGGACAGTCAGGGTACATCCTTATTTATTTACACTACGCTTTGATTGTGCATGGGGAGGGTGAACGAATATATCCGTATTCACTTTGTATGAAAGTTGTAATCGATCATAAATCAAACATCCTGTATACATACAGCATGTTATGATAAATATATGTTATGCACGTATAGGTAAATGTGAGCGAACGGAACGAGTTCATATCTTTGTTATTACACTTATTATATGAAACAATATTTTTAATTTTGATTTCGTTCCGCTTTGAATTCACAACTTAAGTTGCGAGTTGAAAAATTCTGTGTAAGTACCCTTTATTACACAAATCATAGAAGTCCAGTTGGGTTCAAATATTTCAAGGACTGCGATATCACTTGCTAACTTCATTCTGCTTGGAACACCATGTCGCTTGTCTGCTGCTACATCATTCGTATGCGCAACGTGTTAAGAGCAATAATGCATGAGTTGCGCCTTCGGTGTGAACTCAGTTACGACAAACATTTTTTGAGCAATTTATGTAGACAATGTGTGGAAGTTACTTTGTTATAAATATTATTTTGTTCGAGCTGTTCACATTGTCTGGAAGTTAAGAGTATAAATGAGGTTATAAAAACAATATTTTTTAACAGGGCCCAGTTTAAACCCAATTGCGGTGCCGACGAGTGGGTTGGGGGGCTCAGGAGCCGCCGGTAGTGGTGGCAGTGCACCGTCACGCACCACCATAACTACTGCGCGAGCGACCAACCCCACCTCCCAACCACTGCCCACTCTTCAAACTCACAAGAAGTCTCAGCCGACATCCTCCGGTGAGTAAAATCAGGATACAAATTGTAATTTTTAAATGTATTTGTATAAATACACCTAACCTAATACATCATTATGGTAAAAAGAACAGATTTCTTTTTGTATAAATTAATAATACACCTATAGCAATAATTAATAAAAACCAATACCTACTTGTTAAAATTTTAAACCTGCCTTGTATAAAATAATATCAATATATAATTACTTTGACATCCATAATTATCATAATAATATGTCGAATTGTCGATTATTTCTTTTTACTGCCGTCCTATTGACATAATTATATGTTATAAATCCTACATGACCTTTTATTACAACTATAATAATATCTTTATTACAATAATGATTATAATAATTTGTAACAATTAAAAACGCATTTCATTTCCAGGTCGAATATTATGTCATATTAACGAGTTTATTCATAAATATTCAATTAAGTACTATTTATTTTGAAGCGCGGCATTCACGTTTAAAAAACAATGAATTTATGACTTTACTAGGTCATGAACAAACCTATAATAGTGTTCACCTAATTCTGCATTGTATTGTTTTAAGTGTATGTAGAAAATAGGCCAACAGTAATCAGTTATTTATCATTGTGACTCACATTACTGCCTTATCACCATTCAGTTGGTTTAGTTTAGGTACCTACTTGAAACAAAATATGTAATAATCTTCTGTAGACTATAACTTAGTATTATTTGATTTTAACCTGAAATATGAATATAGCATGCAGACAGATAGTTATAATTTAATATTCTACTCTCAATTATTTAACGTTCAGTGCCGAATTTTTCAAATAGGTATTCAAAGTATGCTTGACATAATATATTATATAGAAAAAAATATAATCTGCTCAACTGAGTCATAGCCCATTTCCTTGGTGGAAAATGACAGTCTTCATTTTTCGTAAAATACTTTTTTTAGCTTATTCAAATGCACTCTTAAAGAACTTGTCAAGATTGTTATAGTGTCGGTGACTTCGCAAGTAGCCTGTGTGTAACTGAGTAGTATTTCCTTCTATTTATACTTGTATATTTATAGATTTCTAACATAACATCAAATAACTACCGACATCAGATAACAACTATACCGAAATTGATACAAGATTATAGATAACATATTAAAATTTACAATAAAAACGATGTAGCAAAGGCATAACATTGATAGGAACTATCGAACTATCGCTATCGCAGTAAGGCTGACGATTACTAGTACCAATGTTCAGTACTGAAAGCGATTACGATTTATCAACATTAATTCGCGCCTCGGCGAGTGCAGATAATGCTCCAACGTCATACAGTCATACTGTAGCTCATATGAGTCGATTAACGTGACGTTATACATAGTGCAGGTAGTTCAAGTCACATGGCAGGTCACACCTTAAACAACGCATAAAACACCACTCAATTTCATCAAATACAAAATCATTTAATATATATAGCACGGTCGTGCTACACTAATGAAATACTGCATTATTCACGAGTAAACAAATTCGATAACCCTAACTAACCTGCCCTTGGGTACTTAGCGGTATCAACTTTATTGTTAACTGCAGTAATTTATGGCCCTGATCATTTTTATATAGTTAGTGTACCTTTTATGTGTTGCTATGAAATGATATTATGATCCTGGAACATCAATCATATTATTTTTAGTGTCCATTAAGATATGCATAGTCATTTGTTCGTGTCCGTAAACAGATAATTAACGGTTCTTTCTAAATGATAGATAAAAACTAGTTTCTTCGTAACACATTTACGTGTACATATTATGACGTGTTTATGAATCATATAGCTTTCGACGTTAAGATTTCCTTCTATACAAAGTATATTGATCTTATCAATGTAATATATTGCTCGCTAGATTTAATATAGTCATCATAGATTGTGTAAATAAACTAGGGTTCATGAGTTCAGTGGGTTATTTAAGATTGTAAGAAGTTAATTACTTACGTATAAGTAAATCTAATACTTTAGGTAGATACATAGTTTGATTTTCGCGTTATAGAAAATGTAATTTACAAATAGTGTTTTTCAACCGATCTTATTCTAGGCAAGTTTCAGACTCGATTTCAATTATAGCATTAATAGACTGCGAATTGAGAATCCCATAAAAAATACTGAGAATTAAAAAACAGAAAAAGTCAAAACTATTTTTGCGCACATACACACTTTTGCTGTGCCAAGGAGGCAGCCTGTTTATACATAAAAATAAATGTGATATGTCCGTACAGCCGAGTCGTCGGACACGACATGGGCGGGCGAGGACGACTTTGTGCTGGTGGAGGGTCCCGACAGCGGCTCCGCGGAGTACTCGGGCGCGTCGTCCAGCTCGGAGGCGGCGCCCAGACCGCGCTCGCTGGCGCTGGGCGCCTCCCCCGCGCCGACTACTGCGCCTCCCGCGCCGCAGCCTGCGCAACAACCCGCGCCGCCGCTCAGGGTAACTACACCCTCTTTCTCTTATCATAATCATCATCATATATTATTAACATAATAATATACAATGACGTCCACTGCTATTGTTCCGCCTACAACCAACGAATTAGAATAATTTAATTGATTCTGATTCTACAACCAACGCCTACCCGCAACCTTTACATATCACCATATTATTTGTACTTTATTTATGTAAGTTAATTACTCTTCGATTTCAATGCATAAAATGCATTGGCTAAATCTTAAGCATGAGCCACAAAATTTTGCTACTCGTATGTTGTGATCTTTGTGTGATTTCCATAACGCGTCGTAAGCGCTTTCAAGAATTGAATAGAAACTTTTTATTTAAGAATGTAGGTATTACAATAAGGTCTTACAACTAATAGCGAATCCTTGTACATTCTGTAAGATATGCAAAAATTAAAAATACTTATGAATTAACTACATTAAAATTATATACTTAATACAAATAATTAAAAGTTTATAATACCAAAACACTTATTTCGCATCATGGATGTTTTACAGCCGCCACAACGCCTTATGAGCTTTTTGTCTCAGCACAGTAAAACAAAATTAAATGATCGCCTGCCACACACTCATTTACACTTATGTATACAATCATTTGCTCGTATATGTATAGCTCATACTGTTATTGTATATTATTATATTTCTAAAATTTGATGACCTAAATCATTATGTTAATCTTATATGTATGTGTGGCCGCCTCGCTTTGGCTGCAGTATGTATGTGACTAATGCGTGTGTACATTGCAGAACCCACTCGCCGTAACATCTAACAATAACGTACCACGATCACAACCTATCGACGTACTCCGATCGAACTACAGTCGCAATGCGACTAACATTGGATCTCTATCGCCACCTACCGTGAGTATGCATACACCAATTTGTCAAAAACAATCTTGGTACTTGTAATACTTTGTATTTTCTGAGGATATTAAATAATACGCGTAGTCATTAGCAATGATTTATTCCAATATTGTACAGAGGTGCAACTACCTACATGATTTATAAATATTAGTATAGTTCTTATTACCTTACATTATAAAGTACTGTTCCAAACAGCTTTATAAATGGAAAATGCTTTAATATGTATATAAGTAATATTTCGAATACACTAATCACATTAAAATAACAATATTCACACATTAAAATATAACTAATCATATAAATTCACCTTTTTAAAGTCTCACATTAGTAATAGGAATTACAGAAACTCACAAACCATATAAAGTTTTTGTGTGCCTTTAATTAAAGTTTTGACGTAACTACATATTATACGTTTACTTAATTTTGTTTGTTTGAAGGTGCCATTCACAATGACGCCTCCGTCCACTCGGCGCCGCAGCAGCAACTCCGGCAGCTCTCCGCCGCCCTCGCTGTGGCAAGTCTCTCCGACCAACGCCAGTCCGCTGCGTAGATCAGGTTAGATGACTTTTAAATATATATCGATATATCGCTAACAACTGAAGAGATGCGATGTAGAAGTAATAAAGTTGTATCTATTCAATATTTCTACTGCCTCGAATAAATGCCTATTGGGTCGATGCAGAATGCAAAAACAATGTGACAGACTCAATTTACACACAAGTCGTGTATGCTTCCATCTTTCTGAATTTCTGAATTTTTTTCAGTAAGATGGAATTCTCTCGCTTCATTTATCTGAGCACTGAAATGAAATGAAATTTCGTTTATTCATCTAGGTTACAAAGTAACACTTATGAAAGTCACAAGTTACGAATGTAACAGGTTATCCGAAAATTTGTGTGAGCAAATTTGCCTACGACCAGTTCGCTGACGGGGTGGAGCTATGAAAAGAACTGGCAAAAACCTCACGCCACTCTTTTTAAAAAATGGATACTGTTAAATAAAGCGATTGTATTGGTTCTTAACAAATACATGCCTCCCCTCGGTACGCGTCCTCGCACACCTCTGATGAAAACGTACTCATAAAGTTACATAGTTTATTGCATCGCGTCTATATGAATATGTATCGCACTAGTAGCGAGTAGCGACTCAGTCACCGTGACTGACGTGAGTGACATGACAACGTGTGGTGGTGCAGGTTCGTCCCCGCCGGTGCCGCTGGCGCTGAAGGCGAGCGGCGAGCTGGCGCTGGGCGCGGGCTCACCCAAGCGCACCGCCGCGCTGCCCGACGCGCTGCTGCGCGGCATCAAGCTGCACCAGCCGCCCGACCCGCCCGTCTACATCCCCAACCTGCAGGAGGAGACCATCCTGGCGGTGAGACACACTCCTTCTACATACATGACCGACTCGGTTTTCATCGGCTAAATCGAATATACAGCGTAAACTTTTAGTCGTCTTACAAATTTTATCTAGTTCATAGTAATCAGATATACAATTCATCTAGCTTGTTTATGTAAACAAATACGCAATTAAAAAAAAAAACAAGTTTTTCTTTACACTGCCTGTGTTTCTATTGAGTTTCTCGGTACATTTTTTTTATTATGGTTAGAAACAAATATTGCTCAAATTACGTAAAGCCTATTTCCAGCAGTGGACGTCGTTGGGTTGATATGATGATGATGGTTAGATGTTTTCTATATCTGATTACTATGACCTAGACAAAGTTTGTAAGACGACTATAAGTGCTATGTATGTAAACGAATGCTCAAGAAAAAGCGGCACGGTTTATGCCAACGATCAATATTAGTAGAGTAGCTAAGAACATGCATAGTAATATTAGTAATTGCTTTGGGTCAGCGTTACTGTTAATGTTAATAATACTACTCTACTAAACTGAAATGTCTGCTTAAGTGTGTAACGTCCTTAAAGTAAACGATCAATTTTTTCTAATAGGAGGAACACAGCAAAGTTTTCTCTCAACTGAACTTTGTACTGATGCTGGCCGAGCTACTGTCGGACCTGGCTGTCTCGTGTGGAGCACCCATCGCGGCTCTCATGGACGTCTCTGACGGTAAATATATCTCAACTAGTTAACAATTAATGAAATCTGCAACAGAACTGAGTTAAACATTTTAGTATGTGGGTGAAGATCTCTTTCATAACTACTGACCTGAATTATTATTATGTTGTGCCTACTTGCTTCCCGCCATTGTAGTGCTGAATGCAATAGTTCGTACAACTAAAATCCATTTACCATGTTTTAAACGTTTGTTTAAACTTATTGCATTTAAACGTCTAAAAATATAGTTTATGAAACCAATACGGGTGGCTTCTCAAGTTGCCAAAAAATAGTTGTCATTTGTATAGAGGAGCCAGTCTAGTGATACCCTCCCCCCCCCCCCCCTTGTCAGCAAAAGTAAACAGTATTTACGTAAACATTGCATTTTTCATGTAACTATTGTGTACCTGTAGAGCGCTGCAACGACAGCGTGCGCCTGGGCCTGCTGGTGCAGGCCATGCAGGCGCTGGCCGCCGGCCTGCGCCTCGCCGCCGCGCACTACCGCAGCCGCACGCTGCAGCCCACGCCGCAAGTGCGCAACGGTGAGCATTGCTGCATCACTATCGCTCGACGACACTAACTAACCATACTGATATCTATACTAACATTGTAAAGCTGAAGCGTCTGTTTGTTTTATTTGGTTGAACGCGCTCATCTCACGAACAATTCAACCTAATTGAAATATTCTTTCAGTGTTAGAAAGCCCCATAGGAGCTGATAAATGGACAAAAAAAGATTCATGTGCAACAGCTAGTTTCGTATATAATTAAACCATTACTTGTCCGTGTTGTTACGGAATAAGAATCAACAGTGTAGCTACCACCATATAAATGACACAACGCCCACGCCACAGGGACCCCTGTTTAAAAATAAAAAGCACTCCTTTTGGACTTCGCTACAATTGAATAAAAAGTACCTTCGAAGAATTTTGATACAACGCCCATTTGGGAGTGGCTAATATATAAAGGAGACGCTCATAGTCATAACAACCCTGATGTTGCAGGCGTCTAGGCTAAGGTAGGCTAAGCTAGGCTCTCATAAATGCTGTGCCCGTCGGGGTCCATAGTGCTATTAGTTAATTTTAAGCTCACCTGTAATACCTATGGAAGAACCAATAAAGAATTGAGTATTGGGTAACCACTTACCATCAGACGGGCCGTAAGCCTGTTCCTGTACCATCGTGGTATAAATAAATGACACCACTTGATTACATCGTCATGAGAACCAATCCCATGACTAACGAATCGAACGATCTGCAAATATTCTCCTCTTGTTACGAGACACGTGACTAACAGGGCGATGATGTAATAGCTTATTAATGTATGTATTACCGTACATGTACTAAGGTTGGCTTTTATTTCTAGTCGTGTCGTTGATGAACGGCAAGTACAAGTGGATTGTGAACGAGTCGAGGAGGCTCCACGAGGCCGGCATCACGCCCGCTGTCTGCGATAAGATCCTCTACGAGCATGCTATCGAACTGGTATGTATTAAAGGATTTATATACGAACATCTATTTATTATACGTAGACAACTATTTCGTTTTCAAAACAAAAAGATTTGATTACCGTTTTTATTATAGCGATGTCTTTTAAGCATTTTTTTTGCATTTGAAACACAATAAAATGAAATGTTTTATTACAGTGTCAGATGGCGGCCATAGAAGAGTTGTTCGGTGACATGAAGGAGTGCGAGCGCCGCTACATGTCCGCGCAGGTGTTGTTGCACTCGCTCGTGCAGCGACACCCGCTGCATCCACAACATAGGACTACGCTTTCTAAATGTTAGTATATAACTTAAGTGTGTATGTTTAATAAATATTGTATCCCATCATCACCTGACTGACAGACTGAGAAAACTGTGGCTCTAAACTGGCAATGTCATGTTTTAGAAGAAATTATTTATTATCAAATTAAAAATAGACTAGTAGATCTGTTTAGGCTTTTCTTTTAATATAATTGAAGAATTCTATCACAACCACTAGACGCCTAGTAAAAACAAGCGAGTAATGTTTGAAATTTCAAAGGTAGAATGTTCGTTAACATATTGTGTTTTGTTTATTGACAGACCGAGACGCAGTACAGCGAAGGCTCAACTGCCTTAAAGGGCCTCGCAAAATAATGGACGTAAAAATGGAGGCTGGGATCTCATAATGCAATACGCGAGCTGCGACCCGCAACCTGCGACCGCTGCGCGCTGCCACCTAGAAGTAAGTTCACCGTGACGTGATGCGACATGAAAAGTGATTTTATTTTGTTCTCTAAAATGACTTGGTGAGAAACAAAATAATGTATAATCTAAAATGTAAAATAAAAATATAAAGTGAATGATATCAATTAAAATCATTGTATACAGTCGTGTAGCGATGGATGAAAATGAATATTACCAGAGATTGCAATAGTGAATTCTATTTTTTTATATATTCAATACATTACAAAACTTCTTTAGGTTCATATAATTGTCTAGTATATATTTTATGCTGAAAGAATTTTAGTAACCGCTTCTAAATGATATAGTTAAATGTGTCTTGAATTACTTTAAAAATAAAAAAATGGTTGTATCATTTTAGTGAAGTTTGAAATTTTAGTACATAAGCACATTTTCACTTGAAGTAGAAAACTGTTCTTAACATAAAAAAAATGTAAAATATTAATAATATTTTGAGTTATTTTTATCAAGTCATCACTATTTTACTGAATTAAATAGAAATTATACTAAAACATAGGGTAGATAACGTAGTATTGTTTCAAAATAAGTCATAATGTTTTAGTAATACCACTTTGTAGTTGATTGATCACGTAAATGAAAAGTTATGAACTAATCGTGTCTCAGTATGAATATAATGTTATAGAGATCTCATTGATGACCAATAATAACATTATTATGGCATTTTTAGGCTAAGTTCTGTAATATGATTTTAAAGTATTGGCCAATAATACGAAGATTGTGTGATTGAATGAATTTTAGTTAACTGTTTCTTAACAATGATCATACTTATTTTGCCCCATTACTTTGGGATCCTCGACATGTATTTCTTTCCTGAAATGTCTACTGCTTTACTGAAATAAGAATAAAGACTGTTGTATTATAAAATTATTTTGTTTTGTTTTTAATAAATACTTATTTTTAACATCACTTAACATTATTATTTGTGAGTTACCTATCACATGAGTTATTAAACAATAGCGAGGGATATAGACAATTAAGTTAATTAAAAATTAATCGCACATATTCAGGTTTTGTCCATAGTAGACAACGATTTTGTATATAGAACGTTCACATCCTTTTATTTTTCCGCATACATTCAGTTTTCGCTGCAAACGGGTATAAAATGGGGATAAATATGTTTTATCATGCGAATACTATAGATAGGGTTCGGCGCTGTTATACGTCATGTACGCGGTAACATTGTCATGTACATTGGCCGTACATTTGACATTTATTATAAACTAGCTGTGCCCGCGACTTCGTTCGCGTGGATGTCGGAACTTAACAATGTATTTTTTAGTGCGAAGCGCTGTTGGACGATACCGATACAAATCAAAACAAGAATAGAATAATTTAGAGATTTTTAGATGCATGTTTGCAGTTTTGTATTATACAACATGTTATCGTCAACCTACCTCAAATTGTTCATTTATGCCACAAGGTCAGCTCTAGGTTGTGTGAAATTACAGTGCCACATTTAAAAATAAATATTTTTATAAATTCTATATGAAACTATGATAAGTAGCTCAGTGTTATAAATTGACTAAAACTACTACAAAAATATAATAGATATACTTAATTGCTTTCTAAAGCAATATATTAAGCATGAAGGTATTGAACATAAAATCTAAATTCAATATTTCTACGAAGACAAGTAGCAATATTAATAGTCAAATTAAAGGCAGATTGACAGGTGATTGGTGAACATAATAAAACAATGAGTTTTTCTGACAACCATAACTAATGAATACTGGTTAATAATGTTTAATGAAAAATTTCTTAAATATGTTTTATTTGTTTACGCATTGAATGTTTTGAAATCACTTAACTTATAAAATCAAATACGCGTTAACGAAAAAAAATCGATATCTTTTACTCAATTAAAATCGATACAGCTCAAAAATATTTAAATTTTCATTTTATGTTCAAATTTTAATTTTCGATATTTTTTTCTTTTGCCCTGCCCATCCCTAAAGTGAAAGGAGCAACTTAGCTCTTTTAAAGCTAAATTTAGCACTATCCAACATTTTCAGCTTCAAAAAATATGACTTAGGACTTTAGAGGATACTATTATGCGGATTATAAAATCATTTATTTATAAACTATTGAGGGAAATCACCTTTTAAAAATAGCTCGTAAATCGTCGCAGTTGACAAAACATAATTTTACAGGAAAAAAGAATTAGTGAAAATCTTTAATAATCACAAAACTACGAGGCGTGTCAAAACGGTTTGTATACCAAAGAGTGAGTTATTTTTTTGGACAGACATTTGTACATTTGTGCTTATCATCATCATCATCATATCAGCCCAATGACGTCCACTGCTGAACATAGGCCTCACCTCATTTCCGCCACAACGAGCGATTTTATGCTTATACTGCTCAGTAAATACATAAAAAAAGGAAAAAAAACATATTGCTGCTAAATAAATTGTAAAGCATCCATTGTTGTTTTATTCCGGTAAAAAGTTCGAAATTAATCAAACAGCAATAGTCTATTGCAACGTTGTGTGCTGATCTGTAGGATGTATGGCAAATACAGTAATCATAGACCTAGAATCCGCGCGCTACCTGAAAATATTTGTACAGCAATCTTTATTGTGAATCGGTATACAAAATTTATTTCGAGGAACAAAGCCGCAACGGCGGTTACTTGTACAAGGTTGAATAATACTTTTATCATTGCACATACATAGCAGGATTATTCTAGTATTTTTTTTAGTGGAATAACTCATACCGCTTTTGATAAATCAGACAGTTATTAAAATTTCATTGAAAAGTTTAGTAATTCTTCTTTTATAACAATTAGCTCATTTTCAAATGTGTTCTGGCTGTCTTTTTAAAGTCTAGTTCTAGTTGGCAACACTGAGAGTTGTCATTAGTCAATTTGTCATGCGCCACTGACCTGTATTCTGTATTATACCACTGGACTGGTGGCCCTATATAAATGACAGCTAATTTCCAATGTATATTTGACCAACTAGTGGTGGTGAATGGAACTATACTTGACGTAATATTTAACAGTTTGTAAAAAAAGTGTTAGTGATGTCCATATCGTCATATTGATAAACTTGATTATGGTCTGATGTGATCTATGGTTACAAACAAAATTTTTATTTATTCATTCATTTCATTAATCATTCTGTCCTTAATTGCCAAATGCAAGCAGTCATCTTTGTTCGAAACATTTGACGAATAAGTCCTCTAAAAGCTGTTGTTTTGATATTACATACAGACACTTCAATTTCATTTTTTTTAATAGATGCTACTATTAAAATTAGGGCCTATAAAATCGATTCATGTCACTAAATTAACGTAATGGATTATTAAAAACTGCTTTTCGTTTTTTAGAATATTTTTATATCAAATCTTAAAATGAAATCTATCGA
Organism: Laspeyria flexula; assembly: GCA_905147015.1. Lineage (NCBI taxonomy): Eukaryota > Metazoa > Arthropoda > Insecta > Lepidoptera > Erebidae > Laspeyria > Laspeyria flexula. The sequence goes on along the minus strand of LR989962.1, from coordinate 9,380,016 downwards.
TAGGTACGTGTTATCACGTACATGTACATCACTGATTTTAGTACAATTCCTCACCACTGCTTACAGCGCACAATGGCGAAAATCAAACAGCGACACCAGTTTGACAGCCGCCTGTCCTGTCCTGTATATATAGGTCAGTGTCATGTGCTCACCGCCCGTTTGTCACTCCACGAACCCTTTGCCACAGAGTAGGTAACGCTGTGGTGGTGTACTATTAGGTCTGTGGAGTAGGTGAATCCATGTACATGGATTCACCTACTCCAACCACTGAACCAAATCCATGTATTGAGCCCATTGCCAATGTACTCTGTGCCATTGCCTATTTTTCTGGAATCGGTCGAGTAGGTATTAAAAAATAGAAGAGTTCCGTCTGAATCATAGATTATGTCAATCATAATCGTATACGGAGGTCAGAATATTTAAACATATCAATGGAATAAAATACTTAAAAAAAGTCAAATACCTAATATGGTTCGGGCTACATTAGCATTGACTTGCAATGCTGTAATTAAATCCCGAAAAGGTGGATCGCCTTCAAAAACTGAAGGTACTGCTTCAATTTCTGCTCCTGCTGCCTCTACTCCTATGCCCCAGAAGGGTTGTCCAATGGTGAGTTTATGTTTCAAGTTATATTCAATGAGCTACACAAAAACATAGCTAATTTAAAAAAATGTTTACTTACATAACTCTATTTGATGTTCGAATTCCACACCATAATAGATAAAATTAAATTTTAATAAAGTATTATGGTCGCTCGCTGTGGCGATATTTAGGTGAGGCCTATGTTCAGCCGTGGACGTCGTTGGACTGATATGATGATGATGATGATTATGGTAACTTATAACTATGAACAGTAATCATAAAAATAACGTAATGTAAGGAACATTAAGATTAGGTGGTTGTACTAAGTATAGTACAAATTTGTGCTACAGTCGGTAGTAGTTCATGAAAGACTTTTGTACTCACTACAAAGAGACAACAAGATTGTTTCAAAATTATATCATCATCATCATTACAACCCATAAATGTCTCACTGTTGGGTCTCCTCCAAAATTATAAAATGAAGCAAGCTAATGACATAAGCTCAGTGTACTGCTTTAGTGCATTAGACAAGGTAAATATGTAGTTGGAGGACCGTTAAAACTTTCTAACTAGAGTGTCGGAAAATGGAAAGGCCGAGATGTGGCTACTTTTAGGATGGCTCTTTGGGGCTTATTGAATTCCTAACAATACGGTTTTTGGAGCACCTGCTCAAGATGTTATGCAGTATTATAAGATAGATTGGCATCTACTTCCAGAGCGATTATTTACGAAAATATTCACCTAATCAAAAAAGTTGCTTAGAAACCTTAAAGTGTCTTTGAAAGCCATATGCCATTTGTAAATGTTTGCTGAAAAAATATTTTTCAGCTTCTGTTACATGTTTGGAGTGCCTCCTTTAAAATATTTATTTTTATTATTTAACTACTAAACTGACCACACAAGACACCTATTCTCCAAATTTCATCAATATACATCGAGTACTTTTTGAGTAAAATCCCTGTGACTTGCGGACGGACATGACAAAACTATAAGGAGTCCTTGCCTTTTGGCTATGGAGCCCTAAAAAGGGCTATGATCTACATCTCTTAAATACTCCTCATGGTGTAAATTTATCAAATCTCATTATGTTTATTTCTGGTAAATAAATATATTTCTATTCTATGTAATATTTAGGGTAATTCAATTTAGCTATATCATATCTATAGGTTTAAAACTCTGTCCTAGTAACATAAAATCCAGCTACAGAAGCCAGACTCAATACTTTCTCTTTATATATATTTTTAACATTTTAAGTATATTTACTTAGACTCTATCTTTCTCAGAGACGACCAAAACCAGCAATATCAATGAGCAAATGTGCCCAACCTGACATTGAATTGCCGTTCCGTTACAGAAGAGCAGCTCTAACCCAAGAAGAAATAGACAATATCAACGGCGGCGGCATTGTTTAGTCCCTCAACTTAAAATAAGTAGACAAGTAGATATTGGCCCAAAGCGAGCCATAACAAATATTCTACTTATGTTAACAAATACTAGCAACAATATAATTGCTTTGTGATGTGGTCACTATCCATTCAATTGCTATAACATTCTCCATTACATACAGCTATCAGATCAGCTGTTGTCAGAGTTATTAATATGGTAGCTTGTAGTGTCACTTGCGCAGATTGTGGTGTGTGGGCCGTTTGTTGGCCTATGCGCAGTCAGGCCACCTTCAGCAAGTCTTCTTCTGACCGTCCACCGGCTGACTTCCAGTTCGCTCACCTCCTGGAGACGATGTGCAAGATCAACGGCAGTCAGACGACGATTTCGCATTCTCCGTTGCAACGAGAAAACGGTTGTCGCGCTGAGTTGTAGCTCTGGCTCGACCAGATCCTCGTCGTTGTTCATAGCCACCAATCTCCTGATAGCGCTGGTACACACGACGAACTGATTATCGGCTGATATTCAGCTGTCGAGCTGCAGGACTCTGGTTCTGGCCCGCTTCAATTAGAGAAACGACTTGAGCTGCTTTTTCCGGAGTAGTATCCATTTTCTTCTAATAAATGTAGCTGTAAGCACTGGACGTCCTTTCAGTTCTAGCGTTGAAGTGCAATTGATGACTTTTGACTCAAAACATGCTTTTTTTATACTAGTAATTAGTCTCGCAAACTGCGGTAACCTAAGGGTTTTTTTTGTTGCCTAAAGTGGCAGAAGAGCAGACGGCCCACCTGATGGTAAGTAGTTACCGCCGCTTATGGACGTCACACACAGGGCACAGCCAAGCCGCTGCCTACCTTGAGAAGATACCTCTAGGAGAGCTGACCTCTTTAAACCTCTTTTGAAGAAGGACATGTCATAGCACTCAGGAAACACCGCTGTAGAAAGTTCACCCCAGAGCCGGCACGTACGTGGGAGGAATGATCGCTGAAACCTTACTGTTCTAGACGATATCGGCTCCAGGTAGTGCGGGTGAAGCCTACAGCGGCGTCGTGTGGTGCGTTGATAAAAAGGCGACGATGGCACCAAATCAAAGAGTTCCTTAGAGCACTCCCCATGGAACAATCGATAGAGCACACAGAGTGACCCAAAGTCTCTCCGTTGCTCTAACGATTCCAAGTCGTCCGTCAGATTGGGATCACCGACGATTCGAACAGCCCGCCTTTGGAGGTCAAGTGGGTCGAGCTGGTACTTGGAGATCCCGCCCAGAGGTGAGAGCAGTACTCCAAATGCGGCTGAACCTGTGCTTTGTACAGCACAAGCCGCTGTTTAGGTTTGAAGTACCCCTTCGCCCTGTTCAGGACACTCAGTTTTTTGCTAGCCAATTTGGCTTTGTCCTCCAAATGACTCCCAAATTGGACTTTGTTCGAGATTTCGACGCCGAGGATCCCAATACTTTCGGACAACAGGAGAGATACTCCTTCAAACTGAGGCGCCATAACAAATTCGTCCTTCTTCGCAGTGAACGCGCATACTTGTGTCTTCGAGGGGTTGAACTAGTAGTATATTGACCGTTTCTCCTGTACAGTGACCTGAGGGATGTTCTGGTGGCCGGTATACCGCGCGTCACCCGTGCTGTCATCCGCATAGCAATGTATATACAACATGTCATTGATATCACTACTTAGTATAAAACAAAGTGGCTCCTACAGAGAAGCCACTTTGTTTTCAAACAGGACAGCCCTATATCCCTATGTATGCTTAAATCTTTAAAACTACGCAACGGATTTTGATGCGGTTTTTTTTAATAGATAGACTGATTCAAGAGGAAGGTTTATAGGTATAAAATACATATCACGCGGGCGAACAGCGGGCGGAAGCTAGTGCAGAATAAACAGCGTTGGGGAGAGCACCGAGCCTTGTGGAACACCAGTATTGATGGGCCTTCTCTGGGAGCATGTACCTTCGACAACGACCTTGATGGTCCTCCCATCTAAAAAGCTAGCGATCCACTTGCAGAGTCCCTCGGGGATTCCGTATGATGGTAGCTTCGATAGAAGGGCTCTATGCCAGACCCTATCAAACGCCTTCGCGATGTCGAGGCTCACAGCTAGAGCCTCACCCCCGCTATCTAAGGCTTCTGCCCATCGGTGTGTCAAGTACACAAGAAGATCACCAGCTGAGCGACCGTGACGGAAACCGTACTGTCGGTCGCCAATCAGCTTGTGCTCCTCGAGGTACTGTAGGAGTCGTGTGTTGACGACTCGCTCCATCACCTTAGATAGCAAGGACGTTATCTCGATAGGCCTATAATTCGACGGCTCTGACCGGTCACCCTTTGTAGGGATTGGGTGGACATGAGCAACCTTCCACGAAGACGGAACCCAGTTGGTCGAGTAGGAGAGACGGTAAAGGCAAGTTAATACTCAGGTAGGTATCATTAATAGGTATTAAAACGAGCTTTAATTTCATATTAAAAAGTAATAGATTTTTTTTATATAAAAATAATAATTAATATTTTGCAAAAAATAAACACAATACATGTGCGATTTAATTGTACCCGAGTGTAATTTCTGTAATCTGAGACTTGATTCAACATACCTGCCAATACTTTAGTAGTGTACGTTACCCCAGCAGGAAAGTAGCCCCTAGAGTGATATGAGTAGAATAAGTAATTAGTTATCAATCTGCTGTAAATGTGCGCCGAATAAAAAATTGGTGCCTATTGTTGTTTTGGAAAAAAACGGAAAAACCGTTTTCTGCTGGGGTAACGTTGTTCTAGCAGTAAAATTCTAAACGAGTGGTCGGAGAGAGAAATATTTTCAGTAGAGAAAAGTCAGTAGAGAGCTTATACTTGTGCTAGCAGTTGTGCCGAAAATATAATTAGTGGGTCTTCAGGATTTCGAGATATTGCATTTCCTGCTAGGGTAACGTTTTGCAGAATCGTGTATCTCTAAGACCATTATATGTGCGCCTATAGAATAAACATGTACCAGTAGGACTTGATTTGTGACAATTAGTGACAGAATTAGATTTAAGAAAATATTTAGTTTTCGAGTACAAACACTTTTTAAAAAATCGAAATAATTCACACGCCTAAATGAGAAAACTTACAAGCTCACTGAAAATCATATTCGTTCGTGCTTGACTCTTAGAATAGCCATAAAAAGTTTCAAAAGTTTATATCCATGGGTTATTGAATATTATTACTAAAAATCAAAACGACGGTGTCGTAACTTTGACGTCAACGTGCAGGACACTGGCTCAACCCAACAGGTGTGAGTAAATACTAAAAACTAGTGCCATTCGTCAAATAATATAGTGGAAATTTTCAGCTTCGAATGTTTCGAATTTAAGCAGATATAAACTAAAATCCAAACATGTAAAAAACGGTCGGTTGTCCGACCAAATTGGAATGGCTACAGAAAAGCGACGGTTTCATACATATCGATGACCTTTTGTCATTGGTTATATAAATCTAATCTGTTGTCCGTACAATCGCGTTCAAACGTTTTTGTTGTTGATATTTGGATTTTAGTTTATATCTGCTTAAATACGAAACCAATTCTGATATTTAGATGAAACAGATCTTCGCTAGATGTCACTAGTTTTTGATATACAAATGTGGCAAGCTGGGGAGACTCCCCAGATCGGCCAAATAAAATAATCGCTTATAAGTTCTGAACCATTGACCGATTAATTCTTATGTTTGGTGACCAATTAAAAAAATTTGTCGAATTTTTTGCATCATCAAAATCAAATGATGAGATGGTGGCCAAACCAGTGTCAGCCACACTAGGAATTTCAAAGAAAGTCTAGCTAGTCCACAAAAAATATTTATTTAATTTGTATTCAATACTGAACAAACACACCAGTGCCTTGTTTCAAAAACTTATAAGGCTTAACTCTATTACGGCCGCGCACCGGACAAAACATTACTTTGTCAGGTGGGAACTCTGATGAACCACTTGTCTCCAAAAGCACATCAAGACAAGTTAACAATTTTGTTATTTTAGCAGAAAGAGTATGATGTTTGTATTCTTCTGTACTCCAGTTTGTATTAATTACTCTTTCAATATCTCTGATGTCGTCGTTAATGCCTGCATAATGAGTTCCATTCCAGTGGAGGGTAAGTGAAAACATTGGGGCCTTTTTAGGGTAGTCACTTCGTAATGCAACTAACGCAACGAGTTTTGCCGATTGTCTTGTTATGATTGCTCTGTACAACATATCATTAGGATTCACTAAACCTTCAGTTATCAAAAAGGATGTAGATGGCGATTGGCTATATTCAGGCCAACCAATAGATTGCCACTGCGTCAAAGAGCCTGATAAACGAACTGGGCATGGTATTTGACCCTTAGCAGGCAATATTTTACCAGACTCTAAATCTTGCAACTCTTTCATTAATTCCACTCTAGATTTCAACCTTTTCCTTAAAGTTAAAATGAAGTTTTCCACTGTGCTGACACTTAGACTGGGACAAAGCTGAATACTTTTATTAAACTTGTGATCTTCTGTTACGGTCGCCATGAAATCTAGGCCGCACATTCGTTGAGCCCATACATAGGGCTTTCCCACATCAGAAATGAAATGCTGAAATTCTTCATTGATGCCTGCAGCTTTCAGTAAGTAAGAAGTGGCGGGATGTGGAGAGTCACTGCCTGTGTCTCCCAGATATAACTCATTCAGAATACAATGTCCATTTAAGACGTCAGCAGCAGATACTCCAGCTATAGGCTTTGGCAGAGACACAGTAAATTTGACAACAATTATTTTCAAATGGAGAAGATAAGAAAATATCAAATTCAAAGCAGTGCCATCTTGTAACTTAACAGATACTTGAACATTCAATGGATGTTTCTTTAGAGCTTCTTTCTTTTTAGCTTCTGCCTTCTCTTCTTTTGATACTTTGGCTGTTCGGTGGTGACGTTTCTTTTTCTCTCTCTGGTCGTCATCATTATTTTCTTGGTCTGAATCCGAATCATTAGACACCACTAAGTCATTTTCAACATTATTCAGTTGTTCCAATCTTCGTGCCTCATCCTCATCTCCAGCTATACCTGTGACAAATATTATTAATATAATTAAATTAATTTTTAAAATGCCATCTTATTTATAATTACTTATATAATTTGTGTCAAAAAAAAATCACTGAGCGATGCGCATTATTGGGATATGAATGTTCATATTAAACTAAAAATTAATATGGGCATTACATTTATTTGCAAGTGTGACAAAAACAGAGTAATAAGATAACAAAAGCAAAATATGTACTCATATAACCAATAATATAACCTTTTATTACTTAAACTGAAATTATAACTTACCAACTGTGACAGTTTTAGCGCCTAGTGCATCAGAATATGCACTAACATTTGCGAAAAGAAGAAATAATGGTCGTGGTAGTAGTGACGCTGCTCTAGCTTCATCTCTTTTGTCATCAAGTCTGAGCGCCAGACATTCTTGTAAAGGTTTTGTTGATTTAAGAACATCTCGGAGATGAGGGACCAAGGCGTCTAATCTAGAACGGGCTGCAGCAATGGCGGCAGACACTCGCTCTTTAGAAGAAACTAGCTCATTACAAGCCGAAGCAAGCTCACGGCGTTGACGAAGCTCCCACTCTAGCCTAGCTAATTGAAGCTGGTGTTCATCAGTTTTGGTTAATTCCTGAAATAAGTGTTACACAATAGTTGCAGAGGTATACAAATAGTGCTTGACCTTAACCCTAAGGCTGCCTGTCTATTGACACAGAGAGCGCTGGCGGAGCGTAGAAACGGAGAAATATTAACCAATAGGAATGCATAAAATCTCTATCATCTTAAGGGGCGATTTCAAACACATTATATTACTGTGTTTATGCTCCATATTTTTCAAATTTCTTCTAGGGCTTCTACCGTTAGCAGACGGTAAGTCACTTTACTAGTGCATGTGACTCTGTGAAATTTATATTACAAAGAGATATCAGAACCAAACTCAGACTGTATCATTTGCATGCCGGTCAGCCTGATAATACAAGTAATTTCATTGCATTGCACAAAATATTTGATTTTGTAGATTGGTTAGACAAATAATTCTTAATAACTTACAGGTCTTGATATTTCTGATGGTGCATCTTTATAAAAGTCATCAAGTGGTACTAGTTCTATTTCTTCATCTTTAGACTTAAACTGCAAACACTTTGTTACTTCTTTGTTAAGATGATCAGCTTCATAGAGCAGATTTTGCAAAAGGAGATGGGTTGAATCAACCCGCTGTTTTTCTTTATGTAAAGCATCACGTCCTGCTCTTGTGCGAACCTTCTCTAGTCGGTTGAGTTTTTTTAATGCGACCAGATTCAATGATGCTTCAATTCTTTTTGCATTGATTTTTTCTTTGGCCTAAAAATTATAAATATTATAATAATTGTTATGATAGAGACCAATAGATCTCTATGCTGATATCATCTAATTCTATGTTCTTTTTGTTTAAAATATATCTCCTGTTTTTGTTTTTATGACACCCTTCCCCTATCTTGATTAAATAAACTATCTATTTATATTTGGGCTATTATTACAGGGGTAAATTGCCCTTTTTCTGGTTTCTGGACCATCAAATATAAGTTATTCATAGATTAAAATATAACCTGACTGAATATAAAAGTAAAACATTATTATAACTAGTTTATTCATATAACTGTCATTTTTTAATTTGTTAAGTTATAATTTATCCTATCAATAAGTTTTAGGCCAAAAACAAGAAGCTCTGTGTCCGTGGCTGCCCGCTCCGCGCCGCCCTATGTGTTGGTGCATACAAAGTGGTTTGTTCGATTCATGGCAGTCAGCCACAGCAGGCACACCACAGCAGCCGCCATGTGCGTTACATTGCAGATAGGATTCCCTTAGTTTGTGGTAAAATTGACCAGCCCGCACTGTTTGTTGTGGGCCTTATGGTTCAGAAACTGGGCATTACTGCCAACATTTTTATCAGATCAAGTGCAAATTAGCTACCCATTAAGTCCCACTGCTGGGCTCGCGTCTCCTCTCCTCTACCTAGAGAGCTGAGAGGGTTATTTGATGGGAATTTTTGGTTGTATTATTATTTTGGCAAAATTTATACACAAAAGAATTTTCGGATTTATCTAATTTGACGGTTAAACGGCCAGCATGGTATAGTTAGCTAAATTCTCTCCACATTCTTTGGAGGAGACTCGTGCCGAGCAGTGATGGTGAAATGATGAGACGGTTAATGGGTTAAATGAAATTGACATAAGTTACAAGAATGGCTTACCTCGTCTGTATCTTTAGCTTTTAGATCAGCTATTTCAGCAAACAAATGTCTGACATCTTGACAAATCTTTTTAAAAAGAATTGCATCTTTCTCGGCTGGTCGTAATTGTGCTTCAGACTCCTCGAATTCAACGACGCGCTGAAATTAAGTGGTTTTGTATTATCTACGTTTCAATACTATTCTAATATATCTTATCGATTCCACATACAAATTTGTATGGTAGATATATATTTTTTTAATGTAAGAAATACGTAATTTTATACAAATCCAAGTATTAACCATTATTTTCTATATATTGTGCTATGAACTTCGAATCGTTTTATATAATAGGAAAAACATTTGCGAAATTATTATCAAAACAATAATATTCTAACCTTATACACATCAACTGGAGCTTGTTTGGAAGTTTCACTTGATGTATTACTAGTGTTTATTTTTCGGCGTTTTTTTGCAGAAACATCTTCCTTTCCCATGTTTATTTTAGTTTTTGTTGTAATAAATTTCAGGGGCGAATAATGACGAATCGAATGGAATCAATAAAATGCCGAAAATAAATTTCACAGACCTAATCATAGATTATACACTATACGGGACCTAATAGTAGAACACTAGCGTTATAAAGCACAGACTAATAAGGCACAGACTAATAAGGGATACTTTATAAAGTTCTATGAATTAATTGACGTTTGACGTTGAAATATTTTTTTCTTCTATGGCAATTGGTTGAACTTTTTGGTATATAGTGTATATACCACTGGACTGGTGGGTGGCCGGGCCACCCACCACCGTGGCCCTATATTAATGTAAGCTAATTTCCAATGTGTATTTGACCAACTAGCGGTGGTGAATGGGACTATACTTGACGTAATATTGACGTATATAATACGTTTGGTATAAAAATATTAGTGATGTCCATATCGTCATATTCGTATTAGTCGTCTTTATTCGAAACATTTGACGAATTAGTCCTCTAATAGCTGTTGTTTTGATATTACATACAGATACTTCAATTTTATGTATTTGAATAGATACTACTATAAATATTAGGGCCTATATTATTTATTCATGTCACTAAATTAACGTAATGGATTATTAAAAATTACTTGTCGTTTTTTCAGAATATTTTTATATCAAATCTTAAAATGAATTCTATCGATAGGTACGTGTCATCACGAACATGTACATCATGTACATCACTGATTTTAGTTCAATTCCTCACCGCTACTGCTTACAGCACACAATGGCAAAAACCAAACAGCGACATCAGTTTGACAGCTGCCTGTCCAGAGGTATATATAGGTCAGGGTCAAGTGTCATGCGCGCCCACCGCCCGTTTGTCACTCCACAAACCTATCCCTTATAATTAGTCTGTGCACAAACCCTTTGCCACAGAGTAGGTGAATCCATGTAATGAACTAAATCCATGTATTGAACCCATTGCCAATGTACTCTGTGCCATTGCCTATTTTATTTTTCTAGAATCGGTCGCGTATTATAAAAAATAGAAAACTTCCGTCAGAATATTTCAACATATCAATAGAATACAATTAAAAAAGTAAAATAATATGGTTCGGGGTACATTAACATTGACTCGCAATGCTGTAATTAAATTCCGTAAAGGTGGATTGCCTGCAAAAACTGGAGGTACTGCTTCAATTTCTGCTCCTGCTGCCTCTACTCCAATGCCCCAGGCGGGTTGCCCAATGGTGAGTTTATATTTCAAGTTATATTCAAAGAGCTACACAATAACATGGCTAATTTAAAAAATTGTTTACTTACATAACTCTATTGATGTTCGAATTCCACGCCTATTAGATAAAAAGTATTATGGTCGCTCGCTGTGGCGATATTTAGGTGAGGCCTATGTTCAGCCGTGGACGTCGTTAGACTGATATGATGATGATGATTATTATGGTACCTAACTTATATGAACAGTAATCATAAAAATAACGTAATGTAAGGAACATTAAGATTAGGTGGTTGTACTAAGTAGTACAAAGCTGTGCTACAGTCGGTAGTAGCTCTTGAAAGTACCCTTGTACTCACTACAAAGAGACAACAAGATTGTTTTAAAACTATATCATCATTATCATTACAACCCATAAATGTCTTACTGATTATTTACGAAAATATTCACCTAATCAAAAAAGTTGCTTAGAAACCTTAAGTGTCATTCATCATCAGAAAGATCTGTCAATGTATATGCCATTTGTAAAGGTTTGTTGAAAAAATATTTTTCAGCTTCTGTAACATGTTTGGAGTACTCCCTTTAAAAATATTTATTTTTATTATTTAACTACTAAACTGACCACACAAGACATCTATTCTCCATTTTAAGTATATTTACTTAGACTCTTGGACTGTTGTAAGAAGTTAATATAACTGTTTATCTTTCTCAGAGACGAGCACAACCAGCAACATCAATGAGCACATGTGCCATACCTGACATTGAATTGCCGCTCCGTTACAGAAGAGCAGCTCTAAGCCAAGAAGAAATAGACAAAATCAACGGCGGCGGCATTGTTTAGTCCCTCAACTTAAAATAAGTAGACAATGTAGATTTTGGCCCAAAGAGAGCCATAGCAAATATACTACTTATGTTAACAAATACAAGCAACAATATAATTGCTTTGTGATGTGGTCACTATCCATTCAATTGCTATAACATTCTCCATTACATACAGCTATCAGATCAACTGTTGTCAGAGTTATTAATATGGTAGCTTGTGTGTTGAGTGTCACCTGTGGTGGTTTTTGAACTCATCTGGCAAAAAATGCTATGAATTTCGATGTTTACAAATAGTATGTCTGGAATGGCTCTATCTACAGTATTTAAATGTTGAGATTTAGAGGTTCTTTCGTAATATCTTCAGGTTTTTGCTTGGCATTTAAGGATTTAATTATTTCATTGTTACCCGTAGAATAGATATATGAAAATTATTGGCATGGATCAAATATATTGTTATTTATACAGTGCTTTTCTTTTATAGTTGTTTGTAGTATTAATTAATTATAACTGGAAAATTACTAATAATAATAATAATTTAAGTATTTTTCTACCATTACAATTAATTAATTGTTAGTTGGTGGCAGTTAACACGCAATTAATTGTTAATTCTTAATTGCAATTAGAATGTGGCCAACATTGATTATTATTAATTAACTGGCGAAGTTCATTAGGCTGATATGCGATTAAATAAAAACGATTTAAAAGTTATTTTTCTGTATGGTACTTTCGCTGGTTAATTCAGAATACCCATAATCAAGCTACTATAGTAGGTAAATACTGTTAATCTGTAAATAAAGAGAACTTGAAAAAAAAAATACAATTCCAGATATCAAGCTCATCCAAGTCAAAAAACGAGGAGCCCAGAGCTTTGGGAGTTATACGCATACCACATGGTGTTCTACTTGACTGTGGCAAGAAAAAAAAAGAAGTAGTTTCTTTAAACATTACATTAGCCATTCAATCGAGAAAGAAATTCTAACAGAACAGCACTATTAATAAAAATAGCAATAATGAAAAAAGGGTATTTTTTCCAAAGAAATGATGTAGAACCAGGAAGCAGAACCAAAATCATTAACATGAAGAAGTTTTAAAATGAGGATATATCCACTACTTTCATAAACTAAAGATTTGTATGGCAACTATCAACTCTGCCTGTAAGGTCACAAGAAAACAGTGCTGTAACAATAATAAATAATATACCTACCAGCAACATTTTAAATCTATTTATTAGTTTTCATTATTCTACATCATTTTGAGAACTTTATATAAGATCTTATCTAAGATATAATAATGCTTTACTGTATTTTCAGCTAGAGATTCGGTTTTATATAATATTACTTATATTGTGTAATTTGTAAAAACAAATGTTTCCGGTTGCTGACAATAGGCTCGCCCCCTATTGCATGGGACCAAACATAGCTGGCGAAATGTGGGTGTGAAATACCTCTGCCTACCCCTTCGGGGAAAAAGGCGTGATGCTATGTTATGTTATGTGTAATTTTGCCAGTAAATTACAAATTTATAAAGTGTTGTTTAGTAGGTACCTCACGGAACAGAAAAAACAAGAGGTACCTATTCTTTTTTTAGGTTTTTTGAAATATATATGCCCAAATATTGACACATTTTTAGGGTTCCGTAACCCAAAATGCCAAAAACGGAGCCGCTAAAGTTTCGTCATATTGTCTAATGTATATTGCCGAAATTTGGACAATAGGTGTTTTGTGTGGGCTGCTACTGGATTTAGTACCTAGTTAAATAATAAAAATAATATTTTTAAGGGGCACACTTCATATGACAGAAGCTGATTTTATTACAGCAAATTATTTTTTGTAAAATCATGGTCTGCGTGATAGTTTTTTTTCTAAAACTAATAACTACTAATAAGTAAAAAAATATGACCCGCCAAATATTGCAAAAGGGCCTCATTTTTACTGCCATTTAGAGGAGTACCTACCAGACTAATTCGAAGAGGTAGAACCAAAATCAAGACCTCATTCTGAAAATGTAATAAAGATAAATTGAATCGGCTCAGTTTTAGAGAAGGAAAAACCAGTTAAGAGCATGTCGGATCATGCTCAATGTAGGGTTCCGCAGCAAAAGAGCTACGATGTTCAAATACACTAGTATTTGAAAATAATCCAACCGATATTAATGAAATTTCATGAGTCTGTTAAATTGTTTCAGCTTATGATTGGATCATTTCGAGAGAGATAGGTGGCGCTGTTGGTAGGATAACGACCACATACAGAGTGGAATTTTGGTTTTGTTCTTATTTATTTCAACACATTTGTTAGATAATTCAATCCTTATGATTGAACCTCTCTATCTATCTCTCGATCTATGCCATAAAAGCACAGGGTGTTATTTTTTTAAAATTTTAGATAATTAAGTTTTTCAATTGCTGAGTAAGCCAATTTATATATTATTATTTACTTAATATTGACTATACTATAAAGGATTAATGCTAAGGATTTTGTATTTGGTACGTACAAAATTATCCAACACCCAAGTTCTACTGCTAAACTAATATAGTTATCTTAACCGCTATAATTTAAACATTTAAAGTTCATGAAATGCACTATCATCATGAATTTTTCCAGATTTTTCAAGCCAGCAGTTTAGCTTTTAGAGGGGGGGGGACGCCTTATTGGAACAAAAATTTGCTCTTTAAGGTTTAATATTTCGTAAATGGACCATTAAATCGAAAAATAATGTTAGTAACCCTCAAGTCATTTTAGAAGACCTATTCAACGATAACCCACACGATGGGGTAGACGACAAAAAAAAATATTCATCCCCACTTCACATGTATGGGAGTTACCCTTAAAAATATTTTCCAAAATTTTATTTTACCACTTTGTCGACGTAATTGATATACACACTCCTACAAAATTACAGCTTTCTAGTACTAACGGTCTCTTAGCAAAACCTCGGACAGACAGACGGACATAACGAAACTATAAGGGTTCCTAGTCAGAACTACGGAACCCTTACGGAAAAGGGGAATATGAAACAATCTCGTACGTGAATTTTTTTGTCTTTTAATCTGTCCGAGCTACAGTTGTCTCTATAACAGTCTACGGTTGCAGACTTGAGTTAGGGGCGCAGCGCGACGGCAATACTTTCTCGGTTCTGCACATAGGTACCTATCTATTTTTTTAATTTTCTCGCAAGCCGCGTTCCCTGTTAAATTATAACGATGAGGAATCTCTGAATTAAAACGTGCCATTCCAAAGCATTTCTTGGTGGGTAGTAACAAAAGGTAGGTTAGGCTTCAATGAACAAAAATAATTTATAAATAAACCCATATTATATTTCATAACATTATTTGGGAGTATAGTCTGCATATAAAATATAAATAATATACAGCAAGGAAAATATAAGGCATATTCTAATAATACCGAACATTGAGTTTTGCGTTCTGGTTGTTCCACATCTGTGCAGTCGGCCCATCGTAAGCGACATCGTTGTTAACGTCGAATTTAATTAAACCAAATTTGGCAAATTTACTTTTCCACTTTGGCCCCAGTGGAACGGTGAGTAATGCATCTGTTATAGCCTGCTTAGTTTCAGCTGAAAAAAAAAACAGATAGGTATGCATCGACTTGGTTGATTAGTATTATAGCTATTAGATTGATTGGTACCTACAAGTTATTCTAACCAACGTAGGCACAAATCGTAACAATACCATACCTGCCAATAATTTAGTCGCCACAATAGGATAAGGTGGTAAGCGTCCTAATGTTTCTAATGTTATGATGTCTTTTCCACCATCGTACATGAACTTCTTTGAGTAAAGAAGAGTTGTTGAATCAACTGCGGCCCAATCCGCTTGTTTAGATAATACCATTTGAGCTGATGCTAAATGTGACCCCGATTCTGAAATTACGCATTCGTTACAAAAGCAAAGTAAATATAATACAGTAAAAATTTAGTGCATATAATGTATAGGTACCTACTTAGTAAAGATCCAAAGAATGATGCATTTTCGCCCTTTCCTTTTAACGTTTTGAGGACTATTTTGCTCCCACTTAGAGATTCTTCGTCACTATACGCGAACGTGCAGCCTCGAAGGTCCAACAAAGTATTCACGTTATGAGCCCTGCAATAATGTAACTGTTGTATATGCTTCGATAAAACAATATCTAGCAATAAATTGTACAATTATTTAGTAGACTCATTCTTATCAAAAGTCAATGACATGCTGATAACATATATTTTTATCTAATATGTATGTAAGTATTTGTATTATTGAGTAGCTAGGTACCTACAGGCAAAGTCCGAAACGAAAACAATACTTATATGTAAACAGATAAGAAGACCTCTATTTATGTGCCTACTCGCATCAAAAAAGAAGCTAGGGTAAATAACAGTTTAAAACCACTATAGATCGAGTATCTTCCTACGTAGTCCATGAGTAGGAAGTAAAGTAAATAAATATAGATACTTAGTTATTACTACGTTAATCATAAGTTTAAGAAAAAAACCCTTTTTTTTAACTTCTTACTTTTTGTCGCTATGGATGATAATGTCGGAAAAATAGCCAGGTTTATTTTCTACATTCATTTGATGAGCGAATACAGGTGTGACAGGTAACAGCTCAATGGACGGATTCTTCTTTGTGCGAAGTTTCATATAAGCCCCAGCTGTCATGAAGGCTACAAATAAAACGAGAAAGAAAGACGTGAATTTTAAAATACTTCAGGATTTGCATGGTCTTATCAACTAGGAATTCTTGTATATATAAGTGATTGTGTAATAGATAAATATTTTGTACGATAAAATACTATCAAGTTGAAAATACACCTGACATAAAATTGTGGCCAAAATACACAACCTGGCAAATGTTGAACACATAAAAATATAACACCTAGCTCGCTGTACGATCGAAGCAATTGAAAACTTATGGAAATTTGAGCCAAGTACATCAGGGTGCTATATGTTTGAAGTGTCTGTGTGTCGGTCAGTGAGATCCATCGTAAGATCCTAAACGAATGGCTGATTTTGATGAGATTTTTTTTGATGATCGTGATGGTTCATAAATATGTTTTATCGAAATCTGTGCAGCCGTTTCAAGGTAATCAGCTCTTGTCGGGGACTATAAAAAATCCGATTTTGTTTTTTTGCTTACAATTTTTTTTTATTATAACCCATTTTTAAGTAACTAAACAAGCAAGTAATTTATACGACTATTAATTTGATAATATAATTTTAAAAGTCATTCGATCCATTAATAATCTTTCTACAATTTGATTAATAATTATTTTTAGTAAGTAATTAATTTCTAATAAATATAAACTCAACGCGGGTAGTAACAACAATAATTCTGGTTGACTTTTGAGGGTATTTTCAAACAAGTTTATCTTACCCAAATCTGCTTTATCTGTTGAAAATGGGTCTGGCCGATCTGGTAATGGTCCCGGTCCCCGGCTTTCATATTGCAAAGTTGCATAGCAACCCAATGTTTCTTCTAAAAGCTCCAATATTAATTCGTATAGTTGCACCGGATGAGTTGGACACATATATGTCACTACACGAAGGTCTTGTTTACTTTGCGCCATTGTTTTATTTTATACACCGTCTGGATTCAAGATACTAACGAGACTACACACTATTGAACTTAAATAGACCTTTATTAAATAGATACAAAAGTGAGCTCATGTGTTTACTGTGTGCGTTCAATTAAATGAGCCGTTCTTCACAAATAATCGTAAATACACGCGATATCTGTTGCACGCTTCGATCATGTAGGTAGGTACTGTCTAGTTTCACTACAAACCTGCCGTTAGGTGACGTCAAATCCTGTTCAATGCATGCAGCGACCGCGTGGTTTACTAGCTTTACCATGTTTCACTTGCACTATAGCATAGCAATGATATGTATCTTTGAAGTTTTGTGTTTAGTTTCACTGCATTTTGATGCCGAAGTCATACGGATTGAAACAAGAAATTTATTTAGCGATGATAAAAATAGCTCATGATGTTTTAGCGGCTGTCTGGTCTGTGTATATTTTATATAGGTACGTATGTGGCTGACACTGGCTTGACCACCATCGGGGTTTTTGATTTTGATAACACAAAAATTTAGTCGCTAATTAGTCGGTCAATAGTTTAAAAGTTATAAGTGTTTTTAATTGGCTGATCTGGGGAGTCTCCCCAACTTGGTCACATGTATATATCAAAAACTAGGACACCTAGCGAAGATCTGTTTTCTCCCAGAATTAGTCGCTAATTAGTCGAAATTGGTCACCAAATATCAGAATTGGTCGGGTCTTAGTTTAAAAGATACGAGGAGTTGAATTTTTAAGGTATAGTCTAGGAGCTTTTACCCTATTATTAAACTATAACGTTAGCCTCTAAAGTAAGGATAGAATAAAAAACTTTCGGTTCCAAATATATAATGATTTATTTATTATTGTACTTTTGTAGGTACCTACTATAAAATGTTAATAATACCTACTTAATTTAACATGTAGGTAGGTTACTGACGCTGTGTTTACATTAAATACCTATACTACGATAATTGTATTTTAAGGGCTATGTTAGTAAAAATACAAGACTTGATAATGATTAATTTAATAATGTTAGAATATTGGCATGGTTAGTGCAAGCAGACTTGAGATTATTTTTTCGTTATTGCTAATATTGTTTGTTTATAAAATACCTACATACCTAGTTGAATTGGTCAGTTGAAAAGGTTGGAACTCTGTGTATAATTGTAAGTAGGTAGGTACAGGTACCTACCGTAATAATAAATAAATCATTTTATATTTCGAACCGAGTTTTTTATTCTATCCTTACTAGAGTTGTAAAAATACCGTATAATACCAAATGATCAGGTATTATACGCGTATAATACAATAACATACGGTATTTTTCGTATTTTTGGTATTTTATTTTTTAATGTCATGAATTCAATTTCCTTTGACTTTTTTTAAATCATTTAGTGTTGAAAGTTACCAAAGGGACTGAAACTGACCGTTTGACATTTATAGTCAACTTGGTCGACATAAGAAGGGTCATAAACCAGTTATATTCAGTCATTTAGATTTTAGTGATACCTACTGTTATGTGTTGTTTTAGGGCTTTTCATGGTTTTTGTGATTTATTTATAGATGTTTTATGATCTCGTTGACCAATTAGCATAGTTCTGAACTTCTAATGTCAAAATTGCAAATATGCCCGCGCGCCATCTTGAATTTTGCTGTTTTTGAGCCGATTGCCTTCAAAATCGATATTTGGCGATCTCGTTGACCACTTAGCATAGTTCTGATGTCAAAATTGCAAAGATGCCCGCCATCTTGAAATTTGCTATTTTTGGGCCGATTGCCTCCAAAATCGATATTTGACGATCTCGTCGCCCACTTGGCATAGTTCTGATGTCAAAATTGCAAAGATGCCCGCCATCTTGAAACTTGTTGTTTTTGGGCCAATTGCCT
Source organism: Laspeyria flexula (assembly GCA_905147015.1). Classification (NCBI taxonomy): domain Eukaryota; kingdom Metazoa; phylum Arthropoda; class Insecta; order Lepidoptera; family Erebidae; genus Laspeyria; species Laspeyria flexula. The sequence goes on along the minus strand of LR989962.1, from coordinate 9,360,838 downwards.
CCAAAATCGATATTTGATGATCTCGTTGACCACTTGGCATAGTTCTGATGTCAAAATTGCAATGATGCCCGCCATCTTGAAATTTGCTGTTTTTGGGCCGATTGCCTCCAAAATCGATATTTGACGATCTCGTCGCCCACTTAGCATAGTTCTGATGTCAAAATTGCAAAGATGCCCGCCATCTTGAAATTTTCTGTTTTTGGGCCGATTGCCTCCAAAATCGATATTTGACGATCTCGTCGCCCACTTAGCATAGTTCTGATGTCAAAATTACAAATATGCCCGCCATCTTAAAATTTGCTGTTTTCGGGCCGATTGTCTCCAAAATCGATATTTGATGATCTCGTTGACCACTTAGCATAGTTCTGATGTCAAAATTGCAAAGATGCCCGCCATATTGATTTTTACTATTTGCATTACTATAAATTCGCGGACGCCATCTTGAATCCCAAAGTTGACGTCATATTCGCAATTATCACCCTCGAAAACCACGAAACCGCTATCCATATTGATATTATTGAAAAATTCGCGGACGCCATCTTGGATACCAAAATTGACATCATTTTCGGAATTACCACCCCCAAAAACCACGAAAACGATACCCATATTGATATTATTGAAAAATTTGCGGGCGCCATCTTGATACCAAAATTGACATCATTTTCGCAATTACCACCCTCGAAAACCATGAAAACGATATCCATATTGATATTATTGAAAAATTTGCGGACGCCATCTTGGATCCCAAAATTGACGTCATTTTCGGAATTACCACCCCCGAAAACCACGAAAACGATACGCATATTGATATTATTGAAAAAATCGCGGGCGCCATATTGGATCACAAAATTGACATCATTTTCGGAATTACCACCCCCGAAAACCACGAAAACGATACCCATATTGACATTAGGTACTGAAAAATTCGTAGATGCCATCTTGGATCTAGAAATTGACGTCATATTCGCAATTGCCACTCCCGAAAACCACGAAAACGATACCCATATTGACATTACTGAAAAAAAAATTGGCATCTTGACTGCCAAAATAGATGTACCAAATCGCTTGTAGGTAGGTATGAATCATTATATTTTATATTTTTATTAACATTTAGGTTCTCTAAGTACATTCATATTTTAGTTGTACGTAATTATTATCATATCATTAAAAATACTACAAAAGCAGTAGGTACCAATTCTTTGAAATTAAATTTTCATTTTTATTATTTAAATTTTGTAGGTAAGTTATTATTTTTTTCTCCTAAATATTATAGTTAATAATGTTTTTCTCTGAATAAAATAAGTTACAACTACATGACATGTAAATAATAGATGTAAAACGAAAAATACCGTCGGTTATGGTATAATACCGTTTAATACGGTATTTTTCGTATTAAACCAGAAAGATCAAATGGTATAATACCGGCCTTACATCTCTAATCCTTACTTTAGAGGTTAACGTTATAGGTAAATAATTGGGTAAAAACTCTTTGCTATACCTTAAAAATTCAACTCCTCGTATCTTTTAAACTAAGACCCGACCAATTCTGATATTTGGTGATCAATTTCGACCAATTTGCGACTAATTCTGGGAGAAAACAGATCTTCGCTAGGTGTCCTAGTTTTTGAGATACAAATGTGGCCAAGCTGGGGAAACTCTCCCCAGCCCCCTGATTCTGAGCTGTCGGAATACTTTCGGCCATTACTGTCAGTTTATTTAAAGTTAAAAAACCGAATGTTAAAAAAATTGATGGATGTAGATAAAAATCATATATTAATCAATTTTTATTTTCTATACGGTAAACTAATTTCTTATTTCAATGTCATCTTATCTCGAATTGATCTAGGCTTGAACATAAGTAGGACTTATGTGTATTTCAATATAGGATTAAAGTTAAGCGGCACCTAAAGTCCATCCTAACTAGCCTTAATCTAAGCGGAGGATTTTTGCCACTTAAGTTCCGATCTGAGATTTGCGTGTGGCTAAAGAAAAAAGTTGCTTCATGATAATTTATTTTTGTACGCGAATTCATAGGAGCCAAGCCTAAATAGTGTTTTTTTTTTATTATTATGTGCCAATTTGTTTTTCTTGTTTTCTTGAATAGCACCAATTTTGTAGTAAGGCTAAAAATTGCTAAAACCAGAGTATATTGATAAGTTAATGGCTAACAGGTAGTGCCGTAAAACACTATAAAAAAAAATGCCAATATTAGTGCACCAACTTTAGTGCAATCAAAAAATCTGCTGAAAGATATAGTTTTAAAAAAAGCATTATATAATAGAAAATAAAAAAGCGATGCTAGTACGTGGAAGGCGAAAAAAAACTTATCAGAAATGTCGTAAACTTGATTTTAAAACTCAATAATTTATAACAATAAATAAAAAAATATTCTACCACATTCACACAGCGCCATCTAGTCCCAAATTAAGCAATTATGCTTGTGTTATGGGTACTAAAAAACTGATATACTACTTAATTTTTTTTTTGTTGTAAATAAATACATATTATAGATAAATTACACCCAGACACAGAACAAACCTTTATGCAAATCACACAAAGATTTGTCCTGGGTGGGGATCGAACCCACGACCTGCGGTTTACCAGTCAGGGTTACTAACCACTAGACCAACAGGCCAGTCAACAAACATCAATGTCAACCAAATATCATAAACAAATGACATATTCTTTTTATTATGTTGCAATATTGCGATTTATCTCAGATTGGCTAAGCCGAGGAAGATCCAAATTGAAATACACTACCGTCTTTCAAAAGTGACACTTAGATTAAATGTAGGACTTAACTTAAGCAATAAGATAAGGTAACATTGAAATACCGGCCCTTAATAACTTAAGCTGTATACGTCGTTCTAAGATTCGAAAAAGTTTACGATCCGGGAGCAATCCGATGAGTCAGAATCAGGGCCCTGATCGGCCAAATAAAAACGCTTATAACTTTTGTACCATTGAAGGTCCAATTCCGATATTTGATGACCAATTATCGACAAATTTTTTGCATCATCAAAATCAAAATCCAGGATGGTGGCCAAGCCAGTGTCAGCCACACGATATGAGATTGGATTTGTAATGATACACCCGCCATTTTTGACTCTACCATAATTACGTGGAGACCTCTCCGCGACGGAGAGGTCTACGCCATGGTCGCCCTCGCATGGCAATTTTTCGTAAACCCTCCGAGCTAGCTCTTCGACAAACAGCAAATAAAATACATAATACAATAACAATATTTATTGCACTTCTAAACACGTTGACATAATTTTAATTTTAACATTAAAACTTAAAATTTAAATAAATAGCTTCATACGTTGAACATGAATACATACACCACTACAAACTTCAATTATAATCTCACTTAAATAAACATTCATGTGCTTGAAATATGCTTACATAATATTGTATACTGAGGTCTACTGAGGTCACAACATTTCATACAGTGTTAAAGCGAGAGCATATTCGCCTCAGGTGTCTCTTTATAACAACTACAAGATACTTTTGTATTATGTATAGAATATGCCCTTTATAATTATGTTATTTAAACGGGCCTGCGGAAGTTCTTGCCGGCGTACTTAGCGGCAGAGCCGAGTTCCTCTTCGATACGTAGAATCTGGTTGTACTTGGCGAGACGTTCCGAGCGGCACGGCGCGCCCGTCTTGATCTGACCAGTCGACAGACCGACCACGAGGTCTGCAATGAAAGTGTCTTCAGTCTCTCCAGACCTGGGAAAAATTAAACAACATTTCAAATATGTACAACTTAATAATTATTTGTAGATCTTACAAATATTTTTTGTTCCTACCCAGGGGATTGAACCAGAGACCTCCGAAACTGCAACAGTACGTCGCTGCGCAACCGAGGCAATTTATTTTTATATGCAAAGTTTTGGATGGATGTTTGACATTTGTCGCTCTTATTACTCAATTAAACACAGAGACATGTCTCTTGGATTTACGCATAGGATACTTTAATCAAAACTTCTGAGTTCCCGCAGGACACACAAGCAGAAGCCAATTTTCTATGATTAATATTAATAGATACCTTGTTACGTAAAGCGTTTGATATAAGTCGTTTGAGATTATTGTATAAATAAAATATTGCAAGTCCATACATGCTAGATGTTGAAAAAATATACCTGTGGGAAACCATGGTGCCCCATCCATTCTTCTTGGCCAGCAAGTGAGCATCAATGGATTCGGTGACACTACCAATCTGGTTTACTTTCAGGAGCAGGCAGTTGCAAGCTTTCTTTTCTACAGCAGTAGCAATGCGTTTTGGATTTGTCACCTATACAAAAATACTGGTGTAAAATAGTGCAACTTCATTTACACTAAATTAAGAGAATGAAGCTCAGTGTTGTCATTGTGTTACATAAATCTGTTTGATCATCACTCAGCTCCTATTGTTCGAAGCTTGATGTTATATAGCCTTCCCTGATAAATAGCTATTCAAACACTAAAATAATTCATTTCGGTTCAGTTCTTCCTGAGATTAGCGCATTCAACCAAGCAAACTCTTCAGCCTTATAATAATAATGTTTGGACATTCACATACAGATTATAGATACATTACACCCAGAAACAGAACAAATAATTATGCTCATTACACAAAGATTTGTCCTGAGTGGGAATCGAACCCACAACCTGTATCTCAGGAGTCAGGGTCACTAACCACTAAGCCCTGGAGACTTCAGTCCATATTAGTATAGATTTAACGAAAAAAATACTCACAGTAAGGTCATCACCCACAATCTGAATGGGAGTTTGGGAAGTGAGTTTAGACCACGCAGCCCAGTCATCCTGGTCGAAGGGATCCTCAATCGACACCATGGGGAAGTCCTTGATGAATTCCAGGTATAGGTCCCCCAACTTGTCGGACGACAAGTAGTCCGAGGGGTTGGATTTAGAGTTTTTGAAGTCAAGATCATAAGATCCATTTTTGAAGAATTCAGAGGCAGCTACGTCCATACCAATTTCAATCTGTAGAAGCACATCACTTATGTAATTATATCCAGTCAATAAAAGAAGCCCTAAAAGGATCCTTTAATAGTTAGAACTGTTGTAACTATCATTATGCTTATTTCCCATTAGGGTTTGTAAGTTCTGTTGTGTAAGTTTTATTTCTTTTATTTTTTTTTTTAACTGTAACAAGTAATACTGACCTTGCCAGTGTACCCAGCCTGCTGGATGGCATCCTGGATCAGGTACAGAGCGTCCTTGTTGTTCAGAATATTGGGCGCGAAGCCACCCTCGTCACCGACGGCGGTGGAGTCCAGGCCGAACTTGTCCTTGATGATCTTCTTCAAGAAATGGTACACCTCAGAACCCATACGCATGGCTTGGCTGAATGAGGTGGCACCTGAACGAATTATAACAATTATTATTGTAATATATAACATCACGCCACGGCCAATAGGAGCCGTAAATTATAGTGAATATTAAAACTAAAATCCCTATAATATAATATTAAACAAATTTAAGTTTTTAAATTATTGCTAAAAGTTATATTAATAAAATAAATTGAAACATACCAGTGGGAAGGATCATGAACTCCTGCATAGCCAGCTTATTGCCAGCATGGGAGCCTCCATTGATAACGTTGAAGGCAGGTACTGGCAACACAATGTCTGAGTTGCCAGCTAGATCAGCCAGGTGCCTGTATAAAGGTACACCCTTCTGGGCCGCTCCAGCCTTGGCAACGGCGAGGGACACACCAAGGATGGCATTTGCACCAAGCTTCGACTTGTTCTCAGTTCCATCTAGGTTCAGCATGAACTGGTCAATCTGTAAGAAATTCCTCAAGTCATTTCTAGGACATATTTATTTAAAACTTTAAATTTTTTAAATACCTTGTAAATCACAACAATACCTAATATAAAAATTAACTAATGCATTGAATATCCTATCAACCTCCTCAAAATTTTGTTAATGTACTGCAATTCTCACTTACTAGATCATTTTGGGTGACAGCTAATATTCAAAGTATCACTATATATATAGTCATAGTGACAATGACCGACCCCATCCGTTGTTTGGCCGAATTGGCTCAATGATTTCATTCAGGGATACCATTTGTATTAATAGGTATCCTCTGAGAAAATGACCTTTTTTAAATGCATTTATTGTCACCAGACCCTGAATGACCTTAATTTGAACTCCAGTGGGATCAACTTTCTTACTTTATACTAAACTTAACTACTAAATTGAATGGCCAGTGATAAGATAAAATTAAAAAATAATTAAAATTAAAAAGATAACAAATTCGACAATTTTTTTTTTATCATGTTGCTTTGACAATAGAATGCATTTTCATTTTCCAGTGATGGTATATTTATTGTTTAATATAATTAAATACCTCTTTCTGCTGTGTGGTCTCAAGGTTCTGCTTGATCAGCTCAGGTGCAATGATATCATTGATGTTCTTGATTGCAGTAAGAACTCCCTTTCCATGATACTCTCCCTTAACATTGTCTCTGAGTTCCAGGGCTTCATGGACTCCAGTGGAGGCACCGGAAGGAACAGCCGCACGGAATAGGCCCAATTCAGTTACCTGTGCAAATGAATTAAGAAAATTAAATTATTTAAATACTTTTTGAAATTTTTCATTTAGTCTTTTAAATTCAACTGTTATTATTTGTTACAATAACATTGTTATGTGTGTGTTTCAATTACTTAAGTTAAATTCATATTTTATCCTGTTAAGATAAAGTTACAGTAACTTTGTTTTAATGAGAAATTGATTCTGTGTAAAATAAAACAATTAAATACATACCAGATCGACCTCTACGGTAGGGTTACCACGGGAGTCGAAAATTTGACGAGCTTTGATCGACTTGATAGGCATCCTAGGAATAAAACAAGAATAGAATAATTTAGAGATTTTTAGATGCATGTTTGCAGTTTTGTATTATACAACATGTTATCGTCAACCTACCTCAAATTGTTCATTTATGCCACAAGGTCAGCTCTAGGTTGTGTGAAATTACAGTGCCACATTTAAAAATAAATATTTTTATAAATTCTATATGAAACTATGATAAGTAGCTCAGTGTTATAAATTGACTAAAACTACTACAAAAATATAATAGATATACTTAATTGCTTTCTAAAGCAATATATTAAGCATGAAGGTATTGAACATAAAATCTAAATTCAATATTTCTACGAAGACAAGTAGCAATATTAATAGTCAAATTAAAGGCATTAATATTATTAAAATCAAACACTTACTTGAAGTAAAATTCGTAAATTCAGAGAAACAGAAATTGCACAGTTCGCCGGATCGCAAAAAGTACCTCCCTCAGCCAACAAAGTAGTTTTGTCCTTCACAAGGTGAAACTAGGGTTTTGACAATAACCAGTCATCAACCGGACTTTTAGTAGAGTTTTTTAGAGATTACTAAAATTTTAAGTTTAGTCGCGTTTGGTAGTCCTATTCGCGGTTGGTCCAATTTTATCTTTTATTAAATTCTAAACTGTACGAACCGAACCCATTATACTCTGTGTATGTGTAAGCAACTAAATCGGAACAAGCGCAAATTTGATCAACCGCGATTAGTAATACCCACCACAGACTAATAAGGGATACTTCGTATGGCTGTCCTATACAAATGACAGCTAGTTTTCTTTGTCTATTTGAACAACTAGCGGAGAAGAATGAAACTATATTTGACGTAATATTGACGTACATAATACGTTTTGTAAACAAAGTGTTGGTGATGTCCATGTCGTCATATCGATAAACATGATCATGGTCTGATGTGATCTATGGTTGCAAACAAATTTTTTATTTATTCATAGAAGTAAATGAAATAAAAGCCGACTGCCCATTTTTTTTCAGACATTATCTAGGTTTGCTATAGTAATAGATTTTTATTTCTTTGTAGATTTCCAACTGATCCAGCGTTTCAAAAATCATGGCTAGCTAACATGAAACCGCCCCTTAATTGGAATCCAAATACGAACAGTCGTCTTTGTTCGAAACATTTGAAGAATAAGTCCTCTAAAAGCTGTTGTTTCGATATTACAAACAGATCAGAGAGTTTATTTGAACAGATACTGCTATTAAAATTAGGGCAATCAAAATCGATTCACGTAATTAAATTAACGCAATGGATTATTAAAAATTACTTTCAGTTTTTCAGAATATCAAATCTTAAAATGAAATCTATCGATAAATCTAGAAAGTTTTGCACATCACTAATTTTAGTTCAATTCTTTTCCACTACGCCGTATTACAGGTCAGAGACCGTGATCCATTTTGCGCCATTTCCTCTTTTGACAATTGGACCAGACGCGAATAAAGCGTAAAATTTAAGTTCGTAATCGCGTATATACGAACTTAAAAGATAATAAAGTTAGAAATAAATCGCATTATTTTGTTCCGCCTGTTCCAGCAATATTCCCCTTCCTTAAAAGTGTTCTGTGGATTCCACTTGCACTCGATTCCGCCAACCCCTATTCGCAAGTGTCAAGTGTCAACTGATAACTTGACAGTTGGACAGTGACAGTGACGGTCGGTTAACTTCATTCTTGTTTGTTTGGTAGGTACCTAATGAATGTTTAGTCAACTCACTCAATAAATTATTTACAGTTTAAAGAACATTTGTTGATGAATTTGTCATTTAATTTATTGTCTTTTCTATCATCATGAGTGACACAGAATCCAAAGAAGATAAAAAGCCAATTATAATAAAAAATGCTACTGATTTACAAAGGTTAAAACTTGAGAAACTAATGAAAAATCCTGTAAGTCCGTAGTGCATTGAATTAAACCTATTTTTGTATCATCGCAGTGTATATGAACGATATAATTTGTCTACAGGAGAAGCCAGTAGTAATACCTGATCCCCCGAGGTCAAAATCTCTGGCCCCAGCACCCGACTTCGTTCGAAACGTCATGGGGTCAAGTGCAGGCGCTGGGTCTGGTGAATTTCACGTATATCGTCATTTGCGTCGAAAAGAATACGCCAGACAAAAATTCATCCAGGAAAAGAGTGAAAAGGTTTGTGTTGTTTCATCATTTCAGCCTATTGTCTATATTTATTGTCTTGTTTAGTCAATTTCAAGTAGAACAAAAAAACTTTCAATATAATATTAATGCAAATTTATAAAATAAAAATACTTACATATTAGTAATTAATTAAGTCATCATCCATTTACACACATAACCCACTGCTGGGCTCGAGTCTCCTCTCCTCTAACTAGAGAGCTGAGAGGGTAAGAGAAGGGTTTTTATTCTCTAATTAATTAAGTAAACAAGTAAATCTATATTATTTTTAAAATATGTAGCTTTATTAGTAATTTGTTGTTGACATAATTATTATTTCTGTTGTAATGAAATTCTTCAGGAAAAACTTGATGAAGCATATCACAATAAGATAGAACAGAATAGGAAAGCTTCTGAAGAGAGAACAGCTAAGAAACGAGCAAAGAGATTAAAGAAAAAGAAAAATGCAAAACTTAAAGCCAAAGTGCCCAGGACAGACAGTACTCAGACCATATCATCTCATTCTGACAGCAGTGATGAAGCTGACAATGAAGAGAATAATATTAAAAAACCAGAAGAAGAAAACAGTTCATGATGTAAATTAAAGTTGATTTAATTATGTATAAGTTTCACATTTTAAATTAAAATAAATTAAATAAGAGACCAAACATTTTTCATTACTAAAATTCTAAATATTACACAAATGATGAAAATTTATCATATCCAATTCCATTTACGATGAGATAAGGTGGCAATGGTGGTACAGAGACAGTGAAGGCGTCATGATGTGGTATTGGCATATGGCTCCAAGATGCAATGTTGTCCATTTTCTTATTTTTATTCTTGAAACATTTACAACATGGGATTATACTTATCCTGCAAGCAATAACACAAAATTTTATGTAACTAATGAGTATAAAAAACATAATATTTTAAATCGCCGGCGGCGCTAGTTTTAGTAGATTAACGTAGTGTTAATTTCTACTAAAACTTCTTGGTGATTGTGTAATCTGGTCAGTGGCGTGGCTAGTCCCAAATGGGACCTTTAGCAAAAAAATTTATGAGGCTTTAAATTTATCTGATAGACGAGGCCCCGTTTCATTGATAGGGCTGCGGTAGCTACGCCTGTAGTTCCCGAGCCAGAGGCTTAGCTACCGCGACGAGGCAAATCTACTATTCTTTTATCAGTAAAAGAATAATAGATATTACACAATATAATGGACAGAATAATAGTTGCAAAGTATAGAAGAAGCATTCCTTGCAAGGCTCAGGCGACCCATTTAATTTTGTATACTTTAGGCCAGTTAAGGCAGTCTGATTAAATTTAAAACATTCGTGAATAGTATATTTTAAATGTTTGCACCGATTGATGATGATTGCCGATTCCTATAAATATAATAAGTGACGTGGAGCAGTTTTTAAACTCTGATTATATAATAATATCATCTCAGCGCTTTTTTTAAACCACGTGGTCTGATCGCTACACGTATAAGATGGAAAGAAGACTTAATAGATATCGTAAAATAAGCTCAAGGCAAGCCATTCCGTGAAAGATCTTATATCATTCGTATTTGTACGACTGCGAACACACTATTTTTCGTCGCACGTCCATTTAATTTGAAAAAAGTTATTTACCTAGTTGATCTTGTAAAATTGCTAATGTTCATATATTATTTACTTACCCAATGACCAGCATTGTGAATGATATAAGTACAATCGAAAACACCAGCAACCATTGAGAAAAGTCCAACATCATGATATTGTTACAAAATCACGCCTTGTGAATTTTCTCAGCTAACTAAAGTATTAAAGTGAGGTGATGCAGCGAAAATAATTCTTTATATCCCGCCATTTATCGTTTATAAAATTAATTGTAACGAAATGTGGGTAGTTAAATATATTTTTCAAACTGTTAGTTTAATCATCTGTCAAAGTCTAAAGACTACTATAATCACTACCTGCTTTTTACAAAAAAATTGATTGCGAATATCTGTAGTTAACTGTAGTACTTGCGTAATGTTGATATACACTTTCTGGTTTATAGTGTATACTTATCTATGTTATACACAACATAACGAACTTACAAAACAAAACAAAACTGCAGTATGTAGGGCTCGTTTCCATTAGGGGAGAAATCATCCGAGACCCACACACATTTTTAATTTTTTTGTAAGATCTTCCACCACACTAATTGCTTACTCAATCGGGGATTGTCATTTCCATTGAAAACAAAAATAAAAATAGTTCTCACATATTTATTAGAACTCAAAAAGAATACAAGTTAATAATAATTAATTCTATAGTATAATAGCCTAGGTATTATTGGACAGACGCCATGACACTGTCTTCATTCTTCTTGAGTATGACGAAGCCTTCCATGACGGGTGACAGCGGGATGTATTCGTCCGTCGCAAGTTCTGCGCGCTCTCCGAACGACAGTAGCACTGGCGTGGTGTGCGTGTGAGAGCCAGCTATTGTCTTGGGAGTACCTGCTTTACCGATCACATCTACAGCCTGGAATACGAGAATGCTGTTATAGACATGTGAACGATGAACAAAATATATTTTATTTAGTTGTGGAATGAGGGCCCCTCCGTGGTTTTTTCAATTGGATTTTTTTTTGTATTATCATTATATCAACACAATGACATCCACTGCTGGATATAGACCAAATTTCCGCCACAGCGAGCGATTTTATGCCGCCTGCAACCTCTTTTAGGTATGGTGGAACCGTTAGTAAAGTGAAGCGGGCGTATAGTCCTATACTCGGGATGCAATAGATGTAGAATAAACAATAACAACATTTGACTATGTTTTAATGTCTGCTTTTAAACTTTTGGATTATTTTGAAAAAAAAACATAATATGATTTTACAGATTAATGCCACTGATATCGGTATAAGAAAATCTATTATAAATTAAATCTTAATATACGATTTCACAGCATCTTGCCAGTGATTTGTTTACAAACATTCTACATACATTTCAGCCCAAGCAGTGGCGGTACGTTCATACAAGCCCAAAAGCCCGGCTTGCCCTACTAAAATGCTCGATCAAAAATATCTAATTCAAACCATTATCTATTTTAAAATTCGCGCGCTTATTTCCAAGCGCGAGCGAGAGCAGTGACTCGGTGCACAGAGTACTATACATTTGACTCGGTGAGTGATGAAGCATCAAGCGAGAACGAGAGTTAGAGAGGCGCGCGCTGCGCGCAACAACTTTTTTTTCTATCTCGCTCACCCGCACTGGCTTGTTATGAGGCTTTTGACCACCGTCGGATCTCTCTTTCTAACCTATAGAGAAACTGTCGATTATTGAAATATAACTAGGTTAATTTATATATCAATCAGTATGAAATTATAAGCCGGGCTTTATGTATGAAGTTGTCGACTATGGAAGTGAAATGCCGCGGCCGCGCATGCGTACTCGCGTCTACTAACTTCACTCAGTTCATTTGTTTGACAGGACGAAAAGTTTTGGTTTTAATGTTTACTTACTTTAAAAATTGTTAATTGTAAGATTTTAAAGTGATTATTTTGTATTTAGTGACATACAACAATGCAAGTAATAATTATTGTTCCTTGTGAGGATTAAAATGTGTTCAACTTTTGATGGGATGGGAAGAAAAGGTAAAATTTTTGAACTTTGTTCTTTGTTTATATTTGATTTTATTAATGAGAATAACCTCGAAGTTGCCTTGCCCGAGTTTATAAAGTTAACATATCTTGTTGTAACTATTACGGCTATGTAGTTCTTCGCTGAACGCGCATTTTTATCTCTTTAAACGTACCTATTCATACTTATCTAAGAAATAATATCAATGATAGCTATTGAAAAGCAGTTGTTGGCAGAATTAAAACGTTTACCAACATTTTATTCTTACATAATTAAGTCATTTCTCAAGAAAGACAGACGAGTCAATTTAGAATATAAATAATAGGTAGTCTTATAGGTAGGTAGGTACCTTTCTTATAGTCAGGCAAGGGTCAACTACCTACTTACTTAGCTATCTTCGTTTACTCAAGGAAACCAAAGGGCTTTTTTCAAAGCCACCGAAGGTATGCATGTATGCAATGCTGATTGTTTATTAGGTATATTCAATCAAGCACTAGCATAGGTACCTTCAATGAGCTTTGGCGGGGCGGCGCGGCGCGCGGCGCGACCCTCTATCAACATGTAAGAGAAATTGAACAAAATCCATAAAAAAACATTACACCCATCGCCTTTCCAGCGCAGTCAGGTTTGTTTACTTTTCATTGTATTATATTTAAGTACAAAAATAGCCTTCTGCCTATTCTGGAGTAGTCGGGTAAAAAGCATAGGTAGGTAGGTATAACGGGCTTGCCTTATCCTTAAACCCTAGGCACGCCACTGAGCCCAAGTATAGAGAACTACACCCCCGCTTCACTAGTAGTAGTAGGATGGTTGCTACATTAGAGTGTAGCAATCGCCCTACTAACTTTGGGTAGGCAGTTACGATTGCCAATAGCTGCAGTTCAATCACGAGTTTATTTTAAAATAAATACAAAAGTAGATGTCTCTTACCTGTCCCACACGTACAGTCACGTTCAAGGGTTGGAGGTTCTCGTCGAGGGTGACCAACCAACGGGGTTGCATCGCCGTCGCCAACACGTACAGTAAGTAGTGAGATTTACCCAAGATTACTAAAATAAATACAAAACAGATTTGAGAGCGATGTTTCATCAATTGTAGGGACTGCGCATATGGTCAGAGATGAATTTACGCATGTTCAGGTGCTGACTACAGAAGAATACAGAATTTAAAAAAAAACACTATATTATGTAATTATTATTAAATACATATAAACCATTAAATTTAATTTCTTACTAAGTGTGAACTCTAGAGCGGCTAGACCAATTCGGCTAATTGCGACTAATGAGGTTCTTATAAAGAGAAACATTGGAAAAACTACATTGAAACTTTTTATGGTCATGGAAATCGAATTCCACGCTGGCTGGCTGGCTGTAATTATTGAAAAATGAAAACTTATTCAATTACGTGCTGTAACTAAAATTGTATACCAATAGGACTCACTTTCCTAACGATGTAATCTTATCAAACGAGCAACTTACTATTTTTACAATCGAGGAAGGCAGTGAGCACAACGAGTAGTCCGGCGAGCGCGGGCTGGTTGATGAGGCGGCGGTCGGCGTGCGTGGGACACAGCGTCACCGTGCCCTTGCCTGCGTGGCACAGTCCCTGCGCCAGGCGCACCATGAACAGGTGCACCGGCGACTTGCCGTGGTACAGCGCCAGCGCACGGAGCATCGTCGCCAACCTACAACAATATCATGTTCTTAAAGAAAATATCGTTCAGATAATATTGTATTCGCGAGATACATAATTTGTAGAAACCAATCTTAGGATTTCTTAAAATATTAAAAATTCACTATTTTTTTATATTCCAAAATAGATTTTCCAATTTATTTTTGCATATTTTAGTAATATTATTAGCATTATAATTGAGTACTATTTCAGAGGATCAAATCAAACATATTCAAATAATTTTACGCTGACTGTACAGTAGAAGTACTTTTGTTTACACTTTTAGCGAATGCTGAAATAAAGCGTATGATATTACCTGGCGTTGTTGGTACCAGCACCGACGAGTCCCATAGCGAAGATGGCGTTGTAAGCGACATCGTTGTCTGAGTCGTGCGAGTACTTGTTCAGTACGTCGATGACGGCTAGTTGCGGGTTCGATATGGAGCACAGCGCGATCGCTAGCGGCACCGCGCGGCGGACTGCTGGCTCACCGTAACGACCCTATAATAGGTAAATACAATGTATAACTAACTTTTTAATTGTTTATTTATTAAAATCTTTATATACATTCTCTCTCTCCATCTACCTGGGGTAGATTAATCCAGAAAAGCAACTATGGCCATAAATAATACTGCTGGACATAAACCTCCTTAAAAGAAATCCTATAATAATAGCAGATATTATAAAAAGGTCTATACTAGCACGCATTAGTGTCTATTGTCACCGTGACTTTATCACTCATGTTGAAATATATGAAAATAACGATAATCTCACCCAGATGTCACCTTGTAACGTGCGCGCATCTCGTGTTTGCTTAAGCGATCAAAATCATGTGAGCCGAGTTCGATTTCAATCGGCAGTACCATCGTGGATTTCACTTTGTGGAATTTATGGGACGGTGAAGGAAAACATCGTCAGGAAACCCACATATCCTAAAAAAATTCTAAGTGTATATGTGGGCGCCTCAGTGGCGCAGCGGGAAGTGTATACGTCTGCTGTGCAAGAGGTCCCGGGTATGATTCCCGGGTCGGGTGAAAATGGACTTTTCTAACATGAAATTCCAGTATAGAGATTTTCCCGGAGTTTGGTAAACAAATGTTCCCGGTAGATGACAATAGGCTCACCCCCAATTCATTGGACCAAATATAGCTGGCAAAATGTGGGTGTGAAACACCTCTGCCTACCCCTTCGGGGAAAAAGGTGTGATGCTATGTTAATGTGTGGGCGCTATAAAAGATCAGGTCATAAATAAGTACCAGTTGTCCAAATATCCTGGTGCACATCTCAGCGCCGGTCTCCTCAGCGAGTGCGATGACGGCGACGCCGAGAGTGGCCACCGCTTGTACTGACGACAGTTCCTTGTTCGCCTCCTTTTCCTTGTCCTTCTCCTTGCTCTTACTGTCCTTTGATGATTTGCCTATAAGTAGACAAAGTTTGGCAACAATTTCAGAATACGCACTTACTATAAAGCTAAAGAGTTTGTTTGTTTGGTTGATTGCTAGGATTTCAGGAACTACTGATACCGATTTGAATTTTTTATATAGGATAGCCCACTTGTCAAGGAATGTTATAGGCTATACAGGGTGGAATTTGGTAATGCCACCTGAAGGGAAAGTAGTTTAAATACTATAGATAGATAATTTTACTCAAAGAAAACATTCCTTTATTTTTAAAAAGAAACATAGCTGCTTTCTGCATTGCAATAAATTCCACCCTGTATAATATCACGCCACGGCCAATGCGAGCAGAGTAGTAGCCAAAAAAACATTACCCTCCTTTTTGACAGTCGGGTAAAAAGAACGACGGGAGCGAAGGCCCGCGCGGCTTCTAGTATTATGTATAAAGTGCTTTAGTAATGCATTGCAATAAACAATACACAATCTAGTCTACCGAGTGAATGACAGGAATTGTCAAACTTAATCCCGTCTCATCATAAGTCAAGTAATTTCGTGTCGTTAGAGTTCAATAGACAACATTCATTTTTGTAACCAGTAGTACCAACCAATAGTATAAAGACTATAAAAAACTTAATAAAGTTGAAATTTAATAAAAATTAAATAAATTGCGGTTTAATAAAAATTTTGACAAGTAGGCGACCTCTTCAAAGAATAATAAACTTTCAAAATACATTCTGATACTGCGCAATGAAAACTAAACCATACCTTTATTTTTATCGTCCTTAGAGTTACTGGCCGAAGTGGTGCTTGTGTTCTCCTTGGAATCTTTTTTGTCCTGTTTTTTGAAAGCTGTGTCTTCAGTAGAGGATTGTTCATTCTGAAATTTATATGGTTTCTTAAGAAAGGGCAATCTTTCTGCTTTAGTGAGCAATATTTTTATAACATTTTTTTTTTATTTATTAAATGTTGATTTTGTGTGCGTGTTGAAAGTTTTCTGAGTGCTTCCAAGAGTATTCAAAAATGTTCATGTCAATGAATCAGGCTGGACAAAATTTAAATATAAAAAAATTTTGAAGTCAGATGAAGGCCCTTACATCAGTGTCATAGTGCTTGGAGCAGATGTGCAACATCTGTTGTACGATGAGCACGTCGCCGGTGCCGGCGTAGGCGCACATGGACAGCGTGGTCTGGCACAGCGACTGTTGTGGTTCCGGCAGCACCTCTAGCGCCGCCATTGTTGCTTCTGTGCGTTCCTTGCACCCTGCACAGACATATATCCGGCCTTACTACAATACATGATGTACGGTAACTTGACGTTTCGACCAGTTTACACCTGCCGTGGTCACAAGTACAAGCTGACTCAACTTAAAATCAATAAATATTACCATGCAACGCGAAAGTTTAAGAGTAAACACTCAAAAGTAGCTGAACATATCCATATTTTCGAAACCGTATATGTATACCGTATCATATTATTATATAGATTGCATAACAAAGCTAATGCCAGAATTGAAATAATATCGTAAACTTACGATATTAATTCAATTATACAAAAATGTCGGTGTGTGGGCAGGCCTCCGTCACTCGCTCAAGGTCACGCGCTATGTGCCTACCGCTACGTAGCTCGTAACCGAGCCAAATCGCTAGAGAGCTGCCACACGCGACACTGAGAGCGCGCATAGCACATTTCCCGCTCAAAACGCATACGATACTAACGATATTTACGTACACTACGTATATTAAGTTATTATTATTAAGTTTTGACTAACGACACGATGGTTAATTATTGTGAAGTTGTTGGATGTCATAGTCAAAAGAAAAATTAAAAATTGTATTTTTATTCATTGCCGAAAGATGAAGAAAGGTACGTTACGTTATTTGAAAGTAGGTACGCATTTCAGCTGGCTTTAGTTAGTAGTACCTACTAATTTTAAAATGCGTCTTGTGTGTAGGTACTCTTTCTTTAAAATTGACGAGAAAGTTTAGTACGGACGTGCAGTCTTACAGAAATAAATGCAGTTTGTGTTTTATTACCTGCATTATCGAGTCGTTTTCCAGTTTGTCTATCTATCTATTACGATCGAGTTCGCGTGGCGTGGAGTTCTTAAAACAAACCTGATTTTTTTTAATTTGTTTGATTGTCTGTACATTGAATATACATATTTAACAAAACTAATATAAGTAAAAATAGTAACAGAATATATACATAAACTAAACATAAATAATAAAATTTAAGTTTCACTTCAGCCATGTTGTTTTCATTAATGTTCTTTGTACAACCCTAATGATTTTGCTCGATGACGGACTCACGCCGTGTACGCGGGAATCTCGACCGTCGTTCATTCGTTTTTGTAGGCTAATATAACGTAGGTATTTTCGCTTTTGTATAGGAGTGATGTATCTGTTACGTAGTAGCTATTATCTAATCTGTGGTGTGGGTGTCGTAGAAGAGAGGGTACAGGTTGAGATGGGGTGCCTTGCTCGTACTGCGAGAAAAGGAAAATTCGAAACAAACCTGTCCAGCCAGTGTGGTATAGTAGGATTAATACCCTACACATTTTTTTGGAGGAGACTCATGCCCAGCAGTGGGACCTTTATGGGTTGAAATGATGATGATGAATGTCAACAGGCTCCTATATAACACGGGACCTAACATAGCTAGCCAAATGGGGGTGAGATGCATCTCTTTTTACAAGTTGAGTATCTTACCTAAGAAGCACAGTCCCAGTCCAAGATGCAAGAATCTAGCATATGTCGATGAATGCAAGTCTTTATTGTCGTCGATCAGGCGCTGAATAATGGCGCAGGTTACCTGTAAATAAAGATATGTTGGTAATTTATATCTTCTATCTAGAAATGATTAGAGGTAGTGTATATGGTTGCAGTTTCTGAGGTCTCGGTCTCGGGTTCGATTCCTGGGCCGGAACATAATATTGTTGTTTGTCTACTTCTCTTTTTATATCTTTATATATATTATATAATTCTTCTGTACGTGTGTTGACAGTGAACTCCTCCTAAACGGCTGAACCGATTTGATTGAATTTTTGTGTATGTGTTCAAGTGGATTCGAGGATGGTTTAGATTCGCAAATAAACCCAGCAGATGGCGCTGCAATCGATTGGTATATCATGCAGGACAACGTCTGTCGGGTCCGCTAGTAAAATATAAAAACGAGGTAGGCAAACTGGGCCATAACATATTATAGTACAGTACTAACGTCGCCGTTGCAGGAGCCGACAGCGATGAGCCCGCAGGAGACGGCGGCGAGCGCGCAGATCTCGGGCGGCGCCGCCGTGTCGCTCAGCACCGGCAGCAGGTGCGACAGCACGTCCTCGCGCTGCGTGCCCGCGTAGGCGATGCCGAGACCTGCCACACGATCACTCGTACAGTGGACAGTTAACAAGTTTCGAGACCACCTTTACAATTAACTAGCTGTCCCAACAAGAGTTCTGACCAATTTAAAACTTTTTAAGCTATTTTCTTTTCAATACTTTTTATTTATATCTTTATTATTTATTCTTATATAAAAAAAGGTGTTATTCATACAAAATCAATAGAGTAATTGAAACATACCCAAAACACTGCCAATCCTGAGATTTGAGCTAGAATGTAGCACATAGTCGGACAACAATGCCAATGCCGGATCACACTCATTCCTCACGCCGCAGTTAACGAGACCGAGGGCAAGCAGCGCGCCAGCCTTGATGTGTTCATCAGTCGTGTAAAGGTACTTGTCGATGGGGGTCAAACCACCGTCTACATCCCATAAATGGATCATTCCCAAAGATGCGGCCGCAGACAACATACCTAGAAAAAAAATGTTACGTGAATTCAATATACTTCCTGCAATCAATATAATGTATATTTATAATCAAAAATTTCTACAAGACTGAAAATATCTCATACAATTAATTTTTTATCAAATACTTGCACTTAATTATTGTTCCTGTTAACTAACCAAAATAATGTCAACTTCGTAGATTTCACACAGCTACTTACCATGATCTTTGTTCTTGTACATCCACTTATTGCCATCTTCAGTGGTGACAAGTTTGTCGCGCCCAAATCCAGCATTGACGAAAGCATTTACAAAGGTAGCAGACAGATTTTGTCTAGCAGAGTCAACTGGGTGCTCCGTCAAAAGAGATGGACGTAAAGCTGATCCAGCAGACTCCAGCCACGTCTTGTAAACTTCCTCTGGAGTTTTAGGTTCCATTATATCGAGCTGCAAAAATGGGAATGTGATTAAAATCTATATGTAAATAGGCAAAGAGAATTTTTTTTTCCATTTTTACCTTTGCAGCTTTGTTTTGTAATCATATTAGTAGCTAAGTACTAACTTTAGTGTTATAGTGTCCAATTAGGAGAACACCAGTTAACATAAACAGCTTATGAATTAAAATACTTAATAATTGTAGAAAAACCAAATAAAGAAGCAGTCTTACCTCTCTAGCTAGACTGAGGAAGTGATCATTGATGTGTGCATTGAGAAGAATTGTTCGTAAATCTTCATCGTCCACATCCAAAGGTATGTATTGACGTGCAAGCATATAGCATAGTTGTTTCTTGATCAATCTGGAAATAAAATGATTGTTAAACTGTTTTATGAATGCCTTCTTATTAAATAATACATCTATAAGTTAAAAAAAAACACAGAATAATTAGTTTCTCTAGAAAATATATAAGGTACAATATGTGGTTAGACTGAGAAAATAGTACATTATACAATATAAGTACATTACTCAAACACTTACGGATCAGTACAAGCATTGAAGACCTCCTCACATTTGGGTTTGTCATGGAGCTGCATAGATACTAGTAAGGCTCTAGGGTACTCTCCAAACCGTATGTATGTGTCAAGAACTCCTTGGAGAATCTGTGTGGACTCAGGTTCTACTACATAACTTGCACAACTGAAAGAGTGAAATTACATTTTACAAATCAGTATAATCAGTATAATAATTTTGTATAATTTTATGATAATAAATATCGCTTGCTAGGAAGAATACTGTAATATGTCAAAATTAATACAAGAACACAGTCACAGGTACCCTTCATAAAAACGGTATAAATAACTTTAAAAAAAAAGATAAATGAACAGTATCTTTATGATAAATGATAGAGTATAGACTAATCCATGCTATTATAAAAAAAATATTGTTTATAATATAAAAATATCACAATAATATTTGTAAAAGCTTTCATCGCTTCTGAAAAGTATAGTTTTTGAGTTTATACAGTATTCTTTCGGGCAAGCGATATATGGTATCAGCTCTCTAGATAGAGGAGAGGAGACCAGAGCCGAGCAGTGGGACATTAATGGGTTGCTGATGATAATGATGATATGTATTATTTAGAATAAGAGTTAAACTTTTTAATGTTATAATATATAAAATAAAATAAATATAATTGTAGCTGATCCAGGTACACAAATTTTCACATAGGTCATAAAAACTATTCTTGTTCTGTCATTTCTTACCCAATCAGATACAAACACACCCTAGGATAATTGCTCTGGTCCATATGCTGGGTGAGCAGATCAAGACGGTCAATCTCCATCAACAGATCACAAGCTTGGATCTCGGCCGAGTGCTTCATGTCAAACGAGATGACATCACGGACCAGAGGCAATAGAGCATCCATGTTCTCTATGTTCCATTCTTCAGCTATCTCACCTTCCAGTTGTCTGGTGTAGGAAACATAAGTAATAAGTATGTATGTAATGTACAATGTTAAAGACAGAAAGAGGGCCTTTTCCACTAAAGGCAAATAAGAGCTAGATAGCCTATTCGGACCAGTCTAATAAACTATCTGAGAATTTAAGTGACAGATTTTATATGAAAAATATGTCAAAAATATGTCAATTAAGTTTCGGCTACTTTATCAGCTAGTGATCCAACAGGGCCTAAGTATTGTACCTACTTAAAAAGTTTTAATAATTGTACTTATAAGAAAGAGAATAGTCATAGTAATTCAAAACAGTTATGCAAAGTAAATTAAGGTTACCTGACATATTCATGTCCCCAGTCTCCAACATTAGACATAGTTCCTAGAAGGCAATATTTCAAGCATTCTCTTTTTTCTGCAGCATCCTGAATAATAATAAAAATGTGCTATTAAGTATTTATTCAATGAAATATTGTCAACACAACTTCAATTTTTAAAGGACTGATGATGATGATGAATGATGATTTCAAAAAAAATTTTATCTAAAGTCAAATTGTATATTAATTGAAAATATGTTGCACTTACTTGTGAACCACTGACGCCCATAGCAAGCACAGACACGACATCAGCACAGAACTTCTTTGTATTGGCATCTACGACTTTTTCATACACTTGCTTCAGAGCTGGATAATGCTCCCTCAGGAACTTTAAAGGCTTCGGTACGGACGTCATTGATGTTGTTGAGGTCCTAATAAGTTTACTCAGCATTTGTAAAGCCGGTAAATATAGATCTACATCGTTGCCCTGTTCACAAGATATCGAATTAGGTTAGAACTGCCTCAGAGTCCAAGAAATGTTTTATAGAAAGTATACGTACCAGTAACTTATCAACCAGCATGTTAAGCTCTTCTTGCAAGCGTTTGTCTTCTTCAGACTGAGGGATATCAATAAAAAACATCAGGATTACATTGTGCACAAACTCTATACATCAATCTATATAATTTTAAGGAAATGTACATACCAAATCATCGTTAGGAGGTGCTGCCGGTTCTACCTTCTCCTTTTTCGGCTCTTCGGTCTTATTTTTCACAGTCATTTTGGCCTATTTTTTTATAATACACTAAAACATCCAATGAAATTCTCGGTGATTCTCAGTTTTCAGTGATTTTACAAATTTTGACAAGTCACCACGGCATTGTGATACCAACATCATAAATTATAAAATCTACTATGACAATGTTTTAGTAGAATTATGATGGATAGAATGCCGACCAACGGGTTACATTACCCCAGGGTCCGTATGCTCGCGCAATAGATGTAATAGAATTTCAATGGAGATTTTTAAGAAAGGAATGACATATTCCTTAAAACAATTGGACGGTGTTACACAAAAAGGATCCAACCCACAAAATGTGACTTTTGAGATATTGAAGTTTGAAGTTTAATTTGTATTTGCGCATTGATGTACTATTATACCGTCTTTGTTTCTTTGGGTAATATGTGTATATATTTATATTAATTTTATAGTCTGAAAAATTAATTAGTATAAGCTTATATTTTTTGAAATATTTCAATAAACAGAGGATTGGATCCTTTTTGCTAAATGTAATTTTTAATTAATGTATGTTCATTTTTAATTTCACAAAAACGATCCAATATGGTATATCGATGTGAGATAATTGATTTAATTAATTATATATACATATATATAGCATAGGTGAGGCCTATGTTCAACAGTGGACGTCATTGGGCTCATATGATGATGATGATAATATATAGCATACAGCTGCGTTGGAAGATGTTTTTAAGATTCTTGCCTGGGACGGATTTGGCATCAACATAAAGCCGAGTACATCACCCATTTTCGGTATGCTGACGATATCGTGGTCATGGCAGAATCACTGGAGGACCTAAGCACAATATGCTCGATAGCCTCAATACAGTTTCTCAACGGGTGGGCCTTAAAAAATGAACATGGATAAGACGAAAGTTATGTCTAATCGCTATGTAGTGCACGTCCATATCGCATGCATAAATGGCTAGTACATCACCCACTTTCGGCATGCTGACGTTATCGTGGTCATGGCAGAATCACTGGAGGACCTAAGCATAATATGCTTGATAGCCTCAATAGAGCTTCTCAACGGGTGGGCCTTAAAATGACCATCGATAAGACGAAAGTTATGTCTAATCGTCATGTAGTGCACGCCCATATCGCATTCATGCAGCAATATCTCAGCTTTAATCTCGAAGTTGTTGACGAATAGGACCTAGGACAAACGGTCAGGTTAGGTTAGGTCCGAAAAAGAGGTTAATCGCCGAATCCAAAACTCGGTTGGGCAGCGTTCGGTAAACTACGTACTGTATTCTCGTCCACAATACCCCAGTGTTTGAAGACGAAGGTTTTCAACCAATGTGTGTTGCCAGTGATGACTTATGGCACTGAGACGTGGCCGCTAACTATGGGGCTCAAGAAAGCTCACTGTCACCCAGCGAGCCATGGAAAGAGTTGTGCTTGGAGTTTCCCTGTGAGATCGAATCCGAAATGAGGAGATCCGCAGGAGAACTAAAGTTGTCGACACGAATTGCATCGCTGAAGTGGCAGTGGGCAGGACATATAGCTCGAAGAACCGATGGCCGATGGGGGAAAAATGTTCACGAATGGCGGCCAATCGACCCCCCCCCCCCATAAGATGGACCGACGATCTGGTCAGGGTTGCGGGGGGTCGTTGGATGCAGGCGGCGCAAAGCCGCTCAATGTGGCGGAAGTTGGGTGAGGCATATGTCCAGCAGTGGACGTTGAAAGGCTGATATGATGATGATGATGACATATATATATATATTTCATTAATAATATCAATATATAATTATATATATATAGAAATAAAAAAAAAGAATCCATTAAAACAATATTTTACGTTACTTATAAAAAAAAAATATTATTTTAATACGTTGACATAAAATAACTTCTAAATTTATCAAAACCTACTCATGTGGTAAGGATTATTTTTGTTATTTTAATTATAACCTTATCATAACAAAATCATTTAGCAAAAACGATCCAAACCGCCTGAACCCTTTTTTTGATTTTACAAATGCATTCTTTTTCATTTAAATATAATTTATCAAATACAATCCAAGTAAATTGGATCCTTATTCACATTTTCATTGTAGACTAGTTTCTTTATTGGATAATTTCACTTCAATGATCCAAGGAGGTTGAATCGTTTTTGTGAAAACAAAACCGAAACCCGTCATAGATGTGGGTTGGTACCCCATGTCGATAAAAACGTTAATATTCGTATTTTGATCTGGTTGTTTTTCCTATATGAAAATATAGACCATAAAGACCACTTTGGCGTACTTAACTCATTTTCGACCATCATGTGGGTTGGATCCTTTTTGTGTAACACCGTCCAATTGAAATAATCTTTATATCTATTATATGTTTAATCCCGAGTTAGAAATGAAAACAGCTGTCACCGACGCGACGGCTCCCTTACTGGCTCCACCCGCGCGGTTGCGTAAAACAGTAGGTATGATATATTTTCCTGCGGTAAATTGGGACGAATATTTTAAGTTAGGCTTCTAGTAATACATTAGTGAAAACGCAATTGAATACCGATGCTAGTCGGAAGTACTTGAGCTGAACTACTTCTCGTAGATATTTATTGATTTACGAGAATTTACGCGAATATGATTTAGGTATTTATAAAATACATACCTTATGGTGCTTGACGTTTCGACCAGGTTACACCCGCCGTGCCGTGGTCACAAGCTGACTGTTCATAATCGCGTAAATTCCCGTTTTAAATCAATAAATATTATCATGCAACGCGAAGGTTTAAAAGTAAATACTTCTCGTAGAATTACAACTGAGTATAATTATATAAATATATATAGTTACAAGATTACTTCGCAATCATTTGTGGGCAAGTATGCCTTCCAGACTGTGATATATTTTAAAGTCACTTGCCATGCCACACCATGTTTGATAAAGTTGAATATGGTTTGTATAGTTCGTGATACTGTGCTATTAAGCTAGTTACCTACTTTGGACTACTATAAGATCTTATTGGCAAGCAGCACTATAAATGAAAACCCACATAGGTAAACATTATTTCATCAAAAATTTAAAATCATCATCATCATGATTGCTGCTACATATTAAAATATTAAATTATCGAAAACGCGCTCAAATAAACATAAGCCAATATTCTGCGAATATGACTAAAAATAAATTTAATCACCACATCGCAATATTTTTTTCTGCACTTCGCAATACCATTATAAAATGTTTGTATTTTATGTTTTGCAGACGCATTCCGTAGAAAAGAAATAATCATATTCAATTCGTACGCATAATAACAAAACTATTTTTAACAAAAAAATATTAAAACGACTTCAAATCAGTACTAAAAAGCGAAAAATAAACTGAATTAGATATTTAATTCCAAGCTAAATAATACCTACCTACCTGTTTAAAGTATAATACCCTATTACTAATCTGTTTGAAGTCGGTGCCAAGCCTAAAGAGTTTGTTAAGCTACGTACTACTTAGTACGTACATCTGTTACCGCTCGCTACTTCACACCACCTCGCACTTGCGTGTACCTAGTGGATGGCTCAAACTGAGTGATACAACCTCATTAGGCTGGCACCGACTTCAAACAGATTAGTAATAGGGTATTATACTTTAAACAGGTAGGTAGGTATTATTTAGCTTGGAATTAAATATCTAATTCAGTTTATTTTTCGCTTTTTAGTACTGATTTGAAGTCGTTTTAATATTTTTTTGTTAAAAATAGTTTATTTTTCCATTTTTAGTGTACTTTTTATCTAGCAGATTTAATAATACTGGCTGGCAAACTAAGACGGAAAACCGAAATAAAGAATCTTCGATAGAAGGGAACGTCTATTTAAATATTTTAACAACACAACCTGATTGTAGAATAGAGGATTCTCAAAACTCTCAGCTTTTTATGTCTTTCTTTTTTCCTATAAAATGCGACAGGTAACAAGTATAGGTATACAATGCAGGTTAGATACTATATCGAAAACTTAAGATATCATCTAAGAATTCCTTTGAATTATACAGCATTATCTTCCATCAAGAGCTCTCACCTCAGACACTTGAAATAACACAACTTAAGGTTTATACATGGATGTGATATTTAAAGAAATCATCTTCTTACTCCTAAACATTAAGAAGTTTCCCTTCCAGTGACAGCTCACCTAAATAACCTACAAGAATACAACTATAGGTTTATAAGTACCTATAATGTTGAAAGAATTATCCTCCAACTCCTAAAAGTTAAGGAGTTATACCTTCCGGTGACAGCAAACCTGAATAACCTACAAGAATACAACTATAGGTTTATAAATACCTATAATCTCGAAAGAATTATCCTCCAACTCCTAAGAGTCAAGGAGTTATACCTTCCACTGACAGCTCACCTGAATAACCTACAAGAATACAACTATAGGTTTATAAGTACCTATAATATTGAAAGAATTATCCTCCAACTCCTAATAGTTAAGGAGTTATACCTTCCAGTATCAGCTCACCTAAATAACCTACAAGAATACAACTATTGGTTTATAAGAACCTATAATGTCGAAAGAATTATCCTCCAACTCCTAACAGTTAAGGAGTTATACCTTCCCTCACCACCTCATCAACATGAGATGTTGACTATCAGACGTAAATACTTGAATATCTTTAAAAAATATATGAAAAACGTAACATGTGCCTATAAAATTTGAGGGTTGCCTTCGATTTCCCTGAGATTCCATCATCAGAACTTGACGTGATGAATAGGGGACCAATTCGGAAGTATACCCTCTCAAACAAAAAAAGAATTTTTTAAATCGGTTCAGGCATCTCCGAGTAATCGTTGAACATACATAAAAAAAAAAAAAAATACATACAGTCGAACATATAACCTCCTCCTTTTTTGAAGTCGTTTAAAAAATGAGCGTTTTTAAAAGCTAATCATATAGCACACTAATAATGTGCGTTTATAACAATCCTAATCAACTTTGTACATGGGAGCTAGCCTTAGGATAGGCAATTCTAGAATCACAAATTGATATTGAACAAATTGCATAAAATGCTAGTTCATTATAGGCCACTAGGGGAAGGAAGAGACTGGTCTAAAATTTATTTTAGCAAATATGAATAATAAGCACTGCTTGATCCGCCCGATCGGTCGCTGTGGAAATTTTCGGGGAAGGCTCATTCACCAGTTATGGCCTTTGTTTTACCTATTGGTCTAGAATCTAGGCTGATGCTGACGATCACATTATTTATGTTTGTTGTTCTAGAAAATGCATATTTAGGCATGTATCTGTGTTTAAGATAAAGACTAATTTATTAAAAACTAAAATGAATATAGAAACAAAAAACTTTTATATTTCATAGTATATGCAGCCGCAGAAAAATTAAATTGCTAAACATTTTACTGACGACGACATCAGCATGCATAATTCACTGTATTATCTCCATTTCAATGTGTTTTTCTGAGAATAACAGGCAGCGGGATAGCGTATTTCGACTTAACGATCCATAATACCTAAGCATATTATTTTAGTTTGTTACAAGACGTGTGTGGATTCAGTCGTGTTTACTTTTAAAGGATATAAATTTTATATCAAGAATCTAATTGTATAAATTGTAAATCTCTAATCCAGTGAAAGTGAGTAAATGAAGGATGAATGGTGGGGATGGTAGTCTCGAAGTATTACTGTTACTTTTCGAATCAGAGCAAAAATATTATAACACTTTGAATGACTGGTTCTATCTGATTTTTTATAAATTATGATTATTAGCGAAAAAAAAAAGATTATTTCGCCATCATCGTATAATACAAAGGTGGGCACCGATTTAATTCCACACATTGGTAGTCAGGGTCGTTTACGAATAATATCTAATTAGTTGAAGAAGTTATTTATTTTTATATTCCTACTTAATTACTGTTCTAATACTAATATTGAACTTTTATGGAACGCGTTCCTTGAAATTATTTACTGTTCTTTTTTTTCAATATTGGTGTAATACGTAACACAGACCAGCAGCAGACATGCATGTACGACTGTTGGATATAAACACAAGTAGTCTGGTTGAAGTGTAGTAACCTAATGTTAACTTGAATCGATTTGAAATATTCCAGATACCATGCATCAGTTAAGACCTGTACTCAAAAAGATATTTTTTAGTAAATTTATATCGAGTTCAAGTACGATGGTTTCTAAATTATCTTTGACTATCAACGACATTCCGCAACCAAAAAAATTACCATTGATTGGAACGAAGCTGGATTTTATTGCAGCAGGCAGCGGTTCTAAGTAAGTAGGAATAATATTAATATTTATCAAGACAACACTGGTACCAACCCACATTTCCGTCATATATAATATAACTGCGAAACTGTAAACCTAATCTCATATTACTTGAGCGCAAATCGGGTATCATTTTGCATACACTATCACTACTTTTGTTTTGTGGTTTATCGTGTTATAATAAACAAATTATATAATTGGATGCATACATTTTTAGCATTCCACACTAATTTATGAAAACTTAGAGGATTAAATTTAGTTTGTTTACATTAAATATACATAAGTATTAAATTGAGTTGATTTTGTTCATATAATTGAAAAGATGTTTTATTGCAGATTGCACGAATATATTGATCGTCGACATAAGCAGTTGGGTGATGTATTTCGCGAAAAGTTAGGTGGCAGTGCAGATTTAGTTTTTGTTAGTGACCCAATGCTGATTAGAACAATTTTTTTAAATCTGGAAGGAAAATATCCAGCACATATACTACCTGAACCATGGATATTATATGAAAAACTGTATGGATCTAAAAGAGGGTTATTTTTTATGAACGGTGAAGAATGGCTAGAGAACAGACGTATCATGAATAAATATTTACTTAAAGAAGGATCAGAAAATTGGTTAGAAGCCCCAGTAAAGGCAACCGTTGATAATTTTATACACAAATGGAGAGAACAAGCTAAAAAGGGAAATTTCATACCTGATTTAGAAAAAGAGTTTTATCGACTATCTATTGACGGTAGAGTACTACAATTGATTATAAGTATCTTTTATAGTCATGATTAACATAAGTTTCTTTTAGTAATTTTCTTTAAACGTAAAACATTCATTATCATTTATTTATCTTTCTGTTGCAGTAATAATTGCAATGATGTTGGGGAATAAGTCAAGCCTTAAGCCAGATAAATATTGTGACACCTTATTGGATAAGTTTTCTGAAGCAGTCAAGAAAATATTTCAAACAACAACAAAATTATATGGACTACCAATTCACTTGTGCCAAAAATTGAACTTAAAGGTGTGGAAGGACTTTAAGGAATGTGTCGACATTTCACTACAATTAGGTAAGTAAGTAATACTAATTTAGTGCTGGACTGGTATAAAACGTGAAGCCCAAGACTGAACGCGATCGAGGTTCATCGTAGACGCCCTCTGCCCCAACCAGGGGACAGGATATTAAATCAAAGTAAGTCAATTAGTGCTAACTTCTGCCTGCAGAAAGTTAGGCTTTATTATTTCTTCATTATCGGGATAATTAGGGTTCCGTAGTTCTGACTAGGAACCCTTATAGTTTCGTTATGTCCGTCTGTCTTGCTGTCCGAGGTTTTGCTAAGAGACCGTTAGTACTAGAAAACTGTAATTTTGTAGGAGTGTGTATATCAATTACGTCGACAAAGAGGTAAATGAAAATTTTGGAAAATATTTTTTTTGTCGTCTACCCCATCGTGTGGGGTATCGTTGAATAGGTCTTCTATAAAAAACAAAATTAAAAATTTTGAAAAAACCCACGACGATAACATATAAAAAGGTTTAAATAACTTTATTTTAAATCCCCGACGAAAAGATAATAAGTAGCGTAAAAACAATCCCAAGAAAATCCGTCGGGGGCTGCCATACCCTGACATGAAATGAACGAAAGTATTGCAGTTTTATGTATTTGATACCTACCTAATTATTAACAATATTTAGTTTACAATATATATTTAATACTAGAAACAGTAATGATATTGGCAGCCCCCGACGAATTTTCTTGGGATTGTTTTTACGCTACTTATTATCTTTTCGTCGGGGATTTAAAATAAAGTTATTTAAACCTTTTTATATGTTATCGTCGTGGGTTTTTTCAAAATTTTTAATTTTGTTTTTTATTTTAAATATTTTCAAAGAGCGCCCTATCTTACTAACTGTAAGTAACTCGTATAAAATTTTAAGAACCTTGACAGATAAATAAAAATTTTATACTAAGTTATAGACCAAACACATTTTTTTTTAATTTACTGTTGCAGTAAGTCTTATAACTTGAAATTATCATTTTAATTTTCTTATTTTAAACTTTTTAAGGAGCGCCTTATCTTACCATGTAAGCTCCAGAATGAATGGAATTTGCATGGAGCTTCGACTATATTATATATATTAAATTTTTTGTTGACTTGTGTGCTCATCCGTCGCACAAAGGTCGCCGGAGACCCGCTTTGCGGGGCTCCTACTTCTGGGTGGTTCGAAAAAAAAAAATAACCCTAACCTAACCAGTCCGATCCGGATCGCTCTGAATCGCGGGGTGTTAAGTTTAGCTATCGCACATTGATTGCCGTAGCCGGACTGCCTTCGGCGTTATCGCAGATTTCCACCTATAATAGCTTGTATCTCGAAAACGGTGCGTGCTATCGCAAAAATGATGAAAATTTGGTTACACCCCGAGCACGGGATACCTATAAGTTAGAATAAATAAGGTAGGTGTGTGTAGGTGTTTATATAACGTCAGTCTGGAATAAACTCTCACTCTTACTAATTTTTTTTAGGCTTATCATTGTATACCTCAGTACTAATATTCAGTGATATAACAACACGAGATCGGTTTTCGGATTTTTTCCTTTATTTGTGCAACTTGTTATTGCTTCTGGCCAAATTTCATGATTCTAGGTCAACGGTGAGTTCCCTATAGATTATGATCGTCAAGATAAATCGTCAAAAATGGAACATAAACAGCTGTATCTTTTGATTGCGTTAACTTAGAATTTTGATTTTTATTTTACGCCGAGGGTTTGCAGACCCACCAGTATATGATATTAATTTCAGCTTTATACCTCTATGCGTTCTTGAGAAAAATATTCTAGACAGAAGGACAGACAGACCGACAGACAGACATACAACGGAGTGATCCTATAAGAGTTCTGTTTTCTTTTTTTTGAGGTACACAACCCTAAAATTGCATAAACGGTCACCCATCTATGAACTGACCTTATCCGAAGTTGCTTAACCTCATGAGTGTAATCAATATCTCAGTACTACAATGCTACGTGTCCCTATACAACAGGTCTAATTATTTTACAGATAACTGTAAATATAAGTTTGTTTAGTCTATTGCAGCGCCCCCTGGCGAAAAAATACAATATCGTGTATCCAAAAGTCATCCTCGATAAATCACAAATACATTACAGAAAACCGTATTGAAATCGGTTTAATCGTTTTAAAGATAGGAGGGCACAAAGGTTTCAACGAAATCAACATAGGTTTGCCTAGTCTATTGCAGCGCCCCCTGGCGAAAAAGTACAAAATCTTGAATCCAAAAACAATCCTCGATAAATCACAAATACATTACAGAAAACCGTATCGAAATCAGTCTAATCGTTTTAAAGATAGGAGGGCACAAAGGATTCAACGAAATCAGTGTATTGTAGCGCCCCCTGGCGAGCTATTAACATAACACCTATCTAATAACCTGTCCCCAAGAGCCGCACACACTTTACAGAAAACCGCATCTAAATCGGTCAAACCGTTTCCGTGATATAAGGCATTATGTTGGAACACACAAACACACAAACACACAAACACACAGCCTCTCACCCCAAACGCATATACCGTCTCCGTTCCGTCGTGGGTAATAAAAATGGCTTGTGGGTACCTAACATTATTTTTCGATTAAATGGTCCATTTACGAAATATTAAACTTTAAAGAGCAAATTTTAGTTTCAGTAGGGCGTCCCCCCGCCCCTCTAAAAAAATTCATGATGACAGTGAATTTTAGAACTTTAAATGAAAATTATAGCGGTTAAGATAACTTTATTAGTTTAGCAGTAATAGTCGTTGAACTTGGGTGTTGGATAATTTTGTACCAAATACAAAATCCTTAGCATTAATCCTTTATAGTGACTATAGTTGAGTGCTCGAAATGGTACTGCGGATGGAAATGTCGAAAGCAGAAACTTTGACTTAGGAACTTTGTTTGGACTAGTTAGGAGATAAACATACTAAAAGTCCTTACCCCCCTGAGGTGAGCCCGAGGGGGGGGAGCACAAAAAAGGTCCCGTTTTTGGGTTTTTTGCTTACATCTCGAAAACAGTGCGTCGTACGAAATTTTATTGTAGTACACAATGAAAGCTGATTAAATTTTCTAAAACTTTGGCTAAACACTGCCTAATCATTGCCTAGCTATAATTAGAGAATTTTATCAGCTTTCATTGTGTAGTTAAGTGTAGTATAATAAAATTTCGTACGACGCACTGTTTTCGAGATGTAAGCTAAAACAAAAAATGGTACCTGTGCTAGAGAATTTAACACATTTTTTGAAAATCGACCATTTTTCGAAGTACATAGCTAGGCTATTATTGGAGATAGATAAAAAGTGTTTAGCCAAAGTTGTAGAGAATTTTATCAGCTTTCATTGTGTACTACAATAAAATTTCGTACGACGCACTATTTTCGAGATGTAAGCAAAAAACCAAAAAACGGGACCTTCTTTGTGCTCCCCCCTCGGGCACACCTCGGGGGGGGGGGGGGGGAAGGGCTTTTAGTATGTTTATCTCCTAACCAGTCCAAACAAAGTTTTAGGAACTTTGTTTGGACTGGTTAGTCAAAGTTTCTGCTTTCGACATTTCCCTCCAAAATCATTCATTAACTGGCCTACTAAGATAAAGTAGTTGCTTGTTTTGTTTTCTATAAATACTGCGCTTCTCAACAAAAGGACATAAGCGGTGTGAAGATACGCTCTTTTGATGTGGAACCCTACATTGAGCATGGTCCGACATGCTCTCAACCGGTTTTTCTTTTAAGTATTTATAATTTTAAATCAATCAAATATTCCTATAAAATATCACGATAATCCATTAATCCTAACGATTCCGTAACAATGCTAAGGGAAGTCAAACAAACACACTTGTACAGTTTTGTAATGCGTTTATAGAGGTATAAATCCTTACTTTTCTCAGAAAAGATTACCCTGCTAAAAAAATTAAGGATTCAAACTAACTCCTCTATACCTAGAATACATAAAAGCAATATACTTACTATTATTAATAATAGGTCGATCAAAATTGTTTTGGTTTTTAGCTCATAAAATTGTCAGCGAAATATTAAACAATAAACTTAATAGCAATGGATTAATAAAAATGCTGTCTGACGACAATGTCAAAGACGAAGTCATTAAAAAGATAATGGGAGATTTTGTGATTGCAGCAGGAGACACGGTAAGCCTATCCATATATCTCTATATATCTAAAGGATGCAAATTCTCCTAAACAATATATTAACATTTTTTCTCCATTTTCTTTTAGACATCTTATACGTCACTATGGACTTTGCATCTTCTATCGAATCATGATACTGTAAAAGAAGAAATATGCTCTGAAAATCATAGCCTTATACTTTATGTAATAAAGGAATCCATGAGATTGTATCCTGTAGCTCCATTCTTAACGAGAATTTTACCCCAAAACTGTCAATTGGGACCTTACCAACTCAATGAAGGCGTAAGTTGAATACTAATACTTATTCTTCGATTTACTTTTCTTACATATAAAATTCGTGTGATTTTTTGACCATTATTAATTTACCGCAAAACGAGGCAAATAAACTCCTTATAAAATTAGTGATGAACTTTTTTCTACCATGAGTAGTAGAAATATATATTATAGGCAACATTTAGCTTTGATTGAGATGAGAATATACCTCCTTGGATGAGAACCATAGACATCAGTTACAATGACTTGTTCAGAATGAAAATAGCCAGGAATTCTTTAAGCGGAACCTAAAAAAATAGATTAATGCTGCGATAAAAATCCGTCCGGCATATTCAATTTTGTATGGAGACTGCGCTGTCATTTTGACCCGACTAATACGACGATAAAAGTGGTTAACACCCCACGGATCTTTTGTCAGGTGTGAAAGCAGCCTAAACCATCAATCATTTTCATATCAGATAAAGGATAGCTCCTTCATTTTCAAAATAGCAGTCTCAATACCTCCCTCAATGCTTTGATCTCAGATGAAGGATTAACTCAAGAGTATAATTTTATTATTAACCCATTTGGACCCAAATACAAACTAATGATGTTTTTTTGAAAAAATCTTTATTATCATGTGTAGTGGTGGGTAATTAGACATTATATTAGAAAAAAGAATTTAAAATATTTTTACTTATGAGAAAAAAAACACCGTCCTCAAATGGGTCCAATGGGCATATTTGTGGTATATTTCAAAACAATTATTTTCGATGCAAAATGTTAATAATACATTTTCTACATTGCCAACGTGCTTTCATGTGGCATTCGGTGCATCGTAGCTGGCTTTGTAGTATCTGGGGAAAGTATCCAACACCATCTAGCTTGATATCTGACACCACCGAGGATGGTTTACGAGGCCTTCCATCGGTTCTCTCAGTACCAACACTCCTCAAATACGACCTTGCAATACATCGGCGAAATTAGGAAAGGTCTTGTCTGTTATCAGCGGTAAGAGCATGAAGGCGCCAAGCATTTGCTACAGCTAAATCTAGCATGTAAGGAAACAGTTCCCAACACCATTTTATGCCTCGTAGAGCTATTCTGTATCTGTTTGATTGGTCAGCTTGACCAACTCTGTCCATACCTTTGTTGTAATTTTGGAAGCTGGAAGAATGTCAACGTCAACCTTTCTACCCTCTGCTCCTGCATATATATTTTTACCTTTCCCAATGGGTAAAGAGAGTCATAGTGTCTGGTTTTCAACTCGCCTATGTTTCTGTAACGGTTTGTCATCCTGCTGTCCCATTCCTGGTATTTTCGGAACCCAAAAACTTCAACTCAAACTACGGTATCACGAGGAAGGTTATTCTTCTGAATATAGTGTTCATCGCATTCTTCTTCACCGATAAGAACAGTCGGATGTGGAGGAACGGCCACCAAGATCATAACTAACATCAGGATTATCTTCTTCATTCAAAATACTTTCAATGGCTTCCTCGAGTCCTCGATGGTCATTAGGAACACTGAAAAGTTGTTTTATCATTTTTATGCTGTAACTAAACCTGTAAATATAAAGAAAAAATAATTATATTTATTATATGTATTACTAGTAATGAGCCCATTGGACCCATTTGGGGACACCATACTAAAATGCCTTTATTTATAGCCAAATCCTGTAAAACATCTGACAAAATAGCATGATTTACTAGTAGTTACTTTATGGATGTAAAATTTACAAAAAATATATAATAAATCATGGTGTAAATAATAAAAATCATGACTTACCTTAGATGAAGTACATATTTGCGTGATGCAGTAAATAAAATCACTAAATTTATCCGTTTTACCCAATAATTCACAAAATTATATTTTTTTTTACGAAGTAAAACTCTTTAACATTACAAATTCGTATCTGAATAAATGCTGGTCTACTAATATTAAAAAATGTCGATAGTTAAAGACATGTCCCCAAATGAGGACGGCGGGTCTAAATGGGTTAATAGTGGTCATAGCTCCTTGATCACACATAAAAGTTCGTTTAAGTACGTTTAGTTCTTCACTTGACAATCTTGACATTGACATAAGACAAGTTACATTAGGGTCATATAGGTTATGTTAAGTATGAATTATCAACAATAAATTTAGGGAAGACATAAATATACTTACTAGAAATTGAGGAAAATGTTGCATTATAAACACATAAAAAAATTAAAGCTAAGTTTAACGGTCCATCGAACATATAGTGCATTATGCGTTAACAATTATGATCGAAATGTATGCGAAGCAAAAGGCTATAAACATAATCCAAGCCAATTTAATATTTTATCACCATTAACTAAAAGAAAAATATCAATGGACGGCTTCGTAAAGTGGCAGGAACAAACATACGCAAGTATATCGAATAGCGTTCCTGTTAATTTCATACAAGATGGTCTAGTTTCTTTTCACGACATGACTGGTTTGCCTTGGTGGGCTACAATAGTCACTTCGACAATAATTATACGAACTGGGATGACACTGCCTCTAACAATATATCAAAATTATATATTAGCTAAAGTTGAGAATGCAAGTTTAGAACTCCAGGAAATGGTTAATGAACTGAAGAAAGAGACAGCGATGGCCAAAAAAGCTTATAATTTAACTAATAAACAAGCCACTATTCTATATAAAAGGTCACTAAAGAAGCAATGGAGGAACTTAATAGAGAGAGACAACTGTCATCCTATGAAAGCAAGCTTACTCATATGGTTTCAGTTACCAGTGTGGGTGTGCATGTCATTTGCTTTAAGAAACTTAGTTTACATGACAAATGGAGACCCCGCAGCTATGGTTACTTTTATGGAACTATCTACTGGAGGCATAGGTTGGATACCCAACTTGACTGTACCAGACCATTCATGGATAATACCTGTTGCATTTGGATTAACAAACCTAACTATTATTGAAATTCAAAGGTTATCAAAGTTAAGACAACCATCAAAATTGTACAATGTATTTACAAATGTCTTTAGAGTATTTACAATAGTGATGATACCTGTAGCTGCCAGTGTACCTTCTTGTATGTGCCTCTATTGGATGACTTCAAGTGGTATTGGCTTGGTCCAGAACATGGTGCTGTTATCTCCTTCACTAAGAAGAAAGTTACGGATACCTTTAGCCCCAAGTGAATTGGAGGCACCCTACAAACATATAAAAGAAGAATTAAAACATAGTGTTACAAAATATATACCAAAAACATCTTAGTTTTATTTTTTTGTTGAACTCTCACTAATAGTAGGTATTACTCAACATTGTTTAATTTTATTTTTGTGTGTGTACCTAATCAATAGGATTAAGATTAGCGAAACATCTACATCAGGAAAAGTTGTCCTTTTGGGGGGTGGGTTGGCTTTCATTTTTCAAAAATTAAAAAAAAAATTAGTGAACGCAGTTATTTATTACAGACCCCAGTTATAGCTTCAATTTATACATCAGGACGAGATGAAAAGAACTTTAGCAGAGCTGATGAGTTTCTACCTTACCGGTGGAACAGGAATGATTTACGAAAGAAAGATTTAGTGAACCACGTCTCCCTTGCATCATTACCTTTTGCTCTCGGTGCTAGATCATGCATAGGCAGAAAGTTGGCAATGCTACAGATGACTGAACTCATAACTCAGGTACGCACTTAATTTTAAATGCAAATATATTTTGGGTCCAGTCTAATGTATTATTTATTATCAGCCAACATTTTTTATTTGTTGAATTTATATTATAAATATTTTGTTTCAGATTGTGGAAAACTTCGAAATTAAATCTATGAATACAAATATGGTGAATGCTAACACTTCGCAGGTACTTGTGCCAAACACAGACATAAAACTGATGTTTTCTCTCAAAAAGCAGAATTAAACATTGAAATAATAATGATACACATGAAAATAAGTGAATATAGATTTAATTACAATACATTTATATTTTGAACTGTTAAGTTGAAAGTTAATTACTTCTAAATATATTTAATATACAATTTTAAAAACATATTTTCAATCCATTTACAGTATGGTGGAGTTAAAACATCCTTAAATACCCAAAAGACTATAATAAAATATTTAATATACTAATATTTACAATAATAAAAAGTACTTGTGATTACATCAATACACAAAGTTTCAGAGAAGTGCACACACATATAATATGTGCACAACTGTGAAACTAATCTTCATTATGATAAAAAGTGGAAAAAGAATATTATAGGAAATATAAATGGTGCTAGTGGTCACTATCATTTAGTGTACTGTTATTTGAAAGTAAATGCGAGAGAAAATGGAGATCTTATTAAATCTTTACATAAATAAACACGCATGAACTGTTAAGTTTAAGTTATCATTATGAATGACGTTTGAAGATATCAAGTACATTATGCAGCATTGCAGTCAACAATGTCGTATAGTGTGTAGTGTAGTAAATAAACGCAAGCACTATACCATTTTTTATTTCCGACAGTATTTCCCTTCCATCATATTTTATAATTAATTCATTGTGTTATAAAAAAACAAGTATCAATAAAAGCATTATACAATAAACTAATTACACAATAACCTATTCGTTTTAAGTGGCAGTTTGTTAATATTAATTATCAATGACATGGAAGAATTAAGAGATCAGTTGTTGTTCCTCACATAACTAACAAAAATTACTTTACTAGCTGCCTCAATATCATAGACTTGATGTCTTCAAGCCACTGCTCTTTATACTCTAAATTTAGGATGGCTTTGAAAGATTTTGTTCGATCCATTTCACACATCTTGCCAGTCAGTAAATATGCAACTGATTCAACACATAAGAAACCCATTCCCTCGCTGAGTGACCACACATATATTTTGTCTGCTGTCTCTGGCGTTAATTGAAACTGTAATATGGCACTGCTCAACAAACCCTTTAGTTTCTCAAACAAAAATCTATCAGCTAACAATAATACTTCTAAATTAGTTCGTAAGTCTTCACACATTGGGAACATATTGAGGTCTCTTTTAGGATTGTTATATCCTCCATGCAAGAGGAAGAAGAGATATTCTAGAGCAGGTTTGGTAACATTTTTTAGTCTTACGCATTTTTCTTCGGATTCCTTGAAGCAACCCATTAACATGGCACTAAACACGTCAGAATTTTGACATAAAAATATTCTATTAGCTTTTACTATAGAAAAATCATCTAGTTCAAAAAGTACAACCTCATCGACTGACAATTTATCAAGTATAGTATTGTAATCGAAACAAATGTTGACTTTGAATCTGTTTTCTAATGATTTAGGATCTTTGATGTGGACGTTGTTCGCTAACTTTGCTAGAGCAGTAACACAATCTTGGATATTCTCCTTTGAGTTGGCAATAGCGTCGAATAATAGATTAAGTGCGCCACAATCTATAAAATATTTTTTTAAAGGTTTTTCAGTTCTGAAAAAGAAAGAAAATTTAAGTAACTACAAACTTTAAAATAATATAAGGCATTGTCTGTATTAGATGGCTATCAAGTCATATGCCAATTTCATGACCGTAACAGTGTCTTTTTCTAGAGTTGTCCATCAAACTGATTATTTACATAAATGAATTTTAATAAAATACAATAATATTTACCTCACAATATATGGTAGCGTGAGTGAAAGAGTCTGTTTCACAGATGCTTCGCCCTTTAGAAGCTGATAGCTAATTTCCCCAATGCCATAACTAGATTCAGCCAAAATTGTCAGTTGACTCAAAAGCTTTGAGCTGAGCCTCACAAGCTGAAACAAATTTATTATAAAATTATTGTATTTTCCAGGATGCTTTGAATGTTCGATGTGAAACGGCCCAGTTTATTGTGTACTATTAAAAGTACTCAATGCATTCACTAAGACCTATTTATATTTACTGTAATTTAGAGATATTGCTCTTGTGATCAAGAGAGAGTGAGTGTTATGAATTTTCAAAAAAATTCGATAAGAAAAAAGAGCTTTACTCGGTTTGTCAGGTAGCGGTGCGGCACTAAATTTATTATATTTTTTAGGCAAAAATTAAGCTTCTATTGATGGAATAAATATGATCGCGATTGACGCCATCTTAATAATGTAAAAAGGTTACTCACTTGTTTACACTGTTGACATTTAGCAGACGGATGCCTTGAGCTGACGGACATATTATGCAATCTAAGGGCCAGCCTGTGTTTGAGTATACTCATTAAACATAGAGCGTTACTGAAAACAAAACATCATATTAGAACATATTTGAAAGAAATAAGCAAATTATGTCAATAACTAGAAGTCTCGCGGGGCTTAGCTCCCGTTGGCGCCCTTTATTTGGCCACTGCTCAGCTTTTATTGGCCGTAACTTGATGTTTAATAGCCTTCCTCGAAAAATGAGATATCCAACATTTAAAGAGTTTTTGAAAGCGGACTAGTAGTTCCTAAGATCTTAGCATTCAACGAAACAAACAAACTCTTCAGCTTTATAATATTAAGTTTAGATTTGTAGTAAGATTTCGATTTGCTTAGAGAATAAGCAGCGTACCACACTTTCGTCAAACGTTACTATTTCACTACCATGTCCAT
Source organism: Laspeyria flexula (assembly GCA_905147015.1). Taxonomy (NCBI): domain Eukaryota; kingdom Metazoa; phylum Arthropoda; class Insecta; order Lepidoptera; family Erebidae; genus Laspeyria; species Laspeyria flexula. The sequence goes on along the minus strand of LR989962.1, from coordinate 9,320,142 downwards.
AGGTCACAGATAACGTTTTTTGTTTAAATCCTTTTTTCAATAAATGCTATCAAGCTAAATAAATACGTTTGAAACGATTTTTTTTTTTACCAATGTGTAATGAAGGGGTAGTATCCTTCAATTTAATTAATTTAGATATAGATCGATGATATATACAGTTAATTTTTGTTGACTGGCCTGTTGGTCTAGTGGTTAGTGACCCTGACTGCTAAGCCGGAGGTCGTGGGTTCGATCCCCACCCATGAAAAATCTTTATGTGATGAGCATAAAGCTTTGTTCTGTGTCTGGGTGTAATTTATCTATAATATGTATGTATTTACAAAAAAAAATGTATTTAAGTAGTATAATATCAGTTGTTTAGTACCCATAATACAAGCAAATATAATTGCTTACTATGGGACTAGATGGCGCTGTGTGAATGTGGTAGAATATTATATTATTAATTAAATAAAAAAGAAAACCTTAGGACTTTTGCAAGTATTCGCGCGGCTCTTCCAAGGGGCCGCTTACACCTTTCAACATAGTCTAACAGAGCATTCAAACATTCCCGTCCAGTCAATAGCTCCAACGTTTGGTTCGGCACTGGCTCTTCACGCAGGGCGCCGAATGAGTTGCACGCACCATGAGAGACTCGGAACAATAATACTAGAACACACGCTATGTGAATACGGGACGATTTGTTCAGTTTGTCTATTTCACTAGAGTCCGCTGTAATAAAAAAAATACGACAATATTAGCTTATCTTTAAAGTTATGAAAAGCAGTTACCTAATAGGAATTTTATGGTCTTCATACTGTAACCCTTAAACTCAATTTACAATTTAAGCGAATTTTCTCTATATCAATTGTGTAAGATACAAACTAACTACGAGCGAAACTATAATCACTCGTATTTAGTTTTTCTTTTCACTAAAATCGATGACATGGTTCCTAAGAACAGATGTTCATATCTTTATACATATAATTCTTCTGTACGTGTGTTGATAGTGAACTCCTCCTAAACGGCTGAACCGATTTGAATGAATTTTTGTGTGTGTTCAAGTGGATCGATTGGTGTATCATGCAGGACAATGATTAGTATATCATGCAGGAGAACGTCTGTCGGGTCCGCTAGTCTCTTATAGTTTCAGAATTGCCCATACTGACCGTTCTAAATGTTACACCCTGTACAAGGTTTAAGTTGTAATTACCTTCGAGTGGAGCTTCCGCCTCAACACTTTCATCGTCTTCCATGATAAGTTCGTCTAGATCTTGCGCGACTTGTGCGGCGTCCAGTTCCGCTACGGAGTTGCTAACACCTGCCAGGTCTACTATTTCACCGTCGTTTTCACTGCACACCGGTGAGTAACGACCCGATATCTCAGAATCTGAGCTGTCTGAACATAAATATGTACACTTATTATTTATTGTTTCTATGTCAATAAAAATGAGAATACTTAAATAGCTGATCAAACAATGTTACATAATACCACAACTATTGCCTGAAGGCATAGGCAGGGGTGCACAAAACTCACATTTCGGCAGATATAGCTGGCGAAATGTGAGTGTAATAGAGGGCGAGTCTATGGAAATTAACCGGCCACATCTGGAGACTTCAAACAGAGCCCCAAGCACAGTGCAAACAGTAGTTTAACTAAGGCCGATTGGTGAGTTAATAACCTACTCTTGCGTAGAAGCTTAGGGTTGTCGCTTTTACTTTTAGTTATAATTTTTTTGTTTTTAAGCCTACCTGTTGTATCAGAGAGGTAAGTAGATAATTATTTGCTTATATTTCAAACGCGGCGGAGGATTTAAAAAAAATGTTATGTATGTTGTTAGGATTTAAAACTGGTACCTTTATAGAGCTGTAGCGGTTTAGTAAATTATTGAACACAAGGCTTACTTACGCAGTATATACTACGATAAGATAACTACTAAAAGTCTTTTTGGCGTGATGTTATTTAATGTTTTATATTTATTACCTACCTTCTTTAATACTGTAAGGTGAAGAGGGTCCCCCAGAGCTACTTGGGCTCCATTGATGCTCAGTCCAATAAGATTCTCCTGTACTGATGCCAGATTCAGGGCTCCAATCCCACTTAGCTCGTTTGTTAGATGAAAATGTTCTGTATTCTGGACTAAACCCAGATTGATAACCATCAGAGTACAGTGAATATGGGGACAATGGGCCTACTGAATCACTTCTTTCTGGGCTCATAGATGATCCCGATGCTTGGGGAATAGATGGCCATTCTGGACTCTTTGGTTCCCAATACACACCAGCTGACCAATCCTTACTGGCCATTTTTATAAGCTGAGACTTCTGCAATTAATAGAACTGATTAATAATTGCCCTAATAGAAAATAATATAAAATAGCTTATTACTTACTTTTTTAATAGCTTTTGGACTTTTAGATCGAGCTCGTTTGAGGCACTTACGTCGTAAAGGTGGTGTCTCGTCTTCACTTTGACTGTCGTCAGTAGCATCACTGTCAATAGCATCAATGAAACCAACGATCATGTTATCTCTTTCTATAACCACTTTTAATTCATCTTCATTCTTACAAGACAATGGACCTTTGCGACGTGCAAACAAACTACTTTTTCCTTCAGCATTACTAATACTTGACTGTTCACTTTTCTGCTGAATTTCATTGTCTCCTTTCACATCTTTCTGTGCTTCTTTTACTTTGTCGACTGTTTCAGTTATCATTTCAGCTATTTCCACCTCTGTATTGCTGTGTTCGTAATTCATAGTTTGTAAATACGTAGTTAGTTCATCCGTTAATAAATTTACAAGACCTTCATTGACTAAAATCTGGAATGCTGTGAAATACATACAACTCAATATTGACATAATTGCCATGACTTCATGTGTGCATCTGCGCATGAAACATAAGAATGGTATGGATGATCTACTGTCTAGTAATAAAGTTAAATCGGTATTGAGACTATTGAGATACAGTTGCAGATATCCTAATTAAAAGAATAAGGGTATAATCAACGCAACTTACATGTATCGTCAAAAACGTATTGCAGAAGCGCATGCATGGCGCGTGGATTGACTCTGGCAGCCGCTACCAATAATGGTAAGCCACCACAATGACGTAGCCTTGATCGGTTTACTGACTCTCCACTGAGTTGTGCTAAAGCATGTGCTGTCCCATCTGGCCATGATGCTACATCTGTAATTGGAAGAGTTATTATTTTATGTCATTTAGGATTCATTTCCTTAATTTGACCAGTAAGGAAGTCTTCAGCATACATTAAGAACACAAAGCTGTTTGTAGTTATGGTAATGGTTGAATGAGTTAATATTATTGATACATTTTCCTGTACCTGACATATTCTGCAGTATGTTGACAAGACATTCAACAAATCCCGCAATGCCTAATAAAGGGCGACAGGTGGACAGGTAACAGAGATTCATGAGACATTTCAGTGCAAGACTCTCAAACTTTTTTGTTAATGCTACAAGGCATTGGAATCCTCTACCATCGCCTTGAATCTAAAACAAAAACATAGATTTATAGTATGTATATCAATATGTCAACCACAACAAGATTTTCAAGTACGCAGACAGCTTGCTGATAAGGTTGAGCCTTGAGAAGAGATAGCAAAAAACTCAGCCCTCTAATAACCAAATAGTTAGTTTTTTTTGAAATATCATATGATGGTGGTGAATGGTAAAGAACTGATAACTTATATGATTCAGATAATTAGCATAAAATGTCATACAATTCATATAGATTCACATTTTTACCTGTTCAGCACATTGTGCAGTAGAATGTGTTGTGAAATATCCGAGACATTTCAGTATTCCAATTACTAATTCCTCCTGGCTTTTCTTGAGTCCGTCTGTCTCTCGAACAGGACTCGTTAATTTGATAATACCAGCTGTCTCACATTCCGTAGCCAACAGTATAGCAATGCAGCGTACTGAGTTCAGACTGAGCATTTCTTCTCTTTTATCAGTAACCATCCATAGTTGTCTGAAAAAATATATATTATGTTAACTTTCACTAGTAAATTCAATTGTAGCTTATGCTCACCCATTATTTAGGAAGATGGGATTATTTCGACCATTGAACCAAATAAGCTACAAAATAATTCTGTGGAATCTGTATATTGTTAGAATACTTACTGGAAAAGGGATATTTAAGATTCCATTATTTTCCATTTTTTTTTTGTTAAATATTGATATCATGTGTTACCTGATAGCTCGGACAGCCATTGTGAGTGTAGGATAGGAAGTATTTTTATCTCTATTTTCAATGAGAGTAACCAATGCAGTGACAACTCCATGGTTGTGTAAGCCTTCTGCATTTGATGTTCTCTGGGCTAAGTTCCCAATAACACGGCAAGCCCTACCTACTATACTGTCACGGCATACTGTTTTGATTATATTGACTAGAGGTCCAAAGATATATAATTTTCCAACCTGTAACAAATATTACATTATGTTTAATAATTACTTTTTATAATTTAACCTGCCAGTTTTATGTCAGGCCAATGTTATGGCTAGTGTTGGACTGTAAATCTGTGTTTAAATCTCATTATTATACACATATCAAATTTCATGTTAAATTACTAAAAATAAAATTGATTATAAAAAATTAAAAACTTTTTTTTTAATTTTGACATTTATTTTCTGTGGAAAATATTATTGTACAAAGAAAGTTGTTCAAGCACAAAAAGCCAATTACATAATTTCATATCCTCTCATCAATACCAAATTATGTTCACACAAGCACAACAAAAGAAAGGTTTTGACTGACATGCATACTTTCAGGAAATCAACGTGGGTTTAATAAATTTAGCTAAATATACTAAAATATACATACCACTAAACTGCTTTCTTCTTCCAGGCAACAATTTCCAAGAATACTTAACGTAATATCAAGAATTCTTTCATTCGGCTTGCGCAAATGTGGCAGCAAATACTCCAAACCACCAGACTCGCGAAATAGCCTTACACCATCGTCGTTGGTTATGATTTTGCTCCTAATTTTTAATAACGTTTCTTGGACACGACTTGATGATGACGATTTAAGTCCTTCTATGGTAGATTTTACATAATTCTTATCCATTTTCTTGAAAATACAATATTGAATTTTCAATAACAAAGTTTTGACATTTTGATCATCCAATATCCAATTCCAGCTGGTTTTGTTTATGGAAATATGTTAAAATTTATGGGAGAACCACAGACATTGTTTTAGCCAAGTTTCCCACAACAAGTTTCCGAAGAAATCTTCCCTCTCAAGCACTCTATAACTCCTTTATTGATATTTATGTTTGGAACCTATTTTATCTCTTTTTACTTAAAAAAAAAGGATTTTTTAAAAGAAGAACACAACTTTAATGTTTCAGTCACACATTTGACGGAAGATCCGTGGCGTATCATCGGCTGCGTGCGTTACGTTAGAACTAACAAATCCATTCAAAATTTTGAGCATTCCCAGAATAGATTCCAAAACGATCTTTTACACTTTACCGATGATCCAACGGCGTATTCCTGATACAAAAGTAATTACGCCCACCCGACGGTTCTTTCATCAAGTGTGAAAGAAACGTCATTCACAAAGATCCTTTCAAAATAAAAACAGTAGAGCTCCTTTCACACCTGGCGGAAGATCCGTCGGGCCGCGGGCGTAATCACTTTTGTATCGGACGGATTCGGGCGGTCAAGTACTCCAGAATGTAAAAGATCTAAATGTTTTTATAATGCGTTAATCGAGTGCGAGTAGTACGAGTTACAACCGATATTCCGTCAGGTGACTCAGGTGTGAAAGGGGTCTAAGACCATTTTGTGCCATTTTGTTACAGTACTTACAGTTATACACTGTCTATGTCTATGATTGTTGATATGCACTGTATAGTTTTTAGATCTGTGGTTTATAAAAATGAAGAATTTGCAATTTGCAAAGCGATGACAGAATTTGTTGTACACTTTTCTACACTGTTAGAACTACGAAATTAATTCCATTGTATTGTAATATAAATTTGTCATGACATCGTTTTCTAAGAGATGAGTGTCTTCGGTGATTTTCAACGTGTGTGGGTGCAACGTTTTCCAGAGAGTGCTTTACCAGCAGCTTGGGAAGAAGATGTCAGGGCCAATTTGGCTAAACACAAACAAAAAGTTGCTATATTGAGAGAAGAACTAGAGAAAGAAGAATTTTACGTGGAGTACTTGGAGACCCTGCTTTCAGATGTTGAGAAACACAAAGCTTCCTCTCATAGCAATCGGACGGCTCCGCCCTCGGGGGGTGACGTGAACGATCTCAACGATAAGACTTCTGATAGCAAACAGGTAACAAACCATTTATTATTGATATCTGTTTCACTATAATGCAGTGTTTATTATTCTATTGTTGTCTTGAATATTTCATAAACAAGTGCAGCTTTACTAATTGGTCAATGATTTAATATTGTATATTAATTTTGATACAAGAATAGTTCTAATATTTATAAATAAGTACTAATCATAGTATCATTAAAGTTGGTACTTTTAAACATAATGAGTAAAGTAAGTATTCGTTCTGGAACTGCTTAATTTAATTGAATTAATGACTTTCTAATTTTAACAGAGTGATTCATATTATAATATACCAGTAGTTAAATTAATTACAAGTTACATAAACCGTACCTATCAAAATAGTTTAAATACTTGGAGAATCTATTTATTTACTTCACTTTACCTTAATTAATGTATGATTCATATGGACTCATGAATTTAGCCTTGTACGCCTAAATACATAATATGTTGGTTCCTGTCATAACTACAACCTGTATAATGATAGTTAGGAAAAGCATTTCCTTTTAATCAAAATAGTCTTGTTTGGTTTAGTTTTATTTTGTGCTTGTAAATTAACACACTGTTAATAATTTTTATATCATATGCTATAATAGGTTTAGTTGCTCAATTGAGTCATACCATGGTAGAATTTTACTGTCAGTCCCTATTTATATCCTAAATTAATTCATTAAAGGTCATATTTGATTAAATTGTGGTCAAACCACCACATTGCTCTTGTTTGAACTGGGTTACATTCATAAATATAAACTTTAAAGACCTGCATAATACTGTAAATGGAATTAATTAACATTGGTAATATTGGGGTTACTTGAATTTTTTAAAATTTAAATTGATTACTAAATATACTATACAAAATTCTCCAGTTAAGAAAGCTTAAGTCATTTATTGTAATTATGTAACTAAATTATTCATTAAAGTTATATAAAGGCTGCAGTATGATTGTCCAAGAATATCACAAGACACTTTTAAGGTACTTTCTCTATGCAATGATCATGTATTCATAATTAAAATTTCTTCACAGATGACATTATAATGTTTTGTTTAAAGTAGGTCAGTTTTATATTATCTTTTCAAAATAATGACTGCTTCAGTGAATAATTAAGTGTTAGGTCATTTCATTTAAATTAATCACCAAAATCATATTTTAACTTACTTACTTAATATTTTAAGAGGAAACTACATAAATTTAGGCAGAAATCAATGTAGAGTAAACAATAACAACATTTGACTATCTTTTAATGTCCGTTTTTGTAAAACCAATTAAATTAATAAAACACAACTTTTGTATTATTTTGAAATGTTTATCAATAATGTAGTAAGAGGTGATTAAGGAATAATAGCAATACTTTCACAAGAGAAAGAAAACTCGAAACAAAACCCTGTATCCAGCAGTCTGGCCAGTGGCAACAGTAGGCTAATTACCACCTGTTTAGGTGAGGCCTATGTCCGCCACTACTTAGTTTTGTAGTCAAATAATTAAATATTTTTTTTCTGTAAATGTTTACTTGTTTCATAAACTTTGAGTTTTTTTTCTGAATTACTGCATAGCGGCAATCTGTTTTAATAAACAATAAGCCACCCATTGGTCTGACTAAAGGTCTTTTAAAAAAACTCTTTAAGATGTCTAGGAAAGTTTTTTGATTAGTTATAGTTATATATATATTTATAAAAATTTGAAAAAAATCACAACAAAAATTATTTTGAATATGATTGGATAAACCGCATTTCTCAAAAAAAAGGGCGTAAACGCTATGAAGATACGCTCTTATGCTGCGGAACCCTACATTGAGCATGGTCCGACCGGTTTTATTTTGCGTAGCACATGTCCCTATTTTATTCATTGGTTTTATATAATTATCATTTTCTGCAAACAAAAATACTATTGATAATAAATGGTATGATCATACTTGTATAGATCTGTAATAACATCATCATGCACTGTCTTGTAAAAACACTGACTGGCATAATGTTCATAACTGTAACATTAATATGTATGTTATGGAAACATTGTGTTGAATTGTACACATGAGTGCAAATTAATTAATATTTAATTATAACTGTTGATCTGTGAAGCGTGTGAAAGTAACAGTAAGCTCAACATGCTTCATGCTTGCTTAAATATCTTGCCACATTAAATACAAATGTTTGTACAACTACACCATAGTGTGATGAATCACCAATGAGGATGTAAATGAAATAGTTTGGCCAGGAATACAAATAAGGTTTGATATGTGTTGTATTTGGTATTGTTTTATTATACAACTTTGAATTAGTCAATTGTTTGAGTTCAATAAATGATAGAGTGTCTCTGTGCTAATATTGTTGCAGTGTAGTTTCTTTGTGTGGGGCTAGGCATTTACATCATTATGAATGTGGTTTCCTTATGGCTTAGTTGTTCTTAATGTTATTATGAAGAACTTGATTATTTCAGATTGGGTTTCTAATGTTTATTAAAGTAGGAATACTGTCATACCTGAAATACGACATGACCCTAGGGATAATATTGTTTTGTTAAATCTATTAACCAAAATATTACAAACTCATAAGTCACCTCACTCTTGATGTAGGTACACTGCTATAAACAAGGTATTTGCATATTATAACTGGTAACTGCCTCGGTGGCGCAGCGGGAAGTGTATACGACTGCTGTACAAGAGGTTCCCGGGTTCGATTCCCGGGTCGGGTGAAAATGGTATTGGGTTTTTCTATTATGAAATTCCAGTATTATGATTTTCCCGGAGTTGCCGGTTGATGACAATAGGCTCGCCGCTCGCCCCCTATTTCATGGGACCAAACATAGCTGGCGAAATGTGGGTGTGAAAGACCTCTGCCTACCACATCGGGGAAAAAGGCGTGATGCTATGTTATGTTTGCATATTGTGTTATGTAAAACCTAATAGGTAATGAGAACGCAGCAGAGCTGTTTTTTCTCTAAAGCACAGAATAACGAGGTACAGAAGGCAAGTTTATACATATATGTACTTCACTTATCTTACCTACGCTCGGCAGCCGAGCTAGCTAGGTACATACCTACTACGTACACATAACAGTAGTATGTGCCGCAGATAGCCAGCAGGCGCCTAAAATGATTTTTAAAGTTTCATTTTTTTTTTATCTTATTTTTTGGAAAAAGGAAAACTAGGCACCATTTTGCTGTTTTCGCAATTGTAAGACTATTTAAGACATTGTTGCATTAAACTAACATTAGTGTTTCGAAGAAAAATGAAGTAAATTAGACTATGTATTACCTATAACTAACTTTTTAAATTAACATTTAATATTTATTATTAGCTATATAGTATGTGAACAAGAGTCTTCGTTTGTCGAGTCGAGTCGTCATTTGATCTGTATTGCAAGTATCTCAGAAACCTACGCTGAACAGATTCAAGTCAGAATATAAATATTGTATCGTAGTGGGTATAAGGTATGTCCGTCTGTCAAGTTCCAATTTCTCAAGAACGCGTAGAGGTATCACGATGAAATTAATATCAAATACTCGGGTCTACAATCCCTTGGAGCCGTAAATCAGAGTTGGTATGCTCTAACTTTGTCGCATTTTTTACGATTTTGGCAAGAAGCTATATAAAGTTGCACAAGTAAAGGAAATAATCTGAAAACCGTACTCGTGTAGTTATATCACATATGAGGCGTATCTAATGAGACGCTTAGACTCGTAGAAAGAGTTTATTCGGGACTGACCACTTGACTGGTTTTTTGTTGTAAGTTCTTAGGTTTGCAGCAACATATTAAACTTAGGGTGTCTTGCGCGGCCTTTAATATAAAAATGTGCCCTGGTGTATATGAACATTTTTTTTAGGGTTCAAATACGGATTCCTTGTCAAAGAAAAGTGAGGCAAGTCTCAGTAGTAGCAATAAGACTGACGAGTCGACGACAGCCGAGGCAGTTGAATGTGAAGAAGTGCAGCTGAGGAACAAACCTGTTAGGATTACTGAGAGGAGCTCTGTCAATCAATGCATTAACGAACTGTCTTCCAACTTAGCAGCTGAAGCAGCTCGCAGGAGGTGCAATAGTGAGATTGTCCATACTGACACTAAGCCAGAAAAAAATGGTAAGTTTTGTTTACATATTTTTTTATTTAATAGCAAGTGTTTTGGTAGTCAATATATTATGATAACAAAACAAACATACTATAACTCCACTTGATAATATATTTGATTAAGTGCTAGGTATCGCCCGCGTATATTGATTCCCTTGACCACTGAAAAAATCATTGCTTAGTTACCATAAAAGTAAACTGTATGTATAATTTTACGTTCCTAGTATCGTCTGTACACAAATAATTCAGTCACTCGATCGGATTCTCATTTTAAATACCCAGGTGTTCCCGTATCTCGTACATATTTTTTAATTTTTTTAGACCCTAAAAGTAACGGGTGTCGTAGTTGCACTTTAAATCTAACTATTTAAGTACAAAAACGATGCTGTGTTCGAAATTGCAAGTTTCTAGGCCCAGCTGTTTGGGCAGTGCGTTGATGTATCAGTCAGTCAATCATTCAGTCTGTTTCACCTTTTATATAATAAATTAATAGATTAAAATTTTAACAATTCGAATTAGTCAAAAATTATGATTGTACCAGTAATCCTACATTTCTTTTTAAACTTGAACTCCGCTGAGCTGCGCCGTCTGCGCCTCAAGAAATTATAATGATAGTTTTGTCTCTTATCACTTGTTTAGTCTTTGAGTAATTGTTATGATACATTTTTCTGTTACGGGCAAGCAATGTTTTTTAAAGTTGAAAGTTTAATCAAAATATTTGTAAGGAAGACTATCTTCTACTGTGTCACTGTGGCGTAGTAGTCTAGCAGTTAAGGTGTTCGCTTCGCCACTTACACATCCGCGCCGTGTGTCGTGGGTTCGATACAATCGGGTCTGAGTGTAGTTTCTGCCTATTGATTGTTCGTTTAGAAATTTCTCCGCGACACAGGGGTTGCTTTCAAGAGCGGCCGATTTAATTAAAACAAATCTAACATAATATTGTAACGTTTTCTTATTAATTTAATTAATGTAGTCATTTGTCACATTAGGCGTAGAACAATCAAGCCCAATCCCTACCAAAAACCGTCCAACGTCACAAACTGGTGATTTTGTAACAGTCATCGAAGTAAATGGTCTGAAATTAGCTGAATCTGCATCTAAGAAGTCGGAAGAATCACAACAATCATCAGAGGGCAGTCCTGTTGATCCTGTAGCTATTACCAAGAAAAAAGTTCCACCCAAGTAAGTATTGATATGTAGCTGACTGTGTCGGATTATCGAATATGTCTCATTATAGAATCGTACCATCGACATATTGCAGTCTGGAGTATTTTGGAGAGGAGTATCTTTTAATCTGACAAATTATATATTGAAATCGGTATCACACACCATATGATTATTATATATGATAAGTACTAACCTTATGTTCCTACTAGGATATGGCATGTCGGATTACAGGGGATCCGTCGGATCAACGCGGATATGCCATAATTAATTTAATGTATCGTTCCAAACATAACTTGCTGCTTTCGTCTAAAATAAAATATGTTCACTAATTCATTATAATATCGCGCCACAACCAATTGTGTGTGACCTATCCTATATATACTCCCTTATTGTATAAAATAATACTAAAATTCTAGTAGACTGTTTGATTGGTTGGATTTTTGAAGATGGGACTTTCTAGAGAGGGTCTTTTTATGCGCTTCCCATACGGCCTCAATATTGTACTTTCTTTTAATCACTGATAGAATTAGAAGAATAACACATCATAATTTCTTTTTATAATTGCCTATCTAGACCGCCACCAAAAGTGTTTAGCAAACGCGGTGCATCGTTACCGGAGTCGGGGTTAGCAGAAGATAGTCCGCCTTCGTCACTGGGGCGTAAGATCCGAAATGCTGAGTCCCGGGAATCCATTGGCAGCAGAGCCTCTACGCCTTCAATTAGTGAGAGAGTAAGTTATAAATACCTTTATAAAATAACATATTATTTTCGTAGGCCGTCGCATTATTACATAATAAGCTGAGTGGAGGGAGAAACATTCTACAAATATGTAGTAGTGAACCTGGTTAGGAGTTAGTATTTATTATAATTTTTTTTTTTTGTTCTTTATATTTACTACAATCTGTCTCCTTCTATGGGACATTCAGTAGTATATTGGGTGTTGCTTGTTATAAAGAAAATACATTTTATATTTTAGGGGCCCCTATCTCCAAAAGAAAAATGAGAAAAATGGAACCCTTTAGGATCATTCATGTATTGTGTGTGTAATATGTAATGTAATATGTATGTATAGTAACATAGGAAATTTCTCAATATTAGTTACGAAACCCTCTCAACTCAATTTGTATTTAACTTGTTCAGCTAATAAGTTAAACATATCGAGATTCATTCGTTGGTTGTCCTTTTTAAGGGCAGAGTAAATGAAATTAAGCAGAAGTCAATAGATGCGACCCATAGTCTTAAATTAATGTACGTTTACGCGTCCGTATGATGCAACAGTCATAAAAAATATGCTCTAAATTCTAAATTTGTACCAACAAGGTTTTATTTGTCGTCCACTATGGCATCCAATAAGTTTAGAAAGTAACGTTTTGCAGGTAAAAAGTTACGAATCCATCAATTCCCTCTCATCGGAACGTAAACGATCCGGCGGTGCGGCAACTCCTCGGTCTATAGATGAGGAAGGAACGTCTACCACTCCAGAGTTGGGAGAGGGCACGGAGGCTGATAAGTCGGCCCCTATATCCTTAGAGAGTATACCAGCAGCTGTACCTAGCTCTGAAGACGAGCCTTACTATGATCAGGTGCCAGTTGACATCAATGATGGCGAATATGTCTATATACAAGCAGGTAAATGTTCTTTTTTTTAAATGTAGTGATACTACTTAGTATTTAACTAAATGTATATTATCATTATGAGGCCTATGTCTAGCAGAGGACGTCATTGGGCTGATATGATGATGATGATAATATTATTATGTTTTAACGGACTCGAGCTTATTATATTTGTCAGTGATCAGGTGTCGGCAGAACTTATCATCTAAGCTTAGTTGTTACTGCCAAGCTTGTGTGACATACGCTGTGATTTTGATGTTTGCCTCTGAAGTTATTATAACATGAAAATCATAATTTTAACCCATAAACGTCCCACTGCTGGGCACGGGTCTGCACCAAAGATTGTAGAAGGAATTTAGCCTACTATACCACGCTGGCCAGACGGGTTGGTAGGGTTTCTTTCGAATTTTCCTTTTCTCGCAATGCAATGTTCTTGTCTGCATAAGTTTACTCCATTAGCCGCCTTTTACGTCACCCACAGGTTGAGATGGGTTAGTGACAAGTTATGTATTCTTAATCCGCCATTACACGGATAACTGATTACAACATAATGGTGGTTATAGAATCATGCATCTAAGACATAAATGGTCTAATATTTTTTGACTGATCCAAATAATTGAAGATATAATCAAAGTTTTACATTACACCGCTCATTTCACTAGCGATGTTAGGTTCCGTGTAATAGACGCGAGCTTATTGCCATTAACTGCCGTTCCGCCTTTGTACGTTTTATGTGCATAAAGTTAAACAAATAAATTAACCGGGCACATATCAAATTTGGCTAATAGCGATTTTGCCCAACCTAGAAATCCAACTTGTGGTCTTTTGAGCAGGCAGTTGTTTATATTCTTAACTTAACCTCCACTTTGATGTCAGTTACGCTAATTATACATTACGTGACGTAACTATGTCCCAGGAGGCACAGGCTCGAGCACAGAGGACGCGTCGAGCGGGACCAGCACGCTCGCGCTGGGGGCGGCGCCGCCCGCGCCGAGCGCTCCCCGCGCGCCGGACTCTCCGCCCTGCGTGCCCACCGCGCCCAACTACGTCAACATACACTACTTCATACAGTAATACATGCGCCTGTTTATTTTATATACTTGTTATGGTATTTGTTGACGAGCTGTGGACTAATAACCGCGTGACGCCTTGCGATAACATATCGACGTTGCGGCAGATCTCGGTAAAGATGGCGAGATGAGTATCCATGAAGTTACTTTCTTTCTTTCCAAGTCCTCCATTTACATCTAGTTAATTTCATTACCGGTTTCAAGTAGGTTAGGCATTTCCTGGGACGCCCGAGTGTCAAAACTCTGTTTGCAAGCTTCCATAGACTCCATAGGTAACCGCATCAGGCCGGCCATGTGCCTGGGCCCCAAGTCTGCTAATATACGAATAGATTAATTGAATTGTAATTGGATCTCAATAGCAGTTTTATTCATTCATATATTTTTGGAGTGGAGACCACCCTACAGCTAGGTGGACCGACGATCTGAAAAAAGGCGCCGGGTCTGACTGGATGCGGAAGGCGGAGGACCGAGTGTTATGGCGCGTGTTAGGAGAGCCTATGTCCAGCAGTGGACTGCAATAGGCTGAGATGATGATGAAGCCCTGTTTGCCACCATAGTGGTATAAATAAAAAATACTACCATATCGTGTTGCGTCGCGTCGCAACAAAAGTATATTGGTTTTATACATTTAGTATGGTTACTTTGGGTCTGATGTGACAACAGAGCAGTATTTTACCCTTATCATTTTGACTACAACCAAAGCTCTTTTTAAAGGGAGGGAGGTGGTGACACAGAAACGAGTGACACAGTAAGCGACTTAGCCGATTCAAGTGATACTCCCCTACTTCTAAGGACTATATCTTCTGATACTGAAGCCAGTGCCACTCCACCGGTCTTGAGAAAGTTACACAACCAAGTGAGTATTTGATTACCGTTATAACCCCCGATTACTTTTTTATTGATAAATCTGCACAAAATAGTCTCTTGCCTACTTGATCATACTTGAATTTTTGAACAGACTTAACAGTTACGGGCCTAGTAAGTTATGTATGTTACACTCCAATTATAAGGTTACTTATGTAATGATATGTTTTTATTATTTGACATAAATATTTTTATAAAGAAATAAACATGTAATAATGAAAAAATAAATTCTAAATAGAAGTTAATTAGTATTTTTTATAGTCTCTATGTGTTATTGACCCAAACTAATATTGTAACTGAAAATTAATATAACTTATTGATAAACATAGATTTTTATTTGACAAGTATGCAGGATATAATACATACTAGTCAGATTGTAGTGCATATTATCAAAATAACATAATTTAAATAAAGAACAAAAAAAAGTGACATAATAAAGGGCTCGGGTCTGTATTGTAATAGTAAAGACTTTTTGGGTCTTACATTTATCTTTATTCTTCTGTAACTTAATTGTTAACACAATGATAATCTACAAACTTAGTCTGTTATCTAAAACGATGTGATAAGAAAGTCTCGTACAATTTACAAACATTGAGTCACAACATTGTTTCATCATGAGGTTACAAGTATTTAAACATTTATTAATGTTTTAATATTCTTCTCAAAATGGTTTCTGCATTGAGGTCATGTTTTAAAATTGGAATAATTTCGTTTTCATCTTCATTGACTACATTAACATTGTTATTTATTTCTGTTAAATCGGAACTGCATTTTTCTTCTTTAGTGAATATATTAAACTTGCAATGACGCACGTCACAATGACCGTTCTCACATCGCGTGTAGTAACACAAACCATCTTTACAAAACGAATTTACCTCTAATTCCTTTATTAATTTGTTTATAAGATCTGTGGCATATTGTACCAACATAGAGTACATGTAGTTATTTATAGTACTATCTACTTCTTCAAGGGAAGTGTAAAACGACTCGGCATTTCTTGTTTTGTTTACACCTGAAAAGAAACAATAGTAATTGTTATTCTTTTACTTTAACAATGTTGCATAATGAGTCGATTCTATAATCGTACAGCTGTGTAGGAGGGCGGCTGTGTTACATTTATTATAAAATGCCTAAAAAATGTATACGACACACACTTTCAGAGATTTAACAGTCTCTTTAATCTAACTTTCATGAATAGCCATTGATTTTTTGTTCATATAAAGGATTGGGCGTCAAGTCTGTTTATGAAAATTTGAATTATACCCATGTTGTTTATCATTACAGTGTTCCTCTATGGTGTAGAATTAAGTAATAAATATATTCATCAGCAACCCATTAAGTCCCACTGCTGGGCTCGGGCCTCCTCTCCTCTAATTAGATAGCTAAAAGTAAATCTGAGCAAGCTTCAACTTACATCTCTGTAATCTGGGCGTTATAGCACAAACATCTATATTTTGTGTCACGAGTAGTAATTTTTGTAGTTGTGTGAGTAACTGAGTATGCATAAACTGTACAAATAACATCCCTAATATCCACAAAACTAACTTTAAGAGCTATATAGATAATAGATACTTCATGAATGGCAACGTCGCAGTATAGTGTCGTTATTCGTGGTTTTCAATTTTTGTTACCCGACTGCCAAAAAGGAGGGTAATGTTTTTCACGGGTATGTATGTATATATGTATGTATGTGGGCATTTCTGTTCCATTGTGACCTTCTGTAGCCTAAACGGCTTGGCTGATTTTAAAGTGTAAGGTGTCATTAGATTTGTATTTCTCCCCCAAGTGTCATAGGCTATGTGACGTCAACAAAAAACCAATATGGCTGGCGTAAACTGTCAAAATAGACGTTTTTTTGGTGCTATCGCAAAATGGGTGTCACATGAAGGCTAATTAATAGCCTAATTGAATTATATATGCACTAACTATTGCCCGTGGCTATACCTTGACCGATTTTGAAGTGCAAGGTGTTATAATATTCGTATTCATCCCCGAATTTCTATATCTATACTAATATTATAAAGCTGAAGAGTGTATTTGTTTGTAAGCTATAAAACATCATGCTACGGCGTGCGGGGTTTCGCTCCCATCGTTCTTTATTTAGCCACTGATCACTTAAGTGAAACAGTTAAACAATTTTGATAAAACATTTATAAGAACGAACGCTAGAAAATGTGCTTTCAAATAAAATAAATAAATAAGATAATTTAACCGTCAGTAGTTAGGTTGTACCAGTTCTAGCTCACTATCCAGAATCCGTCTGGCTCACTAGCTCACTATTCTCGAGTCGACAAAAACTAAAAAAAAAAAAAAAAAAAAAAAAAAAAAAAAAAAAAAAAAAAAAAAAAAAGGTTTTGCCATGCTCTGATCACGAATCTGCGGTCCGTTTTTGTCTAGGATGTGTGGTTTCAGAGATGTGGAAATCAATTAAGAAGAGTATCTAATCGATATCTAATCCCGCACCCTCATTAACGTTTCTTTTGTTCTCCTATTATCTATTGTTTCTGGTAGACCCTCATTAGCATTCTTATCTATTACTCATTGTAAGCTCTTATTATCACTGCTATTGTTTAAGAACTTCCATGCTATTCTGAATCATCAATAAAACACATTCCTTCATTTCTACATTTTTATTGCTTATTAAAATATGAATGAAACATCTGATTCACTAAAATATCATTGTATACTGTGTTCTCTGTAAATATGTTCGTAAAACTAGGATGTGTGGTTTCAGAGATGTGGAAATCAATTAAGAAGAGTATCTAATCGATATCTAATCCCGCACCCTCGTTAACGTTTCTTTTGTTCTCCTATTTCCTATTATCTATTGTTTCTGGTAGACCCTCATTAGCATTCTTATCTATTACTCATTGTAAGCCCTTATTATCACTGCTATTGTTTAAGAACTTCCATGCTATTCTGAATCATCAATAAAACACATTCCTTCATTTCTACATTTTTATTGCTTATTAAAATATGAATGAAACATCTGATCCACTAAAATATCATTGTATACTGTGTTCTCTGTAAATATGTTCGTAAAACTACGCATTGAACACCCCTGAAACTTATATAGCAAATACATTAAGCAATATTCGCCGCAAACTGATGTCCACTCATTCTGAATTCTATCCACATTCCAGTCCCATCTTTTACAATTCCTTCTTAAAAAGTCGAGATGATATCGTGTAGGTGCACGCCCATATGAATCAAAATATTGACCAATACCATTCGTATCGACATGTAAAGCTATCCAATGTGAGCCTGGTTTATCATCCGTATCCAAATTGCATATTGTGTACATAGGTACATGAGTGTAAATGGGTAGTCTATTAGCAGCATACACATTATATTCTAGACTGGGGTGAATCTTTTTCAGATGTTGTTGTACATCTAGTGTATCCATGATATTACCAATCTATTCAATGGCTAACATAGGAATGATCAATTATAGTCACTTGTTACGACTTGTATTAAATGTCATTCGCTTGTGGAGATTTTGTATGATTTATCTGTGCAATGCACTACGCATTACGAAAGAATGCGAGATAAGTTTGTTAGTTCAAATTTACTATCGGTTGCACTGAGGAAATGCTTTAGATAAGATAGAACTATATAAGACCGAGTGGAGGCAGAGCCATCAGTCATTCTATGGTCTCGTTTGACCGCAGTGAATCGATATATCAATACTAAGTGTGTGCTACTTCAACGCAACAATAGTCATGGACGTAAGTGTTATAATATTTTATTGAAAAACTTACTTTTCTTTATGTTGTTGATTCCTTACGTGTGTGTGATTAAGTGTAATTATGTGATTGATATTAACATGATAACTGTGTTGTTGCAGAAAACATTCAGCTTCATAGACAATGAAGAAAATACCTATAAACAGTATTACTACCCGCCACTCTCCCCTAATCACGAAGAAGAGAGTGATGACATCGTTATTAATAACACAGGCGATGGGGGAAAAAGGAAATCGCAGTCGATTGACCATTTTTTTGAAGTGGAACCTAAAATAAAGAGGAAGAAGCTGTTGTCGTCAACCGTGGCACGAGCCGCTAGAGGTGGTGTATCATACATTTCTACTAATTCTGACGACGGAGACCAAGCGACGCATCTCATAAAAATAGAAGTGTACGATGTGAAAAAGCTATGCAAGGTTCCAACTACTGATCATTGGAAACATGCTACCACGAGGATTAAATATTATGTTGGGAATAATAGGGATAGCATCTACGACAACACAAACGCCCTCGTATACAATATTACAAAGACAATAGCAGAAAGTGAAAAAGTGAAAAAATACTTTTTCAACAATGACAGTCATTAGCTGATCATTACTGAATGTGATTCTGATAACATAAATTACTTTTGTGTACTCATTAGATTCAAGGATTGCATCTTGCGATACTGGGAGAAACACGAGACCAGAAGGAAGAGATGAGTGTGGTATACGTGAACAGAACTTGTCATTGAATAGCAAAACTACAACACTGAGTGGAGAAGAAAAAGAGAAGAATATGCAGTATCCAAGAGCTGAATATCCATTCTTCAGTTCAAAAGCTAGACGGTTGCTCAGTTTCGAACACTGGCCTCTCCTTTTGCGACAGAAGCCTGAAGATCTCGCAGAAGCTGGTTTCTTTTATACCGGCCATGGAGACAGGACCAAGTGTTTCCATTGTGGTGGTGGTTTAAAAAATTGGGAAGATGATGATGATCCTTGGCAGCAACATATTCAGTGGTTTAGTCAGTGCGCTTATGTAAAGTTTAAATTTCAACAGCGTTTTGTGTAAGATGAAAGGTGTATAAAGAAATAAAAAATAGTATATTTGATACAATTTGTTTTATTTAATTTAATAATGTTTTCCCATAGTTACATAGGTACACATTTAAACATGCATTACACATAAATCTAATACACAACACACATTATAACCTTAACTACTGTAATCTACAGTAATATTTCTGTTTTTATCTATTTCAATAATATTATCAAACTCAGCATAAACTATACAGTTAATTGTTTGTATAAGTGAGGATTCAAATCGTATTTCTAATCTTACACTACCATGCTTTATGAGATTCCAATGAGCTGATGAGTTAGCTGATAAATCAGGAGTTAAATCAAATGCTAATAGGCAGTAACCTTTGGGATACTGCTCACGAGAAATTGCATTTCCTTCATTAAGAAAGTGAATACCAGTCCCCGAGAATAGAGTATGATATGCTGATGTAAATATACTATTATTAAAAGAGGGTTGCAAAGCTTTTGAGGGTATTTGTTGACCATCAATATATAAGCAGAAAGAATTAATACCATAGTTTTCAAAGTTAAATGGATTTTTAGTAATAGAGCCATTAAATGCAGAATTGTTTACAAATCCAACTATACATCTTTTTGGTATCTGTCCTAGGAATATATTATCAAGAGTTTTGCCTTGAACACCCGATGGAATTGTTAAAACTTTGACTTCAGCCCGAGTAATAGGATATTTAGCAGTAGTAGAAGCTAAAACTTTTTGATGTGCGAGTAATACACTTGGATTAATTCGTGCTCGTCGGACAATAAGAGTTGCATCCGTAATGCTAACTTTAAACTTTACATCGTTTGATCCAGCAATTAAATTAAAACTCTCTCTCGATCGAACTAACTTTACACTCATTTCAACACCATTAATTAAAAATTTATCTTGATTGAAAATGTCACCATGGAGATGTCCAATCATTTCTATTTCTTTACTTTCATTAATTAACTCCTGTCTTTTAACAAATCCTATGTTTTTCTCATCTGTAGAATCCATTTTTCCTGCTGTATCCTCATACCAAAGGCTACAAGTAAGATGAGATTGTTTAGCAGCAGGAGCATAGTTTAAAAGGGTTTCCATATATGCTCGATAGGCATAGGTATTATTCGGTGGTGACACAAGTTTTTGGTTTAAATAAACATCAAGTTGACTAAAAAGTGAATGCAACCAATTATTTACAGGTGCTACTACTGAGGTCGATATCAAGTTACTTGAATCTTGATTTAATACTTTTGCCTTTATGTTGAGTAATGTATGAGACAAATCTATGTAGTCATCGCCTGCCCCAGGAACTTGAAACTCAATAGGTCCATCATCAGCAAGAGATGAAATTGGTTTATAGTGAATCCACAATCCATTTTCAATGCTCGTTTGTGTAGATGGTAGTGCAAATAAATCCAATTCTGACTTAGCGCACTCACAAGAATGATTATGAAGGAAAGACATATCTAGTTTGAAAATATATCTAGTTTGAAAATATATCTTTAATATTTTTTGTTTTTAGACTAGGTTTTTTCGTAGCTCTCACTCTAACAGTTAATGGTGGAATGAATGAGGCCAATCGTTTTCTTTTAGTTATATATCCAGATCCTGTCATGTTAAATCGATCAATTTTATCATCAGCTTTTCGTTTTAAGTTGGTACTAACTTGCTTTAGACGATCTTTTATTGAGTTTTCCATAGGACGCGCTTGTACCATATCCGATAAAAGTCCTACTCCAGCGTTTAATGCCTCTTTACCAATCACTCGAGCGCCACTTGAAAGTAAAGGTAAAACTGATCTAAATAACCCCCCTAAGAAGCTCCCAATACCATGACCACGTTGATATGATGAACCCTTATAAATTACTCCAACTCCTGATCCAGCTTGGTGTGTATAATAATTTTCATATGGACATTTATGATGATGATCACGAAGAGAATTCATTATTATAATTTTCGGAAATGTAGTTTAATACACACGGTTCCAAACTGGAATGGTATTTTGTGTCCTGTGTTCGATCTTATATCTATTTCCAGCGTATCGAACTCTCTTCGCATAACAGGTAAGTAGTGAGGTGGAGAGAAAACGTGCATTTTATTTGCACCATAAATGTATTTTGAAGGATCTAATGAAATGACTCTTAATAAAGGAGTCATAACATCACCCACAATCTGAGGATCGATAATGTCGCAATACACAAGTAGTTGAGATGGTAATCCTAAGTGTAAATTAGCAGGACACTTCCCAAAATTTCTCTCTAGGAGATTTTTATTTGGCTCATAACCTAGTTGTAAACTTAATTTCGGTGATAATGTTACGGATTTAATATTTTTATCCAAAACAGAAACAGACACAAATTTTGTTATTTCATCATAGCGAAATTTCAAGTTCTCTCTGATACCATTTAACGCCCCTAAAATATGCTCAACGTTATCATAGTTGGTAGCTGGAATATGTTTTTTGTAGTAAACTGTTGATGGTTTACCTTCATTAGGTATTAACATGGTTTTTGTAATGTATACAACATTTTCATGATCTTGAACAGTAAACATGGTACATGGATATTGAAATTCGGCAACTCCAACCGACCATTCACCTTCTAGTTTAATAGGTTTTGGTAATTTTGTTGAAAAATTTGTGGTCTTGTTATCTGGAAAGTACTCCATTGAACTATTGCTGAGCAAAGTTAAATAAAAACTTTCTTTATTCATAATTCTTTTAAGCTGGAAGCTAAAATCCAACTGTTAAATTTATCTGGATAACCTTTCCACTTCACTAATACTTCTTTTCTGTTACCCGAATAACGATTGTCAATTATTTTATCTATTTTATATTGTGAGGTGGGGTTGTAAGTGACCTTCTGTAATTCTCTTTCATAAAAAGTACCTACTATGGGGTCATTTTGTAAATCTGTTATTGTATAAACAACCCATGGAGATCTATCAATTATTGAAGATATAATAAATATTTCATCACTCCAATTTGATTCATATCCTTTTTGGAAAACGTGTTTATATTTGGTTATTCGAACATAGTCTCCTACATTGAAATTTGGTTTTTGATTCTCTAAAGAAAGTTTGTTTGACTTCCCATAATAAAGATTAGTCCAAACTGTCATAATATTGTTGGAATTTACATCACATGGACACATCTTAATACTAGAGTGAATGCTGTGATTATAAGAGTATATTAAATCTTGTAAAACATCTATATATCTATAAGTATTACTATGAGTGAAATAACGCCACATTTTCATTTTTAGAGTTCTTTGAAATCGTTCAACAATACTGGCCTTAATGTCAGGATTGTTAGTGGTATAGTAATTAATCTTTTTGGATTTAAAGTATTTTTGTACATCTTTTGAAACGAATTCTGTACCTTTATCAGATTGTATGTGAGTAGGTGTTGTATTACTTTCAGTAAATATACTTTCGAAACATTCTTTAGTTGTTTCTGAGTTTTTCTTTTTCATTGGTCTTGCAAAAGCATATTTACTGAATACATCAATAACACAAAGTATGTAGTTGAAACCATCATTATATTGAGAATAAGTTCGCATATCACTTAAATCAGCTTGCCACAGTTCATTAATATTTGATAGAATGTACCTATTACGTGGGAATTTTTTCTGAATGGGTTTATGTAGTGTATATGTTTCTTGTGATTGTAACCACTCTTTTACTTGTTTTTTATCCATTTTACCATTCATGGCTTTTGATAGTTTATCAATACTACCAAAACCAGCGGGATTAGATGGATCATAATAAATCCTGTTAATTTCTTCTAGTACGGCGTCCATTTTTCCCAATCGATCTTTTTATGTATTTTCGTTATAGATTTTTTACCTACACTTCTTGGCGTAGAAAACTCTTGATCTTCAATCTCAGAGGTTTTGTTCAGATCTTTTGCTTGGAGTTGACTAATAAACTCACATCTCTTTGGATTTCCGATGTAAGAAAGTGGTACTTTGATATCTTTTAATGCTTTAGCAAATCTATCCCACCCTATTGGATCACTTCTTTTTAGGGGTCTGAGTGAATCATTTACTAAATCAACAATATTACTTCCAGGAATCTTTTCATTATCAATTATGACTGTGCCTTCATTATCCCAATGTATTTTACTTTTACTTGTTCCAACTAAATTTAATAATAACTGACCTTTTTTATTATAAGTTTTCGGTATTAAACTGAGGATTTGAGTTGGTGAGTAAAGTGGATTTGCATCATTCTCCTCCAACAAAGATTCAACATCAACTGAACTGTTTAGATCTCTATCTTTATTTTTAAAATCAATTTTAGACTTATTTGAATCTTCATTAGATGTATCAGAATAAATTGGTAATCTGAGTGGTTGACGACCCTCCTCGGTAAAGTGAAGGTATCTTTGTAGTGTTTGTAAATATAACATCCACTTCTTTCGATCTTCCGTCTTACTATTCATAATATTTTGCATTTCAATATCTAATCGAGACAAATTACTATCAACTTTATTATCTTGTTTTAATTTTTCAATCAATCCAGGTTCGATAAGTATCATTTTCTTTGCGTTTTCCATGTTAACTGGCTAGTCCACTTACTAATCCACTCAATATTGCACCTAATATTATTGGTAAGAAAGCTCCTCCTTTTTGTATAATTATATTTTTTCTTAGTTTATGTTTACACTTTTGCATCAGTTTACGTAGTATGTTTTTGTGTTTATTTAATTTTTGTTTATCTTGATCTTTAAGAGCTACCTTTCCTTGTAGAACGTTATGAATACATTCACAAATGCAATTTATTTCTTCTTCATCACACGTTTTAAGTAATGCTCTCTGATATTTTGGTTTAAGCGTATGCAGAGCGTTTAGCAAATGTTTATGCGTTGTGAGTCGACGATGCATCATTTACAAATGATTTGAATTGTTTGATTCTTGGTGTATTTAAACTCTTTTGTTGGAACGTAGACAGTACAGTAACCATTAAATGGAAAGACATTTGTCTTGATACGACAAAAATCATTGGTATTCTGTTTTAAATCTACCATTAAATATCCATGTGCTGCTAAAGTTGCATCTTTGTATGCATCTTCAATGAATTTCGGATTATCTGGTGACACTTGCCGTGCTAAATATCTTATTTGAGTTTTATCTCGAGGGTTTTTAAAATATATTATATAACTTGAGTTTAGAGAAATGTCTCTTTGACCTTTACCCTGATGAAATAAATTTTGTGTTAAATAAAATACACTAAGATTCCTGTGATGACTACCTTTTGTAAATACATCCACAATTCTTCCATCAGTCTCTCTCATTAGATCATCAATTATGATGAGATGTGGGCTTTCACCATCAAACATATTAAGATTTGGAATTCCTTGATGATAGTTAACATTTGACAAATTATATAAAGGTTGCATTTCATCAAAGCACCATGTGATCTGATTAAAATTACAATTACATATTTCTGTAACTGATTTTATGAAATTTGTTACAAAGTTTGACTTCCCACATCCACTTGGTCCTGCCACAATAGCAGTAAACGGATGAATAAAGTGAAACATTACACACATCTAAAGTTTAAAGGAATGAAATAAAAAATGAAAGTGTTGTTGTAAAAAATTATATTTATATAAATTGCCGCTTCTCTACTTCATCACAAACTTTAGACAGCTCAAGATTTAATTCACTGTTGAATAGTTCAATATTCTCTTCCATGGGTGTGGAAAAGAAAGCACTGGTATCACCACTAGCGCAATTTATAATGCCCCCAAGCTAATGTTTCAATATTATTATCTAAAATATGTCTCTTTGTGTCATTATACGATAAACCAATCTTATTTAATTTTTGTGTAAATATTGTGTGTTTAATTGATTTAAATCTTAGCATACTATAATATTGCACTTCTTTATTAAATAGAGCAGACTTATAGCTATTCATTGTCATCTTTTTAGTGGTATTTTTATTTACCCCTTTTGCCTTGGCTATAGTTTTATTTTCTAAGTTAAAAGCGTACATTTTAGATCGTAAACCTACAAATTCTTTCATGATTTTACCATTATTTTCATCTTTGAAGAAACCTAATTTCTTTTTATTTAATTTTGGATATTCAAAAACATTATTTGTATCATAATCTGAGGTATCAAAGTATGAGCAAAGGTCAGGTTTTATATCAGTGTAAAAATCATATGTAAATATATGATATATTAAACTGTCTGTATCTGTATACAATAATTTGATTTTACTAAATTTTTTAACCATATAATTATAATGAAAGTCATACATTAAGGTTTTTGAAATATCTAAAATACAAAACCCTAAATAAATTGGTTTGTTATATATTAACTTAGTCTTTCGCAACTGAACCGCAACTAGGTCTTCCGAAAATATTGAAATACTATGAAATTGTGGTTTAGCGACTAGATCTTGAACACCTAAAGCTTTACCCTGGTTCTCCCAGTGTGTAACTAATTTTACGTTAACCCTTTTTTCAATATTCTCCATAGTCTTTCCGAAGACTGAATTATTCATTAATTTATAAAAATCTTTTTCAAAGTCTGATTTTGCTAACATTCTTAATTTTGTATTTAGATCTATGTACATTTTTAACCAAGGAGACTGTATAAATTTTAAAATTCTATGAATTTTAGTTAATTTAACCCCCATTTCTATGCACTGCTTTAAATTTCTGTAATGAATAACATATTTATCTTTATTATTTAAATTTGGAACTAGTTTATTCTCATTAGTATTGCCTACACAAATGTTTTCTGGACATAAAGGAAAGTCCGAATGCAAATCATGAAGTTCATCTGGATATTTCAAATCAACTTCTAAAATGAAACCTACGTCCGATGTCTCAGACACATTAAAATCTGAATTCGGATTAATCCATTCAAATCCACCAGTAGGAAGATATTGAGACATAGCCCAACCATATAAATTGTTGGCATCAAAATAAGTGATATATGAATTTGGTTTCTCTGCATCATAATCCTCCATGTATTTGTTATTAGCTCTAGCATAGCGATTACTACATTGAGATACACCACCCCTGATGCCTGATCTAATAAATGCGATTTTTTCATAATCTGTTAAAAGTTCTAATTCTATTTTTGTATATTTTAGCATTGCATCCCAACTTAAACCGGGAGCTGTGTAATAATGAGCAGGATCTAAATCATACGTATTAATACATAGCTTTCTAAAGTTTTCAAACACATCGGTCAACAGTAGAACATCTGTTTTTAAATACAAGTTTGAGTAATCTAACATATTACAACAACCAAAGTGTTCCCAAACATCTTTAGCATGACTGTAATCATCATTTGAAATATGGGAATCTGTGAGCGAATTATAAAAAAAATTTTGTTCAGGGAGCGATGTTATGTTTAAACTATCAAAACTAGTCATAAATTCATATGGATAAACCCCTTTGCGTTTTAATCGAAGGAAATCTTCATCATTAGGGAAATTTCTATGTAATTCTTGAAATTGATCATTACTGAGATTTTTGGCTAATTGTTCTAATTTACAAGATAAAAACTTAAATGAATCTACGAATCTCAATGTAACTTCATTGTTATTTATTTTTATTTTTTTGGAAAACGATACATATTTTTCTTTATTTTGAGGGATGACTTCGATTTCACCTTTACAGAAGTTTAATGCGTGAACAATAAAATGAGCATCGTAGTGACTAAGGTTGTGTAAAAATATTGGAATATGACGTGGTGTTCTGAACTTCGAGCTACATGATTCATGAGCAACACCTATAAAACCACCAGTGTACCAATCAAAATCATAAAAAGGTTCTGCTAACTCTGTTTCACAGATATGACAACAGGTTGCATCTGAAATTTGATTTTTGTCTTCATTTGTTAGTGGACCTGGACATTTTTGAAGATTAGTTTTTTGATTTATTTCTTTTAAATGGTTAAATAAACTTTCCATAAACACTTGTACACAGTTTGGTCCGCAATATGTCACATATTTTGATAATTTATCATCATATGAACATTTTATATAATAACCAAAACTATACACTTCATGTTTCTGAATATTGTGTGTGAAAGGTTTAGATGGATCGTTAGAACATGATTCTATTGGTTTTAAAAATGCCTCAAAATCAGCATAAACTACGAATGGTATCTTTAACTTTTTTTCAAAATTATCAAATTTAATTTTATCATTTGAAATTGGTTGATCAAACCAATTCTTTTTTGAAGTTTCACCGTTTGGTAGTTCTGTACAAATGTGCATACAATCGTATTGTTCATGGTTATTTAACCTTTCCTGGGATGGAAAACGAAGTAGACATGCTTGGCAAATGTACATAGCGTGACCATCTTTTGAAATTTGATTACTAACTAACCGCGATAAATTTTTTATGTAACAATAATGATTTTTCGTATCCTTAGAAAAAAATAATAAATTGATGTGTCTAGCTTTACGACATTTTGTTAAAAATAATGGACCTACAATAGAATTACATCGTTTTTCTTTATTATATTCTAATCCAAATACATTAATACTAATATCATTTAATTTCTCTACTTTTGCGATATCACAAATTTTTACCGGAAAGGAAATACCATCAAATTTAAGTTTATTTGCATGTATAGCGTACGATGATACCCGATCTGCGTTTTTGTTTATGGGAAATAACGCTGAGAGTAACGCCCATTTAAAACAAAAATAATCTTTGTTTTTTACATTTATAACAGCCTTTTTTAATTTTATGTCACGGGGTAGATCTATGTATGAGGTGCCACGTAGGGGGTTAAATTTATTAACATTCATGTCTATAGATTTTATGTTTTTTAGACTCCATCCACTATCTTTTTTTTCAAATGCACTAATTTTACTAGTAATTGTATCATTTAAAGATGAAAAAAATAAATTTAAGTTATCTCCTTGAGAAATAATATAGTTAAATGTTTGAAAATCGAATGTATTATGAATATCTTTAGTTTGTTGAACAAAATCAGCATGTAATATAAAATTTACTTTAAAAATTATATGTTGAGCAATACTCTCTTGTATTAAATATAAAATATCATCTTTAATAGAATTTAAAAACAGCTCAGGAGTTTCAAAATTTATCAGTGTCGAACTATCTACTCTACTTTTGATTTTATAAGTTAAAATTCTATTTCCAAAGGCAGACTCAATAACACTAACGTTTGGTAAAGAATTATGTGAATTTAAAAGATTATTTTTGTGGATATTACTTTTAAAATGATTAGCTAGATACCTTTTCTTGATAAATACATGACACGTTAGACATTCCACTTGATCATTGTTATCAACACTGGTCCCTACCCCCGCAGAGGTAGACGTTTCTTCTTCCATTCTTAGTTGTTTTTTGATGATTTCGGGTTCTTTGCTGCTAGTTCGCTTCTTTCCTCTTCCAAGTTGTAGTGGTTGACTGTTAAAACGATAAAAAAATAAAAAAAATTATATTTATAAAACAATGTGCAAATTATAATCTAAATTTATAATTATTTTACTTACTTAAACTGTTTTTCAACCGTCGCACAGTGATTATACAGCTCATCATCATATGATGGATCGAACATTTCACGCTTCTCTCCTTCATCGCAAACTTTAGACAGCTCAAGATTTAATTCACTGTTGAATAGTTCCATATTCTCTTCCATGGGTGTGGAAAAGAAAGCACTGGTGCACACTTCACTGAAGTTTTCCATTGTAAAGAATAAAATAGGGAATAGAGTACATAACAGCCCTGTGTTGACAAATGAAGTGATGACCAATTTCAAATAATGTTCAATATTTATAGTTTAGCAAAAAATTAGAAAGTCCGTTAGAATTTAAAGAATTTATGTTATCAGTAATGATCAGCTAATGACTGTCATTGTTGAAAAAGTATTTTTTCACTTTTTCACTTTCTGCTATTGTCTTTGTAATATTGTATACGAGGGCGTTTGTGTTGTCGTAGATGCTATCCCTATTATTCCCAACATAATATTTAATCCTCGTGGTAGCATGTTTCCAATGATCAGTAGTTGGAACCTTGCATAGCTTTTTCACATCGTACACTTCTATTTTTATGAGATGCGTCGCTTGGTCTCCGTCGTCAGAATTAGTAGAAATGTATGATACACCACCTCTAGCGGCTCGTGCCACGGTTGACGACAACAGCTTCTTCCTCTTTATTTTAGGTTCCACTTCAAAAAAATGGTCAATCGACTGCGATTTCCTTTTTCCCCCATCGCCTGTGTTATTAATAACGATGTCATCACTCTCTTCTTCGTGATTAGGGGAGAGTGGCGGGTAGTAATACTGTTTATAGGTATTTTCTTCATTGTCTATGAAGCTGAATGTTTTCTGCAACAACACAGTTATCATGTTAATATCAATCACATAATTACACTTAATCACACACACGTAAGGAATCAACAACATAAAGAAAAGTAAGTTTTTCAATAAAATATTATAACACTTACGTCCATGACTATTGTTGCGTTGAAGTAGCACACACTTAGTATTGATATATCGATTCACTGCGGTCAAACGAGACCATAGAATGACTGATGGCTCTGCCTCCACTCGGTCTTATATAGTTCTATCTTATCTAAAGCATTTCCTCAGTGCAACCGATAGTAAATTTGAACTAACAAACTTATCTCGCATTCTTTCGTAATGCGTAGTGCATTGCACAGATAAATCATACAAAATCTCCACAAGCGAATGACATTTAATACAAGTCGTAACAAGTGACTATAATTGATCATTCCTATGTTAGCCATTGAATAGATTGGTAATATCATGGATACACTAGATGTACAACAACATCTGAAAAAGATTCACCCCAGTCTAGAATATAATGTGTATGCTGCTAATAGACTACCCATTTACACTCATGTACCTATGTACACAATATGCAATTTGGATACGGATGATAAACCAGGCTCACATTGGATAGCTTTACATGTCGATACGAATGGTATTGGTCAATATTTTGATTCATATGGGCGTGCACCTACACGATATCATCTCGACTTTTTAAGAAGGAATTGTAAAAGATGGGACTGGAATGTGGATAGAATTCAGAATGAGTGGACATCAGTTTGCGGCGAATATTGCTTAATGTATTTGCTATATAAGTTTCAGGGGTGTTCAATGCGTAGTTTTACGAACATATTTACAGAGAACACAGTATACAATGATATTTTAGTGGATCAGATGTTTCATTCATATTTTAATAAGCAATAAAAATGTAGAAATGAAGGAATGTGTTTTATTGATGATTCAGAATAGCATGGAAGTTCTTAAACAATAGCAGTGATAATAAGGGCTTACAATGAGTAATAGATAAGAATGCTAATGAGGGTCTACCAGAAACAATAGATAATAGGAAATAGGAGAACAAAAGAAACGTTAACGAGGGTGCGGGATTAGATATCGATTAGATACTCTTCTTAATTGATTTCCACATCTCTGAAACCACACATCCTAGTTTTACGAACATATTTACAGAGAACACAGTATACAATGATATTTTAGTGAATCAGATGTTTCATTCATATTTTAATAAGCAATAAAAATGTAGAAATGAAGGAATGTGTTTTATTGATGATTCAGAATAGCATGGAAGTTCTTAAACAATAGCAGTGATAATAAGAGCTTACAATGAGTAATAGATAAGAATGCTAATGAGGGTCTACCAGAAACAATAGATAATAGGAGAACAAAAGAAACGTTAATGAGGGTGCGGGATTAGATATCGATTAGATACTCTTCTTAATTGATTTCCACATCTCTGAAACCACACATCCTAGACAAAAACGGACCGCAGATTCGTGATCAGAGCATGGCAAAACCTTTTTTTTTTTTTTTTTTTTTTTTTTTTTTTTTTTTTTTTTTTTTTTTTTTTTAGTTTTTGTCGACTCGAGAATAGTGAGCTAGTGAGCCAGACGGATTCTGGATAGTGAGCTAGAACTGGTACAACCTAACTACTACCGTCTGCCTAAAAATAACTAAAAAGATGGAAATAAGTCACATTCATAATTAAATACCTAAATTGCACTATCAAAATTCACAAATTTATAATATACATAATAAATAATAATATTGACTGACGAAAGCTAGGCTACACATAATTACAAATGTTAATAATAATATGTAGGCATTCTAAATATGTAATGTATGCCCTATGTTACTTATGTAAATATCAAATGCTGAACAATAAGAGTATTAGTAAGTTAGTATAATTTATAATAGAGTAAACATGTAATACACTGACCTGAGTTTCAGGGATTGCTCTTTCTTCAGAATTCTCAGATACAACTCCTGTATTCTGATCGCTAACTGTTGACGATAAAACTGCTTCAAGTTCTAATGGATGCTCTACAACAATAGAGCTACTGTCCGTTTCTTTTGAAGGGTCGAGTATGTTAGCACTGAATTGAGGTTTTTTAGTATTAGTGTCGGTTATTTCGTCATGAGCAGGAGCTTTAGTTGGAGCCGCAGTAGAGCTCGACAGACTATTCACTTCGGAGTCATCAACTAACAGGTTGTACTCCTTGCACTCCCCACGTAAGTCCGTGTCATAAACATTGCATGTAATATTCCTGCATTCAACCTTATCACATTTCATACTGGTACATGTTTGATCGTTACACCATATAGTAACATTGTGATTTCCTACTTCTATGCTATCATTGGAACCGGTTATTGTTGAACCTACAAGTTGTTCGGGTACGGGTTGTTCAGACTCTCCCGAACTCCACCAAGAAAATGGATACGTAATCCATCCCCAAACAGTGGACATAATCCCGCGGCCCTCGGTTAATCCATCTGCAATCGACATTGTTAGTTATTGTCAATAGTTTCAACAAACCCGGGTTATAAACACAGTGCACATTATATTATAAAGCTAGAGACTTATACAGTTTTACTTACTTTCAGAAGTGGGTTTGCTCGTACTCTGATGCACTAAACATAGGGTCAAAATAACTACAACACTTTTGTTTAGTAGTAACATGACTGGTTGTGTAGATATGCCTTATGGGAATAAATGTTTAAATAGGCCCAACTCCCTTTTATAAACGTTCCTCGACGTTTTTATCTTTGGAGAGATAAGATGCGGCAGGGAATGTTTACCTAACGAGTACTAAACGACCATAATGAAAAACCTTACATATTTTTATGATTATTTTTTATAATTAGAAATAG
Organism: Laspeyria flexula; assembly: GCA_905147015.1. Classification (NCBI taxonomy): domain Eukaryota; kingdom Metazoa; phylum Arthropoda; class Insecta; order Lepidoptera; family Erebidae; genus Laspeyria; species Laspeyria flexula. Next base: position 9,287,096 of record LR989962.1, on the reverse strand, counting down.
AGGTAACGCATGAACTGAGATTGCGAGTACTAATATAGATGTTCTGTTGGAATAATATTGCAGATCGTATGGTTACGTTTAAGGCAAGATTCACACAATACACAAAAAAGTCGAATGTTCGGGCACGCCGTGAATCGACATATAGTCATATCCTTGTTACAATGGGTTAACAATTTTATTCTTTCCTTCGACTTATAATTATTCTGTCTAATTGGTTTGGGTACTATAAATGTCGCAACATTACTCATTTGTTCCACGTAATATGCAATCCATTCAGGGCTGATTTCTTTCATTCTGAGTTTTGGACGATTTCTTGTAATATGTTTGGATGATCCCATATCCATAAATATCGAAGAATCTATATTTTGCGTTATTGCATTTCCATCAGAAGTAAAGTTTATAATTTTCAAATTAAATTTTTTCAGTTTCTTCCACGGATTCATAAATGCTTTGTTGGTCTGTTACGTAGTTGAAAATTTATTAATATGTAAGTACTAATTATAAATACCTAGTAGGTAAGTTAAATAGTTTTTAAAAACCATGTTATGTTGCTAAATCCAAACTTAATCAAAATGAGACTAATAAGGATTGGACCACAGCTAGGAAAGTGCGGGTCCAACCATAAGTAATAAACTTACCGGAATAAGATCTGTGAAAAGTATACAATGAAAAACTAACATAGTTATTACTATTAATAAGAAGTTCATTGTTGTTGCTAATACACGTCGCGTTTATTCGCAAAATTCTGCACATAGAGGCAACTAAACCGATACTGTTATCAGAGCTATGCAACAACTTTGAAACAAAGCCAATATTTACAAACAAACAATTTTCTGCTTGATTTTTTATTACCGAAATAAGTATATGACTTACATAATTTTCACGTTTTTAGCATTTAAACAATGCCCTGTTGGGTTCAACTCTTTGATAGTACATCGTGTTTTGACGAATATCTTCTTAGACGCCACAAGGGTAATACATTTTGTATTAATACAAAATGTTGCTTTTCCAAATATTTTTCCTAACATTTTGTTTTGCAATATGTCGACAATTTCAAATGCAATGTTTGAAGGCAAATCCATTATCGACTCCATTGAAGCCACGCTATCTGTAAGCATTAAATAACATTATTATACTTATATATTGTATACCTAAGTAGTATGAATGAAATATATCTATCTGAAATAATTAGTAAAGTACGAGCTGGAGCGATACCATTCGCCTATATAACAGTCATGTTGTGGCTTAACAATTTAACTTTTGATTCCTCACCTGTACTGTTTGAACCGGCGCAATGACCTTTATTATTTAATCTATCTGCTGGCACGCAAACTCTATGTAGACAAGTTTTATTGGCGCATTTCATTGAGTGACAAACTTCCTGGGAACAGAAAGTTAATATTCCACGAACATATTTGCCAACAAAAGACATAAATGCCGGTGCGACTGTATCAATATCGTCCCAATTAACTTCACCAAATATAGCCTGCTCCAGAACTCTCGTATGGTTTTGCCGAATAGATTCTTTGCTCATGTTTAACTTAGTTTTTTTGTGTTCTTTCTCCAGGATTATAGTATTGATATTTTTTTTATGAATAGATGATTCGTTTCTCATAACAGTTGGCCAATATAACAACTCTGCGTCGGTTATCAGATTTTTGTCAGACTTCTTACCGTTACCCTTTTCTTTAGTAATATCAGATTTTATGAGCATAAGGCTCTTTTTAGATAATTTATCGTTTTTTGTTTCATTATATACATTACTTACATCTCGTTTTTCACGGATTGTGGGTAACTTAGTCGTCATATTTGAGAACATTTTTGTGGTATCTGTTTCTATACTATTTTCCAATTTATGATTATCCTCAGTGGAATTATGTATGTTGTTTGAACTATTAAGCATTAAAAAAATGTTATCTTCTGTGTGAGTTTCGTTAAATAGTTCGTCTGTTTTGTTTGTTGTTGGGATTATATCAAAGTGTAAAGGTTCAATAACGGAATTGCTTTTATTATTACTCTTAAATGAATCTGTAAAGTTATCATCGAACCGTATGGGGAACAAGGGTTGTGGTTCTAGTTTGATATTGTGGAATGTTATTATCTTTTTTCTATGTTTCTTATTGTTATTATTTGTCCTAGTTTTCTTTTTTTTGTGTATCGTTATTTTGTGTAAGGGTGAACTATCCTCTTTATTATTTTTGTATGGTTTTTTGTAGCCAAATAGTTCCATAGGCACTGGAAAATTAAAGTATGGGGCTGGCAATTTTAAAGCGGTTGAAATTTCTTTAGAAATGATGTCATCAGGTTCGAGTCCTCTATCACGATTATGATTCTTATAAAATTTCCCAAGATTATTTTCTTGTAATTTCGGCAGTTGCAGATCAATTTTAATACGAATGTTCAATGTATTTTCTGAGTCTTTTATGTTGTCTTCCATAATTTGATCGTTCCTTTTTATAGTATTTTCGTGTGGTGCGGAATATAGAAACGATGACTTCTTCTGTTCGTCCAGCATATGCAGTTTGATTGGTTGTACCGGCGAGTACGGGTCCATATGGACTAAGCAATGCTTACAAGCGCAGTCACACGGAATATGGCCATTTTTACAAAAGCATGGCTTGGTTGTTTCTAATGGTGTTTTATGCATAATAGGTGGTAAATGCATGATCTTCTTATCGTTGAATATAATCTTCTCGAAAGGAAGTAGCCTTTCAGGATTGCTCTTTGGAGCGGCGGTCGTTGTTTCAGGTTTATTCACATATTTTCCTTTTGCGTTGAGAGGAAAGAATACGTCTAACGGATTATTGAAGGATTGTTGTTGCATTTTGAATCCTGGGTTGAAGTAATTGGTGGGAAAATAATAATCATTGTATTTAAATTCTGTTGCCGGTTTTATCTTCGCATATTGTTCGTGTCGCACGAGTGGTACTTTGTTTTTTAGTTTCGACTTTTCGATGTATTCACTCTTTTGTTTGTGAGCCTTTTCTAGATAATGTTGATATTCGTTTAACAAATCCTCAACTTTCTCATCACTTTGACTTTCGCTTGCAAACACATCAAATGGTGAAATCTGAAAAGAATTTCATTGCTGAAAATTACACTACACCAACCCAATATAAGTTCCATGAGGATCAGACCCATTTTTCGTTTGATTGGTCAATTTATAGCGTGTAAAAATCTGATCATAACTTAAACGCCAGACCGTTGAAACAATAGAAGATTGTATTGTTTGTTGGACTACGCTGTCCGACATGACCTTTAAAGACTTTATTTGCAATGAAGATAATAAAAAAACGCGCTCGTCTTTGCAACGTTGTCGTCATACGTCACAAATATCGAACAGTTACCCAATCTTCTTAAACTAGGATCTATATCTATTCATATATCTAAATAAAACGACTTAAATGGAATGGAATACTATCAGTTAACATATTTACCACTAATTCAATTAGTACTTAATGTATAATAGTTTATTTGTCAAATCAAAACTTACGGCATTATTTTCAAACTGATTTATAATATCGGCAACATCGCTGTAGATTATGGTATCGTAAAACGGAGCCACTTCAATACGGTTAGATTCGACACCTAAAAGTAAATAATGTATTTTGTAATATTCTTCAATCATTTTTGTACTTAAATTATTATAATTTATTTAACTTTTACTTACTTTCTGAATCCGAATAGCATTTAACTACACTTAAGAAAAATATTAAACAGGAAATTAATAAAATTTCCATGGTTTGTGTACCATGGGAGGATTGCGAAAGAATGGCTGAATTTGAAAATGTATGGACCTAATGTTTACCATTAAACGCTTTAATATTTCCCTTTTATGATGTTTGCTTTGCAAACAATCGTTTTAAAGGCTATTGTGTGCTGTTGCGAAACCAATTATACAACCTTCCTGGTCGCATATTTTGAATTTACTAACGCTTTTTATGTAAATAATTTGGTTTATTATTCTCAGGAGCCTAGCAGCAACAATGCGGAAGCTGAACGGCTAACTATGCACCATTGCATAATTAAGAGTATCATCGAAAGCGAAACTGTATATGTTGAATGCCTTTACGTTATGGAGAAGGTAATTTATATTATATATAAAATGTGAAAGTAAGTCGCTTTACGCTTCTGTTTGTATATCTGCGAACGCCTTTTCACCATCAGTTCGATAATTTTTCACGGAAAAACCGCGAAGATACCGTGTGCACTTTTAGTCGTCTCACCAACTTTGTCTGGATCATAGTAATCAGATATAAAGTACATCTAGCCATATTTCTTAAACAAAAAAAAAACAAGTTTTCCTTTACACGACTTGTTTTTCTATTGTATGATGTATTCTTTATCTGATTACTATGACCTAGTCAAACTTTGTAAGACGACTAAAAGTGCACGGTGTATAATTATATGACCGACATACCCTACGGGCGAAAGCTAGTATTATCATAAATTACACGTTTCTTTAACTGCATATTATGGTCTAGTGGTTAAACAGGGCGCCAAGTCTGCTAACACAATCGTAAGCTGATGGTTTCATTCGACAGCTGTGATTGACTTACTAATTCAATCGAGCCATATTGCCGGGCTATGATTGGTCCATCGGTCTGCCATCGACATGTGTAAATATTAGCAGAATCGACTGCGATCCTTAAACTGTCAAATATTCCACCCAGAATTAATGATTGAGTGGCAAAAATCTGGGTGTAATTTGCGTCTGTAACTAACATATTATACTCACTTTAGAAAACAGTTATGTATTATAAAAACGCCCGTGCCGCTCAGCAATTTTGAATTTTATAATCATATGTGGAAGACAAAAATTGGTAAACAGAGATTCGACTTAACATTTTGCATTACGATATCTGTAAATTAATATTCAGTTAGAACAGTGAGGTACATAATGTATATTTTTGCAGTATATGAACGCAATAAAAGCGACCTTATCGACATCACAGCCAGTTATAACGGAGGAAGAGTTCAATACAATATTCTATAAAATCTCCGAACTACACGAATTACACAAGAACTTCCTCGATGGACTGAATAGTGCAGTCGCTAGTTGGGAAGAGCCTCTATCTGTTGGAATCCATTTCAAGAAGATGGTATGTATGTGTTGTGTTTAAGGGTAACTCTGGTTTTAGTCTTAAGTGTTTGAAGTCTTGAAGACCTTTCTTTAATTGCTCTTCTGGTAGTAGAATACACCTTGTATGTTATGCTGTAATTACAGTCATTGATTTTTAACATAGGCTTGGTTGTGTATTAATATTTTTTTCTTAAATCGATGACCAGACGGCACAATCTAGGACATAAAAGGTTTTTCTAAAGCATCGATGGAGCAGCGGAAGTTTCTATGACAACAGCAAGATATCCTAGGTTCGACTCCGGGTTGTGTAAAAACAGTATTCTGTATAAAACTCAGGATCACCCCGAAATCAGGAAATGTGTCCGACAAATGGCAAAAGGCTCACCTTCTATTTCATGGTGCCTAACAACTGGCGAAATATGTAGTGAACCTTTGTCTACCCTTTCGGGGATAAAAAAATATGTTCATGTTTTTATGTTGGTATTAATTTTCTTTATAAAACAAATTCAGCAATAACCAAATATGTTTTAGGCCGAAAACATAAATATATACGGTGCGTTTCTACATAACTACGGGCGCGCGACAGACGCAGTTAGACGTCGATGTTCGTCGTCACAATCGTTCGCTCACCTCACCAAACAGATCTCCTGCCGAGGACAACCCATGTCCCTCGATGATTTGTTACACAAGCCTGTCGCAAGGGTACAGAAGAATGCTCTAGTCTTACATGTGAGTATATTTAAGAATAATAATCCAGTGAAGGACGCCTTCAGACTAGGTGGAGTGACGATCTTCGCAGGCTGGCAAGTGTTGGATGAGAGTTGCCGCAAATCGTGGTCAGTGGCGTGCAATTGGAGAGGCCTATGTACAGCAGACTGGCTGATCATGATTTAACAATAAACTTTTTTTATTTGTTATATTAAGTAGGGTAGAAATAAGAGCAACGGTGTTGATATAATTATGGCTTACAGTATATCGTTCATACCCGTACATATGAAAGTAGATTAGAGCTATCTTACGATAATTGTTACATTGGTAATCGAAACCCCTGTTCTTGAAGGCAGAAGCTAGGAAGTTTAAGTGTTCACTTTGCTATTAATACCACTATAAAGTTTGTTGTGAATAAAATTCCTAATTAAAATTTTTCGTTAATCTCGAATAATTAAATTAATATATCTATACTTTAACTCATAATACGCTAACGTTTAAACTATATCTAATTTATGTTACAGGATCTTATAAAATACACGCCAGCCAGCCATCCGGATCACGCCATGCTGACGGAAGCACTGAATATGACGCAACATTTCCTAGACGAATTCAATATTATACAAACTAAGTCGATGTTCCCGGTTAGTATACACATAGTCCATCCTACTAATAATTATAAATGCGAAAGTATAAAAGAAGAATGTATATTTGTTACTCAGTTACGTCAGAAAGGCTGAAAGCATCTTTTTGCAACACAGGTAGATTATTTATAGTCTGAAAATAACACATAGGCTACTTTTTACCGACCGGTTGTGTTTTGAAGAACTGTTCGAGATAATGATTACGGCCACTTTCTATCATCGCACCATTCGCCATCGGCAGGGAGTTCATCCCCACACCTTGGAGCCGAAATGGTCTCACACTGTCCGGTTTTAGAGGAGTTTCCTCCCAATAACTATCAGGTTGTGGAAGGAACTCTCTAACGAGGTTTTCCCAACATATTCACTCCATTTTTGTAGAGTACCATACTGTATGGGCTCTTAAAAAAACGAGTGAATAGGTTTCTTAAGGGTCGGCAACGTGTTCGTGATGCCCCTGGTGTTGCAGGCGCTAGTAGTAGGCGTAGTAGAAGCTAGTTCGCAAAAGTGATATAATTCACAATCACTGTCATAGGAATTGAAGCTTTCTTGATAAAGCTAAAGTATAGATTAAAAATGCAAAGTCTTTTAAATCATAATAGAGTTTAGAAGTATGAATCGCAATTTATGTTACTAGTATAAACCAGTAAAGGCAATTCTATCATTTTTAACGAACGTATGCGTTTGAAGTAATATTTGGAAGCTAACTGACTTATTATTAGTTATTATATTTTCTTATCTATTTGTAGAATGCCGATAGAGCACAGAGAAGGCTCGTTAAGAATTCCTTTATCGTGGAGCTTTCGGATGGACACCGTAAACTGAGACATCTATTCCTGTTCAATGACGTAATAGCGTGTGCCAAGTATAAGGTAAGAAATTATATTCTACGTTAACAATGTTAGTTCGTGAAGTTATCGGTAGCACTTTCTCATTCGCGATAACATTGTTATTTTTTAATAACTGAAATTGTTGCCCACTGAGTTGTGTTCATGATTGTATGGTATTATGTCATATTATGTTGGGTTCATGGTATTTGCAAGTTCTACTACGTCACAACGCAGGGTTTATTTGCTTTGCTTCCTAATGGGCCCTACAGACTATCAGTTCGCAGGACGATGATGGCCTGTGGTTAAGTGCTTTGGTCGCTTATTTGATATTGCGATTCGCAGTGGGGCCCTTTACCTACTGGTACCTTCAATAAATAAAATATGAGACTTCGAAAGTTAGGTTAACGTCAATGTTCATATTTTCCATTTAAATAAGTTCGTTTCTATATTAATGTACTAGAAGTCGCGCGGGGCTTTACTCCCGTCGTTCTTTATTTGCCCACTGCTCAGCTCTTATTAGCTCGAGTGTGATGTTATATAGCCTATAACCTTCCTCGATAAATGGGCTATCCAACACTAAAATAAATTCTCAAATTGGACAAGTAGTTCCTGAGATCCTAGTGTTCAACCAAACAAACAAACTCTACAGCTTTATAATAATATAGATTATAAGTACAGATTATGATAGTAGTAGTAAAATTAACAACTTGATGAACAAGTTGTTAATTTTATGTTTATATTATATTTTCCATATGATATTTAAATAAGTTCATTGTATGTCTGTCGTTGTTCAGGCGTCAGGTCGCGACAAGTTCACATTTGAACTGAAGTGGTTCATCCCTCTCCCGGACATCGTGGTGGTGGACGACGACGCGGTGGGCAGCGCCGCGGCCGACGCGCGCGAGACCTCGCCCGCCAACATCGTGGCGCTCAAGTCGCAGGCCTCCACCGTGCGCGACCAGATACTCGCCGAGGAAAGGGCCACCGCCGATGACAAGGTATTTATTACCACGCCCGCTCTGAGGTTCTAGCCCTGCTTTGCGTGGGGCTTTACAAACATACAATAATTGGACACAAAGTGCAAAAGGACTTGAAACAAATACATCACAAAAATATTGGTCTTGTGTCGTGGGAACTGAACTAACGTCACTCGGCACGTCGATGTTCGATATTAGTGATGAGGGGACCACCTTAACCGCTGCGCCACAGTGACACGCAAAAAGATTCAAATAGTAGTTTACGTGTAAATTTACAACATCGAAGTCAAAGTCAAATCTTTTTATTCATTTGGATCACATACATGATACTTATGAACGTCATAAAAAGCAAAAAAAAGTGTCAGTAAATTTGCCTATGGCCAGTTCACTGACAAGGTTGAGCTCTGAGAAGAACTTGGCAAGAAACTCAGGCCACTCTTTTTAATCGCCATAGTTGTTACAATTTTTTCGACGACGGTGTTGATAGAGGATCGTAACTGTGTCAGCTATTAGTTAAGTCTGAAGCAATAGAGGTAGACAAATATTTTTTTTACAATTAAAAGCTCGAACCACAGATTATAAAATTTATATAATTGTTTGTTGTGTTAAACAGAAGATCCGTCTGGGCGGTCGCGGCGCGGCGGAGAAGCAACGCAAGAAGCTGGCCGAGCTGGAGGCTCAGCTGGTGCTGGCGTCGCCCAACCTCGTGTTCCGCGTGGGGGCGCGCGCGCCCGGCGCCGCCAGCTCCTCGCTGCAGCGACAACACATCTTCTTCCTTAGTTCTGAGTACGAGCGTACGCAGTGGATCGACTCTATACATGCGCTGCAGGTAACCATATTTTAACTCATTCACTATTTATTTATATAGGTGTTTTCTCTCACAAGAATTAACGAGGTTTTCCCAAGGGACTACAGGGGTTTTTCAAAAAAGGAGCGATTAAAATTCTTAAGGGTCGGCAATGCGCTCTTGATGCCCGTGTTGTTGCAGGCACCGATAGGCTATGGTAATCGCTTACCATCAGACAATTAAATAGATTCATGTTTACTTTTATTTACAACTTTAAAATCGGGACTGACGGGGACGTTGAGTGTCCAGCAGTTGTTAGTTGCTAGCGCCACAGCATTATGCTGAGCAGAGTCCAGATTCCCGCAGGTGTGACATGCAGTAGGTGCAATTAGTTATTTTTTATATTTTTATTTTTGGCTTTGTATTATTTTTCATTTTAATTTTTTACTTTTTACTCGTGTCACATAAATGTGGAGAATAAATGTATTTCTTTCTTTCTTTCAAATGTATTTTCAAAACAAGCTGGAATAAATGAGAAAGATTATAAATTCATATTAAATTCTATATCATTTATTAAAATGGTTCTTTTTTTAAATTTAAATTTCAGGCATCATCAGCTCCTCCGGCTGGTTCGAACGCAATATCAATGTTAGAACTACAAGCATGGGTGACGGCGTGTCGCAGCTACTTGCAGACGGATATGGGCTCGTACCTGTTACGTAGTGGGAGGGACGACTCGCTACTGCTCGGCGACCTGCAACTGCACGTCGGGGGAATGACTGCGCCGCTTGATACTGCTGCTGGTAACGTTATTTACGTTAATTTAATAATAATAATAACAAGCGACGGTGGCCGAATGGATATGTGACTGTCATGCAAATCGTGAGGTCCAATTTCGATTCCGAGCGGTGGTACCAATGTGGATTTCACTTTGTGTACTAGTCAATTTAAAAAATCAAAATCAAATCATTTATTCAGAATTTAAAATAGTACATATTGTCAATAGTCTTATAAAATTTTACATAAAGTCTAGAATCTAAGATGCCTGTACTAGGAAAAATCCTGTGTTACAGTGATATCTAGTTCAATTGTCTGTGCAGTGACGAATTAAGAATACATAATGTCACTACCCCGTTTCAACCCGTGGGTGTCGTAAAAGGCGACTATGGGAGTAACCTTATGCAGACAAGAGCACTACGAGAAAAGGAAAATTGAAATAAATCCTACCAAGCCGTCTGGCCAGCGTGGTATAGTAGGCTAAATTCCCTCCATATTTTTTGGAGGCGATCTGTGCCCAGCAGTAAGACGTTTATAGGGTCAAACGACTTACCATCTGCTAACGGTAAAGGAAAGCATAGTGAAGAAACCCACATACCCTAGAAGTAATTCTAAGTGTGTGTCTAATCCACTAACCCTACTCCGGTCTTCTCTCCTCTATCTAGAGAGCTGAGAGGCTTAAGGACACTAACCTATACACGCTGGCTTAATTCGGGTTTGTGGATCAGACATAACCTTGAGCGTTTTTATACCTATAGATAATATTGTAAACTTACAAAGGCTAGGTGGGTGATCAGGTCAATGTCTGGGCCCATTGTGTCTGGTTTGATCTTACAGGGTTAAAAACAATGAAGATATTCATTACATTACAATAGTCGACCTTCATTAGCATTAGTGTTTAGAATTCTTAAATTTCAGTTTCAAACTACCATGTGAAATTCTGAATTGTGAATTCTTGAAACAAAATTGATTGAATAACATAAACTGACTTTGTCTTGGTCTAGTGATTAGTGACCCTGACTGCTAAGCCGAAGGTCGTGGGTTCGATCCCCACCCAGGACAAATCTTTGTGTGATGAGCATAAAGGTTTGTTCTGTGTCTGGGTGTAATTTTATCTATAATATGTATGTATTATTATAACTTATTATGACTGTCACTGTTGAGTAGCCGTAACCACTAACATTTTTTTTAAAAGACCACACCTGTGTTATACTTGGGCCGAAATCAATGTAGAATGTTTGTAAGCAAATCACCGTCGAATTGAATTTTAAGGTTTAATTTAATTTCTAATGCAGATATCAGTGGCGTTAAGCTTTAACTTCTTTTATTTTATTATAAACATTCCAAGTTAATACAAGAGTTGTTTTTATTAATTTAATTGGTTTTACAAAAACAGCCATTAAAAGATAGCCAATGTTGCTATTATTTAGTCTACATTGATTTCAGCGCAAGTAAAGCAGGTGTCGTCTTTAAAAAACATTTATTTTTTATTAAAATATAATCGTTTTTTTTACAGATTATTACATAGTAGTGGAAGTGGACTCATACGGACACTACTTCCGTAAAGCAAAGTCAAAGTTGGTTTGTCGTAGTGCCCAACCGCGGTGGAACGAAACCTTCACACTTGACTTAGAAGGTTCGCAGAATCTTCGACTGTTATTGTATGAAGATGCCTCTAGACCCGTACTCCGAGGGAAGTGCACCATCAAGGTAATTTTATTGCATATAAATATAGTTAGTTAACACTTTGAACGCCAATATTCGAGACACAATAGAAAATCTATTGTTTGGGGGGCCACCGGTGACCCCCATGGCGCTCAAAGACTTAATAGACTCTTATTCGGATTATAAAACGGTAATGCACTACAAGCTGATTGGTGACTATGGCCGTGGCCGTGTAATATATATTATTAATACATAAATTTTAAGAAAAATAAGGTAAGTTTCTAATGCATGATTTTAAAAACAAATAAATAAACATTTTCTATCAGTTTATTCGTGTTTTCACTATGTTATTGTCTTGGAACATCAATCACCACATAATGTTGTTTTCGTTTGTAATACGAATTTGTCAGTGTAAAAATTGGTATCTACAATAAATTTACAAATTACTATTTATCTAAATAGTAATTTGTAAATTTATTGTACTAAATGATTAATACACAGTTAGAAAATTCACTATACTGTTAGAAAATGCTATATGGCATTAAGTAATACCTATCTGTGTACATTATTTGTGCTTAATTAATAAATAAAGGAAAGGTTTGATTGAAGTAATGAGAGCTGTGATTGCCTGGCAGCTGTCGCGGTCGTGGGTGGCGGAGAGCGGCGCGGGGGGCGCGGGCGGCGTGTCGCGCACGGTGTGCGTGGGCGGCGGCTCGCTGACGCTGCGCCTGCGCCTGGCGCCGCCCGTCAGCGACGCGCGCCGCGTGCCCGCCGCCAAGCCTGGCGCGCTCTTCGGCGCCAAGATCACGCACGTCGCCAAGTTAGTGCACCACTCACCCCGCACTCGCCAGCGCCAGCCGAACCAACCGACAAAACAAAAATTACAAATCTTAGCATATATTACACGTTTTAGCTTCCCTAAATTGAAAAATTATCACACAGGATTTTCCATGCATCTGGGCCAATTTACTTATTAAGAGGGTTCATATAGAAGAATGACAACGCTCCCGTTGTTCTTTATTTTGCCATTAGTCTTGGAATGTAATGTTCTGTAATAAATGAATTATTATTATGATAAATCGATTATTACCTTCGTGTATATCAATATTTTCAGACGTGAGAAACGCAACATTCCGTTCATAATAAGCGCGTGTGTCCGCGAAGTGGAGCGCCGCGGTATTCACGAAGTTGGAATATACCGCGTCTCCGGCAGCGCTTCTGACCTCGTTCGACTCAAGAAGAGCTTTGAAACTAGTAAGTGTGATACTGGATATTCTGAACTAATTGGATATTTAGATGACTATTTAGAATTAAGTGCGATTCGGTGCGGTTAGATGTGGCCCAACCCTAATCTGTCACAAATATACATAGGACATATTACATCTTTTAATCATCGTTTTTTTTTTGTATCGTGTCTCATATACGTATAATATTACCCGACTGATAGGACAGGTATTGTTTTTCGCGCGTATCTTGTATTTTTGTAAATTTCTTTATTCCCACGTTTCTTCCAAACGGCTGGATCGATTTGGACAATTAAGATATCGTTAGATTCTTCTCAAAAACCCAAGTGTCCTTAGATAGGTATTATAAAAAAAAAGATAAAACGGCGGACTTTTGGCGCCAAATAAAGAAGAAGAAGTAAGAAGTTAGAATTTTTTTTTAACCAAACGAATCGAGTAGCTTATCAAAATAAAGGAAATCGAAAGGAGATTACATATTCAAAAAGAGATTATACATAATTTAATGGTGTCGCATTGTAAGTAGTTAATTTTATTTTTTAACCAAACCTATCGAGTAGAGTATCAAAATAAAGGGAATCAAATTAAGATTACAAATATATACATATTTTATATATTTAAATTTAATCAGTATCAATAATCATAACAATTTTTCGGTCTTTTTATTGCGTTGCTTGCAGTCGGGTTATTTTATTTTTTTAATTATATTTACTTGTTTAATCTAACAGTTAATTTTAAATACTGTTACTGTTCCAGATGCTTACGAAGCGGAACAGTTGTTGAAAGAGGTCGACATTCACTCAGTAACGGGCGTATTGAAGCTATACTTACGTGAACTTCCCGAAGCACTATTTACCGACGCGCTCTATCCCGAGTTGTTGAAGGCTTGGGGCTCTACTCAGGTTTTTATATAATAATAAATAATAATAATAATATTCTACCACATTCACACAGCGCCATCTAGTCCCAAATTAAGCAATTATATTTGCTTGTGTTATGGGTACTAACTAACTGATATACTACTTAAATACATTTTTTTTTGTAAATACATACATGTTATAGATAAATTACACCCAGACACAGAACATACCTTAATGCTCATCACACAAAGATTTGTCCTGGGTGGGGATCGACAAATATATTTGTTTTTAAATAATAAAACTTAAGTAAAGATTATGTTATTACTCTTCTTTTTACCCGACTGCCAAAAAGGAGGGTAATGTTTTTCGCGCGTATATGTGTGTATGTATGTGGGCATGTCTGTTCCAATTTGACCTTCTGTAGCCTAAACTGAAAGTCTGATTTTAAAGTGTGAGGTGTCATTAGATATGAATTTTCCCCCGTGTGAGTGTCATAGGCTATGTGACGTCAACAAAAAACAATATGGCGGATGTAAACTGTCAAAACAGACTTTTGTTAGTGCTATCGCAATATGGGTATCAGATGAAAGCTAATTAACAGCATAATTATATATACACTAACTATTGTCCGCGGCTACACTTGTCTCTTGTAACCTAAATAGCTTGACCGATTTTGAAGAAGTGCAAGGTGTTATTATTTATTATATTCGTATTCATCACCGAATCTCTATATCTAAGCCAATAGACCTTTTACCAGTGTATTCTTCAAAGGCTACTTATAGACAGTCGGGATTTTTGGTTTTTTAAATTAATTCTTGTTATCGACTGGGCTTAACGATTCTGCTAAGTTACACACGTCGATAGCAGACCAACAATGGACCAATCACAGGCCAGCAATATGGCGCGATTAACTTAGTAAGCCAATTACAGCTGTCGAATGAGACCATCGGCTTACGATTGTGTTAGCAGACTTGGCCCCCTGTAGTTGGAATTTATCAAGTCGCCCAGAAGGCTTCCAACTTGAATTAACGACTAACATATTAACTGGTAATCGAGACCAACGGCTTTACGTGCCGTGTCAATCAAATTTCCTCAAACATCTTGATGAGCTATGAGACACCTTGTTGTTGATAATATGCTCGAAGACTTGTCAAAGAAGCGAGCGTTCTTTTTAAGATCTAAATTTTTGATGATAAAATGTGACGATTGTTTTAGGGTGTTGGTACCTCGATCGACTCAGGACCGGCTCACACTAGGCGACATGCGCTGCTAAAGTGTTACGCTCAACTGCCAGATCTCAACAAGAACTGCATTGACTTTCTACTAAATCACTTCGTTAAGTAAGTACATATTTAACATTAACCAAAACCCAAAGTTAAAATGATTAAAAACTAGATAGCATCCAGTTTTTTTAAAAAACCGTTCTCCTGATATTTTATTTTAATATGTGAATTATTATTCGTATATAATATAACTGGAATTCGCGCGGGTTTAGCTCCCGTCGTTCTTTATTTGGCCACTGATCAGCCTATAACCTTCTTCGTCAAATGGGCTATCCAACACTAAAAGAATTTTTAAATCAGACCAGTAGTTCCTGAGATCTTAACGTTCAACCAAAAAAGCAAACTCTTTAGTTCTATAATATTAAGTATAGATTACATTACATTAATATCATAAGTGGGTTATACAAAATTACATAAAAAATACACTACTGGTGATATTATTATACACAAATAAGCACAAATTTTATACCAAGTGGGCTCCTTAACAAAGCGAAATAGCGGCAGGAGTCTGAACGATGGACACGTGTCTGTGCGCAGGGTAAACCAACACGAAGGCGAGAACAAGATGTCCCTGCACAACCTGGCCACGGTGTTCGGTCCCACGCTGCTGCGGCCGATGGGCGCGGGCGCCGGCACCAAGCAGCGCACCGACCTGCTGGCGGCCGGCACGGTGGACGCCATGGCGCAGGCCGGCATCCTCTACTGTCTGCTGCAGCAGCGCCAGCTCGCCGCGCAGCTCTCCTCGCACCACCGCGCGCCGCTCGACTAGTCACGAGCCGCACTCCGCCTGCCGATTATTGAACAAATTCAGCCATCGAACGATACGCGACCGTATATTCTGTTACGTATTTAACCCAATCGTAATCGCATTTCGTTCGTTATTACATAGATTTATTTTTTAATTTAAAGTCATTCGTTGCCGATTAGAGGAATAGTATACTTGTACGTCTAAGTTTTGGCATTGCAAGTCTCACCTATTCGTAGCTCGAAATGTATTCGGGCGACGCACCTATATCCGCGGTTTCGCTGCGGTGATTCTAACACTTGAAATTCTAAAGTTTTACTTTTTACGAATTTATGTGTTCAATTTGGGACAATTATGCGACTTTTTCGTGCATTCCGCCTTCCGACTATCTTTATTTATTTAATATCAAACAGATGAATTCAAATGAATACATTCCATAATTACGCCAACAGACTGATCATAGATGTATCATTTAGACGATATTGTAACATTTACAAGAAAATTAGCGTGTACGTAAAATGAAGAATCGAGATGTTTGTAGATAAAAGTTTGATATGACTTTATCTGTATAACGCGTATTGTGGTTGAAATGATTGCGGTTGTGACATTGGCAGCTGAACCTTGCGACAGTGGTACAGCTTGTTCGACAGTCGAGATATGATTCAGAAAAATAATCAAGCAAGTATTAGAAGAGGGACCGAAACTAAATTTTAATCAATTATGGTAAAAACATTAGCATAAAAATTGGATCAGACTGATAATAATTAAATGTGAGCGGTAGCGCGATTTTTTTCTTCAATTTCGATTCGATTAAGATTTTATATCAAAATAACATTACGTTTTAGGGATATTGGAGTATTGGAAATCATACAGTTCAACATAATATTATATAAAACATATTAACAGATCAGTCTTGCGCCATTATAAAGGAATATTTTTGCTAGCGGTTGTAAATCGCATCTTCCATAGCTTGTTATGGTAATGTCCTAGTAGGCCACCCACCCATTGAACTATCGAAAAAAACAAGTCCATTTTTAATAGGTTTACATAACGAAGAAATATTTATACTTTTGTGAGCCATTTGATAGGGTTGTATGATTTCTAACTCGTACCATTGGAAGAGGATTGTAGATTAATTGAAAATGAATGAACTAAGACTTATGAGACGTTTTGAATAGTTCGTCCACAATAGCATTTTACATGCTAGTCGGGTGTATGTTTTTATTGAGAAGCATTATTTTATAAGAGCACCACTTTCTAGTACTGATGTAGGTTTTCTGCAAAGATAGGTGTCACATCAACATTATTAGCATAAATGTATGTATGTAGGTGTTTTATTTCACAAATAGTCTTAGATGAACGGTGTTATATTAGTACTTAAAATGAAATTTTACCAAAAATAAAAATTCTTAGAACAATGTTACTTTCATATTAATTTGTGTTTATTTTGTTGAATGACATTAACCTTTAATTTACTATAGTTTATGTTGTTGAATAATATATTCAAGACTTAGATAAGCGATATAACGTTATTTTTTTGTAAACCCTGATTACGATTTTATTCTTCACCAAAGACCTTTGCACGACAATTTTTTATGCCATGAACGAAGTAGTATCTTAATTATAAATAAATCTATAAACACAAGAACAAAAGCAATGCAACTTTTCAGACTAGATTATCACTCGTATTTATCAGTCTTGGACGAAAGTTTTGTATGTATAGGCACTTCTAACTACCCACCAATAAAGTACATAGTTTCATATCTTTACTAACATTTTATGTTCATAAAGTTAATCAATCAATAAGATTATTCATTTATTTTATAGCTGAATTATTTTCCAATGCATTATGTAGGCACTAAATTGATCTGTGGCATCAAGAAAAATATAAAAGCTTTTGCATTAAATTAAAATTAAATGTACGCACCTATATAGGGTTTAATTAAAATAAAATGCAATATGATAATTGACTACTATATAGATATAAAACTGTCTATAAAGACAAAGTAGCGGATTGGTTTGTGACCAGACATTGTTTTATGTACTGTCATGATTATGGCTCGCATGTATGCCTAAGATCGGGATGGGCTGCATCGCATTTTACCTTTTGACGGCACACCATAATGGCATTTCCGTGTCTTGTACGCCAAGCCAGGAATTTCTGTTTTTAAGATTTAGCAATAAATCACATTAAAAGTAATATTTTTATGGACCTGTTTTTTGTCGGTCATAGCCGTCATCGGCGCTCAGGGCACGTTTGCTTGTCGAGTATAGCCAACATTGTGTTCTAAAGGTTAAACACATGAAAGCATGTTCGGTTTTTTCGGTTCAGCTTACAATGTGTAATACGATATAGAAATATCGAGAACAATAAATTGTCGAGTTACTGTCTAAAGCCATGCGTTGCCACCCACCCTGACGAGTACAAGGGAGCCTAGGGTTATCTTTTCGTCAGACTGAGAATGTATACTTGTGCTTGCTGTTGCCAAATTAACTGTTGCCAATTTTATTCTTGATAATAATATAGCATGGAGACTTTTATAGATGGCATATTAATGTAGCCACTTACATAATTTTCAATTGATGTGGCTAATACTCCCCTGTTAAATAAGAATCACATAGCTACAATATATTATTGTTTCAGGAAAATCGCTCCTGAAATTTTTTAACCCAGTTGCATTTTCCCGTAGCCTTTATAATGCAGTTGCGTCGTTTTTCTAGTAGGACGGTCATTACATCAAATGAGCTTTTTCACAACATATAGTAAAATGTTAGATATTAATGTTAGACTAATTTTAATACATGTTACCTTGTAGCCTCTGTTTTTTTTCTTAAGTGTAAGTTTGCTATTTAATTACTTTATACATTAATATTAACAACTTATTTTATTGATTATGTGTTTTACACGTAATCTGAGTTGTTTCATATGTGTAATAAAATGTCATCTCAACATTTTGTGTGTGATAATTCAGTTTATGTGAAAAAATCTTGCACCACCAGCTGTATTATATAGTATTTCCACAACTTAGTTATTGAACCTAAACTTTGTATTTAATTTTTGTATATAAATGACACTAAATGTAGTTACATAAATTTTGCAATAAAATGTATTTTTAATACACCTTTCCAGAGATTTTCACTATTTTACCTAAACTAAGCACTAACTATCCCGTGTATCCATCTCAACCTGTGGGTGTCGTAATAGACGACTAAGGGAGTAACCATATACAGGACTCCCGGAAAAAGAAAATTCGAAACAAACCGTATACCAACCCAACCCGTCTAGCCAGCGTGGTATAGTACACTAAATTCCCTCCACATTCTTTAGAGGAGACCCGTGCCCAGCAGTGGGACGTTTGTGGCCTGAAATGATGAACTAAACAGAGTGTGATCGACACTGGCATAGCCAGCATCCGGGTTTTAATGACAACAATAACAGATCTTTGCTAGGTCCCTAGATTTTAAGATTTAAAAGTAGCCAAATAAATATAAAAGCTGGGAGATTCTGCCTACATCAGCCACCACCTATAAACATGTATAATTTTTAAACCAATGACTGATAAGATTCTGATATTTGGCGTGTGTGTTGGTTCGCCCAGCAAAAAGTACCCGCCTTTTAAAGAATTGAATGATACAGATAATTTAATTTTAAGCCTTATGTATGAGTAAATGTGCCCGACGAAATTTGCAATTTGTGCGTCCAACGGCTTCAGAGTTATTTAAGAAAACTGATTTTACTGCACGAATGTTGCCCAGCAAAATTTTTTTTAAGGTCTAGCTGGGACATGTACGAGATTTTAGAGACGCGCGACGGGAACACTTAGGAGATTCGTTCCTTAGACTTGAATAGTTAAATATAACGTGCAACTTAGAACGGTACTTTCGGGGTCTAATTATACCATGACAAAAAGATAGGCAAGGGAACTCAGCAAAGGAAATAAGAAAAAAGGACTAAAACTATTTTTTCTTAGACACAAACAGGCTGTCTCAATTCAACTCCCAAGGGGATGTGATTGTGATGAAAATGTTATTTGAAAACTAAGTGGTTATTACTTAGTTTCGTAACGTCAAGTACGAAAGTGATCACGGAAATAGTATTCCAATGAGTATTATGTGCACCCATTTACTCTTACTACTACTTTTGTAGTTTTCAAAGTCAACTAACAACTAAGGGATGTAAAATTCAACCCCTGTAGTGGGTACCTGAAAATTAAAGATTTTCTCTTACAAAAGTAATTATAAAGGATCAATGTAAATATCGAAATCGAACGAAGTAGCGGGCATAGGCTAGTAATAAATAAAAGTAATCAGTATTTGTTTCATCAATATATTTATTTTTACAGATTTTAAATTATGAGTTGATCATAGAAAAGGAAGAGAACTTGTTAAAAGTTACAAAGTTCTAATACTAAAACTGGTTTACGTAATAATATTTGCTAATATGATTTGGTATTATGTAATTGATTAACATTTAATAATTAATCATTCTTTATGATTCATTTGAGCTTAAAATTAGATGTAGAAGTACCTGTGCTGTACTCATTTTAAGGTTCTTCTCAGAAAAGTAAATAACCACAGCTATGATTAAAACAACAATTGATGCTATTGTTTTGGATGTGTGTAGCATATATAGTGTTATTAAAAGCATACCTATGTATAGAGCTAATCTTCTAAAAGTATTTGTTATAATGTTTTGCTTCAGTTCATCATCAATGCATGTGCCAAACCATAACACATTTGTGTCTTCACATGATAAACAGTTTGAGGGACCATCACCCATGCATGTTGTACAAGATGAATCACATTCCTTACAACTATATGAACCTTCAGTGTTAGTGCAATATTCATCAGGCTTGCAAATAGAGGTAGCACACTCATTAATATCAGTACATACACCTGACTTTAGCTGCCAGCCCGAGTTGCATTTCTCACAAGCATCAGCTCCTTCACCCTTACATCCATCACATGACTTATGACATCTTTCACATGACCCAGCCTCTGCAGAATAATAATTTTTACTACATTCATCACATAATATTCCAGAATAACCTTTCCTACATATACATGTTCCATTCCCTTTCCGTGTGCCATCTCCGTCACATCTTCCATTTGCACTACAAACTTTATTATCTTTATCTTTTAAACACGGAGAGCAAGCGTCCCCGAAATGATCAGTTGGGCAACAGTGTTGAAGATTTTCAATACACAGCCATGTATACAAGTCAGCTGAATTAGGGTCTTCATGAAACCACCATTTCTCAAGAACTTGTTCAGCTTCCTCGGCTATGGCGTAACATGGATCTTGTTGAGTTTTAAGCTCTGAACACAATCCCTCCTGTATTTCAACTAAACGAATCTCACTTCGTGAGTATGACTTTAGTTTTGCTTCTTCCCAAGCGGCATCACCTCCTTCATATTTTCCTCTAGAAGTTTTATCCAGCCAATGATTGAAAGAGTCTATTAAAATCTTACATCGACGGCATTCATTCAATTCTTTAGAACTAACGTCTCGAGATATTTTTTTGCTACCAATAAATTTACAACAGAAAAGTAATATTAATAAACAAAATTTGGAAATTGTGAAACCACCCATTATTGATTTAACCTTTAATAAACCTTATTCGCTGTTAAATGTCATATATAAAATAAATTAATAATTAAAAACTAATGTACACAAAAACTGACAAAAAAGCCGATGAGTCGAATATTGATTTGACAATTTGACATCAGTGCTGCCAACTCAAATTTATAAAGAGAGCAAGAAAACATTTGGAAAAGAGCTAAAAAAGAGCTGTCAACATCATTATCAGCAACCCATATATGTCTCACGGCTGATGTAGTGATGATCGTACTTGATAGATATACCTAAATGAAAATCCTGCCCGAAGCTATCGAAACTTACCATGGATGTATATACCTCCTTGAAACCTACAATCTCTTTAGTTCTACCCGCCTTCGTTATTTCGCCGTTGCAGGCTCTGGGGTGAACTTCCTACAGCGGTGTTTACTGAGAGCTATGACATGTCCTTCTTCAAACGAGGTTTAAAGAGAGCTATCCTCTCAAGGTAGGCAGTGGCTTGGCTGTGCCCCTAACATTGCCAACGTCTATGAGCGGCGGTAACTACATACCATCAGGTGGGCCGCTTGCTCGTCAGCCACTACAGGTAATAAAAATAAATGTTAGAAATCACTTTAACCAGTTTAGTATTATATTAAAAACTGGTTAATATTATATTTTATTCTAAAACCATTTATTTTTTAACAATATGTTTTGTTAACTTTCAATAAACTGACATTTCCGAACGAAAACCTTCCGACAGCTCTGAATAAGGACCCAGGATGTGCACCAAGAATGACATCATTATTATATCCTATATAATATTAAAGTACTCTGTGGTTATTGCTCTCTGACATTTAGTAACACTAGAGTTTATTAAAAATTTTGTATTTACAACTAATTAAACTTCAACCAATTCCTCAACATGTCTTTATTTAAACCAGATTATACGGCACTTATAAAACACAAAAACCAATCTCATCATCCATGGGAAAACACCATCAAAAACGTATACCGTAGCACATATAAAAGCAGTCACAATTCTGCAAACATTTGTGTGTATCCCAAAGAAAATGATAACACTTGTAGACAACGCACCAACATTACTTTAATCGGAAACAGAATCACGAAAGAATTTATTTATTGCTATTATTTAATAAAGACGATATATAAATATAATAAGAAACAGTTTGAGCCTCCAATTATACAAGGTATGTTGAAACATAAATATATATGTGGGTATGAGTGGTATCTACAACAAATAAATGTATTAAAATTGAGTGAGAATTTCTGGTCAGTTGGTAATGGTTGGTACAAATTTGAACGGCATTGGAGGCACATTATTGGCTCGGGAACCATCGAATATCATTATTAGCTAAGATTTGACACGGGTTCCCTACTTCACATATTATTATAAGTTATAACGACGATAATTTTCAATAAAAAACTTTAATTGCTCCTCCACCGTCTCAATTTTCAATAAAAAACTCCCTAATTTAATTGCAATCTCCGTCACTCCATGTACTTGCGCGCTATAATTAATTAGTCTCGGGTAGTAACTATTTAGTAATCTGTGGTAATAGTTAAGCCAACAAAGGCAACAAAACCAAGCGACTGCACAAGTAAACACACAAGCGTACGCACACACCCACATGAAAACCAAGCGCATTGCTTTTAGTACTATAGCATAATGTACTCTGTGTTTAGTACGTCACGATTCACGACTTGAGAGTTGAGAGTCGTCATCTAGATATCTGAAATAAAAAAAAAGAATTATGCCTACCTTCCTGTTTAGTGAAAAGTTGTAAAAACAACAAAATACACATATCACATAAAAATCTCGCGGAATCACTTTTCACTTCTAAGTAGGTACTTGAAATACCATCATTTCTTAATATTAATTAAATTACTTGAAACAAAAGACGTCAACAAACAAGAACAATATTTTAGTGACATAACGTACAAGAGTTGCCATAATATGATTTATAGTTTCTCCATTCAATTATTATACTGGATTGTATTACTTTGCTCTATGGAGCGTCTCAAAAAGGTCTCAAATCTAAGGTCAGCTGGTCACCAGTGACTTTTTTGATATACATAACATATACGTAGTATCCCTTGTTAGTCTTTGCATAGGATGAAATTTACTGATTATCAATATTATTTGCATAAACCAACAACGCAATATATTCTGACCATTCATTTTTAATTTTTAAATTAATTTTGCTATACCTATTTAAAGTTTAATTTTTATTCGGAGTAGAAATTCTTCTAAACAATTGCGGTACAATACACACTCAACAATATCTTATTCAGACATTAATATCCTACCCATTTAATATTATTCCCCAAATTATAGGGAAAAAGTTTAACAAATGGCAACCCTTCCAACACACACATAGACAAATAGATTTTACTTTCCAGAGCTTCACTTTTGAAGTTCGCGATGAGCCGTCTATCTTTTTTTGTTAGTCTGAGGTCTAAATATACTAGGGTTGTACTTTTTTTTGTATACTTTATTTTTTCATTGACAGAGATGGCTTTGTTATTATTCATAATTTCATTGATTTTATACTACGTGACTCACCCTCCTTGGCATGATTTTCCACTAAGTATGTGGTACGTATTGGAAAGCGCAGCGTAGGAAAGGTCCCCCACCACATGGCCCGACGACCTGGTCAAGGTTGCGGGTGGCCGTTGGTTGCAGGCGGCTCAATATTGCTCGCTGTGGCGGAAATTAGGCGGGCCTTTTGTCCAGCAGTGGACGTCATTGGGCTGATATGATGATGATGATGTGTCCTCCTGAGTAAAAGCTGGATCCGTTCTGGCTACAACTGTTTGACTGTCACCATTAGATAAGAAACAAAAAAAATAATATCTAGAATCTGGTACCATAAGCAGAATTTTGAATCATAACCACTTATCTACCAATAATGTTACAATTAATATACAGATATACTTATTTTATTATAATTATTTTAGGTGTCACAGGAGTAGAATGGCCGAAAGTATGGAACGATTTGAAAATTCGTTATGGTACCCCAGCATATATTATACAATCTCAAGTCGTGGTATTAATAAACGATAAGATTCTCGGCGGTGAAAAAGAATTGAAATCTATATATCGTACTGGCCATTTTTCTATAGATTATTATAAAGAAGGCATTAAACAGTTGGCTAATTATATTAATTCCTCTGGTGTAAGTATAATTATGGCGAATAAGTTTAATTTTAATACATACAATATAATAATGTTCCCACAATACCTGCTACAAAATAAATAAAATAAATAGATTGCTACTTTCGAACGCATATTTTCAGAGACCATGCGCATATTTGCACATTTCCGTCAATGAGAAAGAAATAGGAACCTTGTTGCTAATGGTAAGGTACCTTGTATATTGTAAATTCAGTTCCTTTACTCTTGTTTCACATAGTTAGTTTCTGTGTGTGTAAGTATAACAGTATTTCATCAGTTTTATCAGGTAAAAATTATTACATTAATCTCAAGGATTGTAGTCAGACTGATCGTATCCAGTAGGTAAATAAGAACCAGGCTGTGACGGGTGACCTGTGATACTGATATGTCGGAAAGGCTCTGTCCGGATTCGTAAGTTTATTTGCTCGTACAAATACGTAATGGTAGAAAATAGGCTGTATACCACTCCAATACTAGCGGGTTGTTCCACTTCTGTTTTGCAACCTATATCCTCTAATTTTTTTAACTGAAACCGTAAATACACCCTGTTTTTAAATTCGAAGAAGTTTACTAAGCTGGAGCTTGTCGATGATTCAGGATCAGAGCCAAAAATGTACATTAAATTCTAAGCAATTTCCTTTGCTTTGGTTTAACATTTTATGTAAATGCTAAATAAATAATGGAAAAATTCAAACCCACGACGGGACTTGAACCCGCGACCACAGATTACCTACTAAATAGTTACTACGTAACCGCGACTCTGGCATTCCGTGTGCAGCAGTGCTCTGTCATTGGAGCTACGCGGGTGGACTTCCCTGAGATCGAATTTATCCATTACTTGACTGTGCCCATCAGTCCATCAGTAGGTATATCAAAACTCAAAGTTTGGTTTGACCCATTGATTAGCTGATGCAATACTGAGTCCTTCTAGTATTAATAACTCAGCTTGTTTATTCAAGAAGGTTTACGTATTAGTAGCGTGAAGTAACAAATAGGTAGATTTTGTCATACTTGATAACAAATTTGGTAAGTAAATTATGATTACATACACCTATTATACCTAGATACCTAGTGAGATAAGCTAACAGGATACTATACTAGGTATTAAAAAAAACTAAATATTAGTACATGAATATCTAACAAAATTGTAATGTCTTATTTTTAGCTATATGCAGATATAGTGCCACGTACGTGTGAGAACTTTCTACGATTATGTACGATGACTAAAGGTGGCTACTCAGGCACTCCAGTGCACCGGATTGTAAAAGACAGTTGGATACAATGTGGAGGCTTCGGTTTGAAACGCAACCCCGACCTAGCGTGTGAAAATTTTATTGTTCCGCATGACCGACGTGGAGTTGTCTGCATGGCTAATGATGGCAGGTAGTAAACGACTACTTCATAGTTTTGATACTTACTTCAAGGTCGAGGAGACGAGAGGAACTAAACTGAACTTCGTTAGGTAATTTTGACAGACTTGAAAGGACAAGCAGTATTCGTGGCAAATATTACAGAATTGGTAAAAAATCTCTTTATTATTAGGCATTGCCACAACGTCGCCTAGGGCTCTTATCAGATAAATCTCATCCCCAACCCGGAAATGGTGACTGGGTCAATCCCACCCTCATGCCCACCACTGCAACTCCTGTGAGCTAGGATTAATCAGAAGTAAATGTTGTAGTTGGAAAGAAATTATCCACTTCCCTTCATAAAAAAACCGGAAGACACAAGTAATCCGTATAGGATCTAGTCCTATTAGAGAGAAAGCAAAGTGGATAAAAATTAAAAAAAAAAATTAGTAAAAGGCGGCCGATGGAAACATACCAAATCAATTTAATCAATCTTATTATTAAGGGGGTCAACATCGGATGATCCACAGAACTCAAGTCGCGCGTGGCCCGTGTGCCTACCACACTTAGGCCACGCACTACTAGAGTGCGGTTGCGGACTTGCCTCGCGCAAATCCGCGGAGCGCCGCATCTATCCACAGTGCGGACCCGTCTGTTGAAGGGTGAGTTATTATATTCGATTTTTCCAGAGATGTTGATTGTTCAACACAATTCTTTGTACTACTTCAACCTGCTCCTTGGATGGAAAATAAGTACGTAGCGTTCGGTCAGCTTATTGAAGGTGAAAAAACTTTGAGCAAGATAGAGAGTCTTCCAACGTGGTACGAATCACCAACAAAGGCAATAATTATTTATAAAGCTGGAATTGTTAACATGGATTGTGAATATATGCCAATAAACAAAAATGTTAATGAGTATTTACAAGCTCATATTGAGAATATTAATGAACTTGGGAAGTTATTATATGAGGTAAACACCGTTCGATATTTCATGATGAAGAGATTAGCTATACATTCATAGGCCACAGTGCCCAACACTGGATATAATACGACTTAGATAGGTATTATAGTAGGTAGGTACATAGTATTTGTCATGGATCTTAAAAAACTTAAAAGTTAATTAAAATATGTGTACTTACCTCAAAATTAGAAACGAATAAAATATATTCACTATATTTTATAATAATTAAGGTGTATTTTAGTTTTTTATTATTATTATCTTTACTTAGGAACATTAGCTCAATCAGATATTAGATACCATTTTTTTATAATTACTTAGTTTAGCTACAGATATTATTTTGTTATACTGTAAATATTTTATTGAATTCCCCCTTTTTAGGATTTATTAGAAAAGGTGTTCACTGCAATACAATCCAAAACAAAATATGAAAATGAAGACCCGGCAGCTGTTAAAAATCTCCATGAAACGGAAAGGTAGATTCTTCATTGTTGAATGATACACGTAACACGTACCTACATACAGGATGCAATTTTTTTTTATCTTTGGCTGTTGCTAGGGGCGAAGCCAGCGTGGTATTTTCTGTAGGTATTCAGTTTCCATGATCGCCTAAACTTTTCTCTTCTTTGGACTTTAATTAGGTATTATTTGACAAAAAAAGAACTTGCTGAATTGGTCCAGTCGAATTTTGCGCTTAGCAACTTACCATTGACGTTCAAAATAGAGATCAAAAAGAGTTCAATTGTCACACAATTGTTTCGCTGTGGTGAGGTGTGAACGACACAAAGTTTTATTGCTTTATTGTAATATTTTCCAATAAATTGTAATGTCAATATGTAATCAATAAAATAAGAATGATTTTACAAAAACTAAAAAAGTAATTACAAGTGGTTTGACAGTATGTCGACCTACTTACCTAATGTACAAAAAAATAGTAGGTCATAAAAATCCAAATTTTACCAAGGATTGTAATATTTAGTGAACCATGTAAAAGAAAACTTTGTTTAATATGACTTGTTCAAGCCTCCTCAAATCTCTTGAGGAGGCCTATGTTCAGCAGTGATGATGAAGATGATGATGACTTGTTTATCTGATTACTAGACTAGACTAGACTATGAAAAAGTTTGTTAGACGACAAAGTGCACGGTGAATACCTATATTTAAACAGATTTATTTTTATTACTGCTTTAGATTCATACGTAAGAAGATGCAACTACCGGTTGACGGCGACCCCAGTACGTCGGAAAGTATCAAATCTTCTGAAAACAATGAATTTGATGTGGAAGATTATGAGTATGAAGATAACTATTCTATGCAAACTGTACCAAGCTCAGTTGTGGAGCCAACCAAGTCTTTCTTTTTACCGTTGGAGGATGTTCCTTATCCCGGCGAGGTTAACTCGACATACGATTTAAAAAAGTTAGTCATTTGAAGTTTATGATATTTTTACTAATTAATTTTTGTTTTGCTGTACTGTACCACATTAGACTAGGTAAAAAGCCATTTGGATAGGTAGAATAATAAGTTCCAAAGAAGAAAATGACCGGGAATTGCATTTGAAGAAAGGCTCTGTCTTGTAAACCTTTATTATAGGTAAGTATTATTCCATGTTTATTACTATATTGTCTTTCTTAATTAAAATATTTACTCGTAGGTACTTGCACGGTAATAACTGTTACGAGGACGACATAAATAATGAAACTAACATATTATTGAAAAACCAACATCCCGACAAGAAAATATTGTCTATCCCTGATGCATTAATTAATGATTTATTCGAATGTTTTTTCGACGATAATGTTTCCAGTAAGTATTTATTTTACAAGATAATATAATTTGTTAACTGTGTCCAGTTCAATCCTTTCAGGAAATTGTGTGGTTCTTTCATAGGGTAGACAACAGAAAAGTATATTATTTCCAAATATTGAATTTAGGTACCTACTTACTTAGCTACATTAACCTAAAGATTCAAGTGGATAAAGTGGTTAGAAGTTATAATATTAATAACTATCAATCACGTCATCTCAAATAATAAAATTGTTGCCACTTTCAATAGCTTTTAATTTTACCATGTGACTATACTTTCGTCACTTCACCTATCGGCTATTTACCAATTCTGCACGGGTCGAATATCTAAGAAGTTTCTCCAGTAACTTTAGTAAGGGATTGGATAAACACCAACAATTAACTAAATAATCATCATCCCATTTACTTACAGGAAAGTCCTCCGATTCAGAGGACGCACAACAAGTAAGGAATTACATCAGGTAACTATGTAATAGAAATTTAACCATATCACCTCAGGGTTCTTTTATGTCTTATACTTTATCAATATAGGAGCAATTCAGATACTTCATCATCATTATCATCTCAGTCTATTGCAGTCCACTGCTGGCCGTAGGCCTCTCCTAACACGCGCCATAACACTCGATCCTCCGCCTTCCGCATCCAGGCAGAACCGGCGATACTTAGGTTATATATATATACTCGTATATTTATTATATATAAAAATATATTTATACACCTGTGAAATTAAGATTTGATTTGTGATGAAGTCATCACAAAATACAGCTGTACAGCCTGTACAAGAGATGATAATATCTACTTGAAGGTCCTGAAGAATACTCCAAACTCAATATTTGTAATGTTAGTTCTCAGACCATGTTAGTTATAATAATATGTGTGACCAATCTTAATCTTATTAAACTACTTCGACGTCTACTATATAAACGACGATTTCGTAATTAATATTAGGTATTAATGATGTTCTCAGAAATAATGTGGAGAAAACCAGCTTCGCAGGTGCGGTAGTTAAAAAGATTGCTAACTTGTCTAAAAAATATGAAGTATTTGATGAAGAAAAACTGAAATGGCCACAGTACGTTAATTTTTGTTATCTAAGTTTAAACCTACTTGTACCTATCTATTCTGTTCAGGTAGGTACATCCTACTATTACTTATCATATACTAGTTGGGACTACAGTTCTTAGGGGTCGGCAACACGCTCGTGATGCCCTTGGTGTTGCAGGCGTCTATAGGCTACGGTAACGCTTACCATCAGGCCGTACGTCTGTTTGCCACCATCGTGGTATAAAGGTAAAGACAATAATGTGACAAGGGAGTATCTATATAAGTCTTTTAACACAAAATAAAAACGGACTTAAATAGATCTTAGTCCATATTTTTCTTTTTTTTAATTATTTTATTATTCACATTCTGAGTGTGCGTTTTCATTATTATTTTTTAGTTATTTTGTAATTTGTCAGCCAATTACCTAATTATGTACTTACTGTTTATTTTAATTGAAGTTTATTCTCTTTTCTATTTATATCTATCTGTTCACGTTTTAGTGGTTTCATCTTTTATTGTTTTTTTTTCGTGTAAACAACTGTTGGAGTTCCTTCAAAAAATATATTTATACCTATTGTGTATAATGCATATTGCACAGTTGCTGAAGGTTGAATACTATTGAAGAGTTCCACGGTTCTACCATTTCATTATGATGTTTCCTGCACAAATACGCCGCATGTACAAATCTGGTCTGCGTTAGGACCTATTTCATACATTTGTAGATGCGACGTACCGCCTAGAATTCCGCAGTAAAGAATATGCTCTAGATTACTATCAGAAAACTGCTAGAATATGAAATATTTAATGTAATTTGTTGTACTTTCAGGACAGACGTACTTACCGACGAGGATCTTAGACTAATTCGGTAAACATTTTTTTTTCTTTTATTTTGTCCATTTTTATTTAATCTTATTTTACATTTATTTTAACCTCCTTACATCCTAGAGTGGCTATAAAGGAATACCAGATGCATCAGAATAAGTAAGTGTTTTTAAAAATTGTCATATACCTATATACTCAATAATTTGTTGCACTCCACAAGTTATAAAGATGTTACATAAATGTTCAGAAACATATGTGGACCCTGTAGGGCACGGCAAAAAGGTAGGAGAGAGCAGGAATTATTTCAATTACCTACTTACTTAGATTTTTTTTAAGTTGTACATCTATGTTATATTATAACTATGTAAGTATGTAGGTATGTTTATGGTATAGTTAGGGCATATACAGTGTATATGCCCTAACTTATTATACACGTAGAGTGTAGTAGGTACTTTGTAAATATACATTTTGTATTTGTTTTAGTATTTTGTTTGTTTATAAATTTTTATCATATAGATATTCGTTTATGTGGTAGTAGCATTTATTTAATAGCATTTGTATCAATTTTTTAGTAAAAATACTTGGCTTTTCTTCATTTTTTATTATCGGTGGTAGTTTAATATATATTTTTATTAATCTAATTGTAATATCTCTTTTTACACGGCTATACTTCTCTATAATGGTAAGATGTATACCCGGTTCTTCTGAAAGGCTTAAGCGGGGAAACAGGTCCAACACGCAATTAAAATAAAAAAATATAATTATTATTATAATCATATCTAACAACGATCGATGTATGCTCAGAGGTGTGAAGTATGTCCAGTCGCAGACAAGTAGGTTGCTTATGACAATGATTCAAGTGTCATTAGTTGCTTCGCTCAATTTGCAATGTTAACTGTACAATTTATACTTACCCAGGGCCCATAGAATACAAAGAAAACATTCCTGATAAGACTTTACATGAATTAATAATGAACAAGCGTCTTTGCAGAATAGAAACTTTGTTAGCTTTAAAAATGTGTTAGCTTTAAGCATGGTACTAGTTGTATCATTACACTATACATTTTCATTTTTGATAGTTTTTCGGCACTTCCCCAATTTATAATCATATTAATCCATAAAAGTCCCACTGCTGGGCATGGATATTCTTCACATAATGTAGAGGGAAATAGTAGGCACTATATCACTTTGGCCAGACGGGTTGATATAGGTTTTGTTCAGAATTTTCCTTTTCTCGTATCTCCCTTCTGGTCTTGTCCGCATAAGGTTACTTCCCCAGTCGCCTTTTACGACACGGGATGAGATGGGGTAGCGATATTATGTATTCTTAATCCGTTACTACACGGACCCAAATCAATTTATATTGATACAATTTTATCATTATCTTTTGTTGGAAATAGGCGTCTCCAAGAGATTTCCAATAGGACTAGTTGTATGCGGTTTCACACTTGTTCAATAATTTTATGATCATATTTTTCAGAAAAATGGTAGTCAGATTGTGTAGCTCAAAATTATCGCATGCTAAAATTAGAAGATGTCAAACTGGATACATTCGTAAGGAATATTTGTTAAAGTTTTATCGTACAGATTTGGAAACTTTTGAAACTTTGGAAGATCATACAGAAAGGTACTTGGAACCTGTGAAGTGAGTGTGTTTTTTAAATTTATTTATTTAAAACTTTTTTACACAAAACATGTATGAAACATGTAATACATACATTTGACTGGCCCGATGGCGTACCTAGTGGTTAGTGACCCTGACTGCTAAGCTGGAGTACGTGGCCACGTGGGTCGATTTCCACCCAGGACAAATCTTTGTGTGATGAGCATGATTGTTTGTTCTGTGTCTGGGTGTAATTTATTTGTAATATGTTAATTAAATATTAATATGTAATATATTATTTCGGTTGTCTAGTACCCATAACACAAGCAAATATAATTGCTTAATTCGGGACTAGATGGCACTGCGTGAATGTGTAAAAATATTATGATTATACAAACGACCCTTTGTTTAAAATAATTTGTTTATTTTTATATTTAATTAATAATAATGGTAGTAAAATGACTGCGAGCAGTAGGTAATTAATATGAACATAATGCCACAACAATACTTTAACGTACTTAATCATACTTTTGTTATCAATTTAGGAAAGTTCAAAAACACATATTTAACCCATCAGTCCTTGCCCCTCTTTACAAGAAAGTAAGTTTTAAGAATGAGGACCAAGGACCTACTTTTAAATCCCTTGCGTGAGTATAATTATTGATAACAATTACTTCGCATTTTATAATTGTTTACAACAAAATTCTGTTTAAAATGCATCGCAGGCCACACCGCGAATGATGCGAGCTGGTTTAGCATAGCTCAAGTGTTTTATGGCTCTATAAGACCCCAAAACTCTTAGCTTTAGGCAGCATAATATACATATGTTATATAAATATACAGAGTCTTCCAATAGGGACAGGGACTTCCGAGCTATGACAGTTCGTAGCGACTCGCTACAAACCGTGCAACCGTCAAAGTTCGCAACTTATTATTGGAAGACCCTAACAATTTATTAAGGTTTCTCGGGGTGACCTGTGTTTTAACAATGCTTACAATAAAAGTAAAAAAATATCAGCGAGCATTATTACTGGGACCGTCTTTTTAACTCACCCAAGATGTGAGTGTGAGAAAAACTAATAAACACTTCTAGGTATCTAATGTTGTGTTTTGATAAAGCTCGTTGGGCAAATAAGAGTAGAAAAAGGAGTGAATAGGTTTCTTGAGGGTCGGCAACGCGCTCGTGATGCCGATGCCGCTCGCCCTGGTGTTGCAGGCGCCCATAGGCTACGGTAACCGCTTACCATCAGGCGGACCGTACGTGTGTTTGCCACCGTCGTGGTATAAAAAAAAAAGTTAGTGACAATGTCTTACATAAGCAGCCGCTTGGCTATATTTCTATCGTTGTCGATTGCCATGGGGAATTACGTGGGTACAACCACATATCAACCAAGAACAATCTGCCCATCACATAGGTACTCTACGAGTGTAGTCTTTGGCAAAATTCACATAACTTCATGTTATTATAGGTAGCTTGCAAGTATCGTCATTAGTAGTGTACAATGGGGATCTTGTGTCGACCGGAGTGAATTTTTGGGCATTCCACCATACTTATTACTGGAATCAGACACAATAGGTCACGTTATTTTTAATTTTTTTGACCGCGGTGCTTTCTCTCTAATAGGATTAGATCCTATACAGATTACTTGTGTCTCACGCTTTGCTATGGAGGGAATTGGATAATTTCTTTCCAACTCCTCAATTTACTTCTAATTAATTAGGTTGCAAGTTCCAAGAGAAAACTCGGTGTTCGCAAGGCTCATCGCTGTTAATCCTGGCTCACAGGAGTTGCAGTGGTGGGCATGTGGGTGGGATTGTCCCGAAAATCACTTATCAGTTATCATAGTATTGGTTATCGCTAATCGCTAGTCCGTCTACCCCCTTGGGCAGTAGGTAAGATAAAGTTAGGTCAGCACCCATTTATATTTATTACTTTAATTTCTCAGATTACAAATGGAAATATCTAAAAAAAGGATGATTGCTTCTGCCCGTGATTCGAAGTCTCTTTTAATAAAAGCACGGGAAAAAATGTTGGAGTCTGGCGGTTGTTTAATGGCTTTCGATCATATCATTCAGACACAACGTGAACGTAAATCAAAGCGTAAGATTGAGTATCTTAAAGAGCCAAAGAAATCGTCAATACTTGCTGAAAAATACAGACATGAGCGCCCATGGATATCAGTCGAACAATATAAAATGAAGAATAAAATGTATCGCGATCAGTCGCAATCGGCATCAAATAGGAACACTGCCAATACAAAAAGGAATACCGGTAAAGTTTGGAATATTCTATATTGTTCATACAACAACATAACAATATCTATGAAAGAAACAATACAATATTCTTTTTTTTCCATAAGGAAACTTCCTAGTAAATAATAACGCTGGTACTTAGGTCATACTGAAAGTTTTTGGAATGGACCACTTATCAATAAAAATAAGACAAAACAATTAAGTACTAAATTAGAAAAAATAACACTGTGTTAGTATGTTAATTTTTACTTTGTGAGATTGTCATTTGTTTTTATGGTTTACCTCAAAAGGAAAAAAACGGAACCCTTATAGGATCACTCCTCACTCCTCAAGTTCTTCTGTCTTTTTGTCTATCTGTCAGTCTGTCTGTCCATCTGTCAAAACCCATTTTCCCAGAAATTTTCGAGTTATCGTATATATATATAGAAAAAAATAGAGTTCTAAGTAAACTTAATCAAAATACATATCCGTATAAGCACCATTTTGTCACATATTTTGACAATAGCAAGGGTCAAGACCTATATAAAGGGTCATCAATCATGAAATTTGGCAAGACGCAAAATTAAGTTGCACAAGTAAACGAAATTAGAGTATGCGCATATAATATTAACGCTATAGGTACTTACAATTGTTGAGGAAAGTTTGTGACAAACGAAGGCACTGAAACTAGGTAAACACTAAACTTCATTATAAACGGATTTAACCTACTGTTACAAAATATGTATACTTATAAAGTTTATAACAGGACTTTTCAAATTAGTAGTTTCATATCGAACTTCAACATATGTTTTGCAGCAAGTGTTATTTTCAAAGCTCCACATTTCACAATTATGCTAGAAAACGTGTCGAAAATTTGTGTTTTGCCTTACCCTTCACCTTAAGTACAATTGATATGCGTCTTCACCTGTATGCCAATCATAACTGTGATCTGTTTGTTGATGTACCTATGGCCGAAAATATTGTATGAGTGTTTGCGGTTCTGTGAGCGTGATGCATGAATGTGTCCTTTTTCTTTTATTCTTATTATTTCATTGTATCATATTATTTCTTTTTTATTAATCCTGTAATTGGTTTTTTACCGTTGTATTAATTAAATAAATAAATGTTCAAATTAAGAATTGTGTTCGCACATAAATATAAACGTCAATCTTCTTACACTTGTTTGTCCTCAGGTTGCTGACCACTGTATACATAAGCTCTGATGCATTTGCTATTTATGGATGTCCAATTATCCATGTGTTCACTTACACCTCTGCCTACTAACTAAGGGTATTTGACAAAATAACACCAGCAAAATTATTTCCTGTACTATGAAGTAACGCAGTCTTATGAAAATAAATAAAATAAAATGATACTAAAAATACTTAAAGAAAATAATCTTTGAATTAAATTAAACTCATCATTTTGTATTATATACCTATTACTACCTACAATATCATCACTAGCATCAAATCATCTCAATGAGGCTCACTGCTGGATATAATCTTCACCTAATTTTCGCCAGTACGAGCGATTTTGTGCTGCCTGCAACGTATGGCAATACGCATATGCAAACGCATAGCTCGCAGAACTGATAGTCGATTGGGCAAAAAGGTTCTTGAGTGGCGGCCACTTATTGGAAAACGCAGCGTAGGACCTACAATATAATTTGATGGAAAATCTTGTAAGTTGCAAGGATATTTTCTTAGGTATTTTACTTATTTAGAAGTAATATTTAATATTATTATTTATGTAGTAATATTAATTCCTAAATAGTATAAAATAAAATCGCTTTCCTCTGTATGTCCGCTTAGATCTTCTAAACTATGCAACAGAACTTGATGCGGTTTTCACCAATAAACCTACATACCACACAAGAAAGTTTTGCAACAAGCTTTAAAACCTACCTATCGAACTATCTACATAAAATTGTCGATTCAATAATTATAACAAAATGATGGCTCTGATTTACTTCAAAGTTAATTTTTTTTTTTTAATAAACTGGATATAATGGAGAATAATAAATTGTTATGATACTTACTTAAATAATGACTTAAGGTATTTATTTAGGTATATTCTGTTAAACAAATTGTTTTTTTTTATTATTTTGTATCACGATGAATTGTAAATTTTGTAATTGAAATAATTTTTGATGACGATACCTACTTATTACATTTATTTGGATTTTAAGATTATATATAATTACCCGATTACGGCCAAAGCGAAAGGTAGTTATGACTTTAAAAGACTAAGTATGTATGTATTTTTGTATGAACATAAAATATGTATGTTCCATATATTTGCCCAAATTTTGTAAATTAAAAATACCTGTGCACTTTTTGCCAGAGTTGGGTTTTAGATTTTGAACTTTATTGTTTATTATATGTTTTCTATATATAAAATTTTGTGCTATATTTTATACCTTATAAAATTTTATAATAAAATTTTAAAAAGTAACTGCAAAACTGTATTACTTATGACTTTTTATAGTTTGAGAGTATCTAATTAGACTGGCCTGTTGGTCTAAGTGTTTTAGTGACCCTTACTGCTAAGCCGGAGGTCGTGGTTTCGATTCCCATCTTGGATAAAACTTTGTGTGATGAGCATGATTGTTCTGTGTCTGGGTGTAATTTTTTTTGTAAATACATACATTTTATAAATAAATTATAATATGTATTTATTTACAAAAAATTACTATTACTACTTAAATAACGTAGTATATCAGTTACACAACGGATACAAGCAAATATAATTGCTAAATTTGGGGTTACATGGTGCTGTGTGAGTGTGGTAAAACTTAAATATATTATATTAAATTATTAACTAGTTTCGGATTACCAGAAAGTACCAAACGATGGTGGCAGGGACCTAGTATTTTGCCTACCATTATAGCTACACTAAAATATTTATATTGTAGTACCTACTTACTTATCCAATATGCTGTCTCTATCGCATTTGGTTGAACATGCTAATGCCAGGAACATACATATTGGTTGAATAAAAAATCTTTTACTGTTCGATAGTCCGCTTATCGAGGAAGGATGTAGGCTATATAACATCACGATATGATCAAAAGGAGCAGCCCCCTGATTCTGACTCGTCGGATTGCTCTCGGATCGTAAACTTTTTCGAATCTTAGTACAACTTAGTGACTGGCCTGTTGGTCTAGTGGTTAGTGACCCTGACTGCTAAGCCGGAGGTCGTGGGTTCGATCCCCACCCAGGACAAATCTTTGTGTGATGAGCGTAAAGGTTTGTTCTGTGTCTGGTTGTAATTTATCTATAATATGTATGTATTAAAAAAAAATGTATTTAAGTAGTATATCAGTTGTTTAGTACCCATAACACAAGCAAATATAATTGCTTACTTTGGGACTAGATGGCGCTGTGTAAATGTGGTAGAATATTATTATTATTATATTATTATTATTACAACGTATTTTTGCTGCTTAAGTTATTTAATGTTACAAAATAGTCTACCGTATAGAAAATTAAAAACTGATTAAGATTTGTTCCTAGAACCATCAATTTTTTAAACATTGTTTTTAACTTTAATTAAACTGACATTTCCGTCCGAAAATTTTCCGACAGCTTAGAATCAGGGAGCTGAAGCTCTGGTGAAGCTCCGGGCAACCGCTTTTATTTTTATATAGACAACACCCTGCACTATAGACAACAAGTGCTGACCCTCGATGCTATATAATATAACATACAATATTAACTGATGGAATCCATGAATTACTTTTTTAAATAACCCACATCACCCGGCATGGCGATGTAAGTGGTGATACGACTATCTTAACTGTTTCGCTATGGTGACAGGTCACTGTTTTTGGACCGCACAAATTTTGAAAAAGAGTTATCAATGCTTTAAACTTAATTTTCATAGTTACCGTTACCGTCATTGAGATCCTATCTGGACTCTACGAGACTTCTATGAAACTTCTGCAAAATCTCTACGGAAATTCTACGAGACATCTACGAGACTCTTATCGCCTCTACGGCACTTGAGCATTAACTCTACGAGACCTCTAGGAGACCTTTACCTAGAAGTAGGTTTGTACATTTAAGTGGATTAGGATTCCCTTTTGCTCAGGAGATACTGGGGAATTTATCGGGTTGCAAACCTAGACCAAATATCTCTATACTTATTCAAAGTCTGGCTAAGATTTTTTAGCAACTATATTCAACATACCTATAGATCACGAATCTTTCCCAACAGAGGAGTAGGCAAAGACCATTTCCTTCCACTTGCTAAGATTTTGATATATGAACCTAACTTTTTTTTTTTTTATTGCCGGAAGTGGCAGACGAGCTAGGGGCCCACCTGATGTTAAGTAGTTACCGCCGCTCATGGACGTTGGCAATGTCAGGGACAGCCAAGCCGCTGCCTACCTAGAGAGGATAGCTCTCTTTAAACCTCGTTTGAAGATGGACATATCATAATAACGCTCAGGAAACACCGCTGCAGGTAGTTCACCCCAGAGCCGGCACGTATGTGGGAGGAATGTCCGCTGAAACCTTACCGTGTTGGATGATATTGGCTCCAGGTAGTGTGGGTGAAGTCTACAGCGGCGCCGAGTGGTGCGACGATGGCACCAAATCATGAAGTTCGTCGGAGCACTCCCCGTGGAACAGTCGATAGAGCACACAGAGTGATCCAAAGTCTCTCCGCTGCTCGAACGATTCCAATTTGTCCGTAAGATTCGAAGATCGTTAGGTTTAGGGTACATACTCCTGACCTATCCTTTGTTTAGAACGTCCCCGATTTGGTCATTAAACGTTCTTCTATAGTTCTTCCCTTTCCAACGCAAAGAGAATTTAACCACGTTTTCATAAAAAGTGTCGGAGACTTCTAGTGTATCATCTATGGTCGGAGCTCATTTCTAGCAGAAATAAAATTAGGCCTGTGTCCTATGTCAATGATAAATAAAATAAAAAATTAAATAAAAAATGTCGCTTTTTAAATTTGAGGCATTTATAAAACATAACAATGATGGAAAACGCCACCCATGGGAAAAAACTATCAAGGGCAGCTTTTCGCGCACTTATAAATACGGACATAACTCCGCAAAAAATCCATTATATCCAAAAAAGAACGAAGACGGAAATCAATCGCATTCGGAAAAACGTATAAAAATCATTATAGTTGGCAACAGAATTTCAAAAGAATTTATTTATTGTTACTATTTGGTAAAGGGGCTATATAAGTATAAGAAGAAACAGTTTGAAGCGCCTGTTATACGAGGTACGTGAATATAACCTCGTTTCAATCATTTGAACAGAAGTTGGTTTTATTTACTATTTCAATAACCACCTATACCATTTTAGGTGTAACAGACGTAGAATGGCCAGAGGTACAGAATAATTTTAAGATCCAGTATGGTGAAAAGGCCTATTGCATAAGTTCTCAAGTTGTTGTAATAGTAAATGACAAATTCCTCGGCGATGAAAATGACTTAAAGAAATTCGTAGAGGACAGATATGCTTACAGTTTATGCTTAGATTATTATTATGAGAGTATTCAACAGTTTGCTAATTTTATTACGGGTTCTGGTGTAAGTATTCTGAAAGAAACTTATAGTATCACACACGTTGAATAGGAATGTGCATGTAATTTAGATCTAACATACGTCAAGTATAGGTCCCCTTGAAGAAGTAGGTACTTGAGTACCATGGCCGTCAAACAAATGCCAACTTAAAGGGTTTAATAGCCATTCTACACGGTTATAAACTTGCGTTCCAACAGAGTGACCTTGGTGGGAGCTTGGTTGCCATCCGCGTAGTTTGTATGAAATTTGGTTTACAACAGCCGGCTACGCGGTTGGAATCCACCAAGGGCACCTCTGTGTAAGGCAA
Source organism: Laspeyria flexula (assembly GCA_905147015.1). Classification (NCBI taxonomy): domain Eukaryota; kingdom Metazoa; phylum Arthropoda; class Insecta; order Lepidoptera; family Erebidae; genus Laspeyria; species Laspeyria flexula. The sequence goes on along the minus strand of LR989962.1, from coordinate 9,247,072 downwards.
GTTTATAACCATGTAGCACGGTTTTAAAAGTGAATTTTTTAAGTCATTAGCTGATAAACGTACCTATAATAACTAACACTTCCCCTCCAATGAATTCTAAACACCACTAAAGATATTCGTTTATTATTGATGTAATAGATAGACAATTGTTTTAATTCAGATTGTAGGAACAATACTGTGTATCATCTTCATATCAGCCCAATGACGTCCACTGCTGGATATAGACCTCACCTCATTTTACTGTGTATGTGTAAATATTAATATTTTTTCATCATAGCTTATCAATAAAATAATAACGGAATATATTTTACAGAGACCATGTGTTTATATGCACTTCTCTATTGATGGTAAAGAAATAGGAAACATGATATTTATGGTTAGTGAATTCTAAAAAGCTTGTATCCACATCTATAAAACTTATTAAAATATTTGTTTTCCTCTTATTGGCTATTTCTACCATGAAATTCTCAGTATCAGGTCAGAGTTTGGAATCAAATGTGCTCGGTTGATGACAATTTTCTTGCTCCCTAATACAATGGGCCTCGTTCCTAACATAGCTGGTGAAATGTGGATAGATGCACCTCTGCCTAATAATAAGTCGTAACTTGTTACAAATTTCACAAAAAGGACAATTGAAGTAATTCTTAAAATAAAATGAATCTAGGTACAACGCTAAGTTTTTACGTGGAGGCCGCATTCTATGAATTTGTGACGGGAATCAGATAGTATAGTTACGCCACTGAACGTACCTGCATTATTTTCAGCTATATGCCGATGTAGTCCCAAAAACATGTGAAAATTTCACACGGTTATGTGACACGACTATAGGTGGGTACTCAGGCACTCCTGTACATCGAATTGTCAAAGACTGTTGGATACAATGTGGAGGCTTCGGGTTGAAAAACACTTCTCTACTCAGCTGTGAAAACTTTGTTGTACCACATGATAGACGTGGGGTTCTATGCATGGCAAACGATGGCAGGTAACGCTAGCTGACTCATAGTAATATTTGTGTTACTAACGCCTTAAGATATCTGTTAAAGTATTTTTCCAGAGATGTTGATTGTTCAACACAATTCTTTGTATTACTTCAACCTGCTCCATGGATGAAACATAAATATGTAGCGTTCGGTCAGCTTATTCTAGGCGAAAAGACTCTTAGCAAGATAGAAAGTGTTCCAACATGGTACGAGTCACCAACAAAAGAAATAACCATTTATAAGGCCGGTGTTTTTAACATGGAATGTCAGTATAGGCCGATAAATAAAAATACTCATGCGTACATACATGGTCACATTGAAAATCTTTATGAACTTGGCGAATTATTTTATGAGGTAAATAACTCAATTACTGCATATTACATAAATCATTTAATTTATAATATATATAATTGCATACTATATGCTGATGATACCACCCTTAGTATTGAACCTAAAGATTATAATATTATTAAATACCAAGATGAGGTGAATAACACATTAAACAATCTAATTAAATGGTTAGAAGAAGACAATTTACACGCCAACATTAACAAAACAAAAATGATTCAACAAAATATTACCTCTCCCAGCCCTATATATATTCGAAATTTGTATCTTTGTACATAAACATACATCTTTATTTGAAAAACATAATGACGTAGTCACTAGAAAGAGTCGTAAAGTTCACAAACTATGCATCCCTCAACAAAGGATATCGCTATTTTCCAATAATGTTTTCTGCATGGCTATTCATGTATACAATAAATTACCTGACATCTTTAAAAAATTTAGTCTGACGACATTTAAAAATAAATTATTTGACTTCCTATTAGACAAATGTTACTACTTACTTGATGAAATGATGACTTTTTGAAAGAAAAATTTGACAAAACTTTTATTAGATATTGACTGTACCTATAATTGACATTTTTTTTTTTCTCGTAAATTGGTTTGTTAATTTAGATTAAAATTCCTGATTATTATAGTTTTAAAATTTGTACGCCGGCAGCGGTAGAATATTATGGACATTATTATGTATAACAACTTGTAATTACAATATTCTCACAAATAAATAAATTATTATTATTATAATTTATCTTGATCTCGTAGTTACTAAATACGAGATTTAAATGATGAATTCCGTGTTTAGATATACCTACGGAAGAAACATATTCTTCTAACTAACATTGATCTATGATTACGTTGCGTGCGTTGACCACATTTACATATTTTAAGGAACTATTGGCAAGGGTGTTTTTTGAAATAGAATCAAAAGAGCTTAAAGAGATAGGCGAGGAAAGTATCATTGAAACTAGAAGGTAAGACAAAGATGTTAGTATGATTCTTTGTTTTAGTAGTTCTACTAATTTGAATATTATACTCTAAAATGCCTTGGTGGCGCAGTGGGAAGCGTATATAACTGCGTAAGCGGAGTTTTCGGTTTTGATTCCTGGGTCGGGTAAAAATAGCATTGAGTTTTTCTGTCATGAAACTTGAGCCTAGTTTCTAAACAATCGTGTTCGGTTGCTATCAATCGGCTATATTGGCTCGCTAACATAGCTCCTACTCCTTTGGGGGTAAAGGCGCGACGGTATGATTGTTAGATATATACCTACTGTAAATTTTGGACTTGTGATATATAGTTTTGAGCATGTTCATTCATGAATGTTCCTTGTTTATTATATAGATCTCAAAGTAAAAAGGGTTCAAAATATGATTCGGACGCGTCGGGCATTAGCGGACATAAATACCCATACGAACAAGACTACCTATACGAAGACTACCAGTACTCACACGCTACAGAGCCTAGCCTCGTGGTGAAGCCCGACAAGCCCTATTACCTCGCTCCAACTGATGTTCCGTACCCGGGAGAGATCGATTCTACCTATAACCTCAAAAAGTTAGTGACTAGATTTATGCCTACTAATATTAATACGAAAGTTGGAATGTACGGATAGATGGATGGATGTTTAATACATAGTAAGGACAGAACGTCTGAGAGGATTAGTATGAAATGGCAGACTATCTGTCTGCCATTTCATACTGATCTTAGATAGATTATTATAGTCTGGACTAGCACATAGGCTTATACAGACATATATTTATATACTAAGCGAGCGGAACCGCAGGCAGAAGCTAGTTTACCTGCATTTGAACACTAACACAACACACGTCACTAATTCAATAGATAAGAAAATAGGTATGAAGGTTTTGAATTTTGGTGTTTGGTCACAGTTAGGCCTTCAGCACACGAGGTGGATGGGCGGGCCGGGCCGGCCGACCGCCGTGAATCGAATAAACCAGTTTGTATGGTGAAGTGGTTTGTTCGATTCACGGCGGTTGACTGGCCCGGCCCGGCCCGCCCGCCATGCTCCACCTTGTGTGCTGAAGGCCTTAAACAACAATTTTATAGGTACCAACTGACTTTGCATTATCACATAAATGCTTTTTATCTTATTTATACCTATTATATTTTGCCCATAGTGTTTTGAAGGGTTATTACTGTCATGAGGAAGATTTGGAACAGGACGTTGAGAAAAGAAAGCGCGAGCTTAAAGGCGTCAAAACGGCAATATCCTTACCAGATTCTGTACTAACTGCTTTATTTGAATGTTTCGCATTTGGAGGTTACGAAGATGATGATGATGATGAAGATGATAACGGTGATGATTTCTTAGTAGTTAATATTTACTTTTTTTTACTTTAATTTAGTTACTCGATATAAGATTAACAAATCTAAATTGTTATTTACTCCACGCGAAAAACAAAGATCCTAGCCTCACTAGCCAGATCTGCGGTTTTGTGTTTTGGTATGTATAATTAGAGAAGTATCAGAACTTTCAGCGTGCCTCAAATACCTAAATATATTTTAATTTTTTCTTTATCTTGGAAAGCTAAATAAATAAATATTATGTTCGTGCACAAATCTGTCTATGAACTCAATAAAATCGCAGTCTTTTGTTGTTTTACTTACCTACCAACATTTTATCGGGGCAGCTGTAGTTTTGATTGCTAACTGCCGCACTCAGAGACGTCAATTAGCAGTAATCTGTCATTAACATATTTTTTTCATTGAATAATCGTCTTTAGGCGTATAGACTTAAGTATTACACGTTTTTACTAAATAAACTTTAAAGTTAAGTAACGCCTCTGGAGTACGACAGTTAGTTTGTTGTTGTTTTGACATACATAAGTAGGTAGTTATCAATCATGAGTAGAACGCCTATCGAATCTTCAATGATATCAACCACCGAATATGACTTTAAAATAAACGAATGTACATAATTATATGTTTAATTACAGATCCGTCCCTAAATTCAGAGGAGGCGGTTATTCTTCAGCAATACCTCTCGTAATAACCTATCATTATTAACAAGTTATCAGTACTTTAAGCCGAAGAGTTTGGTTGAACGCGTTAATCACAGGAACTACTTTACTGATTTTAAAAATTATTTTATTGGTGGATAGCCCATTTATCGAGGACGAGTATAGGCTATGTAACATAACTCTGCGGTCAATATAAGCTGAGTAGCGGCTAAACAAAGATCCACGGCAACGCTCTGGGCAACAGCTTGTTTATATTACCTATATACCTACTTAATTACCTTTGTATTGGAATCATCATCATCACTCAAACCCATAAATATTCCTCCACTATTGAGTACGAGTCTCCTCAAAACATTTTGGACGGAATTTAGACTACAGCGTGGTATACGCTGATGGCTAGACGGGTTGGTATAGGGTTTTGTATCGAGGCCGCTGCTGTCATATTAAGTTCTGGCGGCCTACCCGTCACAGCGAACAGACGGTACACAGAGGGCTTTAGTTGGTATTCAGGTTCCAAACTGGCGAGTCCTACATAACCATCCCGTGTTTGGGCTAAAGAATTCACATTATTTATTTTTAATCCGTCACTACACGGACTGGTGTATTAGAAGAAATATCAATAATGCAACAATTATCATTTCAGGGAGAATGTAGACAAAGTCTGTTATGCTGGGTCTGTTGTTGAAAAGATTGCTAATATACCTCAAAAGTATATGATATTCAATGAGGCAAAGAAAGATAACCCAATGTGAGTCTTCCCTTTTATGCGTATTATTATATCACTTACCACCGAGCAGGAGCGGTTGAAACCTGAAATTTGGGCGGGGGTGTGACTAGGCTAGTAGCAGACAAGGGTGTTTTTTTAATTTTGTAATTTAAGTTTTCTAGTTGAGAAGGGGGAGAGGAGCACATGCTCAAAAATTGTAAAATAAATAAACTATTTAGTTATTTTTAGTGTGCGCGTGCATAATAAGTTATTTTGAAGAGTAAGACCACTATATTGTATGTCTATAAAAGCACAGTTAGACCTACCTACTTTATTATAATAATCTTAATTAGAATTCTATTGTACATAACTTTTTGTCAACGGCTTTTTTATAAAAGTATCAGAGTCCATTTTAAAATAATCCTGAGTCGGTATAACTTTTAGAGCTGTAATAATACCAGCACCGAAAACCATTAAGTACGCAAAATATTATTATTTATAATATTATATAACCAGATGCAAACATTCTAATTTTCTGTTCCTTACAGAACTCGCTTAATTACTGATGAAGAACTAAGGATACTCCGGTAAAGTTATTAATATGTATCTTACTTAATTAGCTATTTAAAAATGATACGATACAAGTGTCGGCAAAACATATCGAAAATATTTGTTTGATTTAGCGCGAGTCATCTACATGTCTGTCGTTCTTTTTTAGCAGGACAGTGTAGCGTACAAATAAGTACTATGTATGTACATATTTTTTTAAATAAAAAAAATAAAGACTTGATTACTAATATCACACTTTTTCCTATGTTATATAGAGTGGCTAATAAGGAACATATGAACATGCAAGATAAGTAAGATCTCAGTTCTGAAATTATATTTAGGTATATTGTTTATCATAGATATGTAAGTAAAATTTCAATATTTCAGGAAAGTTACAATTGCTATGGATCCTAAAAAACCACCGCGCTCGATATTCAGATATAAAACTGGTTATGTTCGAAAAGCGGATCTAGCAGAATATGGTATAGACGGTGAATCTTACGAAAATTTGGAAGGTGAAGAACTGGATGATGAGACTTTTTCAATGTAAATTTTAAGCAATTTACTTACAAATTAGTTAATTATGGACTATCAAGGTGTCGGCGTAGTGTTTAAGATGGTCGCCTCGCCACTAATATCTCCGTGTTTAGTGTCGTGGGTTCGATTCCCATGCGAGGCAAATATGTGTGCGATTCATAAATATTTGTTTCAAGTCTGGGTGTAATTTGTGTCAGTTTTGAAACAAGGCTACTCTCCAATGGGGTTGTCACTTTTAGAAAAGGTTTATTAAAAGATATACCTACCTTTATATCAGGGGTTCCCAATCCTTTTATTCTGCAGCGCACTTACAAATTTAGTAGTTTGCCTTGGCGCTCTAAACTAGCTAACAAGTTTAAAATAAATCGCTCACGGCTCCTTACTTTCTACGGCGCACATTTCTGGAGCTCCTGCTTTATATTAAGAATCATAAACGAAACCTATTTAAGCTACCAACTAATTTTTTTGAAGCCGGCAACTCTATGGCTTTTAAATGAAATCGCTTTCTACATTTATCTCCCTGTCGGTCTGTAACTCCTCATAAACCACTCAACAGATTTTGATAGGGTTTTCACCAACAATTTGATATTTTTTCCCAGAATGTTTATATCTATAATATAATAATAATATTCTACCACATTCACACAGCGCCATCTAGTCCCAAAGTAAGCAATTATATTTGCTTGTGTTATGGGTACTAAACAACTGATATACTACTTAAATACATTTTTTTTTCGTAAATACATACCTACATATTATAGACAAAATACACCCAGACACAGAACAAACCTTTATGCTCATCACACAAAGAGTTGTCCTGGGTGGGGATCGAACCCACGACCTCCGACTTAGCAGTCAGGGCCAGTCAAGGAAATCTATTTGAATACTTTCTACCGATATATGTATTAGGTGGGCGAAGCCTAGGGCGGAGGCTAGTAACACCTAATAGTAATAGCTAAAATTCGTTCAATTATACCTTCAGGACGGTGCGTAACTCTGAATCTACATACGCCGCCATTTCAGCAATTGATAGACACGGCACATTGAAAGCTGAAGCACCAAGAAGCTCAGCTTTTCTGCGCATTTTTAACGATGATGGACCGGATGTTAATGAAAAACCTACTTTGAAGAATTATAAGTGAGTATAAGGGTAGTCAATTAGGTGAGGCCTATGTTCAACAGTGGACGTCATTGGGCTGATAGGGTGATGATAATGATAAGGGTAGTTTAGCTGGTTTTCGGCCAATTAGAGAAACTTTTCAACTTCAATAAAAAAAATTACATGATAAATTAACCAAAATTTTATGATGAAGATATTTAGAAACTCGAAATTTAATATAGATTTCAAATATATTGTCGTTTTCTTAGACAATGTCATGAATTAATTTATAAAAAATAAAATATCGAAAAGTGGTTTTCAGCCGTTTGTTTTAGTTTACGGCCGGTAATTTAACTAGTTTTTCTCCAGTATTTTACTCATATAAAAATCTTTTTTTCATTAATCCTACCAATAGTAAGTATATCATCTTTTTGATGGTCGTAGGCAAATTTGCTGACACTACTTTTCGGATAACCTGTTACATTCTTGTGACTTTCATAAGTGTTACCTTGTAACCTAGATGAATAAACGAGATTTCATTTCATTGAATAAAACCAAACCAATTTAAATTAAATAGTTTCAATTTTTAAATTAAAATAAAGAATAAGTAACTATTTTTACCATCGTTTTATAGGTGGCCGATAACCAAATAAAAAGCATCTAAATTTCGACCGTTATTAACCTACTCAATTTAAAGCATTTGAAACAACATTAAAATTATTAAAATTAAACAAGTTACTGTAGGTATCAGATGAGCTTATTTGCTATTATTTATTATAATTATGTTAATAAATTATCCGTAAACGAATACAACAAATATTGGTTTACGGCCTTACCCAGTTATTATAGGTCGAAATATAGAATAATATAAGCACAAATATTCGGTCGTCAAATAATGTTCCTTTAAATAATTTCTTTTATAAAATATTTGTTAGTATACATGCGGCCGAAATTTGACGATGAAATTCAGTATGTATTTTAGTTTGTTTCGCATAATTTTATAATTAAATAAATTTTAGTTCATAGACAGTATTATTAATTGAAAATTATATTTAGATATCAGCTTTCTAAACAATAACATATATTTATCCGACCATTCCGATTTATATACCTATACTGTAGCGGAACGAGCTCGTTTATGGTACGAATGGGGTATGTGGCAAGCACGTAATTAATACGTAATACTAAGTAAATATTTATAAAATTTTATCAAAATTATATTATCATTTTAACTTATCTACCTACCTATATCTTTAATATCTGCGATTACCAAACAATAAATAACACTGTAACTTACTTACTACTTAAAATATTGTTACGCACTATTTCGCTATTCGTTAAATTACTTAACTTACGCAAGCTTACTGATGAGACAATTGAACCTACAAATAAACCTACAAATTTTAGGAAGTGTGACTAACATTTAAAATCTTAAGGTGGCAAATGTTTTCTTATTCTTGCAGTAAAACTGCGTAATGGCCGAAACAGGGGCCGACGAACCGGCGAAGTTACCCTATTTTGTTTTTTTTTTCTTGTGTGATCGAATCAGAAATGAGGAGATTGGCAGGAGAACTAAAGTTGCCGACATGACTCACCGATTCGCATCAAATCAAAGGTTCTCTGGTAGCGGCCACGTATTAGAAAGCGCAGCGTGGAGTGGCCCCCTGCCAGATGGACCGACGACCTTTTAAAGGTAGCAGGTGGCCGTTGGTTGCAGGCGGCACATAATCGCTCGCAGTGGCGGAAATTAGGGGATGCCTATGTCCTGCAGTGGGCGTCATTGGGTTGATACGATGATGATAATATTTTATTAGAGTTTACATAAATATCTGTAAATTTTATAAATAGGTAGATGTTTCATTTACTTCCATTTGACCAATTTTACTATATTGAGTAGAAAAGTTATTGCAACAGTAAAAGTTCATAAAACCTTGCACTGCAAGGTCTAGGATACTTTTCATCCCAGCAATGAGTGCGCGGGGCGGAGTCAAGGGTGAGAGTTGAAAAATCTCTACTTTCGCTTTCTTTTCAGGTCTAATTTGGCTATGCAGGAAAAGCCTTTTGAACTCAAAACATTCTCAAAGACATTTAAAATAGAAAATGATTTCGATAAAAGTCATCGTTTTATGGACCATGTTCAGTACGGCAGTGACAATATTGACCAAGCTCTTCGGCTACAACATGGCGACAGAATATATCGCAGGATGTCTTCGGATTATGTTCAGACTATTTCGCAGTTTGAGCATCAATCAGAAAAATCACTCGGCTTATTTAGGGCAAAAAATATACAACCTTCCTTGTCTGTGATACAATACAAAATGAAAAATAAAAAATATCAAGAAATGTTGCAGAAGCTACCAATAGTGAAAAAGGACGCTAAATCTAAAGGTTAGTTCAAGGAATATATTATATAAAATGAATTCGATAAAAGTCGGCGTTTTATAGACCATGATCAGTACGACACAGAGACAATATTGACCAAGCCCTTCGGCTACATTCTACAACATGGCGACAGATATATAGGGTGTCCCGAAACTCAACGTCAAGCGACTACCGGGTGATGGTATAGGCTTTTTTGATCGTCAATATAATGACAAACATGGAGCATAAACGGCTGTATCTTTCGATTGTGATTACTTTCTTTTATTGCGCCAAGGAATTGCAGACCCTAGTATTGTATATTAATTTCAGCTTAAAAATTATTGAATTGTTGTTAGGAAAACATTATAGTTTACGTTGTTCCGGGAAACTTTTACACCAATATTGAACTCATAGTTCGATGGTCTATGTTCTTAGAAAGGTTACATAATTATTTATATATTTAATTAGACTTACCAACAACTACTTATACTAATACATTTATGTTTTAACTAATAAAGGACATGGTAGTATAGAAGCCATTTACAGGCAAGTACAGCATTATAATTCTAAGTAGATACAAAAAATCTGCTAAACTAAAAATAAAAAATTCATCAAATAAATATAAAGATATTTTCAATGTACATAAAATGATTTATTAATTACATCCTATTTTTATTAGAACGGCATGGGATACGACTGCCAGGTGAAAGCACTCTTCATGGAGAAGGCAATAAATACTGAAGTTAGTTTATTTAATAATACATATTTTCGTTTCATTTTTAAATGTATTTTTTTTGCAAAATGTCCATGCGTTCCAAAATTAGTAACAGTTTAAGCTCATGCGATTAACTTTTCCGGCCCATTAGACGCTCCCTGTATTTCAATTTATAATTGTTTTCTTTCAACAGTTACCGCATTAACCCTTCAAGTCAGAGAGAGAGAGTGCCAAGGAACCTGAATGGATTCCATCCTGTGGTCCAATCGTCTGATAATAATTTATGTGGATATGCCGCAGCCAACTAGTTTAATCAACCATTTAATTAACAGCCTAGCCGTTATATTTTATTCAGCAGTATCGTCTAATGCAACATTTAATGAACTGGCTGGCTGATATTTAGGCCATTCATTTAACAAAGTAAAGGGTGTTTATCCTGGCCTTTTAAGATAACCAATCCGTTTCCGATTTGCCATAAGAGGTATTTCAAGGCTAAAAAAAAATACCACGAAGACTGATGCGAGAGCTTCGTTTCGCTTTGCTCCCGCCTCAGTCTTCTAACCTACCCGTAACCGCCCTTAAACATTGTTTTGTGACAGATCTATCATTCTGGTGATAGATTTACTATTTTGGGTACAAATCTATTTTTAAACGACTTCAAAAAAGGAGGTGGTTATATGTTCGACTGTATGTATTTTTTTTTTTTTATGTATGTTCATGATTACTCGGAGATGCCTGAACCGATTTATAAAATTCTTTTTTTGTTTGAAAGGGTATACTTCCGAATTGGTCCCCTATTCATCACGTCAAGTTCTGATGATGGAATCTCAGGGAAATCGAAGGCAACACTCAAATTTTATAGGCACATGTTACGTGTTTCATATATTTTTTAAAGTTATTCAAGTATTTACGTCTGATAGTCAACATCTCATGTTGATGAGCTGGTGATGGAAGGTATAACTCCTTAACTGTTAGGAGTTGGAGGATAATTCTTTCGACATTATAGGTTCTTATAAACCAATAGTTGTATTCTTGTAGGTTATTTAGGTGAGCTGATACTGGAAGGTATAACACCTTAACTATTAGGAGTTGGAGGATAATTCTTTCAATATTATAGGTACTTATAAACCTATAGTTGTATTCTTGTAGGTTATTCAGGTGAGCTGTCAGTGGAAGGTATAACTCCTTGACTCTTAGGAGTTGGAGGATAATTCTTTCGACATTATAGGTACTTATAAACCTATAGTTGTATTCTTGTAGGTTATTCAGGTGAGCTGTCACGGAAGGTATAACACCTTAACTTTTAGGAGTTGGAGGATAATTCTTTCAATATTATAGGTACTTATAAACCTATAGTTGTATTCTTGTAGGTTATTTAGGTGAGCTGTCACTGGAAGGGAAACTTCTTAATGTTTAGGAGTAAGAAGATGATTTCTTTAAATATCACATCTATGTATAAACCTTAAGTTGTGTTATTTCAAGTGTCTGAGGTGAGAGCTCTTGATGGAAGATAAAGTTGTATAATTCAAAGGAATTCTTAGATGATATTTTAAGTTTTCGATATAGTATCTAACCTGCATTGTATACCTTTACTTGTTACCTGTCGCATTTTATAGGAAAAAAGAAAGACATAAAAAGCTGAGAGTTTTGAGATTCCTCTATTCTACAATCAGGTTGTGTTGTTAGAATATTTAAATAGACGTTCCCTTCTATCGAAGATTCTTTATTTCGGTTTTCCGTCTTAGTTTGCCAGCCAGTATTATTAAATCTGCTAGATAAAAAGTACACTAAAAATGGAAAAATAAACTATTTTTAACAAAAAAATATTAAAATGACTTCAAATCAGTACTAAAAAGCGAAAAATAAACTGAATTAGATATTTAATTCCAAGTTAAAAAATACCTACCTACCTGTTTAAAGTATAATACCCTATTACTAATCTGTTTGAAGTCGGTGCCAGCCTAATGAGGTTGTATCACTCAGTTTCAGCCGTCCACTAGGTACGATCACACGCAAGTGCGAGGTGGTGTGAAGTAGCGAGCGGTAACAGATGTACGTACTAAGTAGTACGTAGCTTAACAAACTCTTTAGGCTTGGCACCGACTTCAAACAGATTAGTAATAGGGTATTATACTTTAAACAGGTAGGTAGGTATTTTTTAACTTGGAATTAAATATCTAATTCAGTTTATTTTTCGCTTTTTAGTACTGATTTGAAGTCGTTTTAATATTTTTTTGTTAAAAATAGTTTATTTATGATACACATTTACAATAGAATAAGGTTATTGATTTCAGTCTTACAATATTCATTTCTTATATCTATTACATAAATAATGAAAAAAAAAGAAAAACTATAATACCGAAAGCAAAGGGTTCAAGCGTCAGCTTATGCTTGGGCCTCATAAGGAATTACCAAACGCTAGTTTTCAGCTAAAACCCGGGACTTTCTTTTACAATAATATGGCACATAAGATAAGCAAAGCAAGACGTGATTCCAATAACATATTTATACTAGTAAAGTGTGGAGTGTGATCATACATTACAAAGTTAAGCTATATTATGTTTGTTTAATAAAAGTTAATCATAGGTATAGAATTAAATTTGAAGATTTGGCTATGGGGTATTGCTATTTAGGTGGCTATACTGGGATAAAGGTACAGACTATTGGGCAGTCATAAGGGTAAGATATTCCATTGATGTAAGAAATTATTTGAGGGAGTATCCGGTTTTAGGTACCTATATGTATTAGAGATGTGGTAGGATGAATTTTTTTATGTTATAATATACTTCAAACTTATTCATTGTAAAATAAAGTTATTTTGGTTTTGTAACAGAAATTGCTGACATTTTACTTTAAAGTTAAGAATGTTTTTTAATGTTGTGGAAAGCGGTATAATATACCAAATTTTGGACGCTGCGTATTTAAAACAGCTCTGCGTTTTGTGCTGTGGTATTTTTAACTTTGCGGTACCTTTGGATCTGGTATTCATATTATGAGCGTCAGCGCGCCAATTTAATTTACTATATAAATAAGAGGGGCGTTTCGCAAATATGCTCCTGTGAGTGTAACATTACATGTGTTGAAGCCGCCGCGATTCCATGTTGAGTAATGACTTTGCATTTATAAAAGGTGAGATGTGGGCTCTTTTAGGTATTTTGTAGCAAAAACACATACAAGCATTCTGGACGCCCTGTATACATTTTTTAGTTTTTTTTTAAATCCTTGGATCATGCACCACATCACAATAATTGAAAGACGATAGCACCAACAGGTCCGATAGAAGCGTCCTTATATCTTCGGAAAGAAACTGATAAATTCCATACAGGATCTTTAGCCTATAAAACGCATTACGCATACGACCGTTAATATAATCTGAGAACCGAAGCTCCTCATCCATTAATAAACCCAAATTTCTAACAACTTTTACTCTTTAAAGTGATTCCCCGTCTACAATAAAATCGGCTCATAAAAGTTGTTGGCAATGTTTATTTGATTCTTTGTGCCCAATTTGTTTTAGATGCATTAAGAACTAGAGTGTTATTTTGAGACTAGTCGAGAATTCTTTTCAAATCACTTGATATATCACCTATAGCCTGTTTTGTTTCCGTAGGTTTAAATGAATTATATATTTCGTCCCATTAGAAGAATAATGTCTTATCTTCAGATAAAACAAAAATGAAATTATTATAAATTTGGCTTTAAAAACCGTAAACTATCAATTGATCAAATTTGTATTTTGTAAAATACTGACTAAAGAAAAAAATAAAAATTTATCAATCGATAGTTTACGGTTTTTTTTTTTTTTTTTTTTCATTTTTGTTTTATGTGAAGATAAAACATTATTCTTCTAATGGGACGATTTGTGTGTCATCTGCATAACGATGAACTTTACAATTTTGTAAGATGTTAGATAGATCCGCTGTAAATATAATAAATAGTAAAGGACTTAGAATAGAACCTTGGGGAACCCCTCTTTCGGTGGGTAACATTTTTGACATAACTATAATTTCCCTTGCAGTCCTCTGTTATTACTTGTTGGTATCTGTTTGTTAGGTAGGATCTGAACCAACATAAGCTATCGGGGGAGATACCGTAATAGAGTAGCTTAGCAAGAAGGAGTTCCCTATTTAAACAATCAAAAGCTCTAGAATAGTCTAAAAGCACTAATATTGAGCATTTTCCGGTATCAGACTCAGAAAGTATATTATCAGTAACTTGAGCCAGAGCCGTCGCCGTCGCCGTCGCCAAGCCCTGGTCGAAAACCAGACTGCAGAAGAGGTAACATAGAATTGGTTTCTAAATACGATGAGAGTTGTTTTTCCACGACTCTCTTAATAACTTTAGATATAACAGGAAGTATACTTATTGGGCGCAAGTCTTTAATATGATTTATGTCCCTGGTTTTTGGAATAGGTTTCACTAGTGCTATTTTCCATGAATCTGGAAATATTTTCGTTTCAATAGATTTATTAACGATACTAGTGATTGTGTTTAGAGTTTTAGGAAGCGTGAGTTGAACATTTCAATATTAATAAGTTAATATAATTAAATCCATACATATTATAAAAGGCTTTGTCCTGACTGACAGACAACGCACGGGCTAAAGCGATTGTCGTAGCGACTTGATGGGTGTGTTTGTCCTAATGTCTAGAGGTGTACTAAGAAAGGGTTTTTTAAACTTCAAGCCCCAAGGGGGTGAAAAGGGATAAAAACGATTGTATGAAACTTCTTTGTTTTTTAAGTTATAGATTTGAAAATTTGTTTTAGGGTACTACTATCAAAATGAGAAATACCCTCATTCATATTTTTGACAAGGGTGGCTTTGGGAGGGTGAAATTGGGGATGAAACGTTGTATGAAAAGATCATTGTTTTGAAGTTAACGTTTTGCAAATTAGTATTGGGATAGGAACTTTGTTTTTAATATTTTTGATAAGGATGGGTTCAGGGGGTGTAATATAATAATTAAAACTTACCCTAAGGGATGAAATACATACATAGCATCACGCCTTTTTCTCGAAGGCTACCCCTTTGCAGACCTCTGCAAAGGGGTAGCCTTCGAGAAAAAGGCGTTTCGCACCCACATTTCGCCAGCTATGTTTGGTCCCATGAAATAGGTGGATGAAATAGTTGTGAAAATTATTAGAAATTGATATGCATGTCATTTTTTAGGTTTTCAGGGACGCTGATTATATAAAATGCGGTCTGCGAGAAATTTGAAAAGTAGGTATTGCCGTCGCGTTGAGCCTGAGATTTAAATGTGTGAGTGGATGGTCCACATGCGTACTAGCATGAAAATAATGGAAAAAATCGTAGTACTCGTAGCTCTATATTTTATCGCTAACCTACTGAATACTACCTATCAGCACGAGTAAAATGAAAACTGAATAATAATCCATTGTTATGAAGTTGCTTTGTTGTTCAAATATCAACTGATCGAATCTGCCAATTAATGGTACCACACCAAAACAAGTCTCGTTGTATGCCTGTTTATCAATACATACAAATCAATTTGGAGTGTCTGTTTGTAATATTAAAATAACCTATAATAGACTGTCACCGTGGCGCAGTGGTTAAGGTGGTCGCCTCGCCACTACATCGCCGTGCTGGGTGACGTGGGTTCGATTCCCACACGAGACAAATATTTGTGTGATTCATAGATATTTGTTTCTAGTCTGGGTGTACTTTGTGTCCGTTAGTTTCATGTTTGTAAAGCTCCCCGCGACACAGGGCTTGTTCCCTAGTGCAGGCGTTGTCTAAAAAAAAAGAAAGAAAAAAAAAAAAAAAACCGCTTTTTACTACATATACCAAAATAAAATTTTTTACAATTTTTGTCTGTCTGTTTGTTCCGGCTTATATCTGGAATGGCTGGACGGATTTTGACGGGACTTTCACTGGAAAATAGCTGATGTAATCCCAATAAGGAGTAACTTAGGCTACTTTAAAAAAAAGTAATGATGCTTTTGTTAAACTTCACACGGACGAAGTCGCGGGCACAGCTATATCTAATACAAACGGTGTATTTATATAATTTATTGGCCTTTATTTTTTATGGTTTTTATTTTTAAATTGAGCTTTGGCTTTACTTATGAATTATGTATATTTAATGTCTCATTTTTATCATCAAGTTAGTTTCTTACTAGAGAGTAAAGTGTAGTGAGTTAGTTTTATCAATAAAATAATATGTAACTATTCCTCATTATGAGACGATGAGCCTTATTGTTAGGAAAAACACATTAATGTCCCACTGCTGGACAAAGATTTACCCTACTCCATAATATAGAGAGCTGACAGGGCTTAGGCCATCATCAACATACGCTAAACAAAACTGCATTTCCGCCAGAGATGTGCGAGGATGTTATGATTTCGAGTTTATTATGAACCAATAGAAGAATAGTGATTCTATTGATTCTTAATAAACATCGCATCCTCGCACATCTCTGGTTGAAACGCAGCCTTATGCAGGTTGGTCGACTAGACATACCCTTACAATTCTTTTGGGATATACTTATATGGGTTTCCTCGCAATGTTTTCCTTCATCGTTAGCATGGTGGTAAGTTATATGATTAGTAGATAATATGTTCATTCGTAAGTATGGTCATTGAGGACAAATACGCTACGCTAGTGACTGTCACCGTGGCGCAGTGGTTAAGGTGGTCGCCTCGCCACTACATCGCCGTGCTGGGTGACGTGGGTTCGATTCCCACACGAGACAAATATTTGTGTGATTCATAGATATTTGTTTCTAGTCTGGGTGTACTTTGTGTCCGTTAGTTTCATGTTTGTAAAGCTCCCCGCGACACAGGGCTTGTTCCCTAGTGCGGGCGTTTTTTTTTTTAAAAAAAAAAAAGAACAAAAAAAATGTCAGGAGTACTGCAGTGTTATCTTGCCATCGAGGCGGGGATTTTTAAAAAGTGTACCTACGAGGAAAGTGTATCTATAAGGAATAATTCAAAGTTAGACTTTCAAAACACGGATACTATGGGAAGTATCCGGGTTGTCTAGAAGCGTCCGTCACTGTAGGAATGAATTCACAAAGCTTTTCAAATGGTATTTTTGCTCTCTGGGCACCAGTGGCAGATTTACGGGTATTTCTTATCGAACACCGCTATATTTTCTAAAAGGCCCGAGTTACAGAAATTGCTGGATAAAACATCTATTAGGCTACAAAATTTATGAAGCTTGTTGCAATAGAAGCAACTGTTCATATCAAAAATTCAGCAGGGCTATTTCTCGCATTTTCATCGTATCACACTTTCTGATGCAGGTAAATATTTGATTCCTACTACTTCACTAAATTTCGGTATATTTGTAAGTAACATAACACTCAAGTCATCGTAAATAACATTCACTTCACCCAAAATACTACAAAAACAATCTAATAATTATTATTATGAATTTAAAACATCATTATGCGTCGATCACGATTTTGAGTACTTAAGTAAGAACACCTAAACTTTTCCAGAATTTTGAAAAAGGGATAAATTTCATTGCCTACCTTCGTGGCATACTTTTTACCCACGAAGGTGAGTTTATGCCACGAAGATGATTTTCTAGACTAGTTCAAGAAAAGGTGGTACTATGTACGTCGCTCGAGAGGCTCAATCTAGGCTGTGCAGCATTTCGCTCAACTGTTTCAAAGACTTTGCTACGATGACTAAATCGTCGTCAAACCGAAGGTGTGAGATATATTCACTATTGACGCTAATGCCGCGTCAAGTCCAGTCCAGTGTCTTGAAGATGTCTTCGAGTGCGTTTGTGAAGATCTTGGGGGATATTAAATGCTCCTGTCTCACCCTTATTATTGTTTATTCTACATTGATTTTGGCCCGAGTATTGACTGCAAAATTGGCTTCAGAGGACTCACACTTTCGACTTGAACTGCTCTACAGAATACAGTACGGACAAGACCGTTGACGTACTTGGTCCGATTTATTGTATGATAATAATATATGGAATCTAATAATATTGTGCTATGGGAGTATTCAGTGGAATGGATATAAGTAATTTTATTCTGTTATATATGAGAATTTGCCAGACGGTGACTCACACTTTATGGGCCCTTTACACATCCGACATATACCGAAGACCATATTTATACTTAACACATTAAAGCTAAGGAGTTTGTTTGTTTCGTTGGTTGAACATGCTATTCTTAGGAACTGAGTCAAATTGAAAAATTATTTTAGTGTTGAATAATAGACTATTTGTTGAGGATGGCTATGTAATAGCATATATAACATCACGCTACAAGATTTATTCTAACTTATTACTCGTTAGGGAAGATTTATATACAGGGTGGAATTTTGTAATGCCATCTGGGGAAAGTACTTTAAGTGCTGGAAATAAATAATTTTATTCAAAAGAAACATTCCTTTATTTTTTAAAGAAACAGTAAAGGTGCCTTACCTTTACTCAATGGTCCGTAATTTTTTACTTAATTATTTTCGTAATATTTACTTAAATAAGAAGAACTATTTAGATAAGAAGATTGCGAAATGCACGTGTTTGTTATGCAGGTCAAATGAAAAAAAATACAAAAGACAATAACACTAGAATTACCACTTAAGTGACGTACCTAAGTTTGAATTTTATGGTTTTGTTATCATTTAATTAACCATGTTTGTTATTAAGACTCGATCCTTATGATTGACCCCATCGATCAATGGTTCAATTTCCAGGTGTGGCAAACGAATTTCCGAAAAATTTTGAAAGGTGTTTTGTTTCTTTTTAAAAACAAAGGAGTGTTTCCTTTGAGTAAAATTATCCATCTCTTATATACAAAATTCCACCCTGTATATTAGACCTGACCATACCCGGGGCAAGCCGTGTGCGTGGCCCGGACGTTAACGTTTGAAACGTTAAACATTTTAACGTACATTTTGTATGAAGCAGTTTATATTTATAACACACTGCATGATCCATGTCCCGTCCGGGCCCGTTTACTGACGTACGACGCTCGTCTACACCACGGTTTTGCACGGCACGGACACGGCCCGGTCTAATATGAATCATCCCTTACTCCCGTTAACTACTCGTTACATTACAATGACAGTTAAACAAATATAAAATTAAATTGCAGCTTCGTACGAAACCCTCAGTACGCAAACATCACTCGCACTTGGCCGGTTTATATTTTTTATCAGCTGCGGCGAATATCGCATGGTATTCTGGCAGTCTTAACTGCGATGCCCAACTGGTATAACTTGGTCCATGCTATTCCACTGATGTCTGACGTGAGTTCTATAACCTTCTTTTAGAATTCATACTCTTTCCAATATAACAAATGAGGCTACATAATATTATGTTTCCACATAATGTGCCAGGCAGAATAAAATGTCAAAAGAACAAAGAATCAAATATTTCATAGCGGAAACGTAAATATTTTTGCTAAAATGTCGTTTTTTAAAACTAAGATATTGAAGAAAGAAATTAAAGAATGCCATCATCCATGGCAGAAAACTATCAACGATTCCTTTTCACACATGTATAAATTTGGACATAATTCTGCGAATAACCCGCCGTATCCTAACAAAGATGAGTCGAAGGCACAAGTCGCTAACGAGCAGAAAGAGCGTTTAAAAATTACTGTAATTGGCATTAGAACCTCAAAAGAATTTATTTATTGCTACTATTTGGTCCAGGGATTGTACAAATACAAGAAGAAACAATTCGAGCCACCTAGAATACGAGGTAGGTACGACTACTGACTTTTATGAAGCATTTTAGCATCGTACTAACAGTGGAAAATAGTTATGAACACTGCAGGGCAATTTTGAACCTTGTCTTTATAGACAGACAATGAAAATTGCCGTACAGGCCATCTCAACTTATGTATCCTACTTCCTACTAATATTATAAATGCGAAAGTTTGTAAGAATGTTTGGATGTTTAGATGTTTGGATGTTTGGATGTTTGTTACCAGTAAACGAAAAAACCACTGAATAGATTTCAATGAAACTTTGCAATAATTTACCTTATACATCAGAATAACATATAGGCTATATTTTATCTAGATATCGCGTAAATTGGCTAAACCATGAGAACAAATGTAAAGTAAGTCGGAGAAAAATCTGCCATCTTATAGCTATTTCTGATTTCTCTACGTAAACCGTTAGTTTTACATAAGGACAATGTATGGAGGAATTGTTACTCTTAAATAGTTATAAAAAAAAGTCCGCGACAGCATATGCCTATCTTTTATGTGGAAGTCGATATAGAGAGAATAGTGAGCAAGAAATACATTTAAATCGGATACTGCATTTAAAGTGAAAAATTTCATGGTATTAAACTAATTCCTAGGAATGTAAATATCTTTATCACTTTTGTCATTTAATGTAGATAAATTTTGTCGTTTACACTAAGTTATTTCGACAAATAGTTTAAAAGTTATTACGATATTAAATGAAATGTATATAATCCCAAAAATCTTATAATAATACTGTATGTCACCCGTGACTTCGCTTACCTGTTATTTTGTTCCTGTGACCACAGCAACTTTTCACTTTTAGAGGGGAAATTTCGGCCAATATTTTCTAAGCACAGATAATTACTTCAGATTAAACATAACCAATATTACGTGATTGATTAGAATATTACTTATCTTAGTAAACATCCATCCCGTGTCTTTTTGGTTAAAATTATCAAATATACAAACAAACATTCATCCTTTCAACTTTGTGTATGTATATTACTATATTTATCAACGTCTGCCCTAATGACAATTCAGTATGACAGATTAAAAAGAAATCAAAGATCTCTTTTTTCTTTTTGCTTACTATACAACCTCATTACTTGAATATATTACTAATTATTCACCAGTAAATTCAAAGAATATATTATGACAATTGTGTAGTAAAATTATCAAATAAAGTAAAATATGAAATAAAATATTTTTTGTAGAAAAGTAAATAAATAATTATATTGCAGTATCAAGGTAGTATAGTAGCAGAATACAAATACCATAGACCTAGGATCCGCGCGCCATTTTTATGTATTCGCGCCATTTATTTTCGGTCTAAAATTTGACATTTGACAGTGAATTATCATTGTATGTATTTATGGTCGCTAAAGTCATAAACTAATAAAAATAAATGGATATTGTAAAATATGAAATAAAATATTTTTCGTAGAAAAGTAAATACATTGCAGTATCAAGGTAGTATAGTAGCAGAATACAAAAATACCATAGACCGAGGATCCGCGCGACTTTTTTTTTTATAACGATTTTTTTTTTATTTATGGCGGTACGAAGTACGCCGGGTGAAAAAAAGCGCGGGAAATTCCAAACTAGGCGGGCGTCCCTTTTTTGGCTACTCGGTATTTTTTTTTTAAATTATTGGATAGAAGGTCACTAAAACAATAATTTTATGTACATATTTTTCTTTATTTATTTGTAAATATTGTGTAAAATAGTTTGTCTTCAATAGGTAAGTTTTTTTTATTTTTATTTCTATTATAAAATATGTCGGAACCCGAAGATCCTGGGGGGACGATCCCCCAGGTTTACAACACCATAGTAATAGGGTCTGGAATGGACACGGAAGGCTCTATTATAGATACGGATAGTTCAGAGAAACACTCCATTAAAAGAAAGAGAAATAAAAAAATTTGCAAACACTGCAATAAAAAAAGGCGCCATCACAAATCAGGATCTCCTGAAAACTGTTTTTGTGAATCCTCTTCGGATTCCTCTGTACATAAAAACACAACAGATGCGATTTGTCCACCACCACCACCACCACCACCATTGCTCGCTACACAAACACCTCTGCCACAAAATCCACGTACTCCAGTCGGACGTACTTATTATAATAATTCTGACGCATCCCCCTTTATTGTCCATATACAGAAAGAACAGACATGTCCCAACGATAATGTCTCAGTTCATCCAGTTTCCTTTGGATATATCCTTAAAAAGGCCAAAATACAAAATATTGTTAATGGTAGTATTAAAAAAATTGGGAGAAATAGAATATCAATGTCTTTTGCCAATTTTGAGGATGCAAATAGGTTTATTGATAATGAACAATTAAAGATTCAAGGGTACAAAACTTTCATTCCTTCATTTAACACACCCGTATAGGTGTGGTGAGAGGAGTCCCCACTGAGTGGACAGATAATGAAATATTAGAAAATATTCAAGTGCCAATAGGCACTGGAAAAATACTTAAAGTCAGACGTCTCAAAAAGAAAACATTTGTGAATGGAACTACCGAATTTGTGCCTATACAGACGGTTGTCCTAACTTTTGATGGCCAAATTTTGCCAAAAAGAATTTTTCTGTGCTATAATGCCATACCCGTAGATTTATATATATTTCCCACTATCCAATGTTACAAATGCTGTAGATATGGTCACGTCAAAACCCAATGCAGGTCAACCCCTAAATGTTATAAATGTGGTAAGGGACACTTAGGTGAAACTTGCACTGTTGAAGAAGAAGCAGTCACTTGTTGTCTATGTTCTGGGCAACATTTTGCTAACAGTAATAAATGTCCTGAATATTCCCGACAGAAGTCTATTAAGGAAAGTATGGCTAAAAGCTGTATCTCATATGCAGAGGCTGCAAAATTGCATCCTCCAGTTGTGAAATTATATTCTGAAGTTTTGTCTTTTTCTAAGTCTCAATCTCAACCCAATTCTCAAGCTCCTAAACGCTCTGATAACAATAATCAAACAACCTCATACAAAAAAACTGTTTTTATTAAACGGAATGAACCGAAATCACTTTCCAAAGGGTATGATCAAATAGCACATAAGAATCTTATTGGTAATTATGACATGCCTACTACTTCCAAGGGATGTGGATATTCAGATTCCAATCCTCAATCAGAAATATCTCTAAAGGAACTTTTAATACAGCTCATTCAACAATTATCACAATATAATACTTCTGTACCGACCAACGCTGCTATCATCTCACCTGCAACAATAGATAACATTAAAAATAATCATGGACCAAGCTCCAACTGTGATACAGTGGAATTGTCGCAGCATCACAAATAAAAAACATGACTTAATTTATTTAATTAATCATTATAACCCATTTATTTTTGCTTTACAAGAAACATGGCTAAGGCCTGAAAATACATTTAAAATTCCTGGGTTCACCAGTATTAGAGAGGATAGGTCTGATAGTTATGCTGGTGTAGCTTTGTTAGTTAAAAATAATTTATCTTTTCATCATGTTCATATTCCTTCTCATAATCCAAATTTTTCAATAATTGCAGTTAGTGTTAAGAATATTTGCTTTGTTTCTATTTACATACCTCATCCTAGTTCTGATATTTTTGATGAGGTTGAAAATATAATTTCTATTCTCCCTACTCCACTGATGATAATGGGTGATTTTAATGCACAACATTATTCTTGGGGTAGTTCTACTTGTAGTTACTATGGATCTAGAATCCTAGATATTTTATATATAAATAATTTATGCATATTGAACACTGGAGATCCAACTAGACGTACTAAACCACATGAAGCCATCAGTGCTCCTGACTTGTGTATTTGTTCTCCTAACTTAGCATCTTCTTTAATCTGGCATGTTCATTCTTAGGAAGGAATCGAAATATCAAATCATCCTACATACGAGAATACATTTAATATTATTATAGGCAGTGCATTATTTGTAACTTTAAAAATGGTTGCAACATTGTTTTAGGTGTAACATGCATAGATTGGCCTCAAATATTGAATAATTTGAAGATACAGTATGGAGGCAAGGCCTATTGCTTGCAATCTCAAGTTGCTGTTATCGTCAATGACACTTTCCTAGGCGGACAAAATGAGTTGAAGCAATTTATTGAGTCCAAATATTATGTTTACCATTTATGTCTAGATTATTATCATGAGGCTATTCAACAGTTCGCAAGTTTTATTATGTCTTCTGGAGTGAGTATATTATTAATGAATATCAGATCAGATCTTATAAAAACACTTTAAGGTTTAGACTTTTTTTTATTAATTATTCCGTTTATTTCCGAAAATATTCACATACCTACATGTGAATATTTTCGGAAATAAACGCTCCGAAAATTGCATAAATTGTGTGTCCCCCCTATTTTCTAAATCATTAAACCTAAAAATTGGAAAAAATCTCAAAAATAAGGCAGAAATACTTCTAACTAAAATTATTTTGAACATGATCGGATATACTGTTTTTGAGTTATTATATATCAACAAATGGATGTAAGCGTTATAAACATACGCTTATTAGTGTTGGTTCGGCAGTTTTTAAAACTGTTCGAAATTTAATGTCGATAGCATAAGTAGCTTCCAATATATACCTAACACTGTGCTAGACGGACGGAGAGAGCGAGATCATAAGGGTTCCTTTTGTATCGTTTTGGCACGGAACCCTAAAAATTAGCAAAATGTCTTGTGATTACTTAGTTTAGGTCATCTTCATCATCATCATATCAACCCAACGACGTCCACTGCTGAACATAGGCCTCACCTAATTTATGCCACTGCGAACGGTCCTGTGCCGCCAGCAACTAACGGCCGCTCGCAACCCTGACTAGGTCGTCGGTCCACCCGTACCTCAATTTTATTTTATTGAGCAATAATAGGTACGTCTTATGTGTTACAGAGACCATGCGCTTATATGCATATTTCTATCGATGGAAAAGAAATAGGAAATATGATATTCATGGTAAGATTAAATTTTTAAATAAAATTGTTAGTCAAAAATGAACACGAGTCACTCACTGGATTCAAATTTCATAATATTACATTACGGGTAATTTTACAAACCTGTTTATGACTCTGGCACATCATAAACTTGGAACATGAAAACAATTGACAATTGGCCGACAAACCGCTAGCAGAAGCTAGCATGATAATTACAGGTCATATTGTGACTGCACGGTTTCAGAAGAATTTTGTCCTGTGAAATCTCAAGATTCGGAATGAACTCCCTAACGAGATTTACCAAATTCAAATTCAAATTCATTTATTCGCAAGAATGTAGGTGTACAATGTATGATCTTAAATTCTAAAATGACCCATTTACATTCTACCATTACATATGGTGTGCAAATATTTGTTAAGTTTAGGTTTTATGCTATTATAAATAATTATTCGTATAAAGGTACATAATTATGAATATGATAAATTTATAAATGTCAGTGGATATAATTGAGTAATACATGTCAGATTTCAAAATAATAATGAATATGAAAATAGTAATTGGTTATGTCACAGTTTAATAATTATAAAAGTCAAAGTTATGTAAATGTTTATTGAATTGGTGTATATGAATAATAAATGTCCAAATAATTAATTATAATGTAGATTATGTCCAATTAATAATGTTAGTGTTAATTCATGTTATGAAAGCAATTTTATTATTATTTAGAAAAAGTATTACTCCTTATAAACCATAAAATCATTTACGCTATAAAAACATTTTTCTAACAGCCATTTGTTCAAATTATTTTTAAATATTGTTAAAGGCAGACTCTTGAATACATTGGGCAATTTATTGTAAATCTTAATAGCAGTAATATATGAATTTCTTTTAAATATATTTAATCTACATTGAGGTTGATAGAGTTTATATTTGTTTCTGGGTTTCCAAGGGACGTATCATCATGAGCCCGTACTAATCAACTGCATGAAGAACTGAGAATAGACGTAAACAAGTTTTTGAAGGGTCGGCAACGCAGTAGTGATAATCCTGGTGTGCGTAGGCTACACTAACCTAAGACATACGGGCCACCGTCACGATATAAAAAAAAAATTAATAGTTCAATTGTTATTTGCAGCTTTACCACGATTTGGTTCCATATACGTGTGAAAATTTTCTACGACTATGTGCGACGAAGAAAGGTGGCTACTCAGGCACTCCTGTACATCGAATTGTTAAAGACAGTTGGATACAATGTGGAGGTTTTGGTCTGAAAGACACTCCTGGACTTGGCTGTGAAAATTTTATTGTACCACATGATAAGCGTGGAGTACTTTGCATGGCGAACGATAGCAGGTAATAAATAATTGGTCTGCCTACGTATTTAGGCTTCTGTGCTACGAGTAGATAAACTTATATTGTATTTTTGTGGATCCTAATTGAGAACAATAATAATATACTCAAAGTATATATGTACAATATATTCATACTTCATATAAAGAAAACCCAAGTATTTGTAAAATATTAATAACTATAGTATTTGTAATGGTCAAAGCAAATAAATCAGAGATGCACCGCTCAGATTTCCTCCCAAGAACTATCAGGTTGTGGAATGAACGAGATTTTCCCAAAAGACTACAGTATGGGGATGTTCAAAAACGGGGTGAATAGGTTTCCTAAAAGTTGGAGACGCGCTTATGATGCCTCGGTGTTGCAAGCATCCACAGGCTACAGAAACCGCTAGTATGTTTGCCACATCATGTTATAAAAAAAACTGATTCGCAAAAAACAAATAGCGGTTTAACCTATAATAAAATTAACTTATTTTATTACAAGATGGATAACATTAAAATGTACAGTCGAGTTCATTAATATATTGGCACCATCAAGAATTCAAAATATTGTGAGTATTGAAAAGCTCAATAAATACCATAGAACCTATGTCCTCATGTGAATGGTTCAATAAAATATGCTGTACATTATGCAATATTTTGTAGTCACCCTTTTCAACAAAAATATATAATGATGGTGCCAATATATTAATGAACTCGACTGTACAACAAATCCTGATTAAATATTTATCTTGTGCTTTTCAGACATGTTGATTGTTCAACGCAATTTTTTGTGCTACTACAACCTGCTCCTTGGATGGAACATAAGTACGTAGCGTTCGGTCAGCTTATTGAAGGTGAAACAACTCTGAGCAAGATAGAGAATGTACCGACGTGGTACGAGTCACCAACACAGGAAATAATTATACATAAGGCCGGAGTTTTTAATATGGACTGTCATTATAGGGTGATAAACAAAAATACTCATGCATACATACATGATCACATTGAAAATCTTTATGAAATTGCAGAAATATTTTATGAGGTAAATAATTGGATAACTGCATATTACACAAGTCATTTATTTATCTATACATATAATAAAATTCTAACGATGTCTGTCCATGGAGATAAACTGTTACTGGGGGTCTTTATAAACGTTAAAGAAACCAAAACAATTATTGTAAAAAGTTGTCAATATAACTCACCTAATCGCATCGCTAAAGTGGCAGTGGGCAGGCTACATAGCTCATAAAAGCCCTAAAACAGCTAAGTTCAAATGGCGGGCAAATGTTGACTCCAGGACTACGTAAGGGATCGTCAGATATCGATTTTGGATTTGTTCAATTACATTTTTTATTTGCCTGTTAAAAATCGTTTCCAAACTTGATGAACACATAAGTGTGTTCATCTTCTTTAGTACAGACATGAATAGGCCACCTCCCACCTCTAACATCTTGTGTACGTGACGATTACGCTGCGCCGTTACTACGCGTTACTACGCGACGTCTTTGCGACGTCTACAAAGTCTACATCTCGCCTACACAATGTCTACGCGACGTCTACGTAACGGCAATGTAATATCAACAACATTTCTTAAGGCCGATTTATAAATACATTGTAATGACCTGGCGAAGTGGCAATTAACAAGTTCTACAAAAAGAAATAATGACATTTTTGTAGTTTTACGTTGCCTATGTTTTTTTTAGGAATTATTAGAGAGAGTATTTAAGCAAATAGAACAAAACAAGCTTGAATTAGCGGCAGAAGAAACTAGTGATAAAACTGGCGATTCAAGGTAAGCAGAGAGAGTAATGATAGACACGATTTTGTTAGTATCCTATCAAAACTACTTAGATTTGCGACTACCCACTATATTAGGCTAAATATATAAAAATAAATGTGTTTTAAGTGATAAACGAGTGATTGGCTTACCTAACGTAAGATATGGTAGGTAATTTATAAAAGGCCAAGCCCTTAGCGCGAAAAATCTCGCTGACTATAGGTACCTATTTCGTTTATTGATTATCAAAACCTGACATTTCATTTATTTCATCATATTTTTTGTGTTTATAAAATAGCGATACAGATAAAAAACGTAAAAAAGATATCGACTCCGATGACGAAAACGACGACTTTGATGTGGAAAATTACGACTACGAACATGAACACTATTCATACACCCAAGCAACAGAACCTAGCTTGGTGGTAAAGCCAGATAAGCCGTACTACATACCACTCACTGATGTGCCCTGTCCTGGAGAACTCAGTTCAGAGTTTGACTTAAAAAGGTTAGCGTTATTTTATTACTTGTCACGTTTTATTTTTAACATTACTATGCGAGTCAAATAAAAATGGGACTGTCATAATAAGACGCCATTTAGTTACCCAGTTGAAAACAACTTCGTGCCCTACAAGTAGTAAAAAAACGAAACACATTACAAGTACATACATACTTTTTCGGTTTAAAGATCTTTATTTTCTGAATAAGTAGTAGTAGTAAGTAATAACAACAACAATAAAACTATAACAATAACAATTAAATTAACACTTGTAAAAAACAATTAAATTAAAACAAAATAATTTAACGATGAAACGAGAATTTTTTTTTCTCTATTTTATTTCTGCTAGCTGTACAAAAATGTGCACAATGCACATTCGACTGAAGTTTGCGGCAAATGCTGTCAAGAGCGATCCCATTTTATTTGATTCGCAAAGTACGTTTCAAGTGTTACTTTTCTGTTCGCACATGTACCTGCTCGTATGTGCGAGTATTGTGGTGCCGTTTCTGTTTGTACTACTACTACTAACTAAAGTAATATTATATGATCGATGGGTTTTTTATCTTTATATAGCGGGTAGTTTAGCAAATTTATAATTATATGTTTTCCCCACAGACTTTTACAGGGGAATTATTGTCTCAAGACAGACTTGGAACATGATGTTGAGAAAAGGAAACTCCAAAAGGATAAATCTAAAAGAAAACTCTCCATCCCACAAGATCTAGTCGATGCATTATTTGAATGTTTCACATTTGGTAACGAAGATTTCGAACATTCGGATGAATCATCTGGTAATCATGATTCATTTGACATGAAGTTTCATTTAGAATTGGAATTCAGTTCATTAACAAATGCGAATGTGTTAACTTGCCATAGTAACATGAAATATTTTTATGGTTACTGTCACAAAATATTCTTTAGCTCCTCTTTCTTCTGACAGTTTTTTAATAGTAGGATATTTTAAAACATGCTAATGAGTCTGTTTCAAAATAGGTAACGTTCATGTTTAGGTATTTGACAGTTTTTTACTGTATGAATAAGAAACAAATTTATACTTTTATAATAATGTAAATATTTGTGTCCTGCTCTGCAGCAGAGCCACCATAAGAAATGCTGATCAAGTATATCTTAAAATGATGTATGACAAACGTACAGGATGTACATTCGTATTCCGATATTCCCATAGACCTAGGATCCGCGCGCTATCTATGGATATTCCTGTACGTGCACTATAGGTAAGGAGGTATTGTGCATTGAAAGTGGCTCTGCTAGGGAGCATACTCCTGATTTAAATCAAATAATCTTAATAATAATAATCATCTTTAGTAATAATAATCATAATTTACAATATTTACTTAATTTTTGTTAAATCCGTAAGTTTATCCATGTCCAAATAATTTTACTACTAGAGAGCTGTAATTGGGGATAGATATATTTATTAGTCATACCAACAAAGTACTAAGAAAAAATCTGGAAAAAAAATAAGTGTAGGGTGCCGTTAGATAGGTCATTAAAATATTATTGGTATGCTTTATATACGGATCCGTTTGAATCTTAAGCTCCAACGGAGGTTTGTATGTTTTTGCAAACTTTCAAGCTTCGGGCTGAAATAAACGCCCCTAGAATGTGTCTGAGACTTTTGATTGACTTATTAACATTATTCTGTATAATCGCATATATAAAAATCAGCACTCAGAAAACAAGAAGTTAGTAAAAAATTTACGTACTTTTAGTACCGGATACCACAAGCTAGCGAGTATGCGTACATTCATAGTACATACTAACACTACCTCATTGTCTACATTTCGTTTCTCAGAACATAAGTATCGTCTAGGAGCTCTGGGATCTGACTCTATAAGTCTTTGATTGGCATGAAATTTTAGCGTCGCGTCCGGTGATATTGATTTATGCGCTGAGGCTTTTTAATTGAAACTATAAGGAAACAACCGCAAATAAATTCTCATCTTGTCCTATTTGTTGTCAAATAAATACCACAAACTATTTAAAAAGTAAGAATAGTATCCGTCGTGATAATGATGTTTTTTCCACTGCTAAGTAATAAATGGATGGACTAACCGGTCACCGTATGCACATGTATTTACAATACAGCTTCATCATCATCATCATCTCAGCCTATTGCAGTCCTAACACAATAAATAATAATAATCTATCCTAATTCAGCTTACTTTGTATTCTTCTATTATTGCTTGTCTGTGTATTTGAAATTATAATACGTTTTGTGCGTCTTAAATAAAATAAAGAAAGAACTGAAATGTTGTGACTTTGTTACTTTTATTATTACGTAAGGGTTTATTTAATATGTGTCTATCTTTTTTTCAGATATATCGGTGGATTCATTGTTACATACACGACTCGAGGATTATATATCGTAATTAAACTTGAGATATTAATACTAATAAGTTAATACATTTCCTTATGAAAAGGCTCATATTAATACAATTACTTATGTTTTCAGAAAAAATACTGATACAGTAAGCTTTGCAGGACATGTTGTTCATAAAATCGCAAATATTGCACAAAAATTTGAAGTATTCGATGATATGAAAAATGAATCAACAAGGTATGTAAAAAATATCAAACAATTCGAGTTATTTATTTTATTACAGTAGTCTATCTCTCTCTAGTCCCAAAGCTGTCACCACGAAAGTAGGACGACTGCGCGCCAACTTGTTCTTGTTAATATACCTACCACTGCCGGTAAAGGGTCTCCATTCCTCTAACTCTAGCTCTAATAACTTCTAGCTGAAAGGATGTAGACCATAACCCACACTCGGTGGCGGTGTCTCTACGTCACGTAATCCATACATATTATAAAAGGCTTTGTCCTGACTGACTGACAGACAACGCACAGCCTAAACCGCTGGTCTGTAGCGACTTGAAATTTGGAGGGAGTGTTTGTCCTAATGTCTAGAGGTGTTTTTTTAAAATTCAACCCCTAAAACCCCTAAAATTAGTTTTGGGGTACTACTTTCAAAATAAAAATACCCTCATCAATGTTTTTGACAAGGTTGGCTTTGTAAGGGTGAAATTGGGGATGAAACGTTGTATGAAAAGATCTTTGTTTTGAAGTTAACGTTTTGCAAATTAGTATTGGGATAGGAACTTAAAATGTTGTTTTTAATATTTTCGATAGGGATGGGTTCAGGGGATAAAATATTAAATAGACAGTTCTTTGTTTTTCAAGTTATAGTTAAGAAAAATTATAGGGATGCCTATAGGGAGTGGTAAATGGAAATGAAACATTAAAATATTTTTTTTTATTATAACTTATAGTGAAAGGCACTTACTTACTTGGATAGTTTATATTTAGTTTTTTGGTTAAAATTATTATCGGACGAAGATGTAGTATACACCTAAGTTATAACAAGAAATAGCAGTAGATACATAGTTAATCTTAAAATAAATTAATTAGTGGACACTCGCCATCGTCAGACTTCCGTTGCACATTGGCCATAAAAGGCCATATACTCTGGTTAAGAATCTAACTATAAAACTATATCCACGCGAGCGAAGCCGCGGGCAAAAGCTGGTTTAAAATATATATATATTTTTTAAACCAGCACGTATATATATATTTTAAATATATATATATACGTGAGGACCCTTTGCATAATAATTTAAAATGTGTACAAGTCGCGAAAGTTTAAAAGATTTTATATTTATGTATTAATTTCACTCATTATTATTTCTAGCATACTCACCGACGATGAATTGAGGATGATTCGGTAAACAAAACTTTTTATATTTCCATTTTTTCGATAGTTCATATTTTTTTTACTATTAGGTACCTATTACACTCTCATTTATCAATATTTATACTTTTTCAGAATGTCTATACGGGAATACAAGGCTGCGAACGAAAAGTAAAAATGCTTTTTATAACTTAATCAGTTTAGTTGATGTAAGTAGGTACTTACGTCTTGCTAATTAACGTTTCTCTTAATATTTTAGAATGGTATCAATCAACTTATCTTCTTCAAAATTATCACATACTAAGATCATAAGACGTCCAACTGGATACGTCCGAATGGAAGATTTAGCGAAATTGAATGTGAATGTAGAAACTTTTGAAAGCTTAGAAGATGGCGTCAATGTGGTACCAGAAAGGTGATAAACCCATATATAGATGATAACTTAGGGTGGATTGAACGCTACAGGCCCCCTAGACAAGTGGCAAACGCTTCTGTCTATCTATTCTAAAGGACATGTCACTTAAATACATTTGAACACAGCCTTGACATAAGCTAACGACATGTCACGTGATCAATGTACTAATTTGACATGTCGATAGAATAGATAGATCGAATCGATTGCCACTTGTGTAGAGGGGCACTCAACCGTCCATGGAAAGTCTCGTTCCCAAAAACATAATATAAATAGTCTTAACTGTCCACGGGAAATCTACTTCCTAAAAGAGCGCGTGATCACAAACGCAATACGTCGTAATGGTGGGCAAAATCGATGCGTAAAATCGAAAAAATCAAAAACGATTCAGTATAAAACTTACTATCACTTGTCTTATCAATAGCAATAAATAATCAGTTTACGACGAGTGAAAGTACCTACTGGAAATCTGAACGCGAGTGGCCGACTGTCTGCATAATTATACTGTCTGAATCATGTGCTTGTTGCGGAAGCAATTAAAGTATTTTACAAAGCTTATTATGAATTCAGGGCCATTCATACTGTGGAACCGGCAACCTACAAGCCTAGACATGAAAATATACCGAGAGCTTCGGCTCTCACACGACTTTTAGATGAAGTGAAGCCACATGATGATGACGACTACGAGGCACCCACTCTGAAGGGATATAAGTATGTATTAATTGCATAAGAAATTCTATAACCTAGGCATTTAATTTTAAGGGTTATGAACACCGTGTGCACTTTTAGTCACCTTACAATCTATTTCAGGGTCACTTCACTTGTCCGGTTGTCTACTTGAAATATTTTAGGAAATTAATAAAATAAATAAAATAATTTACTTTATTTTCCTTCACAACAGGCATCTTAATAACTAAATAAATCTAGATAACAAGTTGGAAACTTATAATGCAATTTGTGAAGGACTGGTGCCAGAAATAGATATATAATATCTGTGCTACTGGTCACCAGGCCCATCAAGTTGCAGGTTGTGTGCATGTCACATTTTCAGTGCCGCGTTTTGCTCTATAATATCTTTAGTTAGATGCTATATATTAGGTTATATTATACATTTTTTAAAATTGATAGGTTTAAGTAGTAACTATTATATTATGTTATAACTATAAAGTAAGGAGCTATTTAACTATGTGTGGGTGTGTGTGCATGCGTGTGTGTGTGTGTGAGTGTGGATGAGTGGGTGTGTGTGTATGTGTGTGTGTGTGTATGTGTGTGGGTGTGTGTGCATGTAAGTGATGTGTAGTGTGATTGGTGGAAGATTTAAGATGGCTATAGACATAGTAATTCTAGTTTGTTTATTTCAGAGGACGTAAAAGGTTTTCATTTGTTTCATAATCCAGAGAGAGGAGAAATTTCAATAGTGTTTTTTGCAGTTGTAGGAATTTAGAGGGTAAATTTTTAAATTATAAGGTATGGGACGTTTCCCATTGGTCTACTTAGACCATAAATGTAGGTAAGTACCTACAACCATTAAAGGCCGCAGGCTAAACTCGACGATATTAACTAACACGTGCGTGGGCCGATGAGCAGCGTAGCTTTAGAAGTACAGATAAATAGCAAAAGCTATCTACATTTCTATACTATCGTTTGTTGTCGCAGCGCGTGCCCAATTATTATTTGTGGCACGGTATGGCACTGATATTATCCATGCCGTGCTAAATTAATTCTTCTGTGATTTTATTTATTTCATACAAATCTTTCGACATGGACGGACAATTAAATATGACCATGACTGTATCAGTTTTAAATTTGGTATAGGTTGTGTTTTTATTTTGCGTTTTTGTTTCGCGGGCCTATGCTTTGCAAATCATAAGCAGCCCACTTATGATTAGCAAAGCAAGTTTTCCATATAATATCTGTAGTAATACTATATTAAATGCATCGAACGGAATTCTTAGCACGCGAGCATATTTTTACGGGTTTGTGCTCGTGGTACGGTTGGGTTGTCCGGCGAACCGGACCAGGGGGACCATATACCTAATATAAAAACTGAAAACCACGGAATAGACACTAAATTGCAACGTTGCACTATGAATTTAAACAATTTGTATCTTTCAGGTCCACTCTACCACAAGAAAAGTCTTTGGTTCTCCTAACATATTCCTCAACATTTGCACTAGGTGATGGTGAATCAGAACGGGATATGCGCGACCGGCGCTGGCAACCTGGTCCTAAAGATTCCATCGATCATGTCCTCCGAATGCAGCATGGTGTCAGAATTTACCGCAAATTATCTTCAGATTACGTTAGGACTATAAGTAATTTGGAGCAAAAGCAAACCAAATCTATAAGAGCTTTAGAATACTTACAAAAAAGACCATGGTTGTCTGTGCCGCAGTATAAAATGAAAAATAAAAAGTATCACGAAAAGTTGAAGCCGGTATCAATACAAACTCCGAGCGAAGAACCTACTTAAGTTTTAGACTTTCATCAAACGGTAACATCCTTGTAATGTTAGTGTAATAATCACTTCTTCGAGTAGTTTTATTAGAAATTTCTAACTACATATTTATAATGGGAACACCCAAATATTTCGGAAAACTATATTCCGAATTTCACAATTCCGATTTTAATCATTCCAAATCTCATACATGTTACCAGAAGCACAAATAAAAAAGTAATGTTTTTGGTTTTGAAAATTAAATGAAATTTAACCCCACACGGGGTAAAACAAGAAATTGTATTGAAATATAAGGAGTAGTAATATATGAATATATTACTCCGGATCTTTATAAATGTGCCCAAAAACACCAATGTAACAGTTCTAATGGAATGGCGGCCTTAGGGTAGACGTGAAAAAGATAAGTTCAAGATTAGTATCATTTTTTTAAAGTAAATCAGGTAACGCATTGTGTCATTTCTTTATACAAGGTATTATTTTTTGCATAAATGAGTTATGTATTCTTGTATTTAATGTTTTGTTCTATATAATTATTTTTTTTGTTTTTGTAACTTGGTAATTTGTTTTTATGCTAATGTTGTTACAAATTTCAAATTGTGTGAATGTTTATTATCAAATTGTTAATCAAATAAAAAAATATATAATTAATTTTAAACAGTTACTTTCATTTTTCATGGTGGTTTCTATAGATAAGTGAGCGACGCACACTGATCAATTATTAAAAGTTAGCGTCCCATAATTATTTTTGGTCAATATGTCGGAAGTTCGAAAAATCATTTTATTAAGACTTAAAGGTAAGTAGTCTACATTATACTAAAACATCAACATTATGCAGTCAGTAGTTTAGTTGGTATACCATTTCAAAGTTATCTCGAAAGCAAAACTATTAGAACTAGACTGATTTATCGTTGTTTTGCGCTCCTGTTCATGTTAAGTTAGTTAAGTTATCAGTGTAAACTGTGAATTGAAAAAAATGGTGCACATTAAGAGGGTTCATACAGAAATCCATGAAATCACGAGATTTCCACGTTCGCTACAGAATATATCTTTATATGTAGCGAAGTAATTTTTGGCAAACATAGACAACAGTTTTCTTGTCTAAAAAGTGTATTAAGAAAAACAGACTATTTATTATTAGTATTTTAGTTAGAACAGTTCTTTCGCACAGCGTTTTAAGAAATTCAACGAAACAAGCCTACTTTCAGATTCGCCAGGGACTAAAGTAATTGAAATGCATAGAAAAAAAAGCTTGTTTTAAGGTCTACATATAGTCCTTTAGTTAGTGTATTGAAAAAATATTAGAAATATTCATTTTTTTATAACTAAAACTTAAGAACTAAAATTTTTAAAAACGTTGAACTTTGATCAAGTTTGATTAGAATTTTGGTACACTATATGTGTTTAAAAAGTCGATTTTTTTACATTTAATTATTAAGCAAGATGTTGTCATTTATAAATGTCCATAATTTTTTCGAAATCCCTTTAGAAATATTTTAAAATGATTTTTGAAAAGAGCCTAAAAACGCCTTATATTTCGGCGCACAGGCCGTGAGAAATCAGTACCGGCTGAGGCCTTCTAGAGAGAGGACGTAACGCTTTGCTTCCCGCGCTCCCGGTCCGATGTTTACGTAATATTTGTATATTTCAAGAGAGTTCAATACCAGTTGATACTTTGTTATGGAATTTTTTTTTATTAAAGATCAAATTATTAACTTTGCTGTTTTTGGGCTGATGAATTCTAAAATCGATATCTGACGATCCCATTGGTCACTTGGCATGGTTCTGAAGTCAAAATTGTAAAAATGACCGCCATCTTGAACTTTGTTGTTTTTGGGCTGAGTGATACCAAAATCGATATTTGACGATCCCATTCGTCACTGGGCATAGTTCTAAAGTCAAAATTGTAAAAATGCCCGCCATCTTGAACTTTGTTGTTTTTGGGCTGAGTGATACCAAAATCGATATTTGACGATCCCATTGGTCACTGGGCATAGTTCTGAAGTCAAAATAGTAAAAACGCCCACCATCTTGAACTTTGTTGTTTTTGGGCTGAGTGATATCAAAATCGATATCTGACTATCCCATTACTCATTGGGCATAGTTCTGAAGTCAAAATTGTAAAAATGCTCGCCATCTTGAACTTTGTTGTTTTTGGGCTGAATGATACCAAAATCGATATTTGACGATCCCATTGGTCACTGGGCATAGTTATGAAGTCAAAATTGTAAAAATGCCCTCCATCTTGAACTTTGTTGTTTTTGGCTGAGTGGTACCAAAATCGATATCTGACTATCCCATTGGTCACTGGGCCTAGTTCTGTAGTCAAAATTGTAAAAATGTCCACCATCTTGAACTTTGTTGTTTTTGGGCTGATTGACTCCAAAATAGATATCTGACAATCCCATTGGTCACTGGGCATAGTTATGAAGTCAAAATTGTAAAAATGCTCGCCATCTTGAACTTTGTTGTTTCCGGGCTGAGTAATACCAAAATGGATATTTGACGATCCCATTGGTCACTGGGCATAGTTCTGAAGTCAAAATTGTAAAAACGCCCACCATCTTGAACTTTGTTGTTTTTGGGCTGAGTGATACCGAAATCGATATCTGACTATCCCATTACTCATTGGGCATAGTTCTGAAGTCAAAATTGTAAAAATGCCCGCCATCTTGAACTTTGTTGTTTTCGGGCTGAGTAATACCAAAATCGATATTTGACGATCCCATTGGTCACTTGGCATAGTTCTGAAGTCAAAATTGTAAAAATGCCCAGTGACCAATGGGATTGTCAAATATCGATTTTGGTATCAATCAGCCCAAAAACAACAAAGTTCAAGATGGAGGGCATTTTTACAATTTTGACTTCAGAACTATGCCCAGTGACCAATGGGATTATCAGATATCCATTTTGGAGTCAATCAGCCCAAAAACAACAAAGTTCAAGATGGTGGACATTTTTACAATTTTGACTTCAGAACTAGGCCCAGTGACCAATGGGATAGTCAGATATCGATTTTGGTATCAATCAGCCCAAAAACAACAAAGTTCAAGATGGTGGGCATTTTCACAATTTTGACTTCAGAACTATGCCCAGTGACGAATGAGATCGTCAGATATCAATTTTGGTATCACTCAGCCCAAAAACAACAAAGTTCAAGATGGCGGCCATTTTTATAATTTTGATTTCAGAATTATGCCCAGTGACCAATGGGATCGTCAGATATCGATTTTGGTATCACTCAGCCCAAAAACAACAAAGTTCAAGATGGCGGGCATTTTTACAATTTTGACTTCATAAGTATGCCCAGTGACCAATGGGATTATTAGATATCCATTTTGGAGTCAATCAGCCCAAAAACAGCAAATTTCAAGATGGTTGACATTTTCACAATTTTGACTTCAGAACTATGCCCAGTGACGAATGGGATCGTCAGATATCAATTTTGGTATCACTCAGCCAAAAAACAACAAAGTTCAAGATGGCGGGCATTTTTATAATTTTGATTTCAGAACTATGCCCAGTGACCAATGGGATCGTCAAATATCGATTTTGGTATCACTCAGCCCAAAAACAACAAAGTTCAAGATGGCGGGCATTTTTACAATTTTGACTTCATAACTATGCCCAGTGACCAATGGGATTATCAGATATCAATTTTGGTATCACTCAGCCCAAAAACAACAAAGTTCAAGATGGCGGCCATTTTTATAAATTTGATTTCAGAACTATGCCCAGTGACCAATGGGATCGTCAGATATCGATTTTGGTATCAATCAGCCCAAAAACAACAAAGTTCAAGATGGAGGGCATTTTTACAATTTTGACTTCAGAACTATGCCCAGTGACCAATGGGATTATCAGATATCCATTTTGGAGTCAATCAGCCCAAAAACAGCAAAGTTCAAGATGGTGGACATTTTCACAATTTTGACTTCAGAACTAGGCCCAGTGACCAATGGGATAGTCAGATATCGATTTTGGTATCAATCAGCCCAAAAACAACAAAGTTCAAGATGGTTGACATTTTCTCAATTTTGACTTCAGAACTATGCCCAGTGACGAATGGGATCGTCAGATATCAATTTTGGTATCACTCAGCCAAAAAACAACAAAGTTCAAGATGGCGGGCATTTTTATAATTTTGATTTCAGAACTATGCCCAGTGACCAATGGGATCGTCAGATATCGATTTTGGTATCAATCAGCCCAAAAACAACAAAGTTCAAGATGGAGGGCATTTTTACATTTTTGACTTCAGAACTATGCCCAGTGATCAGTGGGATTGTCAGATATCGATTTTGGAGGCGATCAGCCCAAAAACAACTAAGTTCAAGATGGCGGACATTTTCACCACTTTGACCTCAAATAGTCACATTCATCATCATATCAGCCGCAGTTATTATTGAGAAATTAATTGTTAGTCTTATATAAAATTAATTGTTATTTCTTTCTTTCTAATAAAATTGTATTTTAATTGTTTATAGAATACAATACGATTAATAACAATTAATTATTTATTAATTTAATTTGAAGTTTTGTCCTATCCAACTTTAACAAAATACGAGGTTAGAAAATACCAAACTCATTAGTACGCGCTATATTGTTGTACCACACAGCATTAGAGAAGTGTGCATGTTTCGGCTCTGTGTGCGTAATTTAAAAACCTATTTGCGAGCAACTTGAAAATGTATGAACCCTCTTAAGGAAGGTCTGTACTTTTTATTGGTATAAAAATAAAATATAAAATAGATCGATTTATATTATAAAAAAAAAATATATATTAACGTACTGATATTTACTAACTTTTCCAAGTTTGAACTGTGTTACGTTTAAAAGTACAAATTAGTACACGATCATTTTGATTCCATTATTTAGCTACCTATATAAAAATATGCATTTTTTTACCGGTGATTGCCGGTTTCTATACTAAAAAAGTGTTTTTTAGGTAACGATTCCTCAATAAAAAATATTGATTTATTTAATATTTAGTCACTACATCGACCAGTGAAGCCGCTATCAAAAGACAATAAAGATAAACTATTTAGTTATATTTTGGAGACATTAGAAGTATCGGAACTAACTAGTAAAAGCAGAGACAGTCTTCAAAATGTTATTAAAACCTTTACTACAGCAACTTCAAGATTTTGGAAAAAATGTTCTCTAATGATCTAATGAAAATTTTGCTCATATCTTCAGAATTTCAGAATTTGAGGTACTGAATATTTTACAAGAACCAGAAGTTGTGTTAGATGAGGAGTGATGTAACAAAGTATATATAATAATAATTACCAAGTTAAATTACATGAAAAATATTTTTTGATACTATTTAATGTTATAAATATACCTTTAATTCACGATTTCAGTATTTAATAATTTCATCCCCCTAACTTTAAGAAATTGATCACTGTGCGACGTGCACGCGTGTAAATCATACGGTCTGGGTTCGATTCCGATCGGCAGTACCAATGTGGATTACATTTCATAGAATGTATATGAGAAATCTGACTAATTAGAGAACAAATATCATGAAATTGACGAATAAGGAAATTGGCGAGTTAACGAAACTGGCAAATTGAGGAAACTGACGAGTGATAACCCGACCCGTAGTATGTACTTCTTATCTCTAGATCAGTGGCTCTTAACCCTTTAGCAGAGAGGGGCCATTTGACTTATTTAAATGTATTGTCTTGTCACGAACTAGTACCAAAAAGTTCAATGGGTGATTGACTCCAAATATATTCCTAGTATTCCAGT
This sequence comes from Laspeyria flexula, assembly GCA_905147015.1. NCBI lineage: Eukaryota > Metazoa > Arthropoda > Insecta > Lepidoptera > Erebidae > Laspeyria > Laspeyria flexula. Next base: position 9,206,214 of record LR989962.1, on the reverse strand, counting down.
ATGCGCGTTTGCTACGCGGAACACTTATGCTACTATCAGAGCCACCAGTGGTCTGCGGACCATAGGTTAAGAACTACAGCTCTAGATTGAGGTGAGGAGACCATTAATGAGTTTCCTTTCGGGGTACGTAACTCTAAAAATAAAAACAAGTAATAAATAATAACAGTTTTAATAACACTGAAATAGCACATAAAATTTCCCATCACATTTAATACTACAGGTACATTACATCATCACAATGTAAGTTGTGTACAACATAACGTCTGTTCGGTGTGTCAACTGTTAGCTTATGCATGTACATAGAAAATCCACACTTCATACAAAAATCTTACAAACGCTCACTAGGAGCGATCTGTCATGTCCTTACGTTACGCCAATGACACTAAAGAGTCGGGCACTTCCCGTAGTTCTATGGAGCATGGCGTCATTTGAGAGAAGAAAATGACGTATGTTTCATAGAGAAAACGGGGAATTACCCTAAGAGTCGATATATTCGACTTCTCTGTTCCACGAACCGTGTAGCACCCTGTCTCGTTACGTATGTACTGTCCCTTAGTCTAGTGGCCATGGCCGTGACCAAACACATTAACCCCATTGGCCGGGTTGACCGGCCGCTCATTGTTATTGTTGCCCTCGCCGCCGTTTTCGTTCCCGTTGCCAATACCATTGCGATTGTTTTCTAATTGTTGTTGCCACATCGTTGCGTAGACGCCGCCTTGTGAGAGCAGTGCTTCGTGACTGGAAAAAGGCGTGATGTTTACATTTTCATATCATAAAAACATTACCCTTCTTTTTGGCACTCTGGTAAAAACACCGTGATTATAATAGGAACAGAAAAAAAAACTTCTGGACCAAAATCTTGTGAATTTAAAAGAAGAAGCTCATGATATCAATATTAATTATTTAAAAGATGTCATGAGCTATAATTATGATTATTATTTGTTCTAATATTATGTTATGTTATAATATTTTTTCTTCTAAGTAAAAATATATAATCAAAATGAACTTACTTTCCTCTCTCAACAATTTCTCCCTCTTTTAGTACTAGAATTTCATCTGCATGTATGATCGTAGACAGTCTGTGTGCTATTATAATCGTTGTCCTATTTGCGCACACTCGTGCTAATGCGGACTGAAAACAGATAATATATAGATATCAAACAATCGTTTAGTGTTTTTAACTAGTCGTAACTGGCACATATTGGAGTTTTCTGAAGTTCAGGGGACAGGGGAGGATGCGATAACTCTTGACTGACTCACAGGTTATCGTATCCTCCACCTGTTCCCCTTTCGGATATGTGATCGGCTTCTCGTTATGGGGGGATTTCAATGCCAAAGTGGGAGTTCAAGAACGCGGCCAAACGAAAATTGGATCCCATGGCGTAGGGCGCCGCAATCACAGACGGTAGATGCTAGGCAACTTTCAACACGACAAAGAACCCAAAGTTACCGACATTAAACTCGTAGAATAAGTAAGCCGAAGTTTCAGTGGGCCGGTCATATCTGCAGAAGGACCGATACAGGGTGGAGCAAGCGTGTCCTTGAGTGGAAACCGAACTTTGCAAGCGTAGAGTAGGACGTATTCCTGCTTGGTGGACCAACAACCTGAAAAAGTTCGCTGGTAACATGTTCAGTACAAAATCTATATAATTTACCTGTATATTTCTTTCTGTGTTAGTATCGAGTGCAGAAGTAGCCTCGTCTAATAGAACTATCGCTGGGTCCTTTAGAATAGTTCGTGCGATAGCTATCCTTTGTTTTTCTCCTCCGCTGAGTCGTAAACCTCTTTCCCCAACCTGTAAAAGAAATGAGACGTTTGTGCTTTGTTAAAAAACTCCGTATATTCCGTATTTTATTTGCATCATTGGATTGCTTTCATTAGATTCGTGATCACAAGAAACATGTTTGACTTTATAATAATAATATAATAATATTCTACCACATTCACACAGCGCCATCTAGTCCCAAAGTAAGCAATTATATTTGCTTGTGTTATGGGTACTAAACAATTGATATACTACTTAAATACATATTTTTTTTGTAAATACATACATATTATAGATAAATAACACCCAGACACAGAACACACCTTTATGCTCATCACACAAAGATTTGTTCTGGGTGGGGATCGAACCCACGACCTCCGGCTTAGCAGTCAGGGTCACTAAACACTAGACCAACAGGCCAGTCGATGACTTTGTCGTTGGACAGAAATATTTTTAAACTTTGTTATTTATAATTTATTAGAACATTATTTGTGCTGTTAGGTTTGTCATTGTAATTTCTCAATAGGTCCCTGTCGATAAAGGTTAGGTTATTTAAGCCTCCCAATGCCTCCAAAATCTCTTAATCTCTTAAGCCTCCCTTATCTAAAAAAGGTACCTAACATAGTATGTGAAATGTGGACGTAAAGGCTCAGTTACAGTGGCAGCGGTGAGCGGCACGGCGGCGGCAGCGGCGCGGTGCCACTCCAATCGCGTAACTGTGTTTTGCCAACTATTACAAATTTTTTCGTTGTACAAAAGAGAGACTCACAAAGAATAGCAGCTTTATAAATATACCACTTTGACGCAGTCGCCAACACGACGTTACCCGATTGGAGAGTCACTGACCACTGCCACCGTGACCGAAGCCTGATATATGGTGCCTACAAACGAACATTATAAGAAGGTTGATATTTACATTTGTGTCATATGCATCGGGGAATGTAAGAATTCTATCATGTATGTCGGCGTTCTTCGCCGCTGAGATTATGTCCGCCGCTCCCGCAGTGAGCTTCCCATATTGTATGTTGTACCTGTAACAAAAAAGGTTTAATTGTAGTCACATCCGTGTTTGTTTATTGCGAGAAACACACAGCTCACAGTACTGAAAATATCTATACTAATATTATAAAAGTTACAGAGTTTGTTTGTCATCCCATTTTAAAAATTCTTTTAGTGTTGGATAGCCCATTTATCGAGGAAGGTTATAGGCTATATAACATCACGCTACGGCAAATAGGAGCTGAGCAGTGACCAAATAAAGAACGACGGAAGTGAAGTCCCGCCCGACTTCTTGTTGTGGAATAAAATACTGGTTGAAAATATAACGCTTCAGAAACCATATACTAAAACTTAAGGCATCGTGTTTATCACCGTAGCTTAGCGGTTAAGGTGGCCATTTCGTTACTAGCATCGCCGTACCGAGAGACGTGGGTTCGATTCCCACACGAGACAAATATTTATGTGATTCATAGATATTGGTTGGGTTTGAATAACTTTGTGTCCATTAATTATTGTATGTTTGTAAAATCCTTCGCGACAAAGGGCTCGTTTACTAGACAAGACTTACGCCTTACAAAAAAATCCTAGCCTTCCTGCTCATTTAAATTCAATCACAATCTAGAAACCACGAAAAAATTATTAAGCTTTATAACTTCTTTCTCTCCAATATAAATATATAAAGTGAGCTTTAATGCTGGTTACTAAGGTTCAATTTCTTGCCAGTTCTTCTCATAGCTCCACCCCGTCAGCGAACTGGTCGTAGGCAAATTTGCTGACACTACTTTTCGGATAACCTGTTACATTCTTGTGACTTTCATAAGTTTTACCTTGGAACCTAAATGAATAAACTTCATTTCATTTCAATTGAACTCATCATACCTGACGGTGTTGTTAAACAGCACGGTGTCCTGCGGCACGACGCCGATGTTCGCTCGCAGCGAGGCTTGCGTCACAGTCCGCACGTCTTGTCCGTCCACCAGCACGGCGCCTTCGTTCACGTCGTAGAAACGGAATAGTAGACGCATTATTGTTGATTTGCCTGCACCACTTGGACCCACCTGTAGTAGGAACAATGTAGAATAAGGCCCTGTTACTCCACTCGCAGATTAGTCTCGTAAGCTATTTGGGATATAAGCGACAGATTTTTCAGAAGTGCATGCTATCCTCATATCGCCAACTATATTAAGTCCTATGACATATGGACAACAATATGAAAAAAGAAGAACAATATAATTAGATACCTAATTATTATCCAAGTAGGGTTCAAATTACATTATTTACTAGCTGTGCCCGCGACTATCATCCGCGTGGAATTTAACAAAAGCAACATTAAGTACTTTTTTTTAATAATATTAGATATTTTCTAAAAAAAAAGGTAAGGCCTAAGTTACTCCTTATTAAATCAGCTATCTGCAAGTGAAAATTTCGTTAAAATCGTGCCAGCCGTTCCAGAGATTAGCTGGAACGGCTGGCACGACACTGACAGACAGAAAGACAGACAGACAAAAATTTAAAAAAATGTTATTTTGGTATATGTACCGTATACACATTCATATGCGGCTAATTTATACAAACAGACACACCAATTTTATTTATTGGTATAATTATCGTGTAACGAAATAAACCATAAACTTGTAAACCTGACAAAAATGGTTCATCCCAGAGTCGAGGTTCACCCCAGTTTGGTAGTCACCTGGTGAGCCAAATGGCAGACAAAGACATTATAATAATTGAATACTCACCAAAGCTACAGTATTGCCGGGCGGTACTTTGAAACTGACATTGTTCAGAACAAGTCGCTCAGGCCCGTAGCCGAACGACACGTGTCTGAACTCGACGGCGCCTCGCCTCACCAACAAGTCGGGAGCGCCGATGGCGTCGCGCACGTCCGTGTTCACCCGCAGCAAGTCGAACATGTTCTCCATGTCCACAAAGTTCTTTTGAATTGCCCTTTAAAGCAAATAATAATAATATAGCTAGCAGTTGCTCGTGGCACTGTCCGCGTTGAATTCGATTTAATTTAGCCTGCTACTCAGTGCTAACGAAACATTATATTTATTTAAAATCGGTCCCGTGCTGAGACTATTCATTTGTATTCATAAATGACTATTTTGACAAATAATAGAACTCACCAGAACTTAGATTTTAGGTTGTTTTTTTGTCTGATTATCAAAACAATGATTGACTATGCCAAGGATGACGCTGACTAAACGTTACCTAAAATCTGCTGTTTTAAAATCATTTTTTTATATTTAATATTCCAAAATCGATTTAATTCTCCGCATGAATAGGACGCATACCTACACTAATTATAGGGTGACGCGTATTCTTATCTCTATTTTTATCACTCACGTAATTTTTATCTTCAGTTCGTACATAATATTATAAGTGATAAGAAATAAAATCGATTTAGAGTGCTTTTGTACCTAAATATTAACGTATTTCTTAGTATATATGTATGTTGGACTGTACTACAATAAAAATCTTATTTTATTTAAAAATGTTTATAAAGCATGTTTATATAAAACCTCACAGCGACCAATAATGACCAACTCAATAGACGTTAATTTAATGTTTGTAATGACTGTATAATAATGTGCGTACTGATAGTTTGTAATACAATTATTACAAACTATCAGTACGCACTTTCAGTATCAAAAAGTTTATCAATAAAGGTTCGCCTTTATTGATTAAACTTGCCATATTTGACTTAACAAATAATAGTACACTATAGTAGCTACAGCTACAATGAGCCTTCAAAGAATCTTTACTTAATGTACACAAAAATATGACTTACATACAACTACTACTAACCTATTTCTATGAAATCATTGATTCAAAAAATTGTATTATAAAAGTTATGTTTTTTAAAAGCAATTGTAATTTGTAATAAATAAAACAAATATTTTACAAAAACTTTTTTCTAAAAATGTAATTATAATTTGACAGTACATCGGCGACAGTTTTGAGCTTCTAGGGGGAACACATTTTGTATTTCAATGATTAAATATACAATTTCCGTAAATTATTGGCCTGTCCGTGTAGTGACGGATTACGAATACATAATGTCACTACCCCATTTCAACCCGTGGGTGTCGTACGTAAGGGAGTAACCTTATGCAATAAGAGCACTGCGAGAAATGGAAAATTCGAAACAAAATCCTATACCAACCGGTCTAGCCAGCGTGGTATAGTAGGCTAAATTCCCTCTCCCTAAAAATGTTTGGAGGAGACCCGTGCCCAACAGTGGGACATTAATTTATGGGTTGTAATGATGATGATTGGCTTGCCAAGAAATTGGTGTTGCGTGGCATACACGTACTCGTAAAAATGGTGCACCATCGTATGTCTGGTATAGAATAAAAACTATGAAAACATAGGGCAAAATGGTGTACGGCACTAGAGCCACGCCACACTCAAGCGATACATTTATCGTTTACTATGTATTATTATTTTATTTATCTATAGTAAACAGCTACTATTATTTTCATATCAGCGACAAACGTAGATTACTACGGCGTTATACGAATACCTATACATTTCTTTGCACTATCAATTACACAGTCATTTATCTATCAGCGTGTCTGCTGCAATACAAACCGTCCTTATTAATATAATAATCTAATCTTTATTTCTGTAACTACGTTCCCAAGGAAATCGATCATATTACAATAAAATAAGGTCGATATTTATCACGATGGTATCAAACAAGGTAATAAAACACCAAGAGCATTATATACTCTTTAGAACCCTTTTCCTCCCCATTAATTGGTTGGTATCCATAGGGAGGAAAAGGGTTCTTAGTGTCGTGTTTTTGCGGGGGAGTTTGGTCTACTCAGGCGGGCGGCTCACTTTGAGCGGGTTTCAGTTTTGCTATGTATTTTCTATACATACCTATAATAAGAGCCGAACCAGTTCAGTGGCACGTACAACTGCACAATGTATGACGCAAACAACACGTAGTCACCAACTGTTAGTTCTTGCGTCTTTACCACCATTGACACACAGAGTAGCGATCCAGCGAGTAAACCTGGAAAATACACAATAATATTCATATTATTATATCCTAAATTTTATTATATACAATAGCGACATTGTTACCAATGGATCTGAATTAGAAAATTAAAAAAAAAAAGAAATTCGGAATTTTTTCAGTATGCAAATACAACATTTTGGAATATACTGCACTATAACTTCTGATAAGTCAGTCGCCAGTTATAAGAGAATCAGAATGTGTTTCAGACACCCGCAAAACCCGAGTGTTAGCTGTCTAAAAAAGCTATTGCGGCAAGATATTTACTCCGTGAACCTTTATCGTAAATATTAGACCATTTGGAATATGAATTAATGGTCTTATTGCATCGATATTAGGAGACATTTTCATTTGCCGGCTATGGTGAGTTTGGCAGTTAAAAATGCTTTAGGGGTAAATGCTAGGTATATACATCATAATGCTTACCGCTGCAAATGACGATATTTTGCAATGTATTCAACATATTCAATGTTATTAGTGATTTGAACTCTTCTTTCTGCAAAAGATAGAAACATGTTACACAAAATTAAGTCTCGACTTGCCTATCATCAAGTTGGGACCTAACATTGAGAGAGGATTTTTCACAATTATTGCATACCGAGTATGCAACTATTGCATACCGATCACTTATCCATTACTTATGTATATTAGTGATTCATCAACATCATCATCATATCAGCCCAATGACGTCCACTGTTGAACATAGGCCTCACCTAATGACTGGCCTGTTGGTCTAGTGGTTAGTGACCCTGACTGCTAAGCTGGAGGTCGTGGGTTCGATCCCCACCCAGGACAAATCTTTGTGTGATGAGCATAAAGGTTTGTTCTGTGTCTGGGTGTAATTTATCTATAATATGTATGTATTTACAAATAAAAAATGTATTTAAGGAGTATATCAGTTGTTTAGTACCCATTACACAAGCAAATACAATTGCTTACTTTGGGACTAGATGGCGCTGTGTGAATGTAGTAGAATATTATTATTATTATTAATTTCAGACATTAAAATTATTGAATTATTTTTTAAAACTGCAAGGTCCAATACATATAATATTGTTTTTTATAATAATTTGCATGTCAAAAACTGACGAATTATATGATACTCAAAAAGTATTTAAACAGCCTATGTATCTACCATTTTTTCTGCAAATCATTTCATTACATTTTCATAGAGATATTGAATAGATTGATTACCTGATAATGGAGAATAGCCTCTCTATAAGATATAACTTCGTATGCCTCAGCGCCATAATACTTTACAGTTTCGAAGTTGAGTAGCGAGTCGACGGAGCGTGCCTTTTGTTCGTTGTCAGCCAAGTTCATGCGTCGCTGGAATTTTGTTCGCCATTCTGTTACTACTATAGTTGCGACTGAAAATATAATATACTTATATATAAATACATCATGAGCTTAAAGTTATTTAAATACTAATATATTATTTAAAATTGCTATATATCGTTCTATATATATACATATATACGTTTTGACACGTCCACACTCTATATTAAATAGTGTGGACGTGCAAAGACGTATAGCATAACTACAACATGTTACTTAATCTAGACTCACGTTAAGGAAATAGTGCATAGACCCCTTGTCTAGGAGGGTTATGCACTTTTCCCTTAACGTGAGTGGCATATTGCTAAAGGTATCATTCCGATCTCGGCAGCACGCAGTAGCCAATACCGTTTAAGCCCGACCCGGGAATCGAACACGGCACCTCTTGGGCCGCAGTCATACACTCCCGCTGCGCCACGAGGCAGCTAATTAGGTACAACGCAATTTATTTATATAGACAATAAACCAGTTATTTAAAACTACCTTCCGACCGCGACTCGCCTAGATAAAAAGTAGCCTATGTATTAATCCAGACTATAATCTATCTGTGTATCAAATTTCATAAATATCCATTTAGCCGTTTTGACGTGATTGAGTAACAAACAAATAAACATCCATCGATCTATTCTAACTATCGCATTTTTAATACTAGTATAGTACAGTAAGTTCAATAAATTAATTATCGTTAATTGAACGTAATGTAGCGCACCTATACATTGCGGACGTCCGATATTATCATAATATATTAGCACCTGATAATAGCATTGTTGACAAATGAATGTAGATAAAAAACTTACACTAAGATAGCGTAATTGGTCTTTGTCAGACTGAAATAAGCCAAGCAAAAAATCCTAATAAATCACCGAAATATTAATCGGGCGACGTCTCAAGTCTTATATCTTACTTTTCACCGAATATCGCCATAAGTTAGAAATTTCTTTCTTTTTTATTAAATTTTCAATAAGTAAACAAATATATTATAATTGGTTATAAGGCGCGGGCCCACCGCGGTGCACGGAGAGGCTACGCACGTGTATTAAGCTTCGCTTTGTACCACTTAACATGCACTGCAACCCACGGAGAGGCTACGCATGAATTGACGTCGTTGATACATGCGTGGCTTACTCGAATAGGCGGTTACATAGCTCAACGCTGTCGACGTGGGTCTACGTTTCCACTGGAGTACACGAATATGACCCACGACTATGTACAGCTCGCTTATTCCAGAGCAGTTTTCAGTCATACACCTTGTGGAGCGGACGCGTTTCATGTTTCTCGTATATATCGTATCAACGTACTCATAGAATGGCATTGGCACTGACTTTGTTAGACGCACGTGCGTAGCCTCTCAGTGCGTCGCGCGCCGCTGCCGTGCCACGCTATACATAGTCGTGGGTCTTCGTCTCGTACTCCAGTGGAAACGTAGACCCACGTTGTCAAACAAATTAATACACGCAGCTAAAATGCGCACAGCATGCGCCGGGGTGGCCACGCGCCTTTAGTCTTACTTTTTACATAATCGTTATTTATTGCTCATAATACAATTCATTTGCAGGCTAATGCAAACAATTGTCACATTCACAGTGAAATACAAGGTGACATTTAAAGAAAAAATTACTTTTTCAACCTTGCATTCACGACGATGCTAATGATATTTGACTCGTATATATTTGACATTTAACTCGAAATCATTCGCTATATTACTTGCTTGACCCTATTTTATTTTAATATTGAATTGATTGGTTCATTTTGATATAACAACCGTCCTATCTATATAAGTGTATTTATTTATTATAGTAAATTTAATTGTGAACATATCGATAGCAATATTTCGATAAATTTGAGAAATTGAATTCCAATCAATCTTCACGATCGCATTTAAAAACATACATATACATACATACATATAAATGATTTAATGCTCAACGATCTGAGTAATTTATGAGGAAAACAATTAAATTTATATTGACTAGCAACACGCTTGGTTCCGCGAGTATGTATCTTAATAACTCTTATAACAGAATGAGAAAAATCTATCACAATATCTGAAATGAGACGGGAATTTCTCGTTTTCCGACTAACGTTTCCACAATAGCTACAATGCTACAATCACACACTAGCTATTGCGCTTTGCCAAACAAGAACGACATAAGTGAGCCGTTTTCAAGGAGAAACCGTACTTATGACATTTAAGACACAGTGTTGGCAATTTGGCACGACTGGATAATATGCAGTATCTATCATTGTGAAATACAACTAAATGAATACTTACTTATATAAAGCATCATAGTAGAGAACACGATGAGACCAAACCAGGCATTGAATTGCGCCACGAAATACACGACGGCGACGATAATGTCTATGATTGTTGGCGTTATTGAGAACAGTATGTACGACAGGAGGTTGTCGATAGAGTCGGTGCCGCGATCCATTACGCGGAGAACTTCCCCCGTCTTGCGGGCCAGGTGCCAACGTAGAGGTAAATCATGGAGATGCTTGAATAGTTCTAACTAAAACAAACATAAAACATGTAGGTATATGTGTGGCAAGTCGCTTGACAGTTTGACCGCCACGCAAATAACGAAAAACTGTGTTGTGCCAAGCAATAAATAATATGAACAGTTATAAATGTTCCTGTTTCTGAAAATCAACATTTACCAACTTTTATCTGTCACTAAAAGTTGAAGTGCGATGGACGCTATAAAACGTCATTGGCGTCTCGATTTGAAGTTACTGAATGACGTTATAACACGTCACGGTGGTCAAAGGGTTAAAAAATAGCACATGTGCTATTCCAAACTATGTCTATCTATGCACCAAATTATAAACAGATCCTTTCAGCCGCCTTGGTGTTATTGAGTAACAAATAATCCATCCATACATGCTTGCAAACTTTCGTATTTAAGTATAATATTAGTAGGATTTTTAAGAAATGCCGCTATAAAACTGATTTTATTATAGAGTTTTCTGTTCTGAAGTGAATTTCTGTATATATTAATGAGAATAAATATCTTTAACCATCTTTGATCGAACTTCCGAACTGCATGATATTTGTATTATAAAACGAATATTCACGCGATCATGCATGCGTAACACTGGCTGTTGTCACACGTAAATCAACTTATAAATACAGCCGGTGTAACCTAATGCATTATCACGTGAATTCCCGTTTTTGAAATTCAAAAACCATGCAACGCAAAAGTTTAAATGAAAAAAAAAAAAATGTTTTTTCAAGAACGAAATGACTGCTGGCAGCCTATAAAAGGAACTCTGAGTTCCTTTATTCAATTACTTGTAAGTGTGATTTTCTGGTTTAAAGCATTGGTCTAGGGGTTAGTGACCCTGACTGCTAAGCCGGAGGTCGTGGGTGCGATCCCCACCCGGGAAAAATCTTTGTGTGATGAGCATAAAGGTTTGTTCTGTGTCTGGGTTTAATTTATCTATATTATGTATGTATTTACAAAAAAAAATATTTAAGTAGTACATCAGTTGTTTAGTACCCATAACACAAGCAAATATAATTGCTTACTTTGGGACTAGATGGCGCTGTGTGAATGTGGTAGAATATTATTATTATTATATGATTTACATATGGTATGGTATGGTATGGCGGGCTGTTTTCCGCAACTCCACGTCAAGGCGCGGTTTTTGCATATAAAACAAATATATTAACATATTCTAATTATGTGTACATAATCACTTACGAACATAAAAATACAGAAGCATACTTGAGTGGTAGTAAAAACAACAAGTGTCGCATAATTATAATATTCACTACCCTCCTCATCACAAACTCGATCGTTGATGGACTTCCCAGTAATACAAAGATGTAAGTAAATTAATACCTATTCAATTATAAGTGCTATTCATTCAAATATAAGATTGTTTTTAATTAAAATTTAAATCAAATCAAATCATTTATTCACTTGTAAACATAGTAAGTCAATAAAAAGGAAAATACATTCGTACCTGTAACTCCCTAGTAGTATATTGTTGTACTCTGATCCAGAGGAATGAGCGTAAATTGTTGATGAAGCCCATTCCACCTGTTCCTCCGCCTTGAAGGAACTTGAAGATTACGTAGGTCACCACGAGGTCCCATCGAAAATATATCGGAGGTGTTGATATACTATCCACTGTGAATAAAAGCGCTTCATTATAATATGTCCTTATATGTTAAGGTGCATTCATTCATGTTTAAAGAAAACAATTTCGCGTCCTATAGTTTTAATGTATCATCATCATCATCATTTCAACCCATAAATGTCCCACTGCTGGGCATAGGTCTCCTCGAAAGAATGTGGAGGGAATTTAGCCTACCATAAAGTTAGTTTTAATGTATAGTCGACAATAAAATTGCTTTACCACCCTTAGAGTTAATATCGTTTGCATATCACAAAACAATAATGTCTATTTTAGCTTGCAAGTGACACCAGTAAAGTGACAGTTGTCATCAATAATGAGTCTTAATGAATTTTAATTTTGATGGAAATTTTTTGTAAAAAGTGGTAAAGCAAATATAATTATGGTCGACTATACTTATTAATGAAAAGTAAATTGAAAGAAAAAATTGGTAGTATTTCTTATGTATTAACTTCACATATTGGCAATGGCATCATGGGAACTTCACACGTAATCAACCAATTTTATTAGGTCCATAACGTAATGCATTCAAATGAAATTTAACGGAATATTTCAAATCAGCGCCATATCTATACTAATAGGATAGGATCTCGGGAACTACTAGTCCGATTAGAAAAATTCTTGTAGTGTTGGATAGCTCATTTATCGAGGAAGGTTTTGGTATAATAACATCACGCTTCGTACAAAAGGAGCTGAGCAGTGGCCAAACGACGGGACGGAAGCCCCGCGCGACTTCTAGTAAACGATATGTTGCCATAAACATTTAGCAATTAATTCCATTCTGAACGACGTCAAACGGCTATTATTTCTATACAGTCATAGATGTTAAGGTACTTCTATTAACATAATTATACTCGGGCCAAAATCAAGGTAACATAACCAATAACATAAAACATAAATAACGTCTCTTTTCGTAAAACCAATTAAATTAATAAAACACAACTCTTGTATTATTTTGATATGTTTATAAAAAGAAGTTACAGCTTCATGTCACATATAAAAATATAGTTTAAATTAATTAGGAAAATCCAATTTGACAGTGAAATGTTTACAAACATTCTGCATTGATTTAAGCCAAAAGTATAGACAATTACTTACCTATCAATTTACTATAAATGGGCACGAACAGATTGACAACTCGTCCCGCAAGAAGCGCGACGATACATATGAGTACTTGTATCTGGAGACAGACGCTCTTTCGTGGCCAAAGGAATGGCAGCAAAGTCCGAAGTTTAGAGAACACATTTTTGAATGTAGATCGGTTATCATCCTGTGCAAAGAAATTATAAAGTAAGGACATTGAACATAACATAACATAGCATAGCATCACACCTTTTTCCCCGAAGGGGTAGGCAGAGGTGTTTCACACCCACATTTCGCCAGCTATGTTTTGGTCCTATGAAATAGGGGGCGAGCTTATTGTCATCTACTGGGAACATTTGTTTACCAAACTCCGGAAAAATCTCAATACTGGAATTTCATGATAGAAAAGCCCGGGAAGAAATCTTACCCTCAAATTATATTTATACCTAAAGAATGATAGGATACAGCAAGCGACCACTCGCACATTGAAACCAACAAAAATTGTCTATGTCTAAACCTAGACATTATTTACATTTAATTAGTTTACGCTAGATCTAGCCTAGACAATAATTTATCGTTGCTTTCATTTTTATCTATATAATTATAGCTGTTTGAAGTTAGATACACAAAAATAATGTAAATAAATTATTGCCAACCGACCCAACCGTATCTAATTTATTAGCAGTTCTTTAAAATCGACACCAACATTTACAATTTCTATTTACTGTATAAAATCAAGTACTATGACCCTATTTAGTCGGCCGATTGAGAGGTCACACGATAATACACATAATTAGTTTAATTACGTAAGAATAAATTAATGTATGAAGTAAAACAAATTTGTATAGGTAGGTACTAAAATATTTCTGTCTCAAAACATAATATAGTTTGGAATCAAGATAAGACAACACGCGCATTAAAAACATATCCTGTGTCAGCAACAGACACAAATTACAACTACTCGACCATTACCTATTTACAAATATATATTATTATATAATGCGCATTTAAGTGGATAAAAAGGACAATTTGCTAATTAAAATAAACCAGATCTGAGTATACCTTGAATCAAACTTAATGGCGGTTCGGATATTAGCTGCAAACGCGTGAACGCACAGGTTGTCATGTCGTGCGCGTGTGTGCAGTACACAACGTAACTTGTACACTCTCACACTGTGACGCGTGCGGCGCGCGCGGGAGTGTGCCTCAACCCCGCGCCTTTGCGGTCCCGCTGATACCCAATTTTGTGTTCTGCGCATCGTCTCGCACGATGTTCAGAGCCGCCATTAAGATTGATTCGAGGTATAACCAATCAATCAATTTGTGTGATTCACAGTTCGGGTCGTGCAGAAATTAGTACATAAAATTGTGAATCATAAAAATATGATAGGTATTATGATGCGAACTCATGATCATCTAGGTGATATCCCTCGTATATGTCAGCCAATTTGCCAGCAACCAGTTGGCAAAAGAGCCAAAATTAACTAGCATGAACTAGCCAAATAAATATCAAGAAGTTACGATGGCATGCAAATTGGCTTCTATTACAGAGATTATAAATATTTAATTCTATCGGACATTCTCACGCATAAAACTCTGTCGTCTACACTGAATTAATGGTTCAATAAAAAATAACAAACAAAAAAGTATAGATTCTCACTGAGTTGGTGACGTCAAAATGTCTCGCCAATGAGTGCATTTGGATGATTGTACAAATAAACAGTCTGAAACCAAAGACACAATTCGACTTGTACTAGGGTATGTATATGTACATGGCCATGGGCTATGGAATGAAATAAGTCGATAGTTATACCGCTTTGTATACGAAATAATATTATTTGGATTGGTACCCTAGGTATATGGGGTTTAGCTATTTTTATTCATCATCATTGAAATCCATAAACGTTCCACTGCTGGGTACGGGTCTCCTCGAAAGAATGTTGAGGGAATTTAGCCTACTATACCACGCTGGCTAGACGGGTTGGTATAGGGTTTTGTTTTATATTTTCCTTTTCTTGCAGTGCTTTTGTCTGCATAAGATTACCCTTAGTCACCTTTTACGACACCCGCTGGTTGAGATGGAGTAGTGACATTATGTATTCAAAATCCGTCACTAAAGGGATTCATTTTCATCACGTAGGCACATAATGTGTCAAATAGCAGAAACATAGTAGTATTACTTAAAACTCGTACGGATTTAGTATACAGTAGTCAATTTAGTCTGATGATCGCTTCGCTTAAGAGGGGATTGTGTATGACACCACAGGTATTCTCAAAATGTACCAGAAGTTCAGAGATTTTTTTGAAATTTTCTATGTTTAACCTTTCCTATTGACTTACTTATTTCCTAATTTAACTGGAAGATAGGTATGCTATTGTTAGTCAGAATACTAATTAGATCATCGCAATTGTTAGAACCGTTTTTGAGACGCGTAAATGAACTTTATCTAGGTATATAATTTATGTTGGTTCAATTATAAGGTTACCTAACGTTTTGGTAAACTAATTTGCACGAATGTGATGGCCATGAGCTATGTAATGAAATAAGTCGATAATTATACCGCTTTGTATACAAAATAATATTATTATACCCTATATTTTAAAAATCAGCTTCAGACTGTTTGTTTGTACTCACCAAATCAACAATATACTAATTACAAATACGAACTATTTGAACGTCAACAACAACAGATATTATATCCAAAATCATTACAGCATAATAACCTTCTGATCTTTTTTAAATATATGTTTTGTTTCAGTACTAATTAAATGATTTTGATATGGACATGACATCTTAACAACCTAGAATATACAAACTACTAAACTGACAACCATTGACAGGTTTATCAAAATTAAAAGTTCCGAATAATGAAATTCAAAATAGGTTTAATTTTGGAGGAGGATGTCATTCATTTTGTAATGTCAATGGTTACAGCCAACGTGCGTAAACAGGGAATAATACGTAATTTTGAAATATCGGAGTGTATTTTAAAAATTTATCATTTTATAATTTCCGCTTCCTAGATATACCAAAAAAATTTTCATTGCATAATGTTATGAATTGTCATTGCATAACATGCAATAACAATTTATTTAGTATACCTGTGCCGAGACACAAATGGTGTATTGTGTACATTTATTTTTCAAAATATTAACCCATGCTATGTAGGTACTAGTAAAACCGAAAAAAATACCAGTTTTTGAGAAAAATCATGTCATAAATTATATGTTTAATTATATCATTTAAGTATATCGGGGTAGGATGACGAAAAAAGAGTTGATTTTCTCTTACCCTTGGATGTATATTCCTGCGAGTCTCCTCTTCACTTTCAAGGTATTCGAACTGGTGCATAATTCCCGGCGCCTTCATGCCGAGCACGAACATTATCATGCAAGAGACATAGCGCCCTACAAACAAAGCCATCTCCAACCGATCTTGAAGACTGTAACAATGATAGTTTTGATTTATTACTCTCCTAACACGCGCTATAACACGGTCCACCGCCTTACGCATCCAGTCAGATCCTTATACTAAACAATAATTTCTATCTCCTGCATCATAACTTGAAATATACCTAGTGGTGTATGGTGTGACCAAGCGATACGTATATATATATACGACTGCTACACAAGTGGTCCTGGAAAATGATATTGGGTTATCAACCCGAAGTTTAGAAAGAGTGCCTAGTTAATGTCAATAGGCTCGCTCTCTATTACAAGGGACCAAATAGCTGGCGAGATGTGGATGCGATCCACATCTGCCTATTTCTGCGAGGAAAAAAGGCGTGAAATAAAGAATAGTATAAATATTATGATACGTAGGAAAATACTTTTGAATTAGAACTATACTTACTCTTTCAAATGCCACCACCATCCTTCCTTATTAAGATTCAAGAATGAGAGGTTCTCAGAGACAAATATCAACGCCCAGAACACCAGTAACACGAACCCATGGCCTCTAGGAGGTACCGAGGGCAGTAGAAACCGCCTCTCAAGTACTGCTAAATAGGCCGACAAAGGAAACACTACCAAAGTCACCGTTAAAGCTACTATCTGAAACAAAAACTTGCCATTATTACCTGTTAACTTAAATAAATCATTGAAGAGCATAGAATCAAAGGAGAAAATCTCCACTTTCAGATTTGAGAGAGAGAGCTGGCAAGAAACAAAAGGCGCTCTGCCTTGTGTTTCTTGCCAGCTCTTCTCAAGACTCAACCTTGTCAGTGAACTGGCCTTAGGAAAACATGCTAACACGTTTTTGGCTTTATACGACGTTCATAAGACAAGTATCATGTATGTAATAAAAAAGTGAAGGAAATAAAAAACGGACTTTGACTTAAAAGACGAAAAAACCTATATGTGTAAATATTTTTGTGCTACTCATAGTTTGTTCTTCTTCAATGGAGTTATTTGAAACCAATTCACATAGAAGTTTATGAATAAACACGGTTAAAAATGGAGATTATCACTTTTGGTTCTATACCCCTCAATTTGCCTTTTAATCGATGGCCATGGCAACTAGTTGCGCTTTTGAAAGAGGATTGAAGAGGTATCTCCCTTACTCACGCTGTTCTGTCTGATGGACATTAATCTCACACCAACCGAGAGATGGCAGGCATAGGAATGCGGATCACTTATTTTTTGAGAACTTCTCACTTTGAACTAAACCATTCGAGCAGTATGTAACTTCTACCGAATGTTTACGGAAGTTTTTCATATTTACCATGTATCCGTAAACAAATCCTCCTTTAAACACTAACGCCTGTAACAGGAAACGTATCACAGCCAACACAGGTACGAATAAAGTGAAACTCAACTGTACGGCGAATAGCCGAGATGAGCGTACGTCCACCACTTCCGTAGCATATCTAAAACAAAAAACAATATTTAGATGATAAATTTATTATGGACCCCATGAAAAAAAAAATTGAGAACATATAAACATTATCTTGACTAAACTACCTAGGTAATACTGCGTGAGTATATCAAATTGAAAATGTAAAATGTGAGACATTAAGTTGAACATTGTAAATTTGGAAATTATTATCTCCTGTTTATAACTATAGGGTTCAAAAATGACTAACCGCGATTCTCATTTTATATTTTTAATTTAATTATCTTCCACAAAGTAATGTAATGCATAAAATGTATGTAGAGTGTATGCAAAACTAAACTGTGAGTGAGATATGTATACTGGTGCGCAAGATATTTTGGGTTCGATCTCCATCAGGCAAAATACTATTGAATTTATGCCAAAATAAATAGCTTTAATTAAAAAAAATTTCGCTATCAACTCGAAGTTTGAAATTGTACCCAGTAAATGGCATTAGGCTTGCCTCCTATCCTATGCCATGGTACAAAGTATAGTATACCTAACATAGTTGATGAACCGAGAATTTAATTCTTTTAACCTTTTAACCGCCAGACTTATTAAGTCGAAGTGTATTAAATTATAAATTACGTATTTTCCTAATATAAAAATATATTTTGAAAGAAGCTATCGTAATCAAATAACAAAAAAAGATTAAACAATGCGAGGTTTTTTTGGTCGTAGACATAGGTACGACTCTGGCGAAATGGACACAAAAATATTTTTCGGTTAAGTAGGTACGTGCCTCTGCCAACCCTGCCTACAGGAAAAGCAAGCAGGAAACAAATTACACCAATTATAATGTAATATTAATTGATTAATTAATTTACTTGCATTAATTAAATAATACTTACAAGACCAAAATACACTTAGCAGGAAACTGATGCACTAAGTCTAAATTATATTTGTAGTTTCTGAGTGATTTCCTTGTTATCGTGAAGTTTATATATAAGTAGCTATATAATAGCTTAATAATGGCTTAATGATCCGTGTAGTGACGGATTAAGAATACATAATGTCAATACCCCATCTCAACCCGTGGGTGTCGTAAAAGGCGACTAATGGAGAAATCTTATGCAGATAAGAGCACTGCAAGAAAAGGAAAATTCGAAACAAACCCTACGAGTATACCAACCCGTCTGGCCAGCGTGGTATAGTAAGCTAAATTCCCTCCACAATCTTTGGAGGAGACGCGTGCCCAGCAGTGGGACGTTAATGGGTTGAAATGATTATAACAGCTTAATTCATTTTTACCATGGTATACTAAAGTAGGTATACCATGGTTAAAAATGAATTTATTTGTATGTTATATACATACATATAATACATACATATAGTATATACCTACATACAAATAAAAAGTATAGAATGATTGTAAGGCGGTTGCCATAAATCACACATTCAAAGTAGGCAGAGGTTTTTTTTATACCACGACACGGTAGCAAACAGACGTACTCGCCTGATAGTAATCACGAGCGCGTTGCCGATCCTCAAGAAACCTCCTTTTTGGAAAACCCTATGTATATATACCCTATGATATAATAATAATAATAATATTCTACCACATTTACACAGCGCCATCTAGTCCCAAAGAAAGCAATTATATTTGCTTGTGTTATAGGTACTAAACAACTGATTATACTACTTAAATACTTTTTTTTTTGTAAATACATACATATTATAGATAAATTACACCCAGACACAGAACAAACCTTTATGCTCATCACACAAAGATTTGTCCTGGGTGGGGATCGAACCCACAACCTCCGGCTTAGTCAGGGTCACTAACCACTAGACCAACAGGCCAGTCGAGTATACTTTTTAGAATGTTTTATTTTCCCTGCGGTTATCAGTTTTGCAACGGATTTATTAACTTATTAGAGACTAAAGTTGTTCGGTATTTTCTTTCACCTAAGACAATAAGTTGCGTACGAGTATCTTAGTTTACGTAACTCTACCTATGTCTTCCACATTAAAATTTAAAATAAAGAAATCGATACTAAAATTTACACAATAAGCCGTTATTGTATAATTTTTCGATTTGTTCCGTTACAGCATTAGAAATTTCCAATCACAGCTGAGTAGTAATTTTACATGATGGGGCCCTCCTTAAGAGTATATTTGGTCAAATTACGTGTAAATTCATTATAATAAACAGGTCTGCGTCATGAACTCTTAGCTCGGTATGTATGCTAGCTTAAACCATGTAGGTACTTGCTTTCATAAATCACGCAATTTTTTAAACAGAAATTAATTTATTTGTCAAGAATATTTTTCCTTTATATTTTATCTCTTATTTTCCAAAGCTTAATTAATGTGATCTAGTGAAATTTGAAGATGGAAAAAGTTTATATATAAACAAATAATATGAACTTTTATAAACAAGAAGCAGGAATACAGAATCATAATCATCATTATATTTGATTGGCCTCTTGGTCTAGTGGTTAGTGACCCTGACTGCTAAGCCGGAGGTCGTAGGTTCGATCCCCACCCAGGACAAATCTTTGTGTGATGAGCATAAAGGTTTGTTCTGTGTCTGGGTGTAATTTATATATAATATGTATGTATTTAGGTAAAAAAAATGTATTTAAGTAGTATATCAGTTGTTTTTGTTTTTTATCAAAAGAAGCAAGCACCTGCGCATACAGACTACACACACAAGCAAACTCTAGGTGGGGATCGCAAACACTGACTAAACTAAAAGAGTCGGTATTTACACATAATATTCTGAAAATGCCAGCAGACGGCATGCACACAGAAACAAACTTCATAAAACATTTCCAAATTGAAATACCCGAAAGGCAGGACTGGCTTAATAACCAGTTACACCACAAAAAGGGAAGTCATGTTTGGTTCACAGACGGCTCCAAAATAGGACCTGATGTAGGCTGTGGCGTCTTCGGTCTAAGGCCCAAACACAACCTTAGCATTAGCATGGACAAAGAAGCCTCTATTTCTATTTTTCAGGCGGAAGTCTATGCCATAACTAAATGTGCTGAAATCAGCGAGAAGAAATAGAACGAAGACTTAAAAACCAAACAATCTACATCAACTCTGATAGCCAAGCAGCACTGCTGGCTCTAAACTCCTTCGAATTCAATTCAAAACTAGTAAAGGATTGCGTAAGTATCTTAAATGTCCTAGGGGAATCTAACAGAGTCATAATTCGATGGGTCCCGGGACACTCGGGAATAGAGGGGAATGAAAAGGCGGATGCACTGGCCAGAAACGGCGGTAACAACCAAATGAGAAATCACTTATCAAAGGCCATAACAATAAAAGTACTAAAGAGCTGCTGCAACTCAGCAGGTACAAAACGTCGGCAGTGACAAGAATACTCACCGGTCACTGTAAATTAAACTACCATATGTTTAAAATAAACCTAAACCAGTCCAAAATGTGCAGATTTTGTCAAGAGTCAGATGAGACACCAATGCATGTCCTATGCTCATGTGGGCCACTTATCCACAAAAGGAGCATCCTTTTAGGACAGCACCAGGTGCAACCAGATGAGATACGGTCTCTCTCTGCTCAGGCAATCTGGAAGTTCCTAGCCTCTATAGGACTAAGCAGAGAACTATAAAATAACAAGGGGCGCTACAATAGATCAATTCTGGTCGAGGTTGCAAAGAGGCCACTAGTGGCTTCAGGCCCAACATCATAATAATAATCATAATATAACCAGCCGACCAGAGAGGGGTCGCCAGAGCTATATGCTCGGGGGTGCAAGTGTCATTTTTCAATGGCATAATTACGAGGAAACCCGCTCCGGGTCTCCGCTTGGGACCCGCGATGGTGAAATCGGCGCCGCACCGCTCGACACCCCTAGCCGCGCACTACGGTGTTGCCTTGAGACCCGTGGACTTCGGCCCATGTCGGTTGTGGAAGGGGCCCATCTAGTGTAAGGCGAGTCATTGCAAGTTGTGGGTTACCAACTCATGACTAGAAGTTAATTAATTTGTAATAAAGGCCAAGTTGGCGTCCAAAAAGCTCGGTGTGCTCAACAGAGCAAGGCAGTTCACACCTGGGCAACGGCTGCTTTTGTATAAATCGCAAGTCTGGCCCCATATGGAGTACTGCTGTCACCTGTGGGCGGGAGCACCTAGATACCAGCTTGGGCCTTTTGACTTGGTCCAGAAGCGCGCTGTGAGAATTGTCGACGATCCTATACTAACAGGCGGTATCGAACCGTTAAGTGTGAGGAGAGACTTTGCCTCCCTATGTGTATTCTACCGCCTGTATAATGGGTGGTGCTCTGAAGAACTGTTTGAGATGATGCACGGCCACCTTCTACCATCGCACGGCTCGCCATCGGCAGGGAGTTCATCCCCACACCCTGGAACCGAAATGGTCTCGTACCGCGCGATTCCAGAGGAATTTCTTCCCAAGAACTATCAGGTTGTGGAATGAATTCCCTAATGAGGTTTTCCCAAGGGACTACAGTATGGGGTTCTTCAAAAAAGGAGTGAATAGGTTTCTTAAGGGTCGGCAACACGGTTGTGATGCCCCTGGTGTAGGCAGACGCCCATAGGCTACGGTAACCGCTTACCATCAGGCGGACCGTACGTCTGTTTGCCACAGTTGTAGTATAAAAAAAAATAATTAAAATTCAATTAGTTCACAATGTTCAGATCCTGATGTCTAAATGCATGCATCTATGTAACATCTTTTATAATTTCCTTGTTTGTCACTCTACACACTGTGAAAATATTAATTAATTATACCTATTAGTGAGTACATATAAAATTGAAGGAGTCAAATTAATTTTTACATAAAGAATAAATAACCGGATAATTCTAGTTAAAAACAATTTAGAAGTTCATGATAAATCCGAATGAGAGTGTTTTTTATAATAATCTACTAGATAGTAAAATGTCCCAGCCTATTCATTGTTTATAACATTGAACCAAGGACATAATATGTTATAGGCTAGGCAATACTTATATTATACAAATAATATAAATACAGAGTGAGTAATTATTATTTTATTGTGTGCTCTTTCACAATTATCTACATTATTACTGAACCAATAATGGAATGCACAGCGTGTGGCGGCCCCCCTCCAGATGAACCAACAACCTAGTAAAGGTGGGTTGGCCTTTGGTTGCAGGTGGCACAAAATCGCTCATAATGGCGGCCATTAGGTGAGGCCTTAGTCCAGCAGTGGGAGTCATTGGGCTGATATGATGATTGATGAACCAATAGAGATGGGCTTTTCACTGACAATAAGCTTAGGTTGTAATAAAACAGGTAGGACTTCTAATAAAACAAATTCTTCAGCTTTATAATGTTAGTATCATCACCATCAGCAACCCAGTAACGTTCTACTGGTACCCATTAATACTAGTTTATATAAACATGAAAAAAAAATGTTCACTTACCTTTTATACATAATAATCTGTATCAGTCCAAATACCAATAGAAATCCTCCAATAAAGATAGCCGAGACTGTCTCCATAAAACATTGTGATATGCCATGGTCTACCCATATTTCGCCCAGGGTCACGTTAGGGGGGCAATACTTCATCATTTTGCTGTAATTGTATAACATAATTATATCCATAAACACAACAACGCTGTTACATAAATATATTTATGACATCCATATTTTATGCGCATTTAATACATAAAGAAATCGAAATGGAAAAGTATTCTAGCCTTTATTAACATGCGTAAAAGATTTTGCAATGCAATTCTTTTATAAATATGTACGCAATTATTCAACATTAAAATAAACATTTCTTAGGAGTATTTTCCAGTTCTATGAAAATATTTATGCGGAGGAAAATCATGAAACTTACATTTTAGTTAATTCAGCAACGTGATTTAAGTTGAAATTTCATTACAAAACACACTGCCGGCTAACTCATATTGCCGTATCAAAATGCCCTAATCATTTTAATTTCGTTTTCTTAAACACTTGACACATGACACTATGATGACATAAAGTTCCACAACCCACAGACAAGCAAGATAAAAAAGTGCATTTTGACAGTCCATGCTGTCCATGCATGCACAGATAAAAAATCTTTATTAATGGGGGTGATGAATGCTCGAATGATTGGCATAAATAACATAACACAACATGTTATGAATACTCGAATGATATTCATAACATGTTGTGTTATGTTATTTCACTACACGTTAATCGGGGAAAAGTGTATTCAACATATTTATAAAGTACGGCTCTGATTAAAAATATAAATCCACGAAACTCTACTGTAAATTGCGACGTTGCTGTTCATAAGTATAAACACTCTTAATACAGGTTAATGATACACGCGGTACACGACAGCTGTTGGAAAGTTTTCGACCGATAATATCAGTTTATATAATACATACATACATATAGATCACACCCCTTTCTCAACAGAGGGGTAGGCAGAGACCATTTGCTTCCACTTGCTACGATTAGTTTTAGAAAAATACCTAATATTAATCAGTTTTTTATTTCCTTTATGATAACCTATGTTTCACTAATAAAAACTTAACGCAAAACAAACTTCGTTCTATAAGAAGGAGTATGCCGACGCGACGGGGTGACCATAGACCTAGGATTCGCGCGCTACCGCAGGGGGTGACGGCTCAGTACCGTGTAGTGCAATAGATGATAGATGGCGTACGGATTCACAATATATATTATGTTCATGGCTTGGTTCATGGAGGCATTGATGTATAAATAATTATAACAATAAGTAAATAGTGATTAAAGTATATTGTGCTACTATCTTACTTTCCATTCCAACAGAGATGACTTGTATTGTACGTAATCATGAGATACCCTAGCCGGCAGATGTAATCCAAATTTCATACGAACTACATGGATGGCAACCAAGGTCCCACCAAGGTCACCTCTATTGGAACGCAAGCACAGCGCATGATTACAACCGTGTGGCAAGCGCTGAGATCAATGATATTGTATGTTAAACATACAATATCATTGGCTGAGATAATAATTTTGGAATTTATAAAAAATACTAAAATATTTTAAGCTTGAAAGCGCTTACAACTTTTTTGATCTAAAAAATTTAATCCACCGTCGCCGTCGTTGATAAATATTATTAGATTAATAATTCTTATATTTATAATATGTGCAAGAAACATATCTCCTAAATATATAAGTTTCTTGATTATGTGAAAGTTATATGATGACTGTTTAAAAATGATATTGTATGTTTAACATACAATATCATTGCTGTTTAATATATATTTGTTCAGAAAAGCGCCATCTAGTATGGATTGAAAATACGTGAACAAAATTAATAAATACCTTGACGATCTACATAAAATAAGATAGAAATAAATTATAAATCTTATTCATACTTGCAAAATATATTAAAATCGTACAAAAAAAAATCATTTCCACTCCAAAACAATTTTTGAACGAGGATAATGTGAGTGTGTGCTTCGGAATATTACAAGTCCGTGTTTACTACAATATACTATAAGTGTGGGTGTACAGTTCCGGATGTGTGTGTAATCGCAGAGTGACGGGTGTTGGATTAGATTACGTTTTTTAGTGATTGCAGTTCATTATTAGTTACAGCTTCTTTTAGTTGAGTATTTGCTACATAACAAAATTAAAATTTCTTCGTAATGTTCATTTGCAAATAATTTATGTGGTCCTATGTTCATAAAAAAATATTCTACGAATGTGAATGATCAGCATGTGTCACCACTCATCAACAAATTCTGTGAATCGGTGAACAGTCGCGATGTGAGAGAAGGGATGACTATCAGCTGAAAAGTGACTTGATTTACTTAGTGTTTGTGTTCTAAAGGAGTGTTATTTATTATTTGTCTGGTGAAGGTGATAAATTCAGACTCAAAATGGCGGACCTCGAAGCTGTACTGGCAGACGTCAGCTACTTGATGGCTATGGAGAAGTCGAAATGTACTCCAGCAGCACGAGCTAGTAAAAAGATCGTTCTGCCAGACCCAAGGTAATACTTTAAGGAGTGGCACTTCGACACTGCGTAGGGAAGTGTTTATATAAACTCTGTAAAGTCTTACGAACTTGTTTACAAAATTGATTTTATTTTGAATTTCTGCTAATTGACTGTAGAATAATAGGATACTGATAAAAAAATAAAATCTTACAAATATACCTATGTTCAATGGCTGACTAATAATATCTCAATATCTCATACACATACAATTTTTATGAACATTACAAGTACTTACCTAGCAAGTTTATTTTACTTTGGTAAACTTTCAGACAGGTTAACTCGCAAAATAGGAAATCGGTTTTAGTACCTAATACCCATGTTCTATAAACATAATTAAAAAAGTAGGTCATTAACACATTGTGGGGGTCAATGCACTTAACAGTAGCCTGCTAAAAAAACAATGAAAACAAGTGTTTTATTGGAGTAAACTAACTACTATGACTTAATAATCTGCAATATTTACCTACATAAAGGTACCTAAACAAAATGGTCAACTCACCAAAATCCAGTTGCTGCAATAGGTCTATTTGCCACATTTTATGAACATTTTTATGGCACATTAAATATGTAGCAATTTTAGTAGTATAGCAGTTAAAATAATTATATACATAAAATATAAATTGTCATACATAATAAAGTATTATATCTATCTAAAATAATAGAACTAGTAGATAATGTACCTATCTTAGTGAAATGTAAAGCTGTAACAGTAGGAGGTGCCTTTGCTTGACTAGGCCTAAATTGACTAAATCTAAAGTACCCGAAACCTTGCTTCATGAAGAGATTATGAATGCAGAGGAAATTATACATAATATTTAAATTGCAATCAATTTAAGAAAATCTTTTAGAGTATGTATAAAAACTTTTAGATATTGTAGAACTCACTAACTAATAACACAAACAAATAATAATTTACTGTTAATTAAAACAATATTTCTACACTATTTTGCTAATTAATATTTTTTTTGCATGATACAAAATTAATTTAAATATGTTGTGACAGTTTGCATTAGGTACACACTTTTACACCGTTTTATCTAACAATCAGTTATTGGCCTTTTCCATTTTTAATCAATTTTGCAAATATTGTTTAGTTGTAAAGTTACCTAATATATTATTATTATATCATCATTATATCAATCAGCCCAATGACGTCCACTGCTGGATAGGCCATTAATTATTATTATTCTGTAGCATTGACTTTATAAAATATTGATATAGGTATTATAAATATAAATTAAAAAAATATTGTTTTCTTGTTCAACCTAACTTAACCCATGCCCAGCAGTGGGATGTTACATACCTATATGCATTATAATTTAGGTACCTACTTAGTATTATTACATTGATGATTTGGACATTTTGACAATTATTTTGATCTGTCTGTCTGTCTGCTAGATACATGTTATATTATATTATTTTAAAAACAAAAATTTATGATTTATAATATGTTGTATGTATATAATATCATGTTAAAATCAAATCAAATTTATTTATTTTAAAATAATTAATTTCACAAGATATTATTTGTACATACTAAAAACCTCGCTTCTTTTTAAGGAAGCCTGTTCTAATGGTGTAGTTAACTGTGATCATCACACTGTGATGAAATTCACATATCCTAAAAGAAATTCTAAACTATGACTGATCCACTAACCTGCATTAGGCCAGCGTGTTTGGATGGGTTTAGGTCATAATCCGTTGATTATGACCTAAACTCTAAATAGCTTAGAAGGCCCTTACCCAGCATTGAGACATTAATGGGTTGCTATTATGAATATAATCATGTATTTCTACATAATCAAGATACTTACCAACATTGAAAATACTAGATTTGGTCTACCTGAAACTGTTTCACATGACAAATTGAATTTTTTTAGTTTTGTGACCCAAAAACCAGTGTGGCTTTCACTTTTCTCATTGAATCATTCTATTAGTCATGTAATGAGTAACCACAGTTATATTGTGCTTTCCATTTCAACAATAACAATCGCCAAATATTTGTCGGAAGATGCGTCGGCCATATCACTTGAAATAATATATGAAAATATATAATGAATCCAAACTACTTATGAGATCCAATTACGATTAAGGATAGATTACGATTAGGGATTTCCAAACTGAGCGCCGCGGCGCCCCGGTGCGACGTAGTATGTAAAGAGGGGCGCCGTGAGCCAGAAATCTTCACTTTAAATATTGGCGGCTACCTATTTATTTTCAACTTTTTTTTTGTTTGCGGAGCCAAGACAAAAAACTAAATTTGTAATTGCGCCACGGACTGAAAGTGACGGAATAACGTAATGTCGCAATCCCATTTCAACCCGTGGTCGTAAAAGGTGACTAAGGGAGTAACTTTAAGCAGACAAGAGCACTGGAAGAAACGGAAAATTCGAAATAAAATACCAACACGTAGGGACAGCGTGGTATAGTAGGCTAAATTCTCTCACCAATATTTAGAGTAGACTCGTGCCCAGCAGTGGGACGTTTATAGGTTGTAGTGATGATGATGATGAAAAAGAAAACAAATACTGCAAAATAAAAGAGATCCACTGAAGATATTTAAAACCTATCGAGTTCGCACGGGGTTTATTGAGATTTTCATGCATAAATGCCATTTGAACTATTTAAGCTATTGAAACTTTTGTCGTGAATTACTACTATTACGAATACTTAAATTAAAAATAAATTATATCAAATCTGTCAGGCCGTGCTCAAGTGATGAGCGTACACACAATTGATTTTTGTACATATTAGATTGATATTATAAGAGAGGTAGGGAGGGCACAGCAGGTAACATCCGCTCAAAGTGAGCCGCTCGCTTGGGGTAGACTCTCCGACCTACAAAAGACAGCAGCCAAATAACATTGAGTTGTGTTCCTGTTGGTGATTAGTGGTGCTATGCTCCTAGTGTTGCAGGTGCCCATAGGCCACAGAAACAGCTTACCTTCAAGTGGATCGTAAGCTTATTTAGTAGAAAAACGCTTAAAAAAACTGACACCTCTAGGTAAAAAATATTTGCACATGCAGCAATATTAACAATAATTAGCCCCCTAAATCCAACCATACGTCCGAGTCGAACACCAGATTTACGTAGGGGGCGGACACGCAATATTTAAGTTTACTTCAACTTCATCGCAAGAGTTTTAATGTGGATGAAAAAGAAGTGATCGAGGTTCGATTCAAAATAAATGTTAACTTTTGAAGAGATTCAATAAATGGCAAAAATGTTATTGTTTGCGTATTGCAACAAAAAATATATAATTTGACCGCAGGTACCATGAGGATGCATCCTATTGATTTTTATTCTCGACTTTCGAGCTTACTACCTACCTATACCTATTGCAATTAGAAAAAAATACATTTACTTAGTTAAAGGAACATTTTGAGAAGGGACATCCGTAGAAAAGGCAATTATGTGCTGTGACGAAACATTTAGGTAGGTACGTGCCTGTAAATTGAATTGGCAATATATTGAATGGTTAAAAACCTACAAGTCGGTATTACAGAAATACGAGAGACTAAGCACTCTTACTTTACTTATCCTGTGCTTTACTGTAGCGTCACAGACTTGATCGTAAAAAGTTCAAAGCCACGGTTCCACAAAAAAAAATGTCTTGGTGACCGTCACGTGGTAAACAAAGTGATAAACTAACATTTTATTTAAGTCCTGACTCAGTAGCTTTGTGTATTTTATTGATAAATTTGTAACGAACTTAGCTAACTTTGAAACATCAAATAAATTGTATAACTTTTTCTTACTTTATGCTTAATGTATATTCTTATTTTGTTACAGTGTTCGGAGTGTTATGCACAAATATATGGAAAAGAAGAATGAAGTAAATTTCGACAAAATATTCAATCAAGTCTTAGGTGAGTGTTTTCTAATAAAATCTTCAAAAGACCTAGAATCTAACCGTATTATTGATTCAATCGTTAAATCGTTACCGTCTCTCGTCACCTACATTAAAACTTTATAGTAGAAGCAAATTACTTTGCAGGACTTTAAAATTTTCCAATACGAGAGAAGAAATAAAATGAGTCACAATATCGTAGTAAGAACTCCCATTATCCAGCAAAAATAACACGCCATCTTTTGTAAAATACACTTAGAGCTCGGTTATACGATCGCATGAAGTAATTACGTTTTGATCAGCTACATCCGTTGTGTTCCAAGCTCATTAATCGGGCAATTACACCATGATAGCTTGGCTACTGTTCTGATTAATTTATAGACTATTGCTGGTTGCGGATATTCCTAGTTTGTAACGACGTTTCCTCAATTTATGATCTCAACAGCGATTTCACAGTTCATCAATCAATCTGAAATGCATTGCATATTTTGAAATACTCGCGTTTGACGTTTCTAAACTTAGTTTTTATTTCAGACTTCAAACAATAGCAGTATACTTAAATTTTCCCATTTTCCTTAGTTCTTGGATTTAGATTAGAGACAACATTACTGGTTGGTCGAAGTTAAAAGAACGTCGTGTTGTGTAAACACGAGGGCCCTTTGAGCCGTTTATTTCCGAACGATTTACGTCTATACTTTTACAATTGGTTCGTAGATTGAACGAGCATTCATGTCGTGCGATCATACGACCATGTTTGTTTTTGTTTGCCTTTGATGTTTGTTTTGTTTTAAGAAAAATAAATCAAGAACATCGCAAATCATGCCATTCAGTAATTAAATAGGTATGTTCTTGGTATATTGATGCACTCCTTTCATATATAAAACCCATAGTAGGTATACTAAAAGTATACTAGTAAACGAATAATTGATTCATTCTTAAAAAGCCAGATGAAATTGTTTGTATTCGTGGTACAGCATTGATTTAAGTATTCCAGACAAGTTTAATTCAGATTCACTTTCGTAACAACTTTCTTGGGGGGATTTGTATCGTAAATAAGATTAAACGTAAGCGAGCCGAGTAGGCCGCATCGTTGGTTCCGCACACTGCTACGCACGCTGGATTATTGTCGCTCTGCGTACAATTGCTTTGCCTCTAATGAAGTTGTCTCATGTCGCTAAGGATAATTTTCTTCTTACTCGAGTCTATTTCTCTGGGAACTTTTTTTGTTATAGTGAGATTAAATCTCAATCGGTTAAAATGAATTCTGCTGATATTTTTTGTTTTATTAAACCTAACTATGTATATACATTTTCTTCTTTACCTAGTAGAAAACGAAAACAACATGTTCTATAAAAAATCTTTGTAATGAATAGTTATTACATGGAGTGACAATTTCAATTCAAAATGAAATGTCGAAACTATTTTAAGTTAATGTGCATCTAAAACAGTAAGGTACACATTTACACGAAGCTCAGTCAGAACGTGTATACACAAACCCTGATGTTGACATGAATGTCAATTAGTATCTCTATCTACTGCATCTGTACCTAGGCCCGTTGGGCGCTGGAGAGCGCTTCGATATCGAAGATTTCTCTTGAGAAAACGTGTAGATTTATGGCACACTTTCAGTACAGATACACCTATAATATTATTGGAATATCACTAGTTTTTTTATCAGTTATCGGTAATTATGTGTGTAGGTAATTACTGCAGTATTTTTACTATTAAGGTCAGTGAACAATCCAACACTAAAATAATTTTTCAAATCGGACCAGTTCCTGAGATCCTAGCGTTCAACCAAAAACCAAACAAACTATTCAGCTTTATAATGTTATAATATACATAGATACATAATAATTTTTTTAATAGGTTATTAAAATTTATTCCGCTGTACAAACACACTTGGTAGCGACTGTGAATAAAATAGGGTGCTTATTTCGCCAGATATTTATTATATTTTTATTACGAAATAAAATGAAAGTATCTAGATGATAAAATTCCTTTGTATTTCATGACTGTATCAAATTAAGTTTTAAATTGAAAAGTAATGTTTATTAAATTAGCCTGTAAATGTCCTCTGTGTAATAACTAATTACAGTAATACTAAAATGTACTTAGCACTTAAACGAGTTAGTAGGTAGAATTAACATCATTATTATGCGATTATTGTCAAAATAATAGCAACAAAAAGTACCTGTATTAAATACCAAAATAATGTTCTTTGTGACTTGGTGCTTGGTACACGAGATTCGATCGATCGATTCGATCGTTCGATCTCCTCAACTCCATTTCAATAGCATTAGTAATGGAT
Organism: Laspeyria flexula; assembly: GCA_905147015.1. Classification (NCBI taxonomy): domain Eukaryota; kingdom Metazoa; phylum Arthropoda; class Insecta; order Lepidoptera; family Erebidae; genus Laspeyria; species Laspeyria flexula. Next base: position 9,173,871 of record LR989962.1, on the reverse strand, counting down.
TATTTTGCAATTTTATGCGATGCTTGACAACGTGGGTAAAGCTAGTACTTACTAAATAAATGAGAGCCATATGCGATATGTTAATACCTTAAATCTTATAAGGATCATCTAATTCTAGTATATATCAATTGTATATCAAGAATATATATAGCAGTACTTTAATTGAACGCAATTGAACTACGCTGTTCATGAGCATATTATATAAACTCAACTAGCTATAGGTGCACAAACCATACTCTCCATCTCGAGATTACCTCTTCAAATTATTTTCGCAACGAGGAAATTGCTTTGTAAGCTTGTTAAAATAGCCTCACCTACGTCAGTCTTCATAATCAGGCATTTATTATTGCTTTTGACTATTTTAAGCTGGATATGTAAATTCTAAGCATCATTCATCATCATCAGACTGAATTGCATGATACAAATGTATGCTTTGATCTAATTTAAAGAAGAATGTCGAATGTAAAATCAATTTAAGCTATACTTATTAATATTATAAAGCTAAAGAGTTTGTTTGTTTGAACGCTAGGATCTCAGAAACTACAGATCCAATTTGAAAAATTATTTTAGTGTCAGATAGCCCATTTATCGAGAAAGGTTATAAGCTATATAACATCGCGCTACGGCCAATAAGAGCTGAGCAGTAGATAAACAAAAGCGACGGGAGAGTAGCCCCGCGCGACTTCTAGTATAAAATAATATCCGAATGTACAATTCTATACGCATTCATTCTAGTCGCATAGACCCGTCTTTTTAAGTTTCTTAAGCTAGGTGATTAGGGTTTACGTTTACTGAGATAGAGCACGGGGATAATACACAAGTATCCTTATCTGGCCTATATATCAGTGACCCTTAGCGGCTTAAAAGACAATGCCATTGAGAGGCATTTCTGAACGACTGCAAAAGTGGAAAGCAAGATTGTGCAAGCACAGTTGCGTTCTGAATTTATTTACTGAGGAAATAAAGTTTGTTGTCTTGGAAAAAGCGTTTCAGCTTTTAAGAGTTGTTTATTGTTAGCGTCCGTGTTTAATATTTACGTGGGGTGGAAAGACTTATAGCTGGGCATAGAGTTGTTATTAAAGAGATGTTTTGCATTCCACGACAGTTTCAGTGGTATTAACTCATATTATTTAATATAATATTAATATACTTTTGAACACAAGAATTCTAATTTTTGTGATGATTAACATATCGAACTTTCTCATGAGGGTAAATTTTCCTTGAAAATAGTTTAAAGATTTAAGATTAAAGATAATGTGAATGTGGCATCTGCACATTTTATACTGAAATTATCTACTAAGATTGTTTAATAATGTTTATCGTGACGGCAAAACATTAATGATCGTTGCCGTGAGAAAACATTTTTTTGTCGTACATCATTGATGTTAAACAAAAAATCTTCTGTTCTATTTGGTGAGTCATACTTAACCTCGTAATAAAGCAATCATAACAAATAATACGATAATAGATATTATTATAATTAATGCTTTTTAAACTGTCATAATATTTTAGAAATTATCGCTAAATCATACACGGATGAATCCACCCACTCTATAGTGACGTGAATACAATCATTGTCCTGCCTGTCGCATTCAAGTGCTGTAATTTTTATGTATGACAATTGACAATTTAGAGTTGTTATCTTTTATACTTGTGTGCGCAGTTCATTGGTGAGCTCCGTTTTTTTGGGGGCGTCAATGAAACCCGCCCTTGTAGGTCGGTTCGTGATTTATGGTGTCGATGTCGACTGGATCATGACCGGAATTAATGTTATGACGGTATATCTTTGCGAGCACAGTTTTGTCGCGGTATTTCTACCTAATAAATGTGTGCTTAACAAAATTTCTTCAGAATAAATGGTTGATATTTTATTAACTTGCACGGAGATTGTGGTGTTGTAACTCGGTTAAAAACCAACATTTCGTAGGAGTATTTGGATAGTAGCCTGTAAAGTGAACTACGAATCAATTTCTGTTTTCGCCAAATTTTGGGTTAAAATCTTTATTTTTCTGTGCAACGTTTTTACAATTATCTAACCTAACACATATAGGAGTGTGTAAATATATCATTATGCCTATATTGTGACACAATTTTGCTCTTGCAAGACAAAGTTATTTCATCGCAATTCCAGTAATTAACGAGACAAGTCAAAATAGGTCAACGCACACCGGCTTAATTGGTGCAAGAGAAATTGCATTAATAATACTTTTCGCCAATGGTTCTCACAATTAACGTTATATCTGTAGTTTATTTGTTATTATTGTATATTTCGATAAATATACAATATACATAGACATTAGATTTTATACAAATCTTATAGATAGGTATTTAAATAGCTACATGTATATATATGTTATAGTCAAAATTCTTAACCAGACAAAAGTAGTTTTGACCTATTGGAAATCTCTTGAGGAGGCCTATGTTCAGCAGTGGACTTCCTGCGGCTGATATGATGATGATGATGGTTAGTGTTTATAATAATTATGAAAAATAACCTAACCTAACACAACCAGATTTGAAAACTCGTTTAGTACCGATCTCTTTACATTTTAAGAGTATAATTATTTTCCGAGAATTTCTTCTTTGTTTTTCAAATTTTCTAACCACAAATGATTTAATTATTTATTTAACGAAATAGGTACTTTTGTTAAATATTTTTATTTCTGCAACCTTATAAATAAAATTATATAGCCCTGCCTGCTGGTGTGACGACTTGGATACCTTCGACAGGGAATGGTGGAATAAGGCTGAAGATAGACAGCAGTGGAAGGTTCAGGGGAGGCCTTTGCCCAGCAGTGGAATGACACAGGCTAATAAAAAAAAAAAAAAAAAGACCTGCCTCTCCTAGTAAACAGACTTCTTGATTAAAATGAGGTTTAAAATGCAGGTCCTGTAGAAAGAATATTTCTTCTTACTTGTGATATAGGCGTAAACTGTAAAGTATCAGCAAATTGCAGTAACTTTAATGATGGTCTTGATACTTGGTGGAGTGGACGATATTGCAGCGATGCTCTCGGGAACAAGTTGCAAAAGCAATTTACGGTGGCTCCACTTCTACTTGCAATAAATAACTTTATCAGATGCCCTGGACGGATGCCCTGGACGTATGGATGCACGATACTCGAGCCTTTATACTAATAGGTACACACTATTATTGTGTCAATTCCTTTGTACACCTTAGGTACTAATCTAATTTTAATTGCCATTATGTCATACTTAAGTTAACATCCGATGAAACATTAAATTTTCATCAATAAGCATGTTCTTTTTTTTGCATTGAATAACTTTATTTTTTGCACCGAATTCAATTAATTTGACTCTATAATGTCCGACTACCTACATTCAACTGTATCTAGCTAATTTGACTGGTGTTGCAGGCGCCATAGGTTACGATAACCGCTTACCGTCAGGTGGTGTTTGTTAGCCACCGTGCGTCGTCTCTTTGGAAAGTCTATTTTATCCTTATACCTATCATTCATCATCATCAGCAACCCATTAAGTCCCACTGCTGAGCTCGGGTCTCCTCTCCTCTAACTACCTATGTCGACAAATATTCCCTGACTGGTGTTTTCTGACTATAATATTCACCTAGCAGACAATTAACTCAAAAATTACTTTTCAGTCACTACTCTGACTTCCAAACATGTTGATTGTGCCATAATCTCCCGAGGGAGGCCTCTGTTCAGCTGTGAGCTGTCACTGGTTGTTGATTGATTAAAACGTTCTCGTCTGGGTTTGTCTCAATAATTTCTTGCAGTTCTGTTCCAATGAGAATAAATACTGCCCTGTTGGTATGGTATTGGACCTTACCGTCACAAAATAATCTATGAATTTCACAAACATATTTCAATACTGTAAGTAATAGTTAGCGTTACGAAATTTTTTTATTAAAATATAATCTTAGTCCGGATTTGGGTTTATCGCTCTTTTGTCCGGTCCAGCTGCGACATCTCATTTTCTATTCCCGAATCGGTCAACGTGTCAGTTAGTGTCTGTAACAGACATCCTGTTACTTATAAATCCATAGTTCGGGAGGCTAAAACTCCTCTAGAGTCTTTATAGAACGCAAGCGTGATTGTATGGTAATTTTTTAGTCCATGCAATTGTACGAGTATGAAAGAAACATAGACAGATTTCAGTTAGACGTCTGTTTTTAGATTATGTAATCAGTTGATAGTTCTATTACGTAGTCTAGCTGTAATGTTTGTAAATATTGATCAAAGACCATTATCAAAATAATAACAGTGATACTATTTGACGCAAACACACATTGATGCCGTAAGCATTTAAATTTGAAAATACTACATTATGATACAAAACGTATTATTTTACATAAATGTGTAATGAAATAGTCATAAATGCCTGTGTTTTAATATGTTTACATATTTCAACGTTACTTTCTTGTTTCAGGTTATTTATTATTTAAGGAATTTTGTGAACAGACGTCAGAGGAACCAGTGCCACAATTAAAATTTTATGAAGAGGTAAATTATTAGCCAACGTGTTAATTGTTTAACAATTGGATTTGGACCTTGAATTTAAACTTTTTTTTTCAACAGATTAAATTATACGAAAAGCAAGAATGTGTAGAAGAAAGGCGGCGGATCGCAAGAGATATTTATGACAATTTTATCATGAAAGAATTATTAGCACATTCACATGTAAGTATCCGTTAAATATAAAGAAGATATGAAGCCCAAGTTCAGTACCTACTGATATCAGCTAGCTACGCAAATTTCACCCTGACGCTCGACATTAAGATTAGCTGTATTATTAATCTCCGCAACTCCGCAAGGATAATGAGCATTTTGATACGGACGTTTAAACTTACGTAAAAGTAAGGTATAGTATACAAGTATGTTTATTCGGTAGGTAAGCGCACGTAGCGGCTGTGCCCGTCGCCGGTCGGTTTTAATTCTCAGGATTATCTCCGTTATTCTAGGAGATTTGCACTAAATTTTGCTTGCAAAAGCATCGTTATGGAACCACTGAGTAAAGTCAAACATTTGTCTTGCCGTACACATTGCATGATTATTAATCGTTCGTAATTATGTCTTTATATAATTTTTCTTTAGTCTACTTTATAACTAGATATCAGTAAAAAAATTAAAAATTAATTAATCATCATCATATCAGCCCAATGACGTCCACTGTTGAACATAGGCCTCACCTAATTTCCGCCACAACGAGCGATTTTGTGCCGCCTGCATCCAACGGCCAAACAAAAAAAAAAAATTAATCTCGGAGTAATATGAAAACAGAATGCACAAGTTCGCTGAAAAGTACATCGATTTCACTCGCTCTACCTGCCTCTTTGTATCGTCTGTCGAGCCTCGATGCCGACGTGAGCCCTCTTTTAGTTCGAAACATACCTATTTCAATTATGTGAAAGCTTTAAATCTAATGAAATGTGCGACTACAAAGTGATACTATCTACATGGGCTTCACACTGATGTACCCGTGGTTTTGCTTTTCAAATAGTTTGTTATCTAACATCGCAATGTTATTCCCAACTTGGAAGGTTGTATACAGTTACTGCCACCAACTCTGTTATTGGGCCTTGTTGCCAAAAGTAGCATATGGCGCTGATGTTTCACGAGAGTGTTAGTTTTCACATTTTTGTTCGGAAACTTTTGGATGAAATTGTAGAGAAGGGTTGTTGCAAATGAAAAACTACTACAACCATTGAGATGGTACTCGACAAAGTTTCTGTTGACATAGGAAAGTTATAGACCTTGCGTTTACAGTGGTCATTTCTGTTGAAAAAGATAACGCTTCGGATTCAAAAAGTGTACGTAGTTAGTATAGAAATTGCGAAACAAGAGGTCGTAAGCGTTGTATCGGGCTAGAACGACGGTTGTTTGTATAATGAGCCTCATTAGTGGAGTGTTGGCTAGCTGCCCGCCATCACCCGCTTGAACCTTCGATAGCAAGAAATGCTTTGATATTAGTGAATATTGAACCCTAGGTTTAATTGGATGGTGTCAATGTTCAAACATTTCATCAAGTTAGTAACATCGTCGAAATAATGCACGGTTATGGGGGAAGGAATATATTAGATATGTTGACATATAAAAGTTATTTTTATAGGACCCAAAGCTATCTCAGTTATCGTTAATGAGTTACTAATGAGATACTTGTTGGTCCAAACCACTAGTTGGCGACCCTGACTGCTAAACCGGAGGTCGTGGGTTCGATTCCCACCCAGGACAAATCTTTGTGTGATGTGTGATTTATCTATAATGTATATATATTTACAAAAAAAAAATGTATTTAAGTAGGTAGTATATCAGTTGTTTAGTACCCGTAACACATGCAAATATAAATGTTTAATTTGGGACTAGATGGCGCTATGTGAATGTGGTAAGATATTATTATTGGCCAATCGTGATGTGATTATCCTGTTTAACTACACAATACATATCGAATAGGTTTTTATATAAGTGAGTCGCGTAAAATACGTAAGATTGTTCAAGAATTTTATTCTTTACTTCGAGTTCAATAGCAGGCGCTATAGGAATGCAAAAAGGTGTACTAGATTGCTACTATTATCGAAGATCGCGTTCTCCCTGCGGGTGACAATAAAAACAATAACGTAGATGAGACCTGCTGTCTGTATTGATTTCTAATCAAACTTCTTGGGTAATAGACAGCTCCGAAGGCTGATTTGAGTATCCTTCTGTTAAATCCGAGCCTCTTTTTTAACCTGTTCATATTCTATTCTTTTCCTTCCATTCTTACTGTACGGGTAGTCGTATACGTGTTGAATATTATACTTTTTTTTTTGGTAGGCAAAAATAATGTGGTTACCTTACACACCTTATAGAGTACTTTTATAAAACAGTTTTATTTGCAATGTTTTCCTGCAACATTCATGCTAGTTATACATGTTTAAGGATAATTCGCCAGCCACTAATAATGTTGTGACGGCAGCATCAGTGTCAAGTTTTAAAAGTTTTTCCTTTATGTGTCGTTTTGATCTTTTATGATCATCCACTACCAGTCTCGTAGATGCACTGACTCATAATTTATTTATACAGTTCAGAAACTTCGACGTTAAACTTCAACCAGAGAGAGAACTTTTAACCGAATTGATCTACAGAGTAGCGAAAGATAAAAATACTGCAAGTAAACTTTAGTTGCAGTATTTTATCTTTCGCTACATAACATAGCATCACGCCTTTTCCCCGAAGGGGTAGGCAGAGGTGTTTCACACCCACATTTCGCCATCTATGTTTGGTCCCATGAAATAGGGGGAGAGCCTATTGTCATCAACCGGGATTATTTGTTTACCAAACTCGGGGAAAATCTTAATAATGGAATTTCATGATAGAAAAACCCAATACCATTTCCACCCGACCCGGGAATCGAACCCGGGACCTCTTGCACAGCAGTCGTATCCACTTCCCGCTGCGCCACCGAGGCAGTTTCTCTGCTCTTTCGCTACTGCTAAAGGAATCTTCGGATGTACGTGTGGATTGTCAATATGTCGTATATTTAGGTTTTATCCCTTTGCCTCTTGTAAGAAGAAACTGTTAACGTACCAAGCTATTCCCAATCGGCCTCGTTTTTCTGTTGTTTATTTATTCTTGTAAATCAAACGTGTTTATTTCAGGATTATTCTAAAGAGTGTGTAGCACATGTACAAAAATATTTAATGAAGCATGAAGTGCCACCAAATCTATTCGAGGTTCGTATTTGTTGTATATGAATGATTTGTTATACTTCGGGATAAACGATTATTTCATAACCATCGTTAATATGTTTTAGCCCTACATTGAAGAAATATTCCAACATCTACGAGGCGAGCCATTTAAAAATTTCCTAGAAAGGTAATGCAATCGGCAATCTTGTAAACAAATCTTTAAATTCGGTCACCATTTTAATGTTATTATTTTATTTTGCAGTGACAAATATACAAGATTTTGTCAATGGAAGAATTTAGAATTAAACATACAGCTCACAATGAACGACTTCAGCGTGCATCGTATTATTGGTCGAGGCGGCTTTGGCGAGGTGAGACATTGATAATATATAAGTAAGGATATTGCTTACGCACAGTACGAAGTTTGCACAGCGCAAGCCTCAACTTAACATCCAAACCTAATATCATTAGCATTCTGAGCTTGCACCACGGACGTGTTTACTATATTCATATTCATCTCAGAGAACGGAAAGCCGCTACTAGGTGTAATAAAGCCGTCCTGTTTCCCCACTGGAATAGTGATGGATTTTGACGCCTGTGATAGTTAGTATATTCCCATAAGTGGTATAATGTGATTAACTTGCTGGAATGGAAGTGGTTACAATATGTTTAAAGCGATGTTATTACTAGTCATTGCTACGTGGCATTGATGATAAAATCACTACACCTTTACTACATCAAAGTCCATATATAAATGATATCTATAGATGCACGAAACTGATGATATTCTGTCTCTAAATGATCCGTTGTTATTACTCACCGTCAGGCGAGTCGCTATCTTCTCTGTTACGCTATAGAAACAAATCAAATTCGAGGTGTTTCGCGAATGAGATGTCGATATTATCAAGCAACCTCTTCAGCATTTTGTTATTTTATTTCAGTATATATTTCTGTGAACGAAACGAGAGGTATTTCCTACATTTTGTGGTATAGTTTGTGTACACGCGAATGTAAACATTTATCATTTTTTAAATAAACATACGGGAATGCTTAGTTATATCTACAAATACATTGGTGTTGAAGTTGGCTGAAGTATTCGTTACACCTCGCCGTAACATATAAAATTTACAAATACCTAGGTATAATAATTATGAGGTCCTTCAAAAAGTTGACATGTTTTCATAGAGTTATCAACACGTAAGCCCCAGGTGTATAGCCATTGTTTGCCACCCTAGTACATTTTTGAAGCGGTTTCTAGAATACTAACACATTGTAAATTAGATTATACTCGTACGTACAGAATATCTAGCGTAAAAATATATGGTCCCTATAAGTAGTGGTGGAGACGAATCAGTGTATAGCAACCACTTATCTATAAACATTGATCTAAGTTGAACACGGTGACGTAACGAGTTCCTTGAACATAACCTCTCAGGGAGTATGTTGACGATATAAAATTTGGCAACAGCACGTTATACTTGGTGTATAAATACCTTATGTACATGTTGTATACAGGTGTACGGGTGTCGGAAGGCGGATACGGGCAAAATGTACGCGATGAAGTGCCTCGACAAAAAGCGTATAAAAATGAAACAGGGGGAGACGCTCGCTCTGAACGAGAGGATTATGCTCTCGCTAGTCAGTACCGGGGTGAGTGTTTTATTACATTTGTATTTGTTTATGACTTTGTCGCCCTTTCTTCGCGTTATTGCGCGGTTGTGTTATGTATGACATTCGCTGATGTTTGAATTTAATTATCTACGTGAGAAATATTATTTTATAGACAAGTTACTGATTCTATAGTATATATGCTAGAATGTGAGCGGATGGATTTGTATTGGCGTTACATTATATGTCTGATAGCCATATAATTATGTATTTATGTGCTACTGGTTTTTTTTATATGAAGGCTTAAAATCGTATTTTACAGAATATATTTAATGAATCTGTTGACGTGTATGACGACCATGAATTAACAAACTTCACGAATTAGACAAATCCATCATATTATATAATTTACTGAGTATAAAAAAGATTTTCGTCATAAAATAATTCCGATTCCCAACGTAGCTACTCAATTTGTTCGCCTCAACCAATATAGAAACAAAGTCGGAAATATTGGCATCTTATGACGTGTCAATCAACATGGTTAGCTTTACAATAAATTTAAATATTCTCAAACAACAAAAAATCATAACTTTAAAGTTTACCTAGCGTACCTGCAGGTACCTACTAAATGTTTTGTCTATTTATGAACTAGGCTTGCGCACTGCTCTGAACCATCCAACTAGGCTCTTGGACTAGACGTAATAAGTTGTAGTTATAGAAAATAATGTTGCATCTATTGTTTAGCATATTATATACAGAGATAAGGCGATTAGAGTCTCGTTAAAATAGACTCAGCGTTACTAAGAATAACTCTGACAAAAATAGGGATGTTAAAAGCGGCAGTTCATGCTTATGGCAGCTATAATCCGTTTATAAATAATACATGACTGGTTTATTCTATATAATGTTTATAAATTAGTGGTTAACTCATACTAATGTTAGTTATGAAAGAAATTCTGTAATACTATCTGTATTGTATGTAGGAGTAAAACTTAACATCTTAGAAGTCGATTTTGGCAGACGTCATCGATGTGCCTTCTGCTAAGGTAATTTATACGAACAGTAACAGTTCAATGCCGAACTTGTTGACTTCGGTTGAAAACTGAGTCGTCAGACGACTAGACGTTTTATACTTAGAATATTTCGTTTGAAAACTGCTTACCTATTGAAAGGGTAAACAAATACGCCAATCATCCGTATCAAGTTAATACATTCGCAAAACCTATTACCTACTACGTTACTAAAATAAATTGATGAAGGTAAGATTCTAAGGAAGCTTCTATTTTCTTAATTGAATGACTGTGTGTTCAATTTGACTTAAAAGGTGTGTTTCATCATCATCATCATCATCATCATGTCAGCCCAACGACGTCCACTGCTGAACATAGGCCAGAAGGTGTGTTTACATTTCGGTAAATAGATTCCGTTCGGACTATGGTTGGATGACTTAAGGTGCAAGCTGATGAGTTTTGATGATAAGTTGATTCATTTAGACCAAATTCGTGTAAAAATTAAGGTTGCATCACCTCGTAAGCCAGCATGCAAGATTTCGTAAGTTCTTTGATCTAGCTACTGGACGTTACCTTAAAAATTTAACTCATTATATGTATCTTCTAAACTAAGACCCGACTAAATCTGTGAAATGGAGATAAATTTCGACTAATTAGCGACTAAATTTGGGAGATAACAGATTTCCGCTAATGCCCTAGAGATTTTTGAGATGAAATGTGACCAAGTTGGGGAGATTCTCTCCAGATCGGCCACCCTGAACCAATGACTGAAAAATGTCGACTAATAAGCGACTAATTGTTGTGTTTTCAAAATTAAAATCCAACTTTAACCGCTACGCCACTATGACTGTAAGTCCTGCATTGGAGTAAGCAGATACCGCAGAGCGCCAATGGCGGATTCTAAATTTTACAAATATATTTATTTCGTGTTTTATGTACATATTTTGTTTTGTTTTTATTAAGTATGACGTTAATGGAGAACATGCTTGTTAACGTCATAAAATAATTATTTATGTAAAAGACTTCAATGACGTTAAAAGGTTAAACTTTGATGGCCGCAAAATATCTATATATAATATATTTCCATACCAAACAGAAAAGCTAGTTATTATAAATCAATGGAAGTGTAATGCGTAATTCATGTTCTATCTGACGTTTTCGTTTCTTATCGCATGATTATATTAACCTACGTTTATAGTGCGGAATAGTATTGTTTGCGTTTTAACAGCTAATAGACTAATATTAATTTCATTATCCGTGTCTTTTTGTTTATTATTGATTAGTTCTTGATGTTTTATGCCCTTGGCCGTAATTACAAAAGATTACACCTAAGGAATGTGGGAATTGGAAAATTCATATGCATATTAAAATTCAAATGTAAGATTAACCGGTACTACCATGCTTTCATTTTATAATCCGTTTCTATTCTTTCCAGTGTATTTCATTCGTGTAAATTAAATTGTATTTACATATCTATCTTACAATATTAACGAACGTATTGTATTTCATTCAACATTTTATGAATAAAAATGCTAATCTTTATTCATAAAACGTTGAAATGGAGGTTCAACGTAAAACTGTTCAAAACTTTTCAGCACTCATACCGAAGCTTTGTCATCAGTAATTAAACTTGGCCGAGTTGCCGAATGAAACTGAATTTAATATCCGCTTGTTAAAGTCGGTTCCGACCTCGTTACATGTTACATACTTCCGCCATAACAAAAATAACCAAAACCTTTATATCAGTGGCGGTACGTTCATACAAGCCCAAAAGCCCGGCTTGCCCTACTAAAATGCACGATCAAAAATATCTAATTCAAACCATTATCTATTTTAAAATTCGCGCGCTTATTTCCAAGCGCGAGCGAGAGCAGTGACTCGGTGCACAGAGTACATTTAATTTTGACTCGGTGAGTGATGAAGCATCAAGCGAGAACGAGAGTTAGAGAGGCGCGCGCTGCGCGCAACAACTTTTTTTTCTATCTCGCTCACCCGCACTGGCTTGTTATGAGGCTTTTGAACACCGTCGGATCTCTCTTTCTAACCTATAGAGAAACTGTCGATTATTGAAATATAACTAGGTTAATTTATATATCAATCAGTATGAAATTATAAGCCGGGCTTTATGTATGAAGTTGTCGACTATGGAAGTGAAATGCCGCGGCCGCGCATGCGTACTCGCGTCTACTAACTTCACTCAGTTCATTTTTTTGACAGGACGAAAAGTTTTGGTTTTAATGTTTACTTACTTTAAAAATTGTTAATTGTAAGATTTTAAAGTGATTCTTTTGTATTTAGTGACATACAACAATGCAAGTAATCATTATTGTTCCTTGTGACTCTTGGGAGGACTAAAATGTGTTCAACTTTTGATAGGCGAAGAAAAGGTAAAATTTTTGAACTTTGTTCTTTGTTTATATTTGATTTTATTAATGAGAATAACCTCGAAGTTGCCTTGCCCGAGTTTATAAAGTTAACATATCTTGTTGTAACTATTACGGCTATGTAGTTCTTCGCTGAATGCGCATTTTTATCTCTTTAAACGTACCTATTCATACTTATCTAAGAAATAATATCAATGATAGCTATTGAAAAGCAGTTGTTGGCAGAATTAAAACGTTTACCAACATTTTATTACGTAATTAAGTCATTTCTCAAGAAAGACAGACGAGTCAATTTAGAATATAAATAATAGGTAGTCTTATAGGTAGGTAGGTACCTTTCTTATAGTCAGGCAAGGGTCAACTACCTACTTACTTAGCTATCTTCGTTTACTCAAGGAAACCAAAGGGCTTTTTTCAAAGCCACCGAAGGTATGCATGTATGCAATTATGATTGTTTATTAGGTATATTCAATCAAGCATTAGCATAGGTACCTTCAATGAGCTTTGGCGGGGCGGCGCGGCGCGCGGCGCGACCCTCTATCAACATGTAAGAGAAATTGAACAAAATCCATAAAAAAACATTACACCCATCGCCTTTCCAGCGCAGTCAGGTTTGTTTACTTTTCATTGTATTATATTTAAGTACAAAAATAGCCTTCTGCCTATTCTGGAGTAGTCGGGTAAAAAGCATAGGTAGGTAGGTATAACGGGCTTGCCTTATCCTTAAACCCTAGGCACGCCACTGCTTTATATGTATATCATATCGAATTTAATTAATTTTTAGGGATCGCATCCACCGGTTTATTCACGAGCAATGTCTTATTATTAGCCTTTTATTCAGAAGAAAGGAAATGTCAGGAATTTATTTATGGTTAATAAATGGAATCTTATGCAACATCAACAACAATTTAAGAATGTTTTCACACTCGCTTTGTGTGAATCTTTATTGATCTTTTCTCTCCGTGCCACGTAAGGCACGTAAAACCGTCGATCCCTAATACTGCTTAATGTGTTGATGACTTGATAAATTGCGACAAAGGCTGCCACAAGTTCTATCGATAAGATCTTGGTTTATTTAATTTGTCAAGAAATGATTTCAGTAATATGTACCAGCATAAATTATTATCATAGCTACTTTTCACAGCTATTTTTTACATTCTTATAAATTAACTCCCAGTTAGTCAGCACCTTTAAATTTTATATCTGTATGATCTAGCTCATGGTAGCAAGCGGTTATCGTAGTTCTTGCAATGCCAGAGGTCTCTTCTAAAATAAGATCTGGGGCAAACTTCGATTGAGAGGCTATTCTAAAACCTAGTGTTATGTACATAGGTAACGAATTCTCTGAAACCATATTATGACGAGCGGATACTTTAAAGTTTTAAGGTGTGAAAATGAAATCCTCATTCCTGTTGAACTAATTAATTCTTCGAAAATTTTGAAGCTGCCTGTTATTCAGGTACGCTTATCTTTCAGTTGCTACGCTGTTGTTTCTCAAAATCTCCACAATTATGAATGATAATGATTTCATTTCATGACTTACACATCTCTCTCGAATGGACAGATTCAAGAATTTAAACTTTAAATGATTCATTTCATCCAATTGTGTCCAAAATCACAAAAATAACGCTTAAACATGATCGGATGTACCGTTTTTGAGTTATTGCCGAAAAACTGCGCTTCTCAACAAAAGGACGTAAGTGCCATTAAGATACTTTTTTTTACTGCAAAACCCTACATTGAGCATGGTCCGAAATGCTCTTAACCGGTTTTTAATAGGTAGGTCATAATTAACAGAGGTTCCATATAAATTTTATCGAAATTTATTTAGCGATATTTGAAAATATCTACGAAAATTAAAGGTTGACATTTCGCTTTATTTAATTAATTTTGTAAATGTAAGCAGAGCAAATCGCTCGCTGTGGCGGAAATTAGGTGAGGCCTATGTTCAACAGTGGACGTCATTGGGCTGATATGATGATGATGATGATGATGAAGCAGAGCATAAAATCTTGTAGTCGGATTTTTTAAAATACATTATGCGTTAAATCTTCAAGAAATAGTAAAAGCCCATCTGTAAGTTAAAGTAGTCGAGTTGAAGCAACCGTAGCGTACTATCGTATTGATAATGTTAGTTAGGGTGCCAATATTAATCTCGATGTACAAAAGTCTCATTGGCCAGTTTATTATCACGCCACGATGTTGGTACACAAACAACAGTATATCGTTCAAATATTTCGTCACGACCTGTTATTTATTTAGATGGATTAATGGCATCATAAATAGTTGATCTACATGTTGATTTATGATTGGATTTATTTTATCAATGTCCGTTTTCTTTGCAAAGTAGAATTTATTCTAAATTTAATCCTGGTTGTCAGGGCACATCAAAAGATTAGGGAAGTACACTGTTTTGATAATGAAAATTCCTTTTTCAAAAATTCCAATATTTTATTTAGTAGGGAGGTAGATACATCAACTATATAAAAATTAATGAATAAATATGATTTAAGAACTAAACTCCAAAAAGACCGCACAAATTCGTCAATTTTTATAAAATATTCGTTGATGTCTGAAGAAAAACACTATGTACATAAGATTAGTTTCTGTGATCATGTGAATCAAACTTCGCCGGGGCGAAATCGCGGGCAAAAGCAGGTTGCAAAATAAATGTATATTTGATTTTAAAATTCTCTAGTGCTCTACATTATTTTGAGACATTTAAACGTATTTTAAAATGTACTATTTATTGAAGATGTTAAATTGCATTTCAGTGTCACATCAGTTACGAGTCCGATCACCACTCGAATGGAGATATTTTAAGTTCTATGAAAGGTTTAAGGTGTCACTATGACCGAGTAAAATCGTAGTCAAAAGCTAGTTGATTATTTTATAGCTAAAACCTTTTTCCATAAAGTCTTAGAATAAAGTTACTTTCATCATATGAAACTTTCCCGCGTGAATTAACAGAAACACATGTCGGCAATACGGATAACGCTCGAACATTTAATGATGATGATATCATCCACAAAAAGCGGCTGATACGTTTAAAAATACATGGAGCAGGTGAAACCGAGCGTCTTGTTTACCTCAATAAATCGGAAACATCTGCTTGTGTTACAACTAGCGTTCAAGCATCTAACAATTACAATAAAATTGACATTATTTACTGCTTTTGATTTGACTTTCAGTGTTTTTAATTAGGTAAGTTACTGTGAATATTACAGAAGTGAAATGTAAATTTTGGC
This sequence comes from Laspeyria flexula, assembly GCA_905147015.1. Classification (NCBI taxonomy): domain Eukaryota; kingdom Metazoa; phylum Arthropoda; class Insecta; order Lepidoptera; family Erebidae; genus Laspeyria; species Laspeyria flexula. The sequence goes on along the minus strand of LR989962.1, from coordinate 9,157,976 downwards.
ATCAATAATTTGATGCCAAGAATCACGTGAATACTGAAGTTGGCGTGTATATATTCAATATAATAATAAGAAAGCCACTTGAATACCCAGATTTTAAAACTAGATTCAACAGGGAAACGAAACATCGAAGGGGAATGCATTTTATTTTTTAGGTTAATACTAATAGCTTTTTTCTATTGATGTTTTCACTTAACTGTCGAGATTCAACCTTTATAATATTTCATAATGTACCTACTGTAAGATACTTGGTCTTACAGTTACTAAAGCCTATTATTCTGTTGCCAACAGCTGGTCGTCGACTTAGTTTCCATGTTTTTGTATACATTTATTATTGCACTCAGTAGAAATTTTAAACCTATCTTTATGAAAATAAAGTTGATATTGCCACAGTTGTATATTATCTTACGACTATTTACAGCGACAGCGTTTTGTTGCTTGCTGGATTTGCTTGTCAAGAGGAAATATATTTTTCTAGGACTACTTTCACATGCAAGTTATTTCAATGCTTGAAACCGCTGCCATTGTGAAATGCAAACATTGCTATGTAAGGAAGTTCTGTTATAGTGTACGATGTTAGCAGTATGAGTGTATTATGGCGCTTAAACGTTATCTAGTCTTAGATACAGATATTATCGTTTTAGATAACACTGGTGGTTTAAGATGATAGATTTTCCGAGATCAAGTGCGTATTATGCACGCGTCACTGTTGGAATTGCTTGTTATTTTAAAAGGCAACTTTGGCACCTATATTAGGTATAGGTACAGTAAAATTTACAGATACAGAGATACCCTGACTCGAAACAACAGTCTGTAGGTCATGTAGATAATTTGCGGTTTTAGTGGCGAGGCACAAGCGTGCAGTCAAGTATACGATTAATATATCGCAAAAATAATGTAATTTCTTGACACATTGACAAAAGCTTATTGTGCCTATGTTAAACGATCGACAGCTTAAAAATTTATCCCGTCAAAAATGTATACACTAATCTAACTTTATATAAACTACTAGGAAATTATATAGGTCTATGTATTTATTATTGTATTTAATTTCGTTTTGGTTTAGACTAAAGAGCTATTACATTAGACTACCCAAATTATTCACGCAAGTAACGATTCAAAATAATATAATTATAGTTAGCTATGCAAATTATGTTAATTTTACTTTGCTCGCTCGGAATGTATTACATATAAGTGTGACACTGTTTTATTGCAAAGTACACATTCTTATTTGAAGTAACGTTGGTTATCGGGAGTTGGCCTTATCCGGAAAATTTAACTTGCCTCGTGTCCACCAACTTTGTATGTAGTAAATGACTTTTTCCGACCAAAGACAGTCGTAAAGCGGACAACCAACGTCCGTAATAAATATATATTATGTGCGGAGTCGATATCAACGTTTCACTCTCGACGGGAACAGTTTCGAGCGTCTCGAATAAAATAAGTTAAGGATGGAGTAGCTGTGCGCAAACTCCGTCGGAAAGTGCCTTGCCTTGCTGTTCTCATAATATCTATACTCACGATAATTTATTTTGAATGTACGTATTAGATACATACTACGGTAGGACGAGTAGATATATATTTATTTCCTTTCCGATTTTTAATTTAGATACGTGTTTTTCTTTCTACCTTAGAATATTCTGACTTGATGTAAAATACATACGTGATTCAATAAAGTTTTAAGTGCTACATTTTTTCAAATTTTGTGAATGCATAATTATAAATTATCTAATTTGGATATGATATGAACACATGTGTAATAGTGTAACTTACATTATTAATCAATAAACGCGTTGTAAAATTTTATAATAATTGCTGAGGGCATCATAACGCTTCTTGTTCTAAAGCTTTTACTTAATCGCTCGCTATCAAGTATCTATGGACTCCATTTAGAGTATCTGTTAAATATCTCAACATAATAAAACTTAAGTAGTGATATAAACAACTGTGATATCTGATTGCTTTTATCGATTGCAAGCTACTTTGATTCGATGCAATAGAGCTGTGATACATACACCTATATGTGATATGGTATCGGGAACATAAACGATACCCGGCCAATTGGACTGAAACGAATTGGATCGCCCTCAATTTGTCGTAGTACAATCCGCTTCCGTTGCATTTTGTTTCGCTGTTTCCACATGACTATTAATATTTTCCATTTTACATTCAGCTATGTAATAATCAAGTGAAAGAAAACAAAATTTAAGTACATAACTGATTTAACATTGCAATTACCTATTGTTAAAATACGATAAATATGTATTTTAGACACGCGAAATGCCTCATTGGCTGGTTGAAGTTAAGGACAGAGCTTTTTGGAAGAATTTCTGATGAATGACAAAATTTTCCGGTGCCCAAATATGAGGCGGATAGCGCGTCTATTTATAAAACGTCATTGAGTATGTACATGTACCTACATAGTTATTAATGTACGCCACACAAATAGTGAGTACATACACCTTATGTAACGTGTGGTGTACAATTTTATTCTTCGTGACCTAAAAGGCTTTCCCCAAAGTTTAACAAGGCCGCCGGTTTCCGAAGCAAAGTTTATATAAACCAGAAACTGTCAGTCGTTCTGTTAAAACATTTATATGTAGTCAACTTTCGACATGAATTTTCTTTTACTGTGACCTTGTTTTAAAAACTTTATACTTGCGATAATAAAACGTTTTTATTTTATGTTTACGAGTAAGCAAACTCCGGTTTATAGGGACTGTCCGATCTGGATGACAAATTTTATTGATATTCGATCATAGACGTCCAGCCGCCGCTCATTCCCATTTAGTTATTGAAACATTCTCTTATGAGACGTTCATCTAATAATATTTAATTATTCTTCGGCAGTAAACAAGCCGATGTGATTAACATACCTTAACAAATTGAAATGGTAGTTTCTTTTAATTTTTCAGGCGTGTTAAAAAATTGTTTATAGCTACAAGACTAAGGGCGTTGTTCTTTATATGGGTATTAATTTATTTCGCATATATCACATATGCTTTGGAGCCAATGAATTTCCCAAATGAAACGGGCGTTCACGTGGAAAAGGCGGTACGCCGTGAAGACTTCCTCATCGGTTCACTCAGACGTTATTATTGAAATTTGAATACGGGAATTATTTTACATTTTTCTTAAGGGTATCCCCTTAGTGTTATAGGTACCCGGTGGAAGGAAAATTGTCTTCGAAATTAAAGATTCTGCCAATACAAACGCAATATAAAGCATAAATGTATGTATTAGCTACATTTTTAACCAATCATTTTGTACCATGCATCCTGGTAAATTAGTAAACTAAAATGACAATTATAAATTAGACACGGTTTAATGTTTTATGCCTTGACATGCTTTAATCGGAGACCGTCCAACACATAATTCGTCCAAAGAATAAATTTAGCAGTCTGTTATACGCTTTCTACTAAATACCCTATGCAGTTCCAAGGTCAGGGGCTCTGTGAATTATTTAAGTAATCGCTAACACTATTTTCGCTTTTCATTTTCCAGCGCCTTTTCTTCCTACTAATGTATGAATGTTATTCATATTAGGATACTTATTAGTTTATTATGAGCGTCGGGTGAGTTGTGATGGCAAGTAGGCGCCGATACGTCTACAAGTCGTGAGGCGACGGGAGCTCGGTTATCGTTACATGAACTCGTCTCTGTCTATATCTAACTACTTACTAACTACCACTTGACCGTTATCTGTTTTCTCTGCAACTCCTGGAACTCGACCAGAAAAGTCGTTAACTTTTTTGGTCACGTTCCAGATCATTTAAATCTCAATACCTTTGAAGATGTTATTGTTAATAAATCTACGACAGGAGATATTTATGTTCTCAAAGGTTTTGTATTGATTTCTTTGGATTGTTTTATAGAGCATCAAATGCCTGTCTTGCTGAATGGCCTGTTAAACAACTTACCTATTAGGATAGCGATCTCTTAGAGCTTACGTTAATAGCTATGATTAAAACTTTTATTAACGTACACACTTAGAACTTACACTCGCTCGTAATTCGAGGCGTATTCGCTGTTCGCTGCAGCAACCCATACATAATGGAATATTTATAATAATATCAAAGTCAATATGATTTCATTCGGATCACACGACCACAATCGGATAAACAAAGCAGTATATTCATCGTTATGTGCACAGTTAAATATTTCCGTCTGCTATGATGGCATTTCCATTGAGGTTTATTGCTTTTAATGCTATTTTACATTCCGCACCCGTAATGCTCAAGTTATATTTGTCACCCTAGCCTTCATTCGATTTGCCAATTTCCTATTCGAGTTTACGTCTGTCGGTTGGTGAATATCAAAATAAAAGTAAGGAACTGTATACATTGCAGTATAGTATTGTTTTTGGAACTTGGTTTTCTAAGATTCAAAAGTAGCTGCTCTAACTGGAGACGAGCTCTGTGCTGGCGGCATATAGTACTAAGATCCTATATCCCGTTTAGAGATTATCTACATGTATTGCGTTGCGTTTAGTAGCTTATGAGGATAAAAAATCGCTAATTACCGTTGGTACCTCCTGTTACCCCGATACAACCATATTATTAATTAGAAACTGGACTTCCTCTGTTTATTAGTATTTTTACGTTTTTCAGTGCAATTTTTCCAATTTTCATCCTAATAAAAAGCCATTCGTGCTTAGCAATCGTAAATACAAATTACATTTTTGAACGCCTGTGTGTAACCGCGTAGAAAAACGCGTAGAATCAAATTTAATATGCCACATAGTTCAGATGAAGTTTAGCTAATATCAGGTATATTATAAAAACATAAGTAGTTACCTAGTTATATTTGTTTGTCCAGTCTTCACACAAAAAAAGCGATGATCAACGGCGCACTGATGTCATTTATTTAATCTGTGGTACCTAGGTAGGCTTTGTTTTATCTCTGAATAAGTCCTCTTTCTACTCACATGAACAAAGACCTACGTAGAGTAGCTAATAATATTTACATATTACGCCATTCAACTTCATTGTTAATTATTATGATTACGAGTCTATCGAGTCGAGTCTTTTCTGATTGACGGCGGATTAAGAATACAAAATGTTTCCATTCCCAATATTATAGTAAGTGGTGAATAAAGAAACATCGAAAGGAACTGCTGTTTGATTCGCTTTCACGACTAAGGGAGCTGTCACAGAAAGCGTTTACATGTTCAAGCGGTCATTTCTGCGTTTGTTGTGTTGTATTACGTTACATGGACATGCCCAGACGTTCTGAACGCGTCTGTCATCCAGAACAATGAACGAACGCAAAACTGACCGCTTGAACGCTTTAGAGGTCCCTTAACCACAATCTTCATATCTTAGTGAGATTTGGCAGGAGCTGGAAAAAGACGTAGGCTGCTATTTATTGATATACCATGCAGTCAAAAGCTCACATTCTCCTCTTGTAAGTGAAAACCCATGTCCAGCAATGGCATGACATGGTACTGATGGTAATTTTAGCAGGTTGCAAGTTGCTATCCTTGCTAATCTGAATCTCATTGACTTTTGACTGTTCCTATTTTAAAGCAGTTAAGGAGCACGCCTCATAGCTAACATAATATCGTAGTGCCGAGTTTCAGTAACAAATTTTAATGTTCCTGTGATTCATAGATACCTATTTGATTCCTGTCTGAGTATACTTTTGTACTTGATGTCCGTTAACTGTATGTATGTATAAAGTCCGCCGCGGCATAGTACTTGTTCCTCTCTTCGTTACCATAGCATTCGTACGCGTGGTAATTACTCTTTCTCGCCCTAAATAAACTGTTTAGTCTCAATACGTCTAGCCAAAATGGTGTTCTTAATGTTTGCATGATTGTTTCGATGTTCGCTCAGCCCAGATGTATGTTACATCTATGCGATAAAATGTACCAAAATACATATATTACGTAGTTTGCGTCCAGTTATTATCAATTATATACTATGTAATTCTGACAGACTTTGTTAGCGACAACGTCAGTTTGCAAGGCGAAATTATTAAGAACAATAGACTTTTGTTAACAGACTAGATTTAAAACAGGACTTGTATATTTTGTGCGACCTAAGGCTTCGGCTAATAGGTAGGATTCATTAAGACCTGACTTACACCTTACCAGCGTTAATTTATCAATAACAATAACCGACCTTTTTCGAAATTATTGAAAGACCGTGTGAAGAATTAAATGAATGTTCAACAATATCATTGCTATATAGGTAGGTATATAAAGGGCTCCAAAGACAATCAGTTCACCGGACGACGACGGCCTGTCAACGCGAAAATTTTTTCGCGTCCAACAAGCCGTCGTCTCCGCCAGCGCCAGGCGAGCTGATAGTCTGTAAGGCCCTTAAGTCACAAGGTAGCAAAGTAGTGGGCTATCGGACAAGCAACGGTCATGAGCTGCTGATTCAAGAATATTAAATACTTGATCTAAATAAATCAATGTTTGGTGCAGGTGGATTGCCCGTTCATCGTGTGCATGACGTACGCGTTCCACACGCCTGACAAGCTATGCTTCATACTGGACCTGATGAATGGAGGTGATCTTCACTACCATCTCTCCCAGCATGGCGTCTTCAACGAGGCCGAAATGAAGTTCTATGCTGCTGAAGTTATATTAGGTAAGAAGAATATTATTTCTTAATTTTTTTTTATATTTTGGTATAGCGAGATTTTGCGCTCAAATTGAAGAATCCTATTCGACTACGACTAGTATCTACATCGACCCTACAGAAAATACCAGTCAATGTAATGCTATAGTCTTGTATTTCAGCTTGTGAGTATTGATCTTCTTCTCACTCTCTCTGTACATCGTGTCTTCCTTCTTGAGGGTCGCGATCTGTTCTCATGAGTTTTTCTTGAAGGAGACCCTTCTATGGTTCTCAAGGTTGTCCAAACCCCACAGTTTATTGAAGAGAAATACCATTTCAAAAAGATAGATCAACGTAGTCCCCCCGTTGCGTCGACAACTAAGCGGAAAATTGTACTCTAACATCATTTGAACCGTTTCAATTCAATTAATGGACTATTTCTGTACATGCTATTAAATAGGATACGTTGCCATGTTTCCATGGACGATTGTTCTCATAGAAATTCACAGTACTGATACGACTTTAACGTTCAAGTACCGGAAACATAGCCGGTTGTCGGATGTTAGATGACATTTTGTTGAGATTGTAAACACTACCCCATGCTGTTGGGAGACTGTATCTTTACAATTAATGTTATTCTCTCATTCACTAGTCGAGTTTTGTTTAGCTACGCGTAATATCTTACGGAAATAATGAATCTATTATTCAGGAGAAAACAAGGAGTGTAACATGTTTCTCGACGCGAGGTAGGCAGTAGTATCTATATTGTTATATCCCTCCCACGTTTCGCAAAAGATGTTAGATATATATTCCATACAATGATCAATCATGGAACCTGTGTATCTCTGTTCTATACCGCCGCCGCCGCAAAGATATACATATTTATATTATATTTATTAATAACTTAATATACATACTTTTTCAATTCGCAAGCTCTGTTTTCCCATATAGGAGCCCGGCATATTGCCATCATCATCATCATGATCATTACATAAATAAAGGGAGGGAATTTAGTCAACTTATACCACGCTGGCAGGATGGGTTGGTGTAGGGTTTTGTATTGAATTTTCTCTTTCTCGCAGTCTGTTTAAAGTTAGTCCCTTAGTCGCCTTGTATGACACCCACGGGTTGAAATGGAGTAGTGATATTATTTTTCTTAATCCATCACTACACGGACTATTAACATTAACCGGCCATATTTACAAACTCAGATTTATTTCTACTATTACTTCTACTTCTTAAAAAGACAACGCCCACACTAGGGAAACAAGCCCCGTGTCGCGGGGGACACAAAGTAAACCCAGACATGAATCACACAAATACTTGTCTCATGTGGGAATCGAACCCACATCACTCGGTATGGGGATGTTAGTGGCGAAACGACCACCTTTACGTCACGGTGTCAGTCAATACCTGAGAGTTTCAAGAGAGACAAACCTCATACTATTTTACCCGACTCGCGGCTTGAACTCTGGACCTACCGTCGTACACACTTAAGGCAGTATATATTTATTATATATATTTAAAGTATTTGCATAGAGTGGAAGCTAGATTTTCTTATTACGTCATGTTATTATGCAAATTGTACGATGTTCGTATCCCGAAGGCCACCCAAGTGAAGTACTGACCAGAGCTACTCGTTAATATGATTATTGCAACCGTATACCATTATGAGTCAGCCATACAATCACCTATGTGTAATCTGTGCATTATCGCTGTTTAATTCTAGATACCGTACTGTTAAAACAGGGCTTCTGATAAACATTTTTGTTGAAAGAAAATACCTATTAATCGATACCTAACATTTCTAAGAATTGATTATTGCAATATTTTTGTTGGTAATGCCCCTTCGTGATAGATTTATAACCTAATTGATAAATTAAATGTTATTATATGATATATAATGGTAAGTTTTTAAAATGAAACGAATTAGGTAATGAATAAAAAAGTATTGTTAAAGACATTGACACAATTTAAATTAGGTATTATATACCTAATTTAAAATGTGAATGTAGTGTGACGCTATTGTTAATAAATGTATAATTATGAATGTATATGCGTCATATACATAACAAGGTGATCATTTACGTCTATCAGTCGCTCTATTAATTAATAATATGAAGAAACACTGTTGTCACATTTGCACCTACGCACTAACAGTGAAAAAGAGAGAGATGAGAAATGCTAATGGGCAATTGAAACCTTATAATTATAGGCACAAAATGAAAATTTCCATACAGATAAAATCTCGTATTATTGGTACCTACTAGGTACCTATAATACGAGGGAGAGCCAATAGGTACTAGGTACTACCTTGGTACTACCTAGTACCTCGGCTGGCTACTGGCCTCGGTGCCGCAGTAAGAGGCGTAAGAGGTCCCGGGTCGGACAATGAGGGCGGTATTGAGTTTATCTGTCACAAAATTCTCAGTTTTAGCCCCTCTGACAGTGTGCAGTTTAATGGCATTACAAAAATACTAAATTTAATTACCCTAAAGGGTATATACAATGTTTGTGATTGGAGCTTCCTATTAAGCAAATAATGTTATATTAAGAGACTCAGCTCTTCCATAAACTGCTTGTTTCTTATTTGGTGCACAATTGTGTGTGTAGCAATAGACTCGCCCCATATTACATGAGTCTAAACATAGTGGGCGAAATGTGAGTTGTTAAACACCTCTGTCTACCCGGTCAGAGAAAAAGACGTGATGCTATGATAATGCTCGTCTTATACCTGTTTAAGGGTTGGACCTCTTTGTCATTTAGAACCGGCATTTACAAGAACGAGAACGAGAGCAGGAGTGTGGCCAGCGTGTGTGTGCACGCAGCGGAATCGACGATGCTCTTCGCCCAAACTCTCTATCTAAATCTATCTCCCTTTAGTAAATGACGATTCTAGGTGACAGAAAAGGATAAAAACAAGAAAAGTGGGGTTCGGTGCGGCTATGTGTGGTTCAACTTTTACACTGATTGTGTGATAATAATTATGATTTATCTAAAATTATATATTTTTGTTTGTGCAGGTTTGGAACACATGCACAAACGTCACATAGTATACAGAGATCTGAAGCCGGCGAATATCCTCCTCGATGAACACGGACATGTCAGAATATCGGATCTCGGGCTCGCTTGTGACTTCTCTAAAAAGAAACCTCATGCTAGTGTGTAAGTACTTAACTAGTATACTGACTTTAACCATCGTCAATTTGCATGATATCATAATTAATTTATAGGTACCGTAAAATTGGGTAAATGGGTTCAATTTACACTTTCTACCCGAATTTTAACATAACTCAGTAGAGTTCATGTGTATTAAAGTCTTTTACATTAAAGTAATTAATCTTTAAATTAAATTATTAATTATAATTATTTTATAAATAGTTTTAATTATTTTGACATAGGTCATATAAAATATGTCACAATTTATCAGCCAGTGGTGAAAAATGGCTTATATCAAGTATTTATCATGAAGCTTCTTCCCTACGTGTTGATCAATGATGACACTAATGACGTTTCAATTTATAATAAGTGCAGTATAATGGTCAACGTTGATAATAATACTTAGTAAAAACTGGTTTATATGACTAATAAACCTGGCGGTTATTGCCTTACCTTGCTATAATGGTATATTGATTACTTTGACAATTATTATTGACGTATTTCAGTGACAATTATTGTTATAATTGCTTGTGGTGTAATCGCTAGATAAACAAAGTATACGAACAGTTATATTAAATACGTTTTCAGTTATTTATACATCAGTAACCCGCTATCTGATGGATATCTGGATGCGGAAGGCGGAGGATGTAGTGTTATGGCGCGTGTTAGGAGAAGTCTATGTCCAGCAGTCGGCTGCAATAGGCTGAGATGATGATTATGATGAACCCGCTATCCTGGGTGTCCAAACAAATAAGACACATTTTTAAACGGGTACTAGTACCCAATGTTCTAATACTACACTTGATTTTTTTAAATACCTATCCGTTCACACCTTATGACTACCAAACCAACCTAAAGTTCAAGAATTCACAAAAAAAATGATTTGTTTTGCATTTTACATGTGTAAAAATAAAAGATTTTAAACTGAAATCAATTATTTCCCATTTTATTTATTTTATTTGATTTTAGTTGAATTATTGAAAAATAATTAAAATATAATTAAAAACGAAAAATACACTTAGTTATCAATACAAATATTACTGAAGAATTTGTTTGTTTGGTTCAACGCTAGGATATCAGGAATTACGGCATGAACCGATTTGAAAAATCTTTTAGTGTTTGATAGCCCATTAATTCACGAAGGCTAATAGGCTATATAATAGGAGCTGAGCAGTGGCCAAATAAAGAAGGGGCGCGAAGCCCCGCGTGACTTCTAGTGTTATATAATATCATCATCATCAGCAACCCATCAATGTTTGAACATTATGAGTTGAGTGCTGGGCTCGGGCCTCCTCTCCTCTATCTAGAACTGCTATGTATACCTAAGCTATAACCTTCCTCAATAAATGGGCTATCCAACACTAAAACAATTTTTCAAATCCGTTCACTAGATCTTTATATGACTGACCTGTTGGTCTAGTGTTTAGTGACCCTGACTGCTAAACCGGAGGTCGTGGGTTCGATCCCCACCCAGGACAAATCTTTGTGTGATGAGCATAAAGGTTTGTTCTGTGTCTGGATGTAATTTATCTATAATATGTATGTATTTACAAAAAAAAATGTATTTAAGTAGTATATCAGTTTTTTAGTACCCATAACACAAGCGAATATAATTGCTTAATTTGGGACTAGATGGCGCTGTGTCAATGTGGTAGAATATTATTATTATCTCGAGATTACCCCCTACAACGTCACAAATTTTACCTCTTTATAATATAAGTATAAGTATAGATGATTTTTTTTTGTTTTACAGTGGTACTCATGGCTATATGGCCCCAGAGGTACTGTCTAAAGGCACCGGGTACGATTCTTCGGCTGACTGGTTCAGTTTCGGCTGCATGCTGTACAAGCTGCTCAAGGGACACTCGCCTTTCCGCCAACACAAGACAAAGGACAAACATGAGATCGACAGGATGACGCTTACTATGGTAACATTACATTTTTTTTTTATTGGTGCTGGTTTGTTTTGACTGTCTCTGTGGCGTAGCTGTTAAGGTAGGCGACCTTCGTCACTTACATTGTCATGGTTTCGATTCCTACACGAGAAATGTTTGTGTCATTCATAGATATTAGCTTCGAGCCTAGGTGTACTTTGCGGCTGTCAAATTGTTCAATGTTACTTCATACCCAGTCTTTTAAAAAAAAAAATAATAACGCGCAGGCGCTATTCCAATGTTCTCGAACGTTTAGACGCCGCCGCGCGCAGGCGTTATTCGATTTTTCTCGAATATTCTCGAACATTTTTGACTTCGTCGCTCTGCCAACGAACAAAAGAAGAGTCAGTCACCCTCGCGGTGCGCTCGCCTTAGTATAAAATTATGTATTAACTTTTCGTTGTGTTTTACCATAATAATTATATTTTGTTTAATGTTTCTTCGTGTTCAATAACTCATTTAACACCCGTGAGATATGATAGGAATAGTTCCTTTACAATATTATGTTTAATTTAAAGTAAAAGTATATATAAGTAAAGTATAGAGACCTACAATTATTATAAGTGTGTTAAAATGATGCCAGTAGATAGTCTGGATTCTTGTACTAGAGATTTAACTCTATTGCAGCTGTTGATATATCCAACAACTATTTTTTATATCATTAAGCTGACTGAAAAGTATAATAGCTGGCTGATAGTAAAATAGTTATCTTCGCATATATCGATTATATTATAGCACAAGACATGTGCTGTAGTCGGTCCTGGTCATATTTAAATTGCCTTAAAGAATTGTATGCCACGTCGTAGTCCCAAGAAAAACCTTGAGGAAAACAATCTACGTTCTAAATGTTGAAGGAAGTTACTATAAAACCGGACTATATAGTGATTACAGCTCGGATCAGATCATCCGCCTACTTTGTGGGTGGACGGCACATTGGTATTACATGACAAAATGCGAAAGTCATGACTCATTATTTTAAACTCAATACCATTATGCTTAATGATTTAAAATGTCTGAAAATTTCTACAAAATATGTCAAAAGCAATTTGACCGTATTCTTATGAAACATTTGATTCATATTAAATGTTGTATGATTTACCTACTATTTCTTTTCCAATTTAACGTCTGCATAACCTCAAATATGTCTGGACAAACTGCCCTATTAAAAAGTGACTACCCTGTATATAAATTGATTTTTATGATAAAAGTAAAAGATGGAATCATGTCTGCAATAGACTTACGATATATTTCAGAACGTGGAATTGCCGGAGACGTTCAGTCCTAGTCTGAAGAGTTTGCTTGAAGGATTGTTGCAGAGAGACATCAACAAGCGGTTGGGATGCAAAGGCCGAGGGTATGTATACAATTAAATTATTATTTTTTAAGAGATGTAGCCTAGTGTACAAGTAAACCGTCCGTCTGAGGAAAGACCCCAGCCCCACAGAAGAAGGCAGCCAATATAAAATATTATGTCTGAGTGTTAATAGAATGCGAGATTTGATTTCCACGCGAACGCGGGCACAGCTATATACAATATTTTTATATTGTCTGGTTGGTAAGATTAATCATGAATTGAAATGCAACAGCGAAGATTAATCACTGCAATTTCATTTTATTGTTACAGTTGATAGTCGTAACAATACACAATTTATCTTGTATTATAACAAACTGCCTTTGTAACAATTTTTGTTTATTTTATATTATTGGGGCTACATTATTCCTTTATAAATCAGATAGAATTCGTTGAAAAAAGGTCTTAAGTCACCTTGACGCTAGACGACCTCCAGTGGTAGAAATTGTAACTTGAAATCCCTGTGGGAGTTCGAGCTTTACCTGCGACAAATAATGTCTGTCAAAAGGCTAATAAACTATAATCTTAATGTTATCATATTATTGTTCTACAAGCTTTACTGTTCACATTTTAGTATTTATAAACATTGAAGAAATATTGGGTACAAATTTTTCCTTTATTGTTTAGCATTTATGTTTTTTAAAATTTTGAATCAAGGCAAGGGAAAAAGCATAATATTTAATGTAAAAATTAGTTTCAAAAATGTCATGCAATGAATTCGGCCAATTTAAATTTATTACCCTCAAGACGTCCATTCCTCTCAAGGACTAACACATAATGTGGCCAGTTCGTTTAATTCTAATTATTAATATTGCAGTGCGGATGAAGTGAAGGAGCACGTGTTCTTCGCCGGTATCGACTGGCAACAAGTATACCACCAGAAGTACACGCCGCCGTTGATCCCGCCTCGTGGGGAGGTCAATGCAGCCGACGCTTTCGATATCGGCAGCTTCGACGAGGAGGACACTAAAGGAATCAAGGTAAAAACTTTTCAATCAATGTTGACAAAACTTAAAGGAAAAGGCTTTATAGCACAGAAACAATACCAATAGATTAAAAAAATATATATTATAGAAGTGATGGTGGCTGAATGGATGCTTATCCATTCAGCCACGCCAGTCCCTTGACTGGCGTGCAAATAACGCGGTCTGAGTTCGTTCCCGAACGGCAGTACAAATGTGGATTCCACTTTGTGGAATTTATAAGTAATAGTCAAGTGACTTACAGTGAAGGAAAACATCGTGAGGAAACCCACATACCCTAGAAGAAAATATGAGTACGTTTGATCTACCAACCCGCACTAGGCCAGCGTGAGTGGATTATGGCTTTAACACTCTCAGCTCTCTAGTTAGAGGAGACCCAAGCCCAGCAGTGGGACTTAATGGGTTGCTGATGATGCTGTATTATTGTGTTTTATTGATTTTCTCTTCCACCCAGTATCTATACGTATGTAACGAATGCTCTTAGAAAGCTACATCATTACTGAGTAACATAGGAGCTGAGCTGGAGCACAGCTTAGGAGCTGAGCAGTGGCCAAATAAAGAACGACGGCAGCGAAGCCCCGCGCGACTTTTAGTTTATTTATAAACTATCTATACAAATTGCTTTTACGGATCCATTAATAGATGGCTAACCAAATTCTATTACATTGTTTTAAAACTCTACTTAGTGCCAAAATTTCATTAGCACTAAACATATTGTATATATCATACTTACAGTTGACGGAATCAGATCAAATGCAATACAAAGACTTCCCGCTGGTGATATCGGAGCGCTGGCAGGGCGAAGTGGCAGAGACAGTGTTCGAGACTATCAACCAAGAAGCCGACAAGAATGAAATGAAGAAGAAAGCCAAGCAGAAACAGAAGTTTGATGCTGATGAGAAAGGTGTGCTTTTATATCGTACAGGCTTGTAGGTTACTTGAATATATGAGATTAATTATTAGTTCCAAGAACGTTATACAATGTCAAGTTGTTAAAATTCTTTGAATGGGCACAAACAGCTGCCTAAATTAAAATACTGTCATTATATTTTCAGAATCTGACTGCATACTCCACGGGTACATCAAGAAACTCGGCGGGCCGTTCGCCAGCGCGTGGCAGACGCGCTACGCTAAACTGTACCCGAACCGATTGGAATTACATTTGGAAAATAGCGCTAAGCCCGAAATGATACTACTCGACACCTTGGAGGAGGTGTCCTCAGATTTCGTCTCCGTCAAGGGCGAACAATGCATCGTGCTCAGAACCAGAAACGATACTAAGATCGTACTCACAAATACTGTAAGTACCATGATACTATTCACTCTGTACATCTATGTGTCCCAGCACGTGCAGAAACAGTAATACTCCGATCTCTTTTTAACAATCGAATACGATCGGTAGTGTAAGTCTAAAGGGTCGTCCTTTAATTACGTGTTTTACGTAATTTTATATTACCCGTACTCCTTCGTTCCTCCTGGAGATACGTAGTGAGGTTTAAGACGAGCTCTCCCCTTCCTCATCGTGCTTCACGAGATTAAAGGACGATCATTAATTCTGGTTGGTATCGTGTCGCAGGACGAGATCGGGCTGAAGGAGTGGGCGCTGTCACTGCGGTCGGCGCACAAGTGCTCGCAGGAGCTGCTGGCGTCCATGGCGCGCAAGGCGGGCAAGATCTACGGCACGGACGGCTCCAAGGAGCAGGCGCCCGGCGCCCGGCCCGCGCCGCCGGCCGCGCCTGCGCCCAACGGGAGTAACTAGCACGAGCTTCCCGCGCCTGTGAAGGGCGCGAAGATGTTCCGTCGCTCTAAGAGCGCCGCGCAGCTCATCAAGTGAGCGCGCCGGAACGTCGCCGCCGCTCGAGTCGAGGAGCGCACGTGACACGACACTCGCTCGAGCGGCCCAGGACCCGCGCCCCGGCGCCGGGGCCCGAGCAGGCCCACCGCGGGCCGCCCGCAGGACTCTTAGTGACTCTTTAGAACTGCCAATTATTAATAAATGAATTCGACGCGTTTTATTGTTGTACGAATTAATGTGATAGGACAGATCAAATTTGACGAGTACGATGTATAAAATATATGTTTCGTTTACCTCCAGTGATTTTCGATTGAGGAAGATAGTAACTTTTGTAATCGTTTGCACCGATTGAATTTTGTAATTATCGACGTAACGTTCTGGATGTTGTATTTAACTCTGTGGTAGGTATTGTAAAAATTTAATAACTTATAATTCGAGTAGATAAGCATAGCGACTACTATATGTGTTTGTGCAATAGATCAAAAATTATATAAATTATTGAACGTAATGAGTAATCGGTCGAGTCGGTTAATAAAAAATTAGCGAATGTCTTGACAATTTTAATGCAATTGAATTGTTCGTTGTGCGTATAATTATAGAAGCTTCAAATTAATCGATTTATATCGTAATTAGAAATTCTAGCACTTTGGTTACGACTCTGATTATTGCACAAATGGTAATGTTCTGCGACGTACGATTATGTTGTCTCTGGTTGCTCTCTTACGTAATGTTATCATAAGTTAACTGTTACGATAGTTCCTTTTAAATGTAAATTAACGTGGAACAATATGTTTATTTGATATATGGTACTTAATATAACACTTGTCTGTTGTGTTCCAAACCAACTGTTCAATATGTTTCAACATTATTTCTATAAATAGAAACCTATGTAAGTAGATCTAATAAAAATCTCTTTTCATATAATATTTAGAGGCAATACTTTTCTAACAACATTTAAGTGTGATTAATAACAATAGTTGTAAAGGCAATATTTAGATTTAAAAGTAATTAAAAGCATGTTCTATGTTCATGAATTTATGTGGGAATTATTTGAATTAGTAATTTATTCCATAGATGATTTTTAATGGCCTGGCCAGGATGACATTTGTATGTTGTGTACGTTCTAATACAGCTCTGTTAATGAAGAACTATGCAATAGTAAGACATCTGTTTATGGGAAAACACTTCTATAATCAGATACATAAGATGCATTTTCCTATAGCATATGTAACACACTTGTATCGTTGTTCATAAACACAGCAGAATATTTGTATAGCAATGCAAATTTTAGTTCTTAATTGTTTTGAGTCTGATGCAGATTTAGTTCAAACGAAATGGTGTTGTCATCGTTGCCATGATTTTTTATAAGTATATTATATATTTTATAGTTTCCCTATGCATGTAGGTAAGTGAATACTGGCGTTTAAGCTGAGCAATACTAAGTGATGGTGATCAGGGTGAGATTTCTCTATGCGTTTACACTGACAAAATATAGACACTCCCGAGGGATAAAATCGTAATAGAAAAAGTAAACTTTGCCGGACGAGCAATAAAGTAGTTTATATTTGCATGATTTCATAATTTCCAGATAATAAAAATAAAGTGTTTTAATTTTATAAATTATCATAAAAAACATGTGGTTTTTTTCCTCGGGAGCGTCGATATGTTTTAAACACTTATTGTGTGTTTAAAACATGTTTTTTCAGTGAGACTAATAGTTAATAATGAATGTTTCAACAATGTGTTTAAAAATAACAGAATAATAATGTCTGAAATAGACACATCAGAATGGATATAATATAACCATACAGTTACTGTAACGACAATTAGATAAATTTGTTTATATATCTTTGTCAATTTTGCCTTGCTTGCAAGTTTCAACCGCTTGATGGGATAACCGCATCTAAATCTAAATGCTTCGTGTCATTTTCCCGTAGCCTATGTCGTGCAATTACGACGCATGGCATGATTAAGCAGGTGTTGAATAAACTTAAATGATTAAGTTTTTAAGTACAGATACGGTATTCCCTACTAGCACAACCATGTCTTAGGCTGGATTCAGACCGAACGGGCCGTCCGTGTGTCCTCATATAAGTGGAGACATACGTGTGGCGCTAAAATTTTAGGATTAAAGCCCGTACATCATATCGTACTAATCTCGTTTCAGGGCAACGTGGGCGCTACCTGTATGAATTTCTCGTGCATAGACGGCCCGTACAGGTCGCCCGGACACTTGTGAAACCAGCCTAATGAGTTCTTTATATCGCGCGCTTGGTATCTCATTTTAACACAGGACAAGGAAATGACCGTTCTTCTTATATAATATTTTTGATTGTTTGAACATGGTCCTATGTAAATATTTCGACTATGGCAACGTTTAATACCACTGATGTTATTATTTTATATTTTTATATTTATTGTTTTTTCGATCAGAAATCGTCTGACATTGCTTTGCTTCTTTTTACAAATTATACATGCCTACATCGGACCGGCATAAATTAATTTCTTTTGATATAATTATTATTTTGTTTTAGACATTAGATGCTAGTCAAATAAATTTTAATACACTAAAATGATTGATTTTAATGAAACTAAGTAATTTATATTTATAATGTAATAGCTATGATAGCTAAAACAGTATTATAGGTTAGTTGTTTTCTTGATAACATCTTTCTATTGTGATAATATGTTTGAAACGTCTACATAGAATAGATATTGTATGTGACCGTAGTACTTTTCTATATAATTTCCCTCTTATAAGAATTATGCTTAGTTACTAACTTTCGCGATTTCGTAATAAAATACTGCTTTAAATTAAAATGTAGAGAAAGATTCGATGGATATATACTATTGGCTATGACAAGTAGATAATAGTTAGCACTTTCGAAGTATAGCTTGAGTTGCGTGTGCAAATTACTTTGTGAATTGAAAGGCCAATGAAGTTGGGGTAATCAACATTCCGGTATGCCAAATTAGATGATAATTGTGGGTAATTATGATGCATTTAAGGGTTATTTTCGCAAAATATTGATTGCCGAATCAACTAATAGCTGGTATTGTTAGATTGCTTATTTATGCTGAACATAGGTTTATCGTAATGTCGAGGCACCGGCTATGTCTGCATCAGACAAACTGTTACATACCTCTGTTAGAAAATATTTTTATTGTGAACCTACATTATGTGTAGTAAATTGTTTATTTAATCACTTTGTTGGTTTTATTCATGATGGTGACAAAATATGGTTGGTTTTCCTTACGATTTTATCGCATGAAAATATTTCGATTTTCAGTGTAAATTCAATGAACTGAAAACCTCACATAAATATGAAACCTCACATAAATATGTACCTGATAAATGTAAATATGGGAGGTAGGTAGGTAGCATGCTGGCTGGCGGGTTGGTATAGGGTTTGTTTCAAGTTTTCCTTCTCTAGGTTTTATTTTATTTGGGAAATAAACAGATACATTATGGTTATTAATTATGACAAAAATTAACATAATTTTTAGATCGCGTGAACAACCTAATTTCCGCCACAGCGAGCGATTTTGTGCCGCCGCATGCAACGGCCACCCGGAACCTTAACTAGGTCGTCAGTCCATCTGGTGGGGGGCCGCCCCACGCTGCGCTTTCCAATACGTTAAAGTTAAAATTACGTTATATTTGCTTGTGTTATGGGTACTAAGCAACTGATATACGAAGGGAGGTCAAAAAGTTCGCGGAATGGAGGGCTTGGTGAGAGCTAGAGCTGTTAGCGGTTTTCAGAGACTGCCCCTGGTAAGACCACGATTTACAAGTGGCATGGTCTTTTCAAACAAGGAAAAGAGTCCATTGAAAACGACCTCCGCTCCGGAGGGCCAATTGAGGCCACCACACCGGATATCGTCGAAATTTTTTTATTGGAAGGTGCCCAACTGAAGAAAAAAGAGCTTACAGCAAAGCAAAAGCAAAAGCAGTATCCGAAACCAGTATTTTAAATATTCTACTTGATCATCTTGGGATGACTAAGGTCAGTGCAAGAAGGGTTCCGAGAATGCTCACGCCACTTCAAAAACGCGAGCGTGTCGAGTGTTCTCGCCGTCGGAGCTCTGGTGAGAGCGAAAGGAAGAAGTTATGGCCCGGATAGTTACTGGAGATGAAACTTGGGTTCACAACTATGAACCAGAGTCAAAGCAAGAGTCGATACAGTAGCATAAAAAAAGCACACCTCCTCCAAAGAAGTTCAAAGTGTGACAAACGGCTGGAAAGATTATGGCGACTGTCTTTTGGGATACAGAAGGTATTTTACTGATCGATTATAAAGAACGTGGTGTTACTATTACGGGACAATACTAGAATCCGCTTTACTTGAGAGATTGAAAGAAGCCACCAAGGAAAAAAGAAAAGGAAAACTTTCACACGTGCCATGTTGCGACGGCTGCCATTCACCGGTGCGGTTTCGAACAGCTGAACCACCCACCCTACAGTCCGGACTTGGACCCTAGTGACTATTATTTATTTCCAAAAAAGAAGAAAGCTGCGTGGAACAAAATTTGATGACGATGAAGAAGTCGGTAATTTCGACCTTTTTTGACAAAGACAAATCATTTTATTTCGATGGTATAAACAAATTATTTGAGAGATCCGAAAAATGGGAGAATATATTGAAAAGGAAAAATAGTTTGGTGTTTAATTTCAACCTCCTTCCCTCTCATTCCGCGAACTTTTTGACCTCCCCTCGTACTACATAAAAACATTTTGTTTGTAAATACCACAGACATAAAATAAAAAAGTGACAAGAAAGTAAATACCATAGATCTGCGGTAGCGCGCGGATCCTAGGTCTATGGTAAATACATTATACATAGATAAATTACACCCAAACACAGACAGAGTGTTATGGACTATGGTGCGTGTTAGGAGAGGCCTACGTCCAGCAGTGGACTGCAATAGGCTGAAATGATGATGATTGTCTAACTATTGTTAATTGTTAAAATGATAGTATTTGAAGTATAGTGGCACCCTTTTTGTGATGTCATTACTGCACAGAAAGCTGTGACGGACTAGCTCTTCTCACGGTTCTAGATATTATGAATGCAGACCAAGGAACTTTATCTCCTACTAGTTCGGGTTCCTTCATACAGACACTTTCGTATAAACTATGCTGACATTATGGTATACCATAATGTCAGCATAGTTAAATATTTTTTTCTTGATATTTCAAATAAGTAAAAAATATTTTATTGACACAATGACATAACTATCGGTAGTTTGCTGATAACCATTTCTAGATGTCAAATTGCCAAACAATTTTGATACACAACAAATTTAAATCCAATCAATAAAATGTTGAAATAATCAAAAAATATTCAGGTTTTTTATAGTAACCAGACAAATCTTACAATTTAACTATGCCCGTAAATATAACGCTGTCGGATATAGTGTACTATTTAACATTAGGACTCTGCATATCACTTGGTGGTCATTACAAGAAAATCACTGATAGTGAAATGAAACGTAACTATGGTGCTGGCCTTGGTATACTTGTTACGTCTTTAATATGTGGCTTTCAAGTTTACCATTCTGTTTTTATCGTTTGGGGGAATATTATTATAATGAAATGTTGCGATAAACGGTAAGACATGTCATCATAATC
Organism: Laspeyria flexula; assembly: GCA_905147015.1. Classification (NCBI taxonomy): domain Eukaryota; kingdom Metazoa; phylum Arthropoda; class Insecta; order Lepidoptera; family Erebidae; genus Laspeyria; species Laspeyria flexula. Next base: position 9,136,556 of record LR989962.1, on the reverse strand, counting down.
ATTTCAACCCATAAAATGTCCCAGTGTTGGGCACGGGTCTCCTCCAGAGAAGGTGAAGGGAGTTTAGCCTAATACCTATACTTCGCTGGCTGGCTGGAAAAATTTTAAATAAACGCTCAACCCATCTGGGGTTTGTTTAAAATTTTTCCTTTTTTCGCAGTGCTCTTGTCTGCTTATGGTTACTTCCAGTCGCTTTTTGCGACACACATGGGTTGAGATGGGGTAGTGACATTCATCATCATCATCATATCAGCCTATCGACGTCCACAGCTGAACATAGGCCTCACCTAATTTACGCCACTGCGAACGGTCCTGTGCCGCCCGCAACCAACGGCCGCCCGCAACCCTGACCAGGTCGTCGGTCCATCTGGTGGGGGGCCGTCCAAAGCTGCGCCTTCCAGTACGTGGCCGCCACTCGAGAACCTTTTTTAGTGACATTATGTATTCTTAATCCGTCACTACACGGTGACATACTGTGTCTCTATAGTAATAATAGCGACCGATGAGTCCTACTGCTGGGCAAAGGTCTACTCCCCTCTATCTAGAACGGGTTTAGGGCATAATCCACAAACGCTGGCTTTATCCCGGTTGGTGGTCCAAATATGTCCTTAGAGTTTTAGGTATTCTTCTTCTTTGTCGTTACGCTCTTGCCAGAGTGGTCGTGGTCATGCCGTAATTTGTGCATTGGGTATATATGATGCTCCTTAAGTCGCCCACAGCAGACTTGACTTGGTCGGTCCATCGTATGGGTCTTTTAGGTATATAATAATATTAATCAACAAAGATAAGTCCATACTGGTATTGCCGCCTAATCGAAGCCGGACCGCATGTTTGGAACACCGCGCGTCGGTGACTTCATATTTTGGTCACCATCGCTTCTGTATTGGTCTCAATCTTTATCAGCTGGTCTAATGAATTCATTATAAAATAAGTAGAAACCCTAAGATTTTTTTTCTTATTGTAGATAATACTACAGTACAGTAAGCTAAATTCCTATTTCTGATAAAATCATTATTTCAGGTACATCCATCATGTGAGCCTAGCTTACACGTTGACCTATCTTACGTATATATGCACGAATAGAAACAGAGACGAAACATGTTATGACTATTGGATATATCAAATTATTGCATTGAGAGTTGTGGGATTGGCTTTCGAAATCCATTTAACAACAAAATTTGACGCCTTGATCAAAACAGGTGGCAAAGTAGGCTCGGATTTAGAGGAATTGCCTAACAACCCTACTGCAGTGGAAATTATTGCCTACGCATATTACTTTATTGGAATACATAAAGGTTTACTTATTTACGATAATTCAGAATGACAACGGGTATAAATTCGTGACACAATGGGGAATTTGTGAACCTCGTCGAATCTTACAGAAAAAAGGGGAACGCTTGTGAGTACGTTCCTCAAGCATCTAATATCGATATGTACAGAATCGATTTAAGATGCTTTTCGAACGTCTACACAGATGACACTACACGTCTTGATTGATGTCAATAATTATTAGTACTAGTTAATTTAATAGTAGGTATTAATAGCTTATGTACCGTTAGGTAATAATTATGCTATAGTGTTGGGGCGCCCCAGAGCTTCGCTCAACTACTAACAGTGGCGATAAAGGTCTGGTTTTCGTTTTAAAGATAGCAGAACATTATTTAATGTTATCGATATGAGAAGGATTATATAAGTATAAAAAGGGGGGGTGTCAAAAAATATCTACCTGTCATGCGCCTAATTGTTGTAATCGAGTAGTCATTTTGTCGGTCTCTTCTCTAGTTACGGCCGTGCCTTCCATTCCATGTTGGAAATATCTACCCAGGTACTTGGCCGAAGTAAATAGTGATTGAAATACCTTTTCTAATACTTATCTCTTTATTTTTCTTAGGCCCTTACTACAGATGGAAAGTTTTTCAAGATCATTTCAACACGCCGTTCGGAGTTATAGGTGACTTCAATGTAATAACACTACAGAAACTGAAAAGAGTAGTAGTATGCAGTATAGTATATATCCTTATGCGTTCGCACTATCCTATCAAGGTAAATCTAAAGTTACTAAAAAATATAACAAATCTATTGATTTAAGACAAACATTATGAGGAAACATAGGTAGGTATTAACATTGATATGTTGCCTTGAAGTGAATTTATGTAGGTAGGTACACAGGATAATGAAAGTAGTTAGAATGGCCTTGAGAGCGGGGCAGGCGCAGTTGAGCAAACGCTCATAATAATATGTTGAAACATCTCTCACAAAATTAAAGTGAGATTGAATTTGGTTATTTTTCAGAAAATCTTTTTATTTATGTACTTACCCTATTTTTTCCACGGTGGCTACACACGAGATGAATTGGGTCATAGTACCCTGCTGCTTTATCTGCCATTTGGCTCACCAGGTGACTACCAAACTGGGGTGAACCTCGACTCTGGGATGAACCATTTTTGTCAGGTTTACAAGTTTATCAGTTATGGTTTATTTCGTTACATGATAATTATACCAATAAATAAAATTGGTTTGTCTGTTTGTATAAAATAACCGCTTTTTACCTACTACCCTTCGGCTACCACTTTACAGCCTGACTGTTATTAGCAAATGCACAAGTCTGTTGCTCAGATATTCAAAGATAATATTACTAATTTATTAAGAATCAGTATCTTAATTAAAATCGGATTCTAAATATTTAATGGCACTACTAGCTACAGCTAGCTTTGGCATTGGAACCACAAGAAAGCCCTTTTGAACTTGGTGTGCTTGAATCTGTTACGTTTAAAATACATTCCTGCATATTTTCTAGGTATTAGACGATCACTCCCAATATTTTTGTTCCACATGTAAAAGATGATCACACTCTTTTCGCCACTGTTCTACAGCTATTTTGCTAAAGCATTCATTAATAATTGGCAAAAGTTCTTTAGGTGACACATTGATATTCTTTGATGCTACTTGTCTTTTAACTAAGCTCCATATTATTAATTCGATTGCATTAAGATCAGAATGGTATGGAGGTAACCTAAGCTGAAGACAGTATGATTATGTGTCATAAGCTAGTGAGTGTCTTAAGCAATAATGATCAACTTCGAACACTGGTTCTGGTTTGTTCCTTTCACTAAAGTCAAAAGTTCATTCATTAGTTATTTACTTGGATACCTCAAAAATTTGTTCGTCGAATCGACGAATGGTTAGGAATAAAGGGGTAGGTTCGAACGTTACGAGTCTAGGGTTAAGTTTATTATCTTTAAATAAACTGATATTTCTTGCCGAAAATATTCAGACAACTCAGAATCAGGAGGCAGTTGAAATCGAACCCTGGACACTCGGCATGGCAAGGCTTACCTTAATCGCCACAATGATAGTTATTAGCAATTGCTGAAGTCTCTTTTTGTTTACTAGACCAATAAAACGAACGAAGCCTAGAAAATGTCCTTATAAAGAGCGAAAGGACAACAATATTTGTTCCTAAGTACTTATGTATAATAGTAGGTATAATAACTTTATTAATTGCAGATGTATTATAGTGAGGAATTCTACAAAGTTTACCATACCGACGACCGCTACTTATACAACATACCTCAGCTTGTGATGTATTGTCTTAAATACCATATCATTATGATGTTGTGTTCTTGTGTTTGTACTGAGGCAGGGTTCGGCATTTACCCAGCTCAATGTGTACCGCTACCTGGTTTGGGCCCATCAACAAAAAAGGCTCTGTTAAAAGTAACGTAAGTAGTTCTAGATTTTTTTACATGTACGTACCTACATGTATGATTTTTTAACGCTCGACCTGGAAATCAAATCCAGACACGGCCCAAGTAGCTACACACACTCCTGCTGTACTACCAAGGCTTCTCCTTCTTAAAGATTAAGAGTTTGATTGTTTGGTTGATCGCGGTACTATCGTAAACTACTGGTTCATTTAAAAAAATCTTTTAGTGTTGGTTAGTACCATAATGTTATAGAGGATTGTTTAGCAATTAGCATTAGAACATAACGCACCATAGCACCCTAAATGAGGCGTAGCGGATGCGGTGTAAATTAACTCTTACTATTTAACCATCTGTTCATACAGCCGTGATGAAACAACAACCTCACCGCCCTGAGAGGAGAGGAAAAGGGAAAGCCTCTAGGAGCATAGGCTACATAATATCACGCCACTACCGATAGGAACTGAGCTGTGGCCTAACAAAAAGCCATAGGAGCGAAGCTCCGGAAAACAGCTAGTTAATATGGGTTGTTTACTTTGTTTTTTACAGAAAAGACACCAAAAGTATTTACGACCAAGAATACAATATCGGAATGCTAAAGTCATTTACGGTCGACAAATTGTTGTTTGGGCCAAGGATGCGAGATACTTTAAAAGGTTGGGACATGTCCAAACGGTATTGGTTTTGGTCGTATCCCTATAGGTCATCTATACGAGCCAAGAAAATAGTCAGGTAAGTTCTCAATTTCTAAAAACGTAACAATCACCGCACACACATAGGTATAATAAGTAGGTTTAGTGTCTTGTTATGTTGCTGTTCTATATTTGAGATTACATTATTTGTTTTTGTTTTACAGAGGCGCATTCGCGTTTTGTGTGTGGGCAGTTCATTGTGGTGTGAAAATACAAAGCATGATAGTTATGTGTACGCTCTGGGTGCATATTAATTTAGAAGATGAGTTCATGCAAATGTTCGACACTACTGGCTCGGTTGGTTTCATTCTATTCTTGTGTTTTTGTTAACTACATATCGATACCTTTGGGTTCAATTGTCGTATACTTAAACCTTTTTGGCTAAATTGAGTTAGGTATATACAGGGTGTATACGACGATACGACATTAAATGAAACCACGTGTAGCATGTGATGTTAGAAGGCTATACCAAAAAAATTAAACAGAAATTTGCAATAGTTTAGACGCAAATGTACTTTCTATATGTCACAGTTGTTCACAGTTTTAAACAACCTGTAGGTATTTACGTTGATCGTATGTTGTCATTACGTCATTCAATTCATTTAAATATCTCTGACTCTTTCATATTATCTTATCTCTTACTCTGTTCCGCACAATTGTCGTCGTCATGCCGAAAACGACATGATAGAAAAATAATGTGTAGTTTTATATTCTTAAATTTTTCGACTTTAAATAATGTGTAGCTTTTTTTTTTTTTTTTTTTTTTTTTTTTTTTTTTTTTTTTTTTAATAATTTATATTAGAATATGTTTATAAGGGTTAACACTGGCTACCTTGTCATTTAATGTCGTATCGTCGTATACACCCTGTATATCATTTTGTTCAGATTTTTTTTCTGTGCCGTCTGTATACTCGAAATGCCCGAATACGCAAAAAAAAAGTGTTTATACGACCCAAAAATTTGGGTCATCATTAGGGTTCATGATTTCTCGAGCTTTTCAATTTCTCGGGTCTCGAGAATTCTCGAGGCTAATTTCTCGGGTCTTCTCGGGTTGTCGAGAAATTTACATTTACGTACCTTTTTCATATTATTTGGTTCCAATAACGTCAAAAAATTCTGTGGTTTTCCTCTCAAATAAAAGTATCAAATTAATTATAAAGCTTTTATTGATTATACCTATTCAAAAACATTAATCTTATGAAAAAGCTAATTAACTTTTTTAACAAAATACAGAAATAATATTATTCTGACTCATAATTATAATGACCGCACCATTTTTGGCTGGTTAGGGTGCAGGAGACAGGGTAATAGTACATTATGATATAAGTGCGGTAAGTTGATAATTACAGCCGAGGGGATATTGCTAGCCCGAGACGTAGGCGAGGGCTACAAGAAAGCAGAGGCTGTAATTATCAAAGCGCACGAATGTCATACGACGTTTTGTAACATATTTGCGAGGAAATAAATAAAATTCGGACTTTCTTAGAAAAAAACAAATACAGCGAAAAGAAATAGCGCGCGGAATTTTTTTTAAGGCAAAAACACAAACAGCTAGTATTACTAATAAAGTAAATTAATATTTTTGTGTTTTAGTACAGATAAATGGTTGTAATTTATGGTCTAAATTAATTAAATTAAATAATTAAATGTTTAGTTTATATAATTATATCAGAATTATTTTATCTCCCAAAGTTTATTCATAAAATGTTGACCACTTTTCTGACATAAAAACTCTTTGCTAATATTTAAAAAAGTAGGTATCGTTCGTTTTAGACGGAGCCCCTTGATTTTTAGTATGTGAGCATGAAGCATAAACATATTTGCTCGTAAAGGGTCTCTTATTCACCAATTTCAGTGTCGTAATGTATCTCATTACGCACTAGTGCGGTAATGTAAAGTAAATTGCACGGCTTCTCATGCTCACATACCTACCTACTAATAATCAAGGGGCTCCGTCTAAAACGAACGGTACCTACTATTTTAAATCTAGCAAAATCGCCTCGGCTGTAATTATCAACTTATCGCACTTATATCATAATGTACTATTATGTATTAATATATTTATATAATAGAAAAGAACAGATAGGTAGGTACTAACTAGTAAAATTTAAGATCATATTTAGATTATATTATTGATAAAAATAAATAATATGAATAATAAAGCCATGATGTGTCAATAAAAGTGAAAAGACTTACCTGTTTGATTTCAATTTATCTCGTAATCTGTGAAACATTTACTACGTAAACTATATAATAGGTACTCTGCTGTCGAAACACGAAAGAACGTGTAAAAACGACGCCGCAGAGCGCTTGCAGCGAGATCAAAGGGTGCCACTGCGCTTTGGCCCGCGCCGCCACGCAACACAACAAACGACGTTTTAATTTCTATATAGGTACATGATTTTCTTCTCGAGTTCTCGACTTTTCTCGAGCTTGATTTCCCGGGAACAAAGCCCAACGATTTCCCGGAATAAACCCTAGTCATCATGTCTCAAAAAAGATGAATTGTTAATGTAAGGATCGAATGTTTCCTTTTTTTAAGTTTTGTTAAGATGTAATGACCATAATTTTTACCAAGCCAGGGCGTAACATTTGTGTTAATTACCATAGGTAAATTGACTTTTTTCATGACGTAAATCCCAATTAACTTTTAAACTAAAGAAGATAGATATATTTAGCCTTCTTCATTCTCAAATTCTAAGAATCTTTGCTCAAAGTCATTTTTATGTATTTTCTAAAATAAAAAAGGTATGATTTTTTTTAAAAACAAAACCTTTTTTTTTTCTCTCCTGAAAAGTTGGGTTTTGGTTTATACGACAAATGAACCCAAAGGTATCGATAAGTATTATTATTATTAACTACAGATTTAAAATTAATACTTAATCATTATATACTTTTTGAATCTAAGAATGACGTGTGTGGAATGAGTGGGTGGGCGACCTGGATGACTGCCTACGGTCTCGCGGGTTTAGGGGCATCGGGCTTCAAACATTTACCTACTTAACCTACTTAAAAGTCAAAAACGAAACGATTTTTTTTCTATTTCTAACCTATATAGTGTTTGTGAATGTTTCTTTTCTGCCAAAGAGACGAAGAAGCCGGTTGTGTCCGTTTATTTGTTTGACACTTTTATTTATGGTATTCATTTATAGAAACGTGTATTTTTTCACATGAGTGTGCGGCAGTGCGTAAATGTGTGCTGAACCTATATAGGTACCTTATCGCCAGGGGTGGATCTATGTAGGGGCTATAGGGCCTGCAGCCCGAGGCCCCCGAGCATAAGGGGCCATCAGCCTCAATAGAAGACAATGTGAATATATATTTTACATTAAAATCGCAAAAAAATAAAATACAAAAGTACGGAACCTTCGGTACGCGAGTCCGACTCCCACTTGGCCGATTTTTTTAATGGCAGTAAATTTATAATTTAGACAGGCCCCCTAGGGGCCCCCGAGTAGAATCAGCCTAGGGCCCACAAATTCACAGTCCAGCCCTGCTCATCGTCCCCAAAAAAAATGCAAAAAAATGTATTGTAAATCTAACGCCTAATTGCTCTCTGTAGACATGAAAGGATAAACAGACGTATAAATTTGTTTCATTTTCAGATGAGTACGTCGTGGGACATCGGTTTCTCAATAATGCGCATGTTATGTTTGATTTATCTAACTCCATGCTTCGTAGTTACGGAACAAATGGCAATTTTAAAATATTACAACTCCATTTATTGGGTCTTCCATGTAATTATGTTAGGTTTACTTGTAACTGCAGTGGGTATTCAAAAGAACAGGGTACCTGATGTGGTAGTTTCGACGACGTGAATAGTGACGTGTGTTTTTTATTATACTATTTAAACAAATTGTCGTTTTTTAATTATATTTTAGTGCAATTAGATTAAATAATTGCCATTAATCAATAGGCCATGCTAACACCTAGGATTGGACCATATTTAGCAATGCTATAAGTACCTATTCAATCTCATCACCCTGCTACCTACGTAATTTTTAACCAATCCTTGAACACAGGGGCGGATCTATATATCGTAGGTGCTGCAGCCCGAGGCCCCCGGATATAAGGGGGCCCCGGCCCCAATAGAAGTCATTGTGAATTAAAAAAAGTCGGAAAAGATCATGTTGGACCATATTCAATGTAGGGTTTCGCAGCACAATCTCAATATTACTTACCGGTTCACACCAGATACCAAATGTCATCTATATACATAGAGTAGTTTTCGAATAAATTGCCTGTGGCATACGGACGGATGGACATCATCAGCAATCCATTAAGTCCCACTGCTGGGCTCGGGTCTCCTCTCCTCTAACTAGAGAGCTGAGAGGGTTTAGGCCATAATTCACTCACGCTGGCCTACATACTGATAGAATTTCTTCTAGGGTATAGGTTTCTTCACGAGGTTTTCCTTCACCGTTAGCAGATGGTAAGTCACTTGACTAGTACATATAAATTCCACAAAGTGGAATCCACATTGGTACTGCCAGTCGGGATCGAACTCGGACCGTGTGATTTGCACGCCGCGCCGGTCCCTTATCCATTCAGCCACCATGGCTTGACGGACATAACGAAGCTATAAGAGTTCCGTTTTTGCCATTTTCACTACGAAACCGTAAAAAGCCCCTAGGGGCCCCCGAGTAGTACCAGCCCAGGGCCCCATAAACTCACGGTCTATATTCGTTAACGAGTTCATATAAAATGTGATACTCAAAAAACAACAATGCTATCAATAACATTTATTCAATACATTCCACTTTATTACAATATAGTTAACATAACATTGATTGCAACAGAGCTTTTTGCATGAAATATATATATATATAATCGCTTAAAAACTAATTATTGCACTAATCAACGAAAATATAAAATGTCTCCGCTGCCGATATTGATAAACAAAAAATGAAATAATTTTTGAATACCATGGATATCAATTAGGTATCGCCAAACCGAATATTCGAAATGTGTCCTTATGTTAAAAATAAGGCCCGTTTTTCTTTGCTGGTCAAGTCATCAATACCTAAAGTCAATATGTAAGCAAAAAGTATTCAATCAAGGGTGAATATTGTGGCCCTATATTCAAATGGCCTGAATATAATTAAATTTATCACAAATTTCTAATGAAACCGGCTTATCTGTAAGTTAAATTAACTAAATAAATTGTTGTGGTGCATTATGCATATTATATCACGAGTTACAAGTGTGTATATGTTCCTAAGATTTAGTGAAAACAAAACAAAAAGTTCAAGGAAACTTGGATTCGAACCCATACGGCTTATTATCCGACTAGCCGTAATTGCCCTATTACTGATCTTGCGATTGTAAAACAATATCATCGCAAATTTTCGTAGCTAAAATCCGAATTAATTCTTGTCATGTAGGTAGGTACATAATGAAATGGTGTCATCTACCACAGACACCGTGAAATTTCTTAGCGTCTACTAGGACCCTCCTCAGGCAGCGTTTAAATTGAATCGCTTTATTAACCTAGCTTTCCTAAATTGTGATTCTATTGGTTCTTAACAAACAAATACCTCGTTACATATCCTCCCACATCACTACTGGTGGAAACTCAGCCTTAGGCAAAACCTGAATCAATTGTAGGTATGCTAATTTGATGGCAGCGGAGGCATTTCCAAGAATTTCAAATATATTATATTCATTTAAAAAATAAAATTCCAAATCCGACAACACTTACAGTGCTATCACAGATAATAATATGTCCTTAAGTGTAAAGCGCTTAATATGTCGTGTATAATCACAATTCGATTGTAAAACTGAGATTGATTCTATTGTTTATTTTTTGTTTTTTCTATTTACTAGTTGGATAGCCCATTTATTGAGGCAGGCTATAGGCTATACATTATCACACTACGGCCAATAGGAGTTGAGCAGTGGCCAAACAAAGATCCACGGGAGGGAAGTCCCGGGCAACAGCTAGTTTTTTTTATATAAAATCTGTCACTAGATTATGAGATACATCAGCCAGTGGTAAAACATGCCCTTAATTTTGTGAATATGCCGATTGTGGTGCGGGCATTGCGTATTTAAGTAGCTTCCACGTTTTAAAACCGAATTATATTAAGCGCTTAACAAAATTCATTACTAATTATATGGAAGACATGATATATTAATCTAAATTAATTATGTAAATACAATTTAACAGCCTGCACTATATAGCATACACAACACAGTCCATACGCTATATGGTAATTATTGTCGTTTACACAAGTGTAAATATTAATATCTGTTAAGAAATTTAATTCAGCAAGAGTTAGGTGAATACATAGCATCACGCCTTTTTCCCCGAAAGGGTAGGCAGAGGTGTATCACACCCACATTTCGCCAACTATGTCTCCATGAAATAGGGGGCGAGCATATTGTCTTCAACCGGGAACATTAAATTTGTTTACCCAAACTCCGGGAAAATCTCAATACTGGAATTTCATTCCCATCCCATCCATTTTCGCCTAACCCGGGAAACGAACCCAGGACCTCTTGCACAGCAGTCGTATACACTTCCCACTGTGCCACCGTTAGGCGTTAGGCAGTTAAGGTCAAGGGTACGGCAAATGACATCTGGAAGTTTGAAATAGCCCGGCGCCATCTATCGCACGAGCATGATTACCTACAGAGTGACATGGACGTTGGCAACGTTAGGGGCACATCGGTTTCAGTCGTTTCAACACACGAACGGTGTACATTGCTCTGCCGCTGACCAAGATAAAATCTTGTCAAGATACCATGCGCTCTGTAAAGCAATCTCATCGCAAATTTGCGTGGATCTAACTAAATTCTTGTCGGGTGCATAATGAATTGGTCTTATCTGCAAAAACACGTTGAAATTTCTTAGCGTGAAAGCCCTTGCACGTCCAACGTAGGCTATTTAGGTTCCGTTTATTTCTTTTTTGAAAGAAAATACCGATTTTGCTTTACTTTTAGGCTGAAGTCATGCCTTTGTACTATTTTATTGGTATATTTATTAACTCTTGCTGAATTAATTAAAATATATACCTACGATTTATCTTTGAACCGAGGTTGGTTTTATGTATTAAAATAAAAAATAAAAAGTAAAATGCAGGTTTGCATTATTTCTTGCCTTGGCTTGGTCCTTTAATACCGTACCGGTTGAAAAATAATCATACTACCTCAATGGTTGAGACTCGCACTATCAGCAAATACACAGACACAAGCATAGATAAATTATGTTGGATTTACTAATGTAATATTTTAAATAAATTAGTTTTTTCACTTTTAACATCTACCTGATAATTTTTTTAGCGAAATTATTACATTAAAGGATAAAGGGCCAAAGTTAGCGACATAGCTCGTAGAATAAGTTGAAGTTGCAGTGGGCTGGTCACATCTGCAGAAGGACCGATGGACGGTGGAGCAAGCGTGTCCTAGAGTGGAGGCCGCGACTCGGCAAGCGTAGAGTAGGACGCCCTCCAGTTAGATGGTCCGACGACCTAAAAATGGTCGCTGGGTTTGACTGGATGCGGAAGGCGGAGGACAGAGTGCTATGACGCGTGTTAGGAGAGGCCTACGTCCAGCAGTGGACTGCAATAGGCTGAAATGATGATGATGATTGAATTGAATGATACATTAAATACGCCAGCTGACTTGTTATTTCTATTCACTATGTCATTGTGTATGTCTATATGTTTATTTTGTAAGTTTGTTTTCTGTAAGTAATAATACATGTTATAAAAAATATTTTAGTTTTAATGCACTCATTGAAAATACATTATTAATATTTGCATGCCCTCTACGGGTAGATATGTACGCACCACAAACAATTTTATATAACAACTGTGTACTGTACTACCATATCGTTGGCAAATAATTAATCTTTATCATTCTAAAAAGAAAAACTGGTCAAGTCATCTAAATAATATTTTTAATTTTTTCCACTTATCCTAATTTACCTCAGAGTACAAAAATAAATAAAAAAATATCAGATTTTTTTCTAATAGACTACGCCCACACTAGGGAACAAGTCCTGCCGGGTACTTTACAAATACTTATACAATTAACGAACACACATTTGTTTGCGAAAATTGGTTTGCGTTCAGTAACATATTTGTCAATAAATTTATATCGATGAGCCTATAAAAATAACTTCAATAGTCAGGCAAATAAACTGAGTGTGGTGTGACCATCATTTGTAAATCCAACATAATTCCAATGTACACACACTACTATAACGTACACGTACAACGTACACACACATTAAAATTTGGTTATTTGTATTGCTTCTATAGTTATCTTCGGTTCTTCGATGATAGCTTTGTTTTGTACCAGTCTTAGTTCTATTTGACGACAAGGAATCTTTCCTTCGGGGAGTTTAACTGGAAAATTGATGATAAAATGTTGATAAGTACTTGCTAAATATGAAAATAAATAAAAAAAAGATGATAAAAATTATTATTTTACAGAGAATTAAAAAAAAAATGCAATCGGTTCAATATTCTGTTGGCAACATTTTGTTGGGTTATGTGAAAATGTGTTCATTAAACTTGAAATATTGTCAAGTGACTTGTGAAGACTTCTCTTCTGAGGGTGATATTTAAATTACAATTAAAACCTTAATAAAAACACAAATACGCATTTTATAAATATTGATTTAGTACTTACCCCTAGCTCTTTGATATGTATCCTGAACAATATGTTGCAGGGTACAAATAGTATTTTCCAAGGTCAACTTAAGGTCATTTTTGGTTTTGTGTGACCACGCTAGGAAGAGCGCGGCGAATAAGTCCCCAGTGCCCGTAAACGTTGCATTTAACTTTGGTATCAGAATTTTGTAGCAGGCATCTGAAATAAGACATTGTTTTTTAAAGACAATGCTCACCTTAAACAGCTTCTCTTGTATCGCGTGGGACAGATACATGTACTTAATTATTAAAATTTGCATGCCTAATACAGGCAGAATTAGCTTGCATTCTGCACCAATATTGTTAAATCTGGTACCACCTGTATTCTGTGCAAATAAATGGCTGGGTGTATTTTGAAAATTTCTTTCTTTCAAAATACACCCAGCCAGCACAAGAGCCCACATAATTGTTGTTCTCTGTAGAATATTTGTCCTGTGTGGGGTAACCGACAACCTTGTGTTCAGATTTAAATATGGTCACTACCATTTTGAAATATCTGACAACGACAATCGACCAAGTCGAATGTCGAGATACCAAGTAGGCCCTCAGTATAGTTAATGACCATGAAACCGACTGTATAGTTTACGGTACCACGAAAACGACTCTAAAAAAAACAATTGCCGTGAACTGTTGCGTCGCAGAATTTCATGCAATTTTAGACTCGGACACTCGCTTTAGCATATCTGGAACGAGTTGAAGATTAGGCAGAAGAAATTGTGTTCTAAACGTAGTAACTATTTAGGTATATTTTTTCCGTATACCAACTTAATCCCCAGTTTCTCTCAAACTTTTGCATCCACCAAGATTACAAACACTATTGTAATAAAACAGATGAATTTCATATGTGTTTCTAATGCCGTTTATTAATTTATATTCGATTACGATAATAACAGATGCTATTCTAATACAATCAGACTCTGTATCGCATCGATAGGAATGAAATGTGATAAGTGCCATTTGGCAAATTTATTTCCGTTACTCATGTAGAAGATATCTTATAAAACAGGAGTCTGTCTTGTTAAACATTAATTTGAATTAAGTAACTATGTTAATTTAAGTCACAACTTACTAATTGTGGTTTACTGAATTATTGGTTAGAGGATGAATTGGGTTGCTAGCGTTATTTTTTATCGATTATAATATTTATAATGCCTACGAGTACCATTTATAGGTATAGGAATAAAAGTTAATTACCGCAAATATAAAAAAAGATCTTCATTTAAAAACTGTAAATGTGTTTGTAATTTTGCGAAGTTGCGGCAGTTTACTAGTAACAAAATTAAAAAAAAAATTTACCTTCACTACTCGCAAGTGCAATCATATTGTTATCATTCTCGAGATCAGTGCTAGACAGAACAACAGTTTTCACCCCCTTAGTATGGAGTGCCTGTATCGCATTCAAGGCATCATTGATGTCTTTTACTTGTATACCCGTGAGGAGCTCAGCCTCAAACTGATTGGGTGTCAGGATATCAGCTAGAGGCACTACGATGTCGCGGTAAACGGGCAATGAGTCCTCTGGCACGTACATTTTACCGTTGTCACCCATTACTGGGTCACATACTGAAAAAATAAAATAGATAAATACCACTTTGGCCCCTTGGCGAGAATCGATAACCCCGCAGTGCACAAATGCGATGGTACACAGATACTCTTAGATAGATAGAATACTCTTTATTGTGAACCACAAATGTAAATTACAGTAGCATTTAGAAACATAACATAAAATTAAAAGTATGACGCTTAGAGCATTATATGGTTTATTGCTCTAAGGTATGACGATAACGCTATTAAAAGAGTAAGTAGTCAGAGGAAAGTGGCAACAATGAGCGCAGAATAGAAGGGACTGACAAGATTTCAAGGAGACGTATATCTTCGAAGGATTGTCATATATCTATGTGTATTAAGAAACATACGTTCAATATCATTTCGGGGAAAGGAGTAGTGTGAACATGTGTTTTTAGACACATTTTTTTTTTTTTTTTTATACCACGACGGTGGCAAACAGACGTACGGTCCGCCTGATGGTAAGCGGTTACCGTAGCCTATGGGCGCCTGCAACACCAGGGGCATCACGAGCGCGTTGCCGACCCTTGTAAATAATGACACATGCTATATGATATAGTCCTAGATTTATTTAAATAAGTAAGTAGGTACCCTACTTACTTATTTAAATAAATCACTTGCCTACCTATACTCGAGCCAAAATCAACATAGCGTAAACAATAACAACATTTTACTATCTTTATTAACTGTTTTTGTAAAACCAAAATAAAAACAACTTACCTATGTATTATTTTGAAATGAAGTTATAGATAGTTTAATGCCACTTGCACTGATATCTGCATACGAAAATATAATTTTAAATTTAACCTCAAAAGTTTGACGGTGATTTGTTTACAAACATTCTACCTACATTGATTTCAGCCCAAGTAAACTTATTGTGTCGAAATCAGATATTATGATAGTTTCACAATCTTATATTATTTTTGATATTTGAGAAGACTTTCTAAAATAATCTTAACAAGTTAAACAATATCTATCTATCACTCAAGTATTTGTTCATATTACCGATATTTAAGTTCGACAATATAGTCTCTTACCAACGCCAGTAGAATATACTACATACATACCTACACAGAAGTTTATTTATATATTTTTTTTATTTATATTTAATATTAAATTCGTATTCTGCAAAAAACTTGATATTTCTCGAAAGTCGAATTCAAAAAACCCGACATATCCGGATAAACCGAGCCGGATGGTAACCCTATTTGTCAAGGTTGTTACTTGTTTTATTGCACAAATAATGTTTGTTGTATCAATGTATGTTTAGTATGTCTATTTACCTATCTAAAATAAATATTATATCTTAGCGTTAACAGAATGATTGTAAGTAATTAACTTAGATACCTATGTTGTGTAAATTATAGCTATTTTAATATTATTATTTATTGGGCTAGAAACCGTCAGCGGCTTCTGCTGCTACCTCGACCAAAAAGATCTTTTGTAGCGCCCTTTGTTTTTTATAGCTCTCTGCTTAGTCCTGTAGAAACTAGAAACTTCCAGTTTTTCTGAGCAGAGATACTGTGTCTCATCAGGTTGCACACTTGGTGCTGTACTGAATGGATACTTCTTTTGAGCATGAGTGGTCCAAATGAGCAGAGGACATGCGTTGCAGTTTCCTCCGGCTCTTAGCAAAATCTGCACATGTTGGACTGGCTCAGGCCGAGTTTAAACATATTATCGTAGTTTAGTTTGGAGTAGCCGATGAGGATTTTTGTGGACATTCGTTACCTAATCAAATTATGTAATTCGTACGCGTCGAATATTCTCGATACAAACGCTTTGCCTGTGTGGTATAAGTCTAAAACGATGAGAATATAATAAATAATAATTTAAATATCAGATTGACCGGTTTACACACAATCAGTAATTTTCTGCCTTAGAGACATAATCGTGGAAATTGTATAAAAATTCGTGGACTGTAAAGTATTTAAACCGGCGCAAAAAGAGGGGTGCTAACTGCTAATATAAGTTTGACGTCGCTGTGTGTTTGAGTGTTTTTGTATCAGTGTGTTTTGTGTTCAGTGGCATCGTAGCTCCAAATCAAACAAATGGACTGATTTTGATGCATGTTGTTTTTTTGTTTGAAAGCCGACATGATCGTGAAAGTTCTTGACATGTTTAATCAAAATCGATGCAGCCGTTTCAAGGGTAGTAGCTCTCTCCTGTCGGGGTTCGGTCCGTAAATTTTTTATAGGTAGGTAAGTTACTTTATATAGGTTTGTTATTTGTGAACCAATTTAACGGATCGTATTTATTTATTTCAGTAAGCATTTCAAATTCGACAACAACGTAATAAATGGTAACATAAACCTATTTAAAATGAGGTACCTAACTACCTACTTACTTTCTGATTTTATTTACTTACCTAGGTACATAATTTAATTAGATATGAAATAGATTTCTGTTTCGATTTTTAGATCGATTTTGATTGAGTGGGTAACTAGATGTTTTAGATTCGGAATGGACTTGGTAGATGAGTTGCAATGGGTTCTAGGAGAGAGCAGGAAGTCTGTAAATTCTGCTAATAGTAGCCTCATTTTTACGCGAAATCAATAATACGGGCCAATAAACACAACCAGTTTTTTGTTTTAATAAATTAAAAAAAAATGTATGAAACACAACCATTCCATGATTTAAATTTTTTTTTAAAATTATGAAAAGAAACCTCAACAAAATTTGATACTACTACTATGATAGACTGGTGATTGGACTAACTATGACGATTCTCTTGTTTTGTTCGTAACTAAAGATAACAATTAATTCTATGAAGGTCCGTATTGTCGTGATGAATGAAATAGTGTCAAAACTATCAATTAACAAAACAACTTCTTATCGGTACAATAATTGGTCAGTACCTATTATTCTGAAGCAAACGAGACTAACCTTGATAAATACTTATAACGGTTTGTTACACAACAGGCACAAGGCTCGCCTGATAGTTAGCGGTTACATTAGCCGCAATATCAGGGGCAAAACGGGCGCATTGCCAACCCATAAAAAACCTATTCACTTCTTTTTCTAATAACGCCATCATCATCATATCATCCGAACGACACGTCCACAGCTGAATATAGGCCTCACCTAATATACGTCACTAACCAACGGCCACCCGCAACCTTGACCAGGTCGTATGTCTATCTGGTGGGGGCTGTCTACGCTGCGCCTTCCAATACGTGGCCGCCACTCGAGAACCTTTTTCCCCCATCGGTTATCAGTTCTACGAGCTATGTGCCCACTGCCACTTTAGCGATGCAATTCGTTGAGCTTTTACGACAACTTTAGTTTACCTGCGAATCTCCTCATTTCTAACCCCATACCTACTGACTATATAATTAAGTATGTCTTTTTTTATGTACATAGGTTCTATGGATAACCATAATGACCATAGGGTTAGTATTCATATCAAATGAGGAAATTTTGTAGGAGGAAATAACAGATGTTCATAGTCATAAGAAACATACCTGGGAATCACACTTCATGGTTTAATTTTCCTCAACAATTAATGCTGACATTCCTATTTCCTACACCTGTGTATTAATAACTACCTCGGTTGCGCAGCGGGAAGTGTGTACAATTGCTGTGTAAGAGGGCCAGGGTGCGATTCCCGGATCGGGTGAAAATAGAATTGGGATTTTCTACCATGAAATTCCCATATTATTGAGATTTTCCCAAAGTTGAAAAATGTTTCCTGTTGATGACAATAGGCTCGCCCATATTTCATGGGACCAAACATAGCTGGCGAAATGTGGGTGTGATACACCTCTGCCTACCCCTTCGGGAAAAAAGGCGTGATGTTAACTATATAGTACAGCGACTGATTGACTACATTAAAGTATACGTATATTGAACAAAACAAAACATCAGTGTGTCTTACCATAAACTAGTTTAGGATTCTTTTCCCTCAACTTTTTTATAATTTCAGCAACTTTTTTCAAAGAGTCCGGTGACCTTGAATAGCCAGTCAAGAAATGTGTATAATAGTCAACATCATTTAAGGTTAGTCCTTCAATAAGTTCATCCATTTCAGCATTTTGTAAAACATTTCCTTTGATGTGGTTATATCCTGTGTGTGTAGAAAACTGTACTGTGTTTATGAAGTCAACCTCAAAACCGAGAACCTAGAACAATAGGCAATAACTTTGTGTAATTGATTTATTAACAGCATGGTACTATTGCAGGTGCATAATAAAAGAAACATTATAGTAGGAAGCTATATTCTAGTCAGGTATAAAAACACATTAAATAAGTAGGTACCTATATAAATAATATCATAGAATTATTATTAATAAGTATAAAATACAGTAAATGTCCATTTACAAATTTTACAATATATTATATATTGTTATCATCATCATCATTTCAACCCATAAATGTTGGGCATGGGTCTCCTCCAAAGAATGTATATGTAACGGATAAAACCCGAAGTGCGGCTACACCTGGTTTTACCCGGTTAGAACTAGGTGTAGTCACTTACTCTTGGTTAAATCTAGTTAGTAAATCTAGGCTAGAACTAGGTCCAGACAATCCCTGTTGGATAAAACTTAGACGCGTGTATCCAACAGGGATTGTCTGGACCTAGTTCTAGCCGGAATGATATCGGATAGACCTAGTTTTATCCAACAGGGAATGGCTGGACCTAGTTGTAGCCGGCATGATGAAGCATAGACCTAGTTTTACCCGAAATCAATCGGCACGTACTAGATTTAACGAAGAGTAAGTGATTACACCTAGTTCTAACCGGGTAAAACTAGGTGTAGCCGAACTTCGGGTTTTAGCCGTAACATATATAATAATAATTATTGTTAAATTGCAATATTATTGTATTTTTATATTATTATAACTGTTAATTATGATTTGAGAGTTCCAAACTTAACTTAAGTAGGTATATACAATTTTTTTTTAATGTTCTCTATGTCATCATTGCCATGAATTAATAGTGAGAGTGCTGCATGGTTAAAAGTTATTTTCTAAATATTTTTATTGCTGTACCTACTGAATATTGAACCAGCAAGATTTTTTATAATAAGAAAATAGAAATAATGAGTTTGTGAAACTTAGTACTGCCATACCAACTGCTGAGGAAAAAGAGATTATTGCTGTACCTACTGAATATTGAACCAGCAAGATTTTTTATAATAAGAAAATATAAATAATGAGTTTGTGAAACTCTTAGTACTGCCATACCAACTGCTGAGGAAAAAGAGATTATTGCTGTACCTACTGAATATTGAACCAGCAAGATTTTTTGTATTAAGAAAATAGAAATAATGAGTTTGTGAAACTTAGTACTGTCATACCAACTGCTGAGGAAAAAGAGATTACCTAAGTGATTAATTTAATTATCTGTGTTAAACAATGAAAACAAATAGCCTGATATGATGATTATGACCCCTTAAATTATCAGTGCTAATAAAGCCTCAGTAAATTAAATTTTTCTTATCAGGAACACTAATAAACTTCAGCAAATACACCTGATTTCAAGTGATGCAATGGCAACAATAAAACCTAGATAACTAGATCAATACCAGTTATTAGAGAATAGAGATCAAGTTCTGCCTGTATTTACAAAAAGGCTCTTTTGTTTCAATTCTTAATAAATTAATACCATTTTTCAAAAAAGCTAAGTTATTAGTATTAGTAATGAAATAAAATCTCGTTTTTTCATCTAGGTTACAATGTAAAGTGTAAGTGCTGGTGTAAAATTAATATTATATTCAATACCTTCGTCACTAATTTAGAATCTAAACAGTTGGCTTAGCATTATCTAACTGTGCTTATTTACTTACAAAAAAGTGGCATAATTATTACCTGAAGTGGGAAAACAGCACTTTTGTTGCCGACATAGCCATGAACCACATGGCTTTGAATTGAAAGTACTCGAGGAGAATCATCAGACGACATAATTCCGCTTAATAATCAATAAACAGCTGTAACAATGTAATTTGTGCAACTTATTTCACTTTGAAGGACAACTATATAGTTTTGAAGGGCAACGCGTTTGACGACTAACACGGCACATAACACACCATGGACTGATAGAGACTAATTGAAAATATACCCCGCCAAACCTTTTTTCTTATAATAAAATTATATCATACACATGACAGACGACTGATAAGATAAGGTTCTACTATTAGGTCTGTGAATTCTGTGATTGTACCCTATCGTATCTGTCAAGAGTGTCAATTTTAATTCTTGAATTCTGTCATGATTATTGACAAATGTGATATTGACGTTCATTTCTGTATTGCCAATTTTCAAACAACGTGCAACGTTAATATATAAATAAATATATTACGAGAGTTACCTTTTTCATTAAATAATATGCAGTTTCCTTTGCTTTGCTTTAACATTTTTATATAAATGCTAAACTAGTAATGGAAAAATTCAAACCCACGACGCAATAAAACGAAAGCAAAATGTTGTCATGACGTCATCATGTTAACAGGTAATGGATAAATTCTATCTCAGGGACGTCCACCCGCGTAGCTCAAATGGCAGAGCGTACACGGGTTACCTTTTTGCTAGCATTACTTTTTCTGTCATATTTGGGAACGTATCTACAGCACACATCACACTCTCACATGCACTGCCGCACATTCATGAGTATGAGTAAAAAAACCCCTTCTCTACAAACGCACATAAAAAAAAACCGTTTGTTCATGTACTTTGGCAGATAGCGTGCGCTTGGCTACGTCTGTTTAATTGCTCCAAGAATATCACCTTCATATTCTTAAAAATCACAAAATATTAAATTCAAGTTTGTGGACTAAAATAACTTATTCATTTTGATATCACTTGAGAATTTCGAAAACTGGTGGCACACGCTTTAATTATTCTATCGCTTTAATTACCTTATATCACATAAATAAAGTCACCAACTGTTTGTTTGCGAAAGAACCTCCACCCATGAGACTATGATCGATAGAGTAAAAAAAAATATTAATAAAAATCTAATTAATTTAACCATAATATTTTAATAAATAAATTTGATTATAACATAATAATATTTAAGTAAAGAATCATTACTGATTGCTTTTGCTGCTATTACTAGGTTTCTCTTGCGTCGTTTCATAAGCTCTTTCTAATGTATCAGTAATGATCTTCATGTCATTTTCAATGCTCCGTGCCCAATTTTCAACATCACCTATTTCCTTGAGTGCACTACTGAAATTCTCAACAAGAGCCAACCATTGTTGCGTCTGCTTAGCAAAGTTTATAGCTCCCTGGTGTAGCAGTTTGGCTTCAGCATCAAGTTTCTTTTGGTTTAAGTATGCTTGTGCAACACTGGAAAGAAAAAGAAATGCAAATAAGGTCACAATTAAAGGTCTTCTTCTAAAACTGTTCTGGTTTTCAATACCTACATTATATTGATTGGAACCGACTTATCTTTCTCAAAGTGCTTGATGACATTATTGTGATTGCATATGCTTTTATAAATTTCCAAGGTTCACATATTAAATAAATCTGATGGACTGGGTGGTGATAGATATACAGCCTATGATCGCACCCAATGAGGGCTTGTGATATTTATGTGGTCACAATCCTCGGCAATTAGGGAAAGAGGAAGAAGATGGATAAAAAACTTTTTTAATAATATTACTATAAATAGGTACATTTACAACTTAGTGTTTCAGTTAGTATAATATTTTGTTAAACATAATATCTGTTGTAGTCAAAATGTTTGGTCTCATATTATCTTGAGTATGAATATGTATAATATACTAACCCAACATTAAGGTGGTCCACTAGAGCCTGAGTTAAATCGTTGGCTGCAACAATGCATTCTTTTCGTGTTTGTTCTAAAAACAACAACAAAAATAAAGTTATCAATCTTACACCACATTTTTTATTAAACGCTTTTGAATGAAACCTGATTTTAATTTACCTTGTATAACTCTTTTAGCGGCTTGTTTTGCTTGGTGTTCTTTTACAAGTGATGATAACATGATGGAATGTTTGGAAGTTAAACAGCAATGTTAAACAGATAACTTGCAAATTAGTGCATCTGTATTCTTAGGTTTGCGTTTAATTGCTGTTTACATTAAACTGATATCCCTTATTATTAATAGTTATCCGATACAGGCTCTTGTTTAATTAATTTAAGTTATTTACGAAATAGTTCAACATAATTATTTCACATTATCGATTACTGACAGATTAAATCAAAACATTCATTTGACAATTCGATTTGATGTTTACGCGTTTGACATTTCCAAGGCTGATGTCTATGTTGCGTTCATAAAATTATTTTAATAATACCTCGAGTGTTCATAATTCTGAATTTGACGCTGACTGTATATTACTACAAATTTTTCATGTTAATATGAATTTAAAAAGCATGACTTCAAAGCTACTGGCCATAGTCATCGTCCAAGCTAGAGGTACTCGTATACATACACTCAACTTATTAACCTACATTCTAGTATTATGTACCCAACAGTACCTAATCTAATACTACTCATTTTACATAAAAGAAAAAAATAAATTATGTCTGGTGGTCCTGGGAGCTTGCTCAATAAATAGATTGGACAAAATTACAGAAGAAAATTGGAATCAGTATCTTGTGCAAGTCAGAATACCTACTATTTCTTTTCTTACTTTTACTACCTTCCTATTATTTGACAGTATTATTAAAAAAAAAACTGGCCAAGTACGTTGCGGGCCACGCACAGTGTAGGGTTCCGTAGTAGCCCGTTATCACAATATAGTACAATTCTGTTGAGGTACTCGAATGAAAACATAACCCGTTTGTACAGCGCCATCTAGCTGCAGTATTGAAAAACTTATGATTTATTATATAAAATTTACTTGATATTTTGTTTTTAAATGCAATATCTTAGTCACTATAAAGGATTAATGCTAAGGATTTTGTATTTGGTACAAAATTATCCAACACCCAAGTTCAACGACTATTACTGCTAAACTAATAAAGTTATCTTAACCACTATAATTTTCATTTAAAGTTCATGAAATGCACTATCATCATGAATTTTTCCAGATTTTTCAAGCCAGCAGTTTAGCTTTTAGAGGAGGGGGGGAAAAATTTTCCAAAATTTATTTTACTTCTTTGTCGATGTAATTGATATACACACTCCTACAAAATTACATCTTTCCAGTACTAACGGTCTCTTAGCAAAACCTCGGACAGACAGACAGACGGACATAACGAAACTACAAGGGTTTCTAGTCAGCATTTTTTTCGTATTGAAGTAACCTTTCTATCTAACTTTAGCTATTTTCCACAAAAAAATTACAATTAAAATAAAATTACTATTTTCCATGAAATTAAACGATAGGTATGTTTGGGTAAGTATTTCAATGTAATAGTGGTTAAAAGTGTCGACAGTCTATTAACGTGTCTATCCATCAAACAGATTATCGAGAGCTGTCGTTTTTCGTGTCATAGGTAATGATGTGGTTAATTTATAATTTATAAATGTCGTGAACGCTTCTGTAGTGAGCACACGATTGCATTGCATTAATTATACCTTGCTAATGGAAGAGGCCAATATCGATTTTCGCTTATCGCTTACGACGGGGCCAGCTGCGAACCATTGGAAAAAGATTTCAAGCTTGTTTCATTTTACTCATTTATGTGTAGTGATGGGTTGCAGTGGTTTATCGATATTTCAAAAAATAAGTCTTAAAATGAATTTATTAAAAGCTTAGAAATCGTTTTATGAAGTTACTAGCGGTTGCCCGGAACTTCGCTCCTATGGATCTTTGTTTGGCCCCTACTCAGCTCTTATTAGCCGTAGCGTGATGTTACATAGCCAATAGCCTTCCTTGATAGATGGGCTATCCAAAAATAAATAATTTTCCAAATCAGACCAGTAGTTCATGTGATTAGCGCATTCAACCAAACAATCAAACTCTTTCGTTCGACTAAGTATTAAACCAGGTTTAAATTGACATAAGCCATTGTTTTAGTGTCAAAGTTGTCAATTTAAACCTAGTTTATTGCTTAGTCCGTATTTTGTAATAAGAGGGTTTAGCTTTATATAATACTAGTTTAGATAGAAGCTCTTGGATTAGGTAAAATAGGTAAATAATTAAGCTGGTGTTATAGGTACTCAATACCATCTAAAAATAAATAGCACAGATGTAGGTATTATAAAAATCAAATTTAATTCACATTATATTTAGAATATTCTAACTAAATACCTAATTCATTTGAATAGGTACAAAAATATCATTTTTTACTACACCTTTAACTCTAAGGTTATACAGTCTTCGTTAAAAGCCAACAGATGCCGAAAAATAAATTATCCGTTCTTTCGGTCGTCGTCACTGTGGCTGACCGCGCCGTATTTCGCTTTCAGTTTCTCAGTGAATTCAGGGTCGTCCCAACCCCAGAGGTGATGTGTACCATCCCCAGTGCGGTGTGCACGCTGCTTTATTATTTCCGGGGATACGTATTTCAAATCGTACGCTTGTCCAATCTGCGGAAAATGAAAATGTTTAAGTTAATGAATTTAGACCTAGTTTCAAATCTGATAGATAAGTATCTGTTATCGTATCTGAAACTTAAGACGACGGGTTTTCATGTAAAACCTCTCTTAAGTCTCAGATATTAAATTTTATCTGTCATTTATCGAAGTTATCGCTCTTTAATTGAAATATGTAAATAAGTATTGAATAACTATAAAGTATTTAATACTTAGTGGATTTCACTTTGTGGACTTTATAATTATGTTCAAATCAAATGAATTACCATCTGGTAACACTGAAACTAAGCAATCTAAACAATGTACCTTGTTTGATTTTTCAGATTTTTTTCACCCTTACGAGTCCTATTAATTTCTCATAATGCATGGTGATCCTTATTCCAAACTGACCGCACACGGACATGCCTATTTATTTTTCCGTAAAACACTTTACCAAAAAGAGACTGAATGAAACATACCTTTGCCATGAGGTCGATGAACATGATTGTTGGTGTGAGCATGTTGTATAGAGGCAGTTCTGTCGCTCTATAGTCCCAGGGGAAAGTGTGGTGGTAGTTGTGGAAACCTTCGACACAGATCATCCATACACCGATGTTTTCACGAGGGTTCAATGACCTGCGTTAAAAAAAAGGGTTGTCACAGCAGCTTTAATTGTCTATTATTAAAATGTCGATTGTTTTTTTGTTTGTTTTTTTTTGTTTTGTTTTTTTTTTTTAAAAACAACTGTTATTATTACTATTATTACTTAGAAATTAAATATATTTGCGAGTGTTACGAAATACGTAGTTATTTATTATTTAAAATTAGCTCTGAGTTTGCAAGTTTAACTACACCTATACTATGTACCTACTGTACTTAGTTCAGTACTGCTACGTGCAATCGTTTTGTCTAGGAAAATGATAACAAAATATTGTTAATTATAGCTGATGGGTTCACTTTTATCTACATCTTCTAAAAAAAATATTTTAAGGTATATTATATCATATAAATACGAAGAATGGACAAAAGTAAACATTAAACATACTACACTATAATCACTTTCCTGGTAAATTAATACATTATTCAATAAGAGGTGATACTACTCGTAGTAGGTAGGTACATAGATACATTAATTACATACACAGTACAGGCTAATCAGATTACACCTAATATCAAAACAACAATGTAATCAATAGGTAAATAGAGCAACTACCTACTTGATTGTAAGTATCGAATGCATTATTCATGAATTATTATCGGAATAAGCGATTTAAAGTGCACACCCTGTACGTATTACTTTTTAATATGACCTAGTTCCAGAGACAATAATGCCAGTGACATGTTTATGGTCCCATAATTTATTACTTTTTGCTATTAGTTTATTGGTTTTGTCTTTGTGCACATTCGGGGTGGTGTTTGTATGTTTTTTTTGAGATTTTAGGGACTAGGTAGGCATGCTTAACTATAGTCAATGTAAATAATATCATTTTTAGTGCAGGCACTGAGGTTATTAGAAGCACCAGTCGTTGTATTACTTAAACGAGCTGTAATTTTTATTTTATTTACTATTGTGTCTAAAGCTAATAACAACATTATCGTGCAATTATTTTTGGATAGAGTCAGAAACAAAAGTCATATTAATATATAGCTCTGCAAGACCAGACAGACAATAGAGAAGACAACCTTTACAGACATAGGCTGTTCGGAATTTCGATATTCGACTTAGTCGATTTTGAAATTGTTGTCAAATGCTTGAAAACAGCGACTACCTACATATTTAATTTTTTAAATATCTGACAACGATATCGAAATCGATTAAGTCAAGTGTCAAAATTCAGAGTAGATCTCTTACATTTCTGAACGAAGAAATAAAGTGTTATTTTAGTAGACCGTACTTATTAGAATATGTGATACAGAATGCACTTACTTGTCATAAGGTCTGTAACCAAATGTGTGAGCGAAGCTGTTAACACTCCACACGA
Source organism: Laspeyria flexula (assembly GCA_905147015.1). Lineage (NCBI taxonomy): Eukaryota > Metazoa > Arthropoda > Insecta > Lepidoptera > Erebidae > Laspeyria > Laspeyria flexula. Next base: position 9,109,519 of record LR989962.1, on the reverse strand, counting down.
CGTTGATACCGCAGGTGTACCTCAGGATAGTGGGGATAAAGAAAGCGTTCAACCATGTCTCCTGCCAGAAGTATACTGGAATCACCGTTGGTAGTACGAAGCACAGCAGTGGCATCATTTTCATGTAGTGTCTATAAAAAATACGAAGCCAAATGTAAGGAGACTTCAGCGGAATTGGTCGCCTCGCCGCGCCTCTACATTTACACAGCGCCATCTAGTCCCAAATTAAGCAATTATATTTGCTTGTGTTATGGGTACTAAACAACTGATATACTACTTAAATACAGTTTTTTTTTTAAATATATACATATTATAGATAAATTACACCCAGATACAGAACAAACCTCTATGCTCATCACACAAAGATTTGTCCTGGGTGGGGATCGAACCCACGACCTCCGGTTTAGCAGTCAGGGTCACTAACCACTAGACCAACAGGCCAGTCAAAGCCAAGCCAAGCCTCTGGGAGCTTACTTTGAATTTCGACAGTTGATTAGTCGGTTATGACGTCGCTGTCAAATGTTTGAAAGTGACAGCGACTAAGTATATCTAAATTTCGACTAATCGAATGTCGAAATTCAGAGTAAGCCCCCAGACATTGCCGTGCCAAGTGTCGCGCGTTTAATTCTCACACCAGAAAAATATTTTTGTGAGTAATAAGTTGGTATTTGTATCGAGTCTGAGTGTAGATTGTATCGGCATACAATTGCATTATGCTTGTAATAAGTCCCCCGCAAGGCCGCGATACAGGTCTTGTTCCATCAACCAATCAATCAATCAATCAATTCAGCCTCTCCTAACACGCGCCAATCGCCATAACACTCGTCCGCTTGTTCCATAGTGTTTTTATAAAAGAAAAAGATAAAAATCTATCGAAAGTCAACAGTTAATGGAGGTTAGGTTTCAATCTATCCTTTTCATGCTACGTGATGGACACAATTTTTTATTTTTACTCATTTGATTTTTCCTAAACCATCATCATGAGTTTAAAAATAATAGTGGTAATGACTTAACCCATACCAATAGTTGAATTTAGTTTAGATTGTTTGTAATCTAACTAAGTACTGCAGAATTCTAGTATAAAGAAATTTAAAATTCAAGGCGACAACTTCAGTCATAAATTCCTACAAAGTAATCTCCACGACAAAACGAGTGTAAATTAACGTTGACATTAATTTTATTTAGCGTTTCATTATCCTGCCATTACATTTTCTTAAATGTGGAGCTGCACTAACAAAATGAAAATCTCTATTTCAAAAGAAAAACTGTACCTACGAGAAAATAAATGTTATTTCTCATTGAACACACTGAGGTTTAGAAATGTCGTATTTCTTTATTTTGCTGTAGCACAAAGATCTTCGCAGAATGTATGTTTCGCTTTTTGTGTAGTGCTACAACATATTGGCTTTTGTAAGCGTGGGGCAAATATTATTACGCGATGTTCGTCAAAGGGAGCAATAATTACGTTTTACTTTGTATCGTGCCTATGTTGGTGACTTTATAAGTAGGATACTTGATGCATTTTTTAGTGGTTTTACTGAGATGTAATTTTAATGAGATGTTCATTTTATTTTTGTCAACCTGTGTTGCCACTGCTGGGCAAAGGTCTCCCCCAAGCTCTTCCATTCTTTTCTATTGGATGTTTAATATGTACGTTTAATTTTATTAATACTACGCTAATTTATTTTTATACTTTTTAGTTTAGCAGATTTTTGTATCTTCTTAGATATTATATGCATGCTGTACTTGCCTGTAAATGGCTTCTATACTACCATGTCCTTTATTAGTTAAAAGATAAATGTATTAGTATAAGTAGTTGTTGGTAAGTCTAATTAAATAAATAAATAATATTACAGGGCCAGTAGCACCTACCTCGATTAACAAATAAAATTCGAGATTAACGAGAATCAAATTATTACGTATAAATTTTCCAGTGATGAATTTATTAATTAACCAAAATATGCCTATTTTAATGAACAATATTGTAATTAAATGCGATTTCGGCCATCTTTTTTAAATGACTCGTTAATTTTAATAACGCATTGGCGATTTAACATCTGCAGTAAGTTGCCCGGATGAAATACTTATTCAGTTATTATGGTAGAGTAAATCACGGTTATAATGAAACATTGGTAAGTCGTCATTAAAAATAATTTTATAAATGTTTACTTATTCACTTACTTTTTTTGGAACATAACTACAGGGTCAGCATATAAGTCAGTGAGATCAATACGTTTTCCTCCTTCGATAACTTCAGGACTCTTCTTGCAGCAGAGCCAGCCCATGTGAGAGAAGAACAAGCCTCGTTCTGCGTTGTGAGGGTCGGCGTCGGTATCAGCATACTTGTGGTGAGTGCGGTGGTCACGAGCCCATTCGAAGATGCAGTCCTGAGGAAGTAAGGAGATATAGAATACAAAAGAGATGGCCAACCGGTCGACCTCGGCTAATTGCTTAGGCTAGTATCGACAAAAATAAGTAATATATTATTATGATATTACAGATTTGTGCTTTATTTAGCGTCATAAACACATTTAAATACAACTCATAAAATAATCACTTTGGAATCCTTATTTTATTTTAATTTGAGCTGAATGTATAACAGCCTTCATGATATGCCGATACGTTAAACTGCTCCATATTTGATTGGTAGATACATATTAGTCAACCACATACACTTTAAAGCATAAGATCACAGGACTGTATTTAAGTAAATATACACATAGTATAGCTGTATGTATGTAAGTAATAGCAAGATTGCTTGATATATTATATTGAACACACCGGATTTAATGGGAATTACGAGTGATCAAAGGGAATATTTTGGAGGTTGGAAACCGGCTCGGCAATGCTATCACGTTGACGATAAGTACATATTTAAAATACTTGTGACATGCCTTCGCTTCTAAAGGTTCCATTACTAACTAAACATCATCACTCACTTATCCCCTAAAGGATAAGCAGACGACTTCGTTATTCATTCACATTTTGTCAGTTTTTTATATGGTATTTTTTATTGCACGGCGTACCAGACGGTAGCGGCCCACCTGAATTGATGGAAAGTGGTAACCACCATCCAAATACATGGCTGTGTTCTTTTAGTATTGAATGCGAAGGGAACACAACCAAGCCGCTGCCTACCGAAAAGAGAAATAGAAAGAAAAATAAAGGGGATTGGGAGGAGGAATTGGGCCTCCGGCGCTCCCACTCACCAGGCGAAACTCCAACTGTAGTGTAGTTTTGTAAGTTTCTTCAAATAGGGCGCGAGTCATAATATGAAATGTATACACCCTTTAACAGACTCAGAATTAAAACTTTGCATGGCATTAAATATAACCTTTGCTTGCTTTGGAACTATGGAAATGCATTGCAGCTATGAAATGTTTAACATGTGATTCAAAATTTAGTCTAGTTATGAGACAAATTTTATTTAAATTTATTTAACAATTCACGCAAGTAAAATCATTTAGGAAGCTTCACCAACTTTACTCGCTATTTATTTACGTACCTACTTATCAAATAAATGCAAAAACTGACAACGTGTACTATTATTAAGTATTATACAAATATCAGTGAGCAGGTTTAAACAAAGTTTCATAAAACAAGAAGTAGAGCATGTTGAACTCATTGTGATGAAAATACCAGCCCCTCTGAGGAATGAGAAAATAATTCCTGTTCGTGTATAACTTTACGAAAGTTACGAAAATAACTTCACCACTGAGTAAAAAGGTTGTTAAATATAATATATAAATATAACATAGAGACATGCCATTTTCCCAGAAAGGGTAATTGTCTCACTCACGTTTCGCTTTGCTTGCTTCCATGTTTATATTGTAATTAATCGGGCTGATTCCAGAGAGGATACAATTATTTAATACGGGTATAGAAATATCTAAGACGGATTAGATTCGTAGTAATCTATTATAATATAATAAAGATGAAAAGTTTATTTTCTTGTTTGGATGAACGCCCTAATCTGAGGAACTACTGAACGGAATTGAAAAATACTTTTAGTGTTGGATAGCCCGTTTATTGAAGAAGGCTTCTATATAACATAACGACAGGTGCGAAGCCTTGGGCTACAGCTAATTTTAAATATTTATTGTACAGTTATGTTACCTGGAAGCCCATTGTTTGCCAAAGCATTAACACGACTCGTAGAGGCGTACGGGCTTTAAAACATCTGTGTGTCCAGAGACGGTGAGATCCTGCGCCAATCCCGATGGCGCACATTAGGTGGACGGCAAATGCTGGAAGTAAACTTATATTACTGGTTGATGCTTGCAGTTATACCGTTGTAATTAACTAAGCGCGCATTACGAATTTATTCGGGGATTGTTGGGGGATTTGGGAACTTTGGGGACGTATATGGGTTGTCATGATAATGATGGCTATAATCTGCACAAACTACATATAGTTAAGTAGGCTAAATTCCCTCTACAATGTTAGGAGGAGACCTGTGCCCAGCGTGAGACCTTTATTGGTTGTAATGATGACCTATACTATAATATTATAAAGCTGAAAAGTTTTTTTGGTTGCACGCTAGGATCTTAGGAACTAATGGTCCGATTGCAAAAAATATTTTATTGTTGGATAGCCCATTTATCGAGAATGGTTATAGGTTGTAGAACATCACGTTACCACCAATGGGAGCTGAGCAGTGGCCAAATAAAGAACGAAAGGAGCGAAGTTCTGCGCGACTCTAACTGCCGTACTCAGAGACGTTACTTAACTTAGAGTTTATTTAGTAATTACGTGTAATACTTAAGTCTATACGCCACTAAAGACGATTATTCAATGAAAAAATTGTGATAATGACAGATTACTGCTAATTGACATCTCTGAGTGCGGCAGTTAGTTTTGTATAATATAATTAATTAGGTACTTACCAAAAACATTAGTTTGCCATTTAGCTGAAGTAAATACGAGATATAAGCCATACAGTGAACTGATGTGCAAGAACAAGAACCAGAATATATTGAACCAGACATATTCGTGTTTTCTAGGACTTGCATGTTTCAGTACAGACACATCTTTAGCTAGACCCAGGTCGGAGGTTTGGGTGTCTGACTCAAAGAGCACTCCGCTTGGAGTCGGGTCCACTTGAGGTGGCATATTCTGAAAAAAAAAACAAAAAAATTTAATCAAGTTATTTAATATATATATACGAGTACATGGTTCGGTATTGTCTTTACGGACACGCATCATATCAACCAATTACATAGTATCTTTATACTTATATAAAATTAAAAGTTCTGAATGATTCACTGACGTAAATATGTACTTCGTGGTATTTGTAAAGTCTGGTGTCGTAGGTGACAAATATTATTTAACAGCATGTCATTTTCGAAGTTTTCTGAGTTGTTGATTTGGAGACTGTCATTTATTTTGATATTCGAGACTTTGGATAGCGGAACAAATAAACTTAAACTCCCGCAGTGGGTTGATAAAAAAAGATCTGTGTGAATATCGAAATCTAACTCGGATAAAGTCACGGGCAACAGCTATCTAGTAAAACTCCAAAATATTACGAACATTGATTGAATCAATACTAAATTAAATTAAATAACACAGCGCCATCTAGTCCCAAATTAAGCAATTATATTTGCTTGTGTTATGGGTACTAAACAACTGATATACTACTTAAATACATTTTTTTTTGTAAATACATACATATTATCATCTCTCTCGCTCATCACACAAAGATTTGTCCTGGGTGGGGATCGAACCCACGACCTCCGGTTTAGCAGTTAGGGTCACTAACCACTAGACCAACAGGCCAGTCACCAGCCAATTAAATTAAATTTAGTATTGATAATAAACATTGTTTTCCTAAAAACGTGGATGGAAACTTATTTGCTTCGTAGATAAACTCATAGAAAAACAAAACATAGACAAAGTTTTCTGGGTCGGATAATTTATATGACCCATTCCCGGTCAGCGTGTGAAAGTTAACAATATATTCGCTAATAATATCATTCCATTTCAGCCTGTGGAATAATCCGAACAGCTGTTAAGTACAATAGTTACAACACTTGTTATAAGCGGCAGATGCATTTGATTGCCCCCGTTTTCAAATTTTGAATAAAGTTTTTATTGAATTTTATTCGCCAGTTGACTTAGCAGGAAGTTAACTTTAGATTTTATTGTTATTCTAAGTAGGCTAATAATTTTAATAGAAATGAAATGTCATTGTTGCAGCTAGAACGATTTTTCAAAAAAAAATTCAATTCAATTAAAATAGTAAAAATACAAAATAACTTTTGATTTCATCAGATGAATAGAAACAATAAATGCTTGTAGGGCATCACGACTTACCCTACAATTTTTTCAGTAAATATAGTGCGTTCAAGTAAATAGGTTTCATCGTAAGAATGTACTGATTCATTAGAATACGTTATATTTAAATCATTCATCATTGTTGATACTATCTCCTATACAACCCCTGCGAATAAAGAATGGGATTATAAATGTTAAGTTTGTCTGATTATAACTCGTGAAGTAAAATCAAAAGTTAAAAATAATAGTTAAAAAGTGATATTTTTTTTATCATTTATAGTGTTATTATTATCACCAAATTGGCATCATCGGCTGATAGTACAAAGCACAAGCCACGGTTTCAAATCCCACTCTTTATACACTACTTTAATCAATACTAAATAGTTCTTAGAGTCGTGTCCTTTTACGTCCCGCAATTTATTCAAACGAAAGTATATAAAACCTACCTCCTTTGTAATTAAACAAATAAAACTTCCTATACGTCTTTGTAACTGCGTTCGGACACAAACTGCTGCCCAGGTAGGTGGTTAGCTACAATATATAGCATACGAAGTAAACGATTTAAAATTCAAATAGTTGTGACTAAAACAAATAAACCAGGGCAATGAACAGACGTTTTGTAATAAAGTTCATTGTATTATAAACATTGTTTATACATTTAAAAGTATTTGTTAACTATTTTAATGTTTAGGGACCGGGGCAATGTTTAGGCCTAGTATATATAATTTATTTGTTTAGTTACATTTTATATCTGTACCTATATAAATATTATTTTATGGCAATAGAGTTTTGCGTTTGCCACATAGCGTATTAGTTCAAATATATCCATCCAACTAGCTTTATGGTTGGCTTAACCGATGTCGGAAAAAAAATACACTTCATGAAAAATTATCTAACTGATGATGAAAACCGCATCTAAATCCGTAGAGTGGTTAGTGGGAGTTAACGAATATACAAACAGACAGACAAACGCAAAAAGCGACCTTGTTTTATACTATTTAAATACTACTACACTACTCTAAACATGCACCTACTTAAAGGTAGACTGGGTATTATAGGTGGCATTACGTCCGCCTATACCTACATATTTGTTGTTGTTTATTGATTATTAAAAGATACAGTGTATGACTTACGATCTATGAAATCTTGTCTCACAAAACTGTATTTTAGTACAGTTTGACTGTGAGATCAATATATATATCACATAGGTACTTAAAATTAAACTAACTACTATTAATGTATACATGAAAAATGGAGTTTAAAGACTCTAAAGAAATCAACATTCTATAATAATAATTTATAGACTTTGGATAAAATAGTTAAATAAACATGTTTAAATTGAATCTATTGTATAGGTATGAGTTGTTTATAAGTTGTTATCTATGGTCTAGATATTAAAAAATAAATATATATAAACACATCATTTTAACAAACTTAGTTACAAATATTCTTTTTTATCTGCAATTCACGTTACGGAAAAATATTTGTCACATATTTAATAACATTTTCCATATGGCTACGTTTAGGATATAATATGGAGGTCGGTATTTCCTCGGTTCTTATTGCGTTGCAGACGTCGCCGTCGGAATCCATCCCCGCGGGTTATTTCCGTCGGTCGTGTCGTCCGAGCGATACTATGCCACTATGGCAACTATGATTAAGCTATGTTCAAAAGAATATCGAATTTGTCTTTTTAAAATTGGAATCTTTTTTAGTGCATATTAAAGGTCACTTTTGGAGTTTTGTGATCGGTCCTCAGCTCACCTTATATGTTTGCTCGCAACCTTTTATAAATGGCAGATTAATACTTTAATATATAGTCTAGTGCATTTTATATTTTAAGCAATTACAGTATTAGAAACCAGTAGATAACTGTAATTCAAGAAATCATAGAAACATATGTATATCAATGGCTCCTTTGTTGCGCCGAATTATACTAAATTCACAGGCATACTAATATTTGTCACATGATCGATCAATATACCGTGTGTTTGATAGTAGGGGGTCTTAACTTCTGGACTATAAACATAAATATACTAACATCTTTCATGTCATATGAACACACCTTTAAGTTATGTTATTACTAGCACCAAGTTATTACTTTTACAATCATTTTTGTTGACGCGAATGTAGGTCGCCTGGGTAGGTAATTGTAATCTCCTCGATCTGATAGATGGGAATTATATTCGTTAGTAACATTAATGACCTTTATTTAGCATTTGTAAGACTTAAGTTTATTATTTTGGACGATACTTGGTTTAGTCTTAAGAGTGTCACCGTGTGTTGCCGTGTTCAAAAAAATATTTAAGACTATTGATCCCGAATCAGACATGAAATGTTCTAATGTTTTTTTTAGATTACCTGCCAAATCTGTATTTTTTCTTTTGACGTGAGTGCATCGAATTTACAATTAAGAATCCTCTTTGTTTCAATTTCAACGATTTAATTCATTAAATATAATATATTAACCTTGGATACATTTGTATTTAATGCTAGAAACATTTTCATTTTCAAACAAGACCCTCGGCACTGTCACGCCATAAAAATCGATTTTCGCGACGTTTTTGCATATCCATTACCTACTATAGTTTTATAGACGAAACCAATTCTGATTACCATCGAAGTCGCTTGATTAGGCTGGGGCTGTGATCGTAAACCGCTGTGTACCTAGTCGTAAAACAGCTATCTGGGATCACTGTCACAGTAGTGGAGACTATCTGAGTGTTTGAAGTACCTATTCAACCTAAAGCTATCTTTTGTTTAAATAATAGTCATCGTATTAAACCTACCTAAAATTTGAGTTTGAGTGAGATCTCTAGATTAAATTATATTTCTGAACTTTAATAGATATTTCAAAATATTTTTGATAAATCTAGAAGACCAAGACGGCCTTTAGTTGCTGCCTAAAGACAAAGCTCGTCATGGTAGAAAATTTAACATGTCTAACATTTAATTTTGTATTATTTTCCACACTGCAGATTTCATGTTGAATTGTGATGTAATCATCACATGAAAAAGCTAAAGAATTAATAAATAATACAAAAAAATAATTCTGCATATTTTTCGGAAAACATCAAATTTGTACAATCACGAAAAGCAAATCATGCTTGATCTTATAATACTGGAGTAGTAAAGTGCGATAAAGCATACGAGTAAATGCAAAGATTGCAAAAATATTGGTTTGCGCGAACACACCCACATTTGTAGCATAAACACATATGTACGTAAGAGAATGAATGGTAAATCTTTCCGGAGAACTGGGGCATGAAACGGAGATTTTATTCTGAAGAGCCGGTGCCGAGACCAGTCTTATTTTTCCACCTCGACAATAATGCGATGTGCCTATCGTATTTGTGAATGACAGTGTTCGCGGTACAGATAAAAGATTTTCATCATTTTGCGGCTTATTTAATATTCCATTTACTGAATCTCTTTCAATGCGGGGATAACATTTCCTCAAATTAAATTTTGTAAGGTTTATATTTTATACTTGTGTGTATTTCTATAATGCATTCATAGCGCGTACTGGAGTTCAGTTGGTACGATTCGACCACATAAATGTTGTTTATGGCGAAATTTTAGTGATTCATTAGATATCTACACTTCAAAATATTTACATATATTTGTTAAGGTTTATTGCAGTCCTAGTTCATAAATATCAGCTATTGAGCATAGCCTGCCTCTATAGATAGTAACAATGGTTTCCTCAAGTATATTACCATAATCACTCTCCTTGGCACGCAAATCGGATCATCGATACCAGCTATCAAGAACCAACCACTACATAAACTCAGTTTACTGCCTACTCAACTGACATAATCCTTATTGACCTCTTATGAAGCGTCGAAGGAAATGATAAAGTGCTCTATTTTGAGATCAGCCAACACCCTGTCCAATATTATAGGCCAGTAATAAATAAAATAAATCAATTTTAAATACAGCGAACCACTTCAATTGAAGAGCGTGGTCGGAAGAGCGGTTAGAACGTAATTTTGACTGGATTGCTACCACCCGATTACCGGTATTGTGGTTTAAATGGGTTCGGATCTTGAAAAACGATTCGCTTGTGCGGTTCCCGAATTGAAATTCACTGTCTGGTCATTTCACGTGAAATTTTGATTGAATTTTACCAGTACTGACAGAATTTTATTATTTTAATTGCAATCCTATATGATGGTCACTAAGCTTATGAACTACTAACTTTTGAAGCCAGGCGTTTCTATAAAATAATTTTGCTTCCTATTTCATTCCACCATTGTTCGTGGATAATACTAAAGCTAGACTTTTATGGATACCTAAACACATAAGGCCAAGTGAACAGATTTTATTCAAATTACCATACAATAGAATTTGAAATTTAAAAATTCAGTTAGCGGTCTCAGCATTTTTATTTCAACTAAGAATATTAGAATTTCTCTCATAAATATAATGCAGCAGGTATTTGTTCAGACCAATAACTGCGTAATGCCTCATTGGCTCTAGAAAATTAAATTACGTCTGGAATATTCATTGTAAGCGTTGTGTAAGCTGAGCCCCATTACCTATTGCCGATAACAAAGGGGCACCACGGAATCAATTTAGAGCACAAGAGCCGTCGTCGGTCGGGTATTGCGCATAGTTCCTTAACTAAGTATTAAGTGGACTCCCCAAGCCACTTCTTTTGAACACTTGATAAAAGTATACGATGATTAATTTGGAAAATTTCTGGGAAATTTTTATCATGTTTGTAGTAGTGAGTATTCATATTTAAATAAAAAAGTTTTGTTTAAATGACTAATAATAAAACTTTTTACATACTATTTATTAAGTACCTACTGTAATTATCTATAGGTATCAACCTCACTACTAAAGACCTTTTAAAATAGTAAAACTGAAAACGCATGTTTATTTAATATTGTTAATAAATGAAATAAGTAGGTTTAAAATGTATAAAATTTCAGATGTTTCTAGATAAACCCTATTCGGAAAACTTGATCCATTTTTAAGTAAAACGTGAATCTATTGATGTTTTATAATTAATTTATGTATTCGTGTGCATGACTGCATGTCAATAGGTCGCTGAGTATAAATTAACAGTAATTAGCATATTTAATTCAACATAAATGGGTGAATAAAAAAGAGAAATATACCTACGATTTATATTTCATTCACTTTAACCTATTTCGTGAAAAAACACTTACATAATACGACTAAGTTTTTAAATTTGAAACTATAAAAAACTGTTTTGCGTGACTAATTATTATATTAAATCGTGAACCAAAAACTTTGTACCCTGTTTATGGGAATTACGCGGACGGAGCAATGAGTTTATATGGGGAAGAAGTTCAGAAAGTAATGTTTTGATATAAAATGCTTTAGAAATACATTAAATTAATTAGAATAAACATTACGCTCACCACCAATTACTTAAATAAAATAAATATTACACACTTGAATTAAAATTCCTAACATTTTACCTTATTATTAATTTGTATATTTATATACCTAAAAAAAATATTAATATTATAAATTTTGACATTTACTATAAACAATTTATTTTTATTTTGTTTTCTAATTTCATTTATTTCAGAACAATTTTCAAATCTTTTATTAGAGCAATCAAAGACTAGTATTAGATTAATATTTACATCTTAATTTAAAATAATAACATAACATTAAAAAAATAATAACAAGGCATTGTTATGCTTCAGAACTGAGCCCGATTGAGAACCATTGTCTGCATTGTAAACATATTTAGATATAAAAGCTTAACACCATTATAAGGAACAAAATGATTTCACAATAAATATTATTAACATTACAAGCAAAGAGATGAAGATAAATGAGTGAAAGTTGATTGCGGGTCCGCGACCAAGCGATTTTGTTACAAAAAGCCCTTTTAAATCCCTCTAGTGCCACCCCATCTAATCCACCCACTGAAGGATACCGTAGATTGGCTGTAACTTTTTCAAAACAAATTTACATATTTCCCGGAGCGTTGTGATTGATCGTGTCAACGTTGGGCCTTTGGTATCACACCTACGTCGGGACTGCTCCGGAAAATCGAATGGGTTAGCTTTTTAAGTTGCAGATTTTTGAGCTTATACTCGTAGAGAAAGAATATATAAAGGGGTCTTTCCTCTTTGGGACGATTGGTCAAAGTTATTCAATGGGCTATGTTAGATACATATAAATCTAGTAATACTTCAGTAAAGCCAAAAAGAGTATTGTTGAATAGACAGCGAGACTATGGCTCCTCTTACGTAGGCATATTTCTAATTTTGCGTCTATTGACCTGGTGGAATCTGTGTTCACCTGTAGATGTTTGCTAATAAGTACATGAAGAATATCTATCTCAGTTAGGCCAATCTTATTGAAATACTTATTAATATGTAAGTACAACATTTTGATAGCAGTTTTTATTCGGGGTTTGTTATAACTAGCAATGCTAGGCACGTTGCTCTAGCTCGGTTTTCAATAAAGTTCCTATTTTATCCTTTCTATGGAAAAGCTGACTCTGCAGTATACATATGGCTTATAAATATATGGATAAGTAAATGTATCTACTGGTTTTTTGAGGACTTAGTAATCTAAATACTTATTATTTTATTGGAATTTCAATAGGCTAACTGCTAAAATGACGGCGAAGATATTTTTGTGTTTAGACAAAATACCAAAAAGACATCTTAGTAGACCACATCAACATTAGTCAAAATTCAACGAACTGTTTCTTACAGATATAAAATGAAATACTGAGCTATCTTACTATTTTATTATTCGACCCATTTCACAGCAAAACCTTAATATGAAGCGAAATTTATCTTATATTCAGGTACATATTTTTGAAGACGTTACGTCATATATAGTCACAACAGTGGGTATAGAGTGTGCCGGATTTTGAGCTTTCACCGTACACCACGTAGAAATAGAGGCAATCCATCCCGAAATTACATCTTGACTGCCCCACAGGGATTGAAAGCCTTCAACTACATCCGAGAAATGGAAAAAAAGCTAAGCTCAGTCTTCAAATAAAATTGATTTCTATTTCTATCGTAATCTCCTATTTATTTTGTAGTTTGTCGTGGAAAATCTTTCAATTGCCTTGAGTTAAGCTCGTTAAGTCGATTCGGATTTGCGAATGAAGATCTAAATGCATTTATCTTTTTATAATCCTTACTCTATTATCCTTAATCTTTTACGAGTAATATTATAGGTATACGTTTCATGACAATTACATTATTTATATGGATTTGGAAACATCTACTAAATGAAAATTGCATTGTATATTAGGCAAATTGTACTGAATGAAAAGCGCTAGTTAAATATTTCCAATAAGCGATACTATTTTTATGCCTAAATAGTGCGAAATATTATAGTTATTTTTTGTATAGATATAGCTGGACAGTCTGAAAATCAATTATGTATTATTGTAATAACACTTACAAGCGCAGCCTTAAGCTAACTATTACCTCTTAACTTACTAATTAGTAGATCTTCTATTTTATGTCATATAACAGCAAAAACATTACCCTCCTTTTTGGCAGTCGGGTAAAAAGAATAAATCAGTAAAAGTACTAACGTTGCGTTTACCAAGAATACTTTCTGTAGCTTGATACTTAGTGTTATAGCACTGATCTTATGTAAAGTGAGAGTAGATTGTCGGATTCTTTATTTTGACTGATGGCATGATAAAAGTGGCCACCAGAGGCTGATGATGCCTACATAAAAAGTACTATAAAACGTTTCGACATCTTTGTATTCAAACTTTACGCAATTCTGTTTATGCTAAGAGATGCTAATGTACAATGGTTATATCTAACTTATCCGTTTACGATGTTTCAAGATGCTATTTGCATATTCCAAAATTGTTTATGGCAATAAAAAGATTTTATTTTATTTTTGAGTGCTTCTTAAAAGTATACTTTTAGGACTTTGTATGGTATATAAATGCATAGAATGTACATATATTAAACCTAGTTTATAGGAAGAAGGAAAATCCAGAAAATTCGTTCTTAGGAATCTCTAGCGAACTATTGTTCTAGTTACCTACGAAAGAATTTAAATTCTCATTCAAATGGACCAGCCTTACTGTGAGCATAGTCGACAAACCGTCCTTGTGTCTAATTGCTCGAATGGCTTGAATTAATCATTCCATGAATTAGGCCTTTCCTTACTCGATAGCTATTTTATGTATCACTCCCTTGTCGACTAAACGCTGCTTGCGAAGCATCTCTTTCTAACATGAAATGATTATGTTACTGTTTCGGCAAGGTTAAACTATGTTACTTACTTCAACAGTATTGTCAAACGTACTGAGTAGGGTTAACAAATTCCTTACTAGAATCAAACTTTATGACAGAAATATTATTATGTCGTCATATGAGAAGAAGAAGTTCTATAGTAGCACAGTGGCAGGATTGATATTTATATCAATTATAATAAAAATTGTTTATTACCACATATTTCCAGTACATAACGTTAGTATCGAATCTAAAGACCCTTTTTAAATAATAATAAATGCATACATTGACTGACTGACAGACAACGCACAGCCTAAACCGCTGGTCGTAGTGACTTGAAATTTGGAGGGTGTGTTTTTCCTAATGTCTAGAGGTGTACTAAAGAGGGCTTTTTAAAATTCAACCCCTAAGGAGGTGAAAAGGGATAAAAACGATTGTAAGAAACTTCTTTGTTTTTTAAATTAAAGATTTGAAAATTTGTTTTGGGGTACTACTATCAAAATAAAAAATACCCTCATCAATGTTTTTGGCAAGGGTGGCTTTGGAGGGGTGAAATTGGGAATGAAACGTTGTATGAAAAGAGTTAACGTTTTGCAAATTAGTATTGGGATAGGAATTTAAAATGTTGTTTTTAATATTTTTGATAGGGATGGGTTCAGGGGGTGAAATATTAAATAGACAGTTCTTTGTTTTTCAAGTTATATGTGAACTTCAGTTAAGAAGTGAGTTGATGGGTTGTTTTTGGTGTTTGAAAAACTTACCCTAAGGAATGAAATAGGTTTATTATTATAATTAACATTATTAGAAATTGAAATGGATGACGTTTTCAAGGTTTTCAGGGACGCTGATTACGAAAATGTTATCTATATTGACGTAAAATGAAATTCAACTCCTGTAGTGGGGTGTTGTGGAATTCATGAATTGCACTTAAAACAAAGATCTATGTACTCGTAATATCGAAATCAACGCGGACGAAGTCGCGGGCAAAAGCTAGTAAATAATAAATTAGTAACATTGATTCGATTCACCCACGATTCACGTGCAGACTAGTGATGTAACCCAAAATTATGTCACATAAGACGCCTACAGATTTTACATTCAGTCAAATTAATGTTGAGACAAGAACCATAGACTCGAAACTCGAAATGATGTACGTACAACACAACAAATTATGTTCTAACCTACATTTTCATGAAAAACACAACCACAAACTCGTAATTGGAGTTTTGAAGCGTATTTATCGTTGAAAAGATTTCGCGTTTCAGCACGTTCTTGTTTTGGGGGAATGTACGAAGCCCCGAGTCGTGTATAATGTAACGGAGAAAAATTAAATTAGCCAGCTCAACGAGGGTCGTATCAGTATGTTCACAATAGGGGAATACATTCGCAATATTTCTTTTAGTTACACATCCGTGTGGGGTGGAAACTTCTTTGAAAATTGCCAATTTTCTTTCGTTATCCAGGGGTGGATAATTTCGGTTATCAAGGGAGGATTGGAGTTAATTTGGTAATGAAAGCTGAAACGTTTTCATGCGTAGGCATACGATGTTTAATTTATCTGCAGATACAAAAGCCAACCCATGTTTAACAGGATTTGTACGTTGTTGTGGCAGCAAAAGTTTAGGACTATGTATTGTACGAATACATATGGAATTAATTGGACCAATTTTTTGGTTGAGTAACTTATCACAATGTTGTGTTTATTATTATTATTTATAACATATTTGCTCGTAAAGGGTCTCTTATTTCACCAATTTCAGTGTTGTAATGTATCTCATTACGCACTAGTGCGGTAATGTAAAGTAAATTGCACGGCTTTTCATGCTCACATACTAATAATCAAGGGGCTCCGTACGTAACGAACGGTACCTATTTTTTAAAATCTTAGCAAAGAGTTTTTATGTCAGAAAAGTGGTCAACATTTTATGAATAAAATTAATTAACTTTGGTAGATAAAATAATTATGATATAATTATATAAAATAAACATTTAATTCTTTAATTTAATTAATTTAGACCATAAATTACAACCATTTATCTGTACTAAAACACAAAAATATTAATTTACTTTATTAGTAATACTGGCTGTTTTTGTGTTTTTGCTTTAAAAAAAAAGCGCTGATGCGCGCGCATCGATAATTTGTGACAAGTAAAAATAATTCCGCGCGCTATTTCTTTTCGCTGTATTTGATTTTTTTTAAGAAAGTCCGAATTTTATTTATTTCCTCGCAAATATGTTATAAAACGTCGTATGACACACGTGCGGTTTGATAATTACAGCCTCTGCTTTCTTGTAGCCCTCGCCTGCGGCTCGGGCTAGCAATATCGCCTCGGCTGTAATTATCAACTTACCGCACTTGTATCATAATGTACTATTATAGATCTGCTTATTTTATAAACTAGTTCAGTATTAATTTATATTACTAAAATAAATTAATTGATTTTGCCGAGTAGAAGAGTATAGATTTTTAAAACTACGTGTTAGTCTTGATGATTCCTCATTGTAATGTGGGGTCATGGATGTCGAGGTGCTACGTACCTACATACCTAATTATACAAGTAGAGCTACTTTTGAGTTTAGTTTTTATTAGAACACGCTGGTTGCAAAATGCTATACTTTTTTTATTGTATTTTTATATAAAGCGTATTTATACGAAATAGAGGGAGGACCCTCTATGCCGTTTACGGACTATTACTTTTTGTTAAAAATCTGCTTTAAAATAAAAAATTCAATAAATAACTTAAATCATAAATTCGTTCCAATTGAGATAATATCCCTTGCATGATTTATTCTGCAAACACATTTCTTTCTTTTATTAAAAAACAAACCACAGTGTGTTGCATTATGAAGTACCAGGGACGCAGAAGACGGAAGGAGAGCTCATTCAGATCGTATCGTCGGAAGAGGGGGCCTGATTTATGTTGTTTCTAATGATCACTCCGCCCGAGGATTGATGACCAATTGTACATTGATGAGGAGTAGAATGGAACGTGATTTGGGAATTGCACCGTCGTCAAGTTGTGTTGGAGGAAATGCGTTTGTGTGTGTTCTTGGTAATGTGTGGGTTATGCATTATTTCTTAGGGTTGGCAAGTACTGGGAATTAGAGCGAAAATGTAATCTGTTGCTTTAAATCGGTGTGCTACCAGTAACATTATTTTATCCTAGCCATGCTAGCTACGCCGGGGCTTCTATCTCATATCTTTATTTAGCCATTACTCAGTTCCTATTAGTCGTAGCGTGATGTTATATATATATGTTATTTTTGAAATATTAAATAAATAAATAAATAAAAAGTAAAATAAAAAATATAACTATCCTACACAATAAGAATTTTTCACGTTCAACCAACCAACAAAACAAACTTTTTAGCTTTGTAATATTAGTATAGATTAGCATAGTTTAAGAATGAATGAAATGCATTAATTAAATGAAATTTGGAACACATACTTTGGATATCTAATTAAGAACCTGCTCCGATGAATCGTCGGTAAAAAAAAGGATTTGAGGAAATACTTCATCATAGCAACAAATTAATGTTCCTATATAAAGGAAATACTTACATAAATAATTAAAAAATAATAAATTGTAATGATTATTTTAGTCTCTTCTATGTGCCTCTGTGTATGTTGCGAGAGAAGATCCCCGCATTAGGATATTAATGAATATATATTGTACCTATTTAAGAATTTTAACAAAATTTTATGAAAATATTTTGAATAAATTAATCACATCAAGTATATAACCAATTCAAATAAATTGGTTATTCATTATTTAATCAGTACATTTTGATCAAATTTTTTTCTGATTTCAGTAACAAACGACCATAGCGAAATCTTTTTTCAATATAGCGTCAGTGAAAAGTTAATATGGCTACATCCGTTAAGTAACCACGGTTCGGGTATTAAGTCCATAAATCACGCTCCGAAGCAAATTGTTATCGAATGAGACAGGCCGGCCAGAGGACTCAGCATGTTGTACCCTGACTGACGGTTTTACCCCAATCGCCCCTACAGCTCAAAATCACCCCAACTGTAGCTAAAATGTGTCCCTATTTCCAAAATAATGTTTAAAATATGATCTCATCTTTAGTCAAAGGAATTTCATTCCAGTAAAATATTACGACAAGAATTATTGAATCAATTTAGCTTGAACCATTATCTGATTGAATAACAAGGTTTTCTTTAGGGAAATCTAAATTTAATGTAAATGTTGCACGTAAAAAAAAAGATAATACAATGTAGCAATGAAAAAAATAATAGATTAAATTATAGACATTAATTTGAAACCACTGATTTGGCAGATCATTAAAGTTAAAAACGTACTAAGTACAAAATATTATTTTGTTCATTATGTATTAAATAATACGTTCTTGATTTTACTACCTTGCAAAACAATTAATAAGTTAATATAATTAGCTGTTCCTGTGTAATTAAATTTGATGAAGAATCAAACAAAAAGGCATAGAGTTACCTATCAAAGTGCAGCTATGAATTTCCTAGGTAAAAATTCCATGTAGGTTAATGTCTTTACCACATTATTATAATTCTTCATCATCATCATAAGCGTCCCATTAATGTCTACTGCTGGACTCGGGTCTCCTCTCCTCTATCTAGAGAGCTGAGAGGGTTTAGGCATAGTACCAAGTAATTGGATTTATTATGATGATATAGGATCGCTGTAAGTTAAATCAAACACTTTACTTTTTGTGCAGTCATTTAATATACAAACGACGTAATTTCAAAAAGTAAGTGTGCTAAAATCCCACGCGAGGTATTTCTGCTGAAACATAATCTTACCTGTACCCTTTAAGACATCAAAGTGATATTTTTATGGCAAATAATTTCCGTGCTGTCGACATAAAAGTCGCATTTTTTCATCTTCATTTATGTTATATAAAGGTATCATCTGCTCTTAACGTTCTTTTTCCGCAAAAGAAAATGTTTTTGAATGCAAGTGTTTTAATCATGATGAAGTTTTGGACGTGTTTTTCAGAATACTTGGTCGTTTCAATGTTTCCCCGTGGACTATATTTTCGTTTAATTTTGTTGTTTTATAGAATGAGTTTGGGTTCCCATTTTCCCCTTAGAGCAATTAGGAGAAATCCGGTTTGTTAATATGAGGGTAAAAATGTTTTAAGCTCAGGATTGCAGTTGTGACGTAATTTTCATGGCGGTTTTTCCTCTAATTAATAAGTTGGTTGTTTCTTAGAGTATTTGGCAGATTCTATGATATCATTTGTTTTATAAATATTTCCAAAGATGAAATGAAAATGAATAAAATCGTTTTCTCAAAATTTGTTATTGTGTGTTGGTGTTTAGGTGGGTTATTAGGAAATCCGAAAATCAAAGGTAAAATGTGTTACGGTAAGTAGTTATACTGCGGCGTTTACCAAGTGTTTACTTGTTATTGTTTATTGGTATTGCCAATGACCATGTGTGACCAATTAAAAAGTTTCCAATTACTATCACGTGGATAGCTCCGAGAGCTCCGATATCTACTCTATTTTGTCAATATCGAGGTATATAAACAGCAGCACTGATGTCGGTTCACGACGATGGATGATGGATCTCTGTTCTACTATACTTTATGCCATAACCCTTGTAAGATAATTTAGTATAACATATTATATACCTTATAACATTGTTTTTACTTATGAAAATTATACAAAGAAAAAACCTTTAAATTTTTAGGCTTACCTTCAAGTTTTCACATAACTGCCAAAATAATAAAAGTTTAATTTATAAAAATTCTATTTTGGTAATAAGAAAAGCTATTTGCTCCCCAGATATCGCAGAGCTTTACCCAAAAAGATGAACTATTGCCTTGTTTACCGCTTAATTGACTTCACGGCTATTAAATTGCCGGCGGGGTATATTTTTCGTCCATTACAGGCCCGCGGCATTCCGACGTGTCAGTGGGTAATTTGCGGGGCCGTTCAGAGGTCGCCGATAAATCTTCATTACCAGTCGCGGATAGGCGTCATGTTCGTACTTGTACAGTTTTTGAACGCACTTCTCGTATCGTTTTGACGTGACGCTGGTTTCAATTAAGGTGATTGCTGTTTGTTTGATGGAAGAATCTTTGTGTGATTTGACACTTTTCTCTCTATGAGTCATGTGTAAGACATTTTTGAAGTATGAAGTTTTTTTAAATGAAACTAAATCACAGTTGGTATAAAGCAAGTTTACTCAATTTAAACGATGATGCAAACATGTACATTCCTGTGTGATATTAGTCTTTTAAACTTTCCATTTTATAGAATACCTAACCTTGTGATTAATGGGCTTACTCGGAATCTCGAAATTCGAGTTAGTTTATTTGGATTTAGATTAAATCATGTAACAAATTTTGATGTATCCTATCTTGTATGATGACGTCTTTAGGCGCACAACGAGCTATAACTTGACCTAAATTCAGTGAAGCATATTTACTAATCTATGATCATAAATATAAGCTGAGTATCAGTCTGATGCGCCATAATAAACGTCCATGTTTGAGGAATTTGCTTTAGACATGCAACAACAGAAGTTACTTGGATAATTCAGTGCAAGCTCGACGGTTCATGTCAGATATTGTGGAGCTTGTATAAGTTGTTGGGCAGTTGTGGTTTATATGTGCTCATTAGTTAGCTTTAAAGTTTTCTTTGAAGTTTTTGGTTTGGAATCCTTGAACTGAATAAATGATGTTGGGTTTTTGATATGGGTATTGTATTTAAACGAAGTGTAAGATCTTCGGAATCTGGACATTCATTTTAGTCAATTTTAATATACTTTGTTTTCAAATATTGAGAGAATGTTTCACAAATGTTTATACATAGGTACATGGTGCCTAAATTAAGAACCGTAAATTCTATATATAGGAATATGTCTATTATAGGCACATAAAAAAGCAGTTTATTCCGATACAAGTTCAAAAACTTAATTTAAAATATTACTAAATTAACTTGAAAAATTACATCTATTTGTTCAAACAAACGAAATAAACATCTGATTGCTATCTCTAAACTTATTAATTACTTCCATTTAAAATGGAAAATGAGGAAATTAAAAGCAAAAAATGGCATAGCAATGAACGCGATGTATATCTGTCGGTCTAATCGTGACGGTTTCTCATTAAAACTTGTCAGTTGGTTGAAGATTCAAAGACGTGGGTAGTCAAAGGCAAAGCACGCAGGTATAAAGATATTTGAATTAGGACATACACCGATTTAGGGTTAGCTTTTGAATACGAAGGAAGGATGTAACTCTATTGATGCTGTCTTTTTGGGTGATACGGGTGTTAATGTAAAGAAACTCCTTTTTCCTTCTTTATAAATTTGTTACTTGCTTTTTAAGGAAATTCAATTGGTGTTTTACAGATAATTGTTATAGAAATATAGCTGGCAAAATGTACTGTGCGGCCGACCTCTTAGGTATGCTTTTTCCTTATTATATTAGCTCTGCATAGTAGCTCCTCTTCCCTGTCCTCTCAATGTTTAATATCAGCTAGCAATGTCATGCTGGTCCGTAAGATGCTTCTTTTGGTTTCGCTTGAAATAGGTATAATTTCTTCATTCAAGACACAGTCAATCAAAATCGTTATAATGGCTCCATGAGGTTTCCTTACTATGTATTCTGTCTAAGCTTTGTTCATTTTGATAGAGAATTCTGATCATCATCATCATATCAGCCGCAGAGAGTCCACTGCAGGACATAGGCCTCCTCAAGAGATTTCCAATAGGGCCGGTTGTATGCGGCCTGCATCCAGCGCGATCCTGCTATTCGGATCAGATCGTCGGAGAGCATTCTACGGATTTTTAACTACTTCAAAGAAGGTTTTTCTTAACTCAGCTATTGACTACCTAAAAATTTTTATACCTACATAGTTATTAAACTGCCTTTGATGATGCAAAAGAATAACGACTTAACTGTTGTCTTTTATCTTATTTGAAATTTTAGGTATCAGCTCAGAGTTTGATAGTTTTCTCGCAGTGCTCTTGTCTGCATAAGGTTACTCCCTTAGTCGCCTTTTACGACACCTACGGGTTGAGACATTATGTATTCTTAATCGTCACTACACGGAAATATACATCATACAAAACAAATAGCATTATCATACAATTTTATTTCTATGAAAAACAACGCTTACCTTACATACATTGAACAACATGCTCATAAAATGTTGAACATTTTAATACTCGTATGAGTAGATAGTGCGTGACGACGGTAGATAGTGTGCAGTGTGAGTAGAGTGACGCGATGACGGTGACGCGGCGGCACCAACGTACGACAGGGGGACGCTATCACGCGATCACTGGCGCATTTCTGTTAATAGTCCCCGATCTTTTTGTTAGCCGTGTGGTACAAGTAAAAGTGATTGATTTTATTATCTAAAGCTGAAGAGTTTGTTTGTTTGGTTGAACACTAGGATCTCAGAAACTACTGGTCCGATGCAAAATTATTTTAGTGTTGGATAGCTCATTGATCGATGACAGCTATATAACATCACGCTACGGATCTCGAGATCGAACCCGAGACCTCAGTAACCACAACTGTATACGTGGCAGTCACTGCTACGGTACCGAGGCAAAATTAAATAGTTTTTGATGGAACTTGGCACACAGATCTTAGATTAACACATAGGTAATTTCACCTAGCTAATTACAAATCTTGTGAGATATCTTGATAATTAACTATTTACAAAACAAGTTTACTGTAAATGGAGAAAGGAGTGTCCTCTCAAGACCTATCTATCGTTACAAAAACTTTTAATCACGAGATGATCTGTATCAAATAAAATATGAATTACATAAACATAACATAAAAGTTCATGACTTGCACCACCAGCTACTAGCAGAGGGTCAGTGTAACAGCGGGGGAGCGATGACAACCCCAAATAGAAAGGGCTCTCAGAGAAAACTTTGCCGTCCCTTCCTTCATATGAGCTTCATAGAATTCCGCTTAGCTGCGTCCCGACACCATATACAATACATTGCTTTTCTCTCACTCGCCTCTATTTTTGCCATACATTTACCCCACTTAGTTCCAAACAGAAATCGTTATGACAATACTGTAGAGATTTACACTTGGACCGTTTCCACATTAGCGTTTTTTCTAACATTTTATTGACCAAACGCATAATACGCATTTGGTCAAAGCATTTGCTTCTATAGTTATACGATTGTATGCCAAATACGAATCGAACATATAAAAACTCAAAACAAATTAAATAGAAGAAGTAGAAATTGTGTGACAACAAAAGTACCTGAGTATTTATCATAATACATTTTGATAAATTACATAGTGTGATTCCAGTTAACGGATGACACACTATGTAACGAACGCAACGTATATTAGTTAATTGCTTTCATAGGCAACGAAGTAGAACTATGAGACTAAGTGGTCGTCATCAGCAACTAATTTCGGCCTTCTACTCGTACTGTGCAGGTGTCGACAATTCTATAGAACTATTATTTTAACATCTGTAGTGTCTCCTATATTTTACGTCTATAATTTTATTGTCTCTTGTTGTTCAATACGGTACATAACACATTTGAGAGCTCTTACTTCGTTTGTAAGAACATTGTAAGTTGTTCCGAACAAGAACTTGTTCGGCCATTTGTGCTGTATTTAATTGTCGTGTTGGTCTTGTAACATGTTGTTAAAGGAAAGGATTGAAAACTGTGTCTTGGAACATGTTCAACATGGAACAAATTCGGAATTTTCTTTTAAATTGCTCGTTTATAAATGCATCGTTTTATTTATTTTGTAAATAAAAACCAATTCTGGAATAATATTACATACTTCAGAACTTATTTAAATCAAAGATTTTTTTTTTGTAAAATCCACTGAAAAAGTCGCAGTTTGAAATAAAATGAATGAACTCCCTAACGAGGTTTTCCCAAGGGACTACAGTATGGGGTTCTTCAAAAAAGGAGTGAATAGGTTTCTTAAGGGTCGGCAACGCGCTCGTGATGCCCCTGGTGTTGCAGGCGCCCATAGGCTACGGTAACCGCTTACCATCAGGCGGACCATACGTCTGTTTGCCACCGTCGTGGTATAAAAAAAATAAATAAAAAAAAAATCGCAGTAATTAAAGAAATTGGTGTTTTTCATAGCTCTTTGTAGAAACTAAGTAATTATAAATTACAGTCAGCGTCAAATAGTTAGTAACACTCAAGGTATTCAAATTTATAGACGCAACCAAAAAGTCAATAATATCGGTACAAGCAAAGTTCGGTACAAGTTTCTAATGTGATCCACATTTTTGAACACTTGGATTCTTGGATACCATTGGCGGTATGACTGTAACCATATTTATGGCGGTTTGATTGAACCTATCTATATAACATTTTGAGCTTCTCAACTTATGAGCGCGTAAATTGTTGAGAACAATTTGAATATGGAAACTTTGCTTTTACCGATATTATTGACCTTTTGGTTGCATCTATAAATTTGAATACCTTGAGTGTCACTAACTATTTGACGCTGACTGTACCAAATAAGAAAAGTGAAAACGGATTTTTGCTGTTGTCCAGTAGACCACTATTTCTATCTATAAACAAATTTTAATTATGATGATAGACAATTTCTATTATTTATTTATTTAAGACAACTCAACAAATCTTACACCAATACAATCACAATCTTACATGCGAGGAAAGATACAAACTTAGTGTAGACTTAATTATAGGTTGCCACAGCATGCAAATTTAATATAATCACAAAATATTCAAAGTATATTAGTAACAGGACGATTCACAGTTACATAAATAGCCGGCAGAGAGCGGATCAGACGATTATTCTGTTATCAATTCGGAGTGACAACGGACAAGCCAATTATTTGCTCAATTGACTCCTCCAGCGATTTCTAAAAGTAGCTTCACTAGTTATTTATGTGGTAAAATGTAATATGGTACACGATTTTTATGGTTTGGAAATAGAACTTAGTCCTTAAGTTGTTGGAGTTTTTTTTTACCATACGGTGGCAAATGGCTCACCAGACGGTAAGTGGTTATTGTGGCCTAAAAACGCCTGCAACACCAGGAGAAACAATTGCAAGTTGTCGACCCTTTAGAATTACTTTTCTGAGAATGAGTTTTAAATACCACTACTCAACAGTTTAATTTATATATAAACAATCTTTTATATAATAATAAAAAATAAAGGCTATATTCCCTCCAGATTCTTTTGGAGCAGACCCGTGCCCAGCAGTGGGACGTTTATGGTTACAAAATGAATTAAACAATCTTTACTACTACTACTATACATAAGTTTGTATTATAAATGCGAAAGCAACTTTTATCGTTTTTTGTTAATTTATTTTCTTCATACATTTTCTCATAGAAATACATCTCTATAGTTTATAATCTTAGATAGTTTATGTTCTGTAGAAGGACAAAAGCTACTTTTTATCTTTAAACCGTGCCGGTGTATTCGCGGGTAGAAGCTAGTATATACTTACATACTAATATTGTTAAGAAGTAAGGTTTGTGAGTTTTAATGTACAGGTTATTCATTGAAAGTACTCATCCAATTTTCATAAAATTTCACATCAATATAGTCTAAGACTTTATTACTACAAATACTCAGTAGTTTCAACGGAGAGGTAATCTTAATCATCACATTTTTTGCGAATAAATCTCTAATGTTCCGATTCATCACTAGCTCATAAATTATTCGAAATCGAAACTTTAGTGACGGGTTTATGAAAAATATTAACTTCCACTAAAAGTAGCCTATGTGCTATTCCAGACTATTCTATCTGTGTGCCTAATTTCATACAAATCCTTTGAGCTGTTCTACCGTGGTTGAGTAACAAACATCCTCTATCCCCCCCATTCATCAATTTATCCTAACTTTCACATTTATAATAGTCGTAAGAAGAAAGATGTCAAAAATCTATCACTTAAGTTTCAGATATGGTATCAGACATTAATCGGCTAGTCGTAAAACCGAGTATATACCTATTTTTTTTTTGTTTAAAAATAAAACAATATCAATTCCGTAAATATATTTTTCCAATTCGCATTCGAATTTCTATTAGTTTTGGTTTCCATTGCACGTTGTTCGTAGCAGTGATGAATGTAGCAGTCGCCGTGCATTCGCGGCAGTTGCTTCTGTGTAGGTGGCGCGGGGATTGATGCGCGGAGAGGGGACGGGGCTGACGTCACTCGCGCCTGCGCACACAAGACTCCTTAATTGACAGAGTAGGCATAGTCACAGAGACTGTGGGTTTTTAATTATTTTTACTTTATGAATGAAAATATTTTGGAGTTCGAAATTTTGTGCTATGGTATGTGCTAATTTATAGTTAAAAGATTTTTTTTAAGTTTATTACACTAATCAATCTAAAATGCAATTAATCAAATACTTAATTTAAAAAAAGCCATGAATTGTGAATGTTTATTTTTTTTATTTTTAAAGATTGCACAGAATTACCGTTTGCATACAATAACGTACTGTCAATACTGTCAATAATCAGTTTAGGTAATGGCACTTATTTTCACCAAAATGAATGAACCTAATCTTGTGAGATATTTTACTACAAAGTATTTCATTACAAAGGTAATTTAATAGATGTTTACATGCGGCTGTAAAACTAATCTTATTTTACGACAGAGGGACCCCGCTTCAACCGCACGGCAACGGAAATTAAGTCTCTGCACCGTAAGTACACTGTGTACGGCAATCCGTGTCGGTGTCAGAGCGGGGTAGCCAGTCGAGTCGCTCGCGTGTGCTACTACGTCCGTCTGCTACGCGCGCTGTAGCTCGTAGCACTTCGACAACTGTAGACCGCTACGAAAGTATTTGCAGTGTCTGTGGGATATTGAATAATACGGAATTATTTAGTGCGTGGACTAGTGGTGTGCTACGATTCTGATGCGAGTTGTGAATATCCAGCAATTATAAGGTGGGTGAATAACTTAATATTGAATACTAGATATGAAGGTATCGAGAGGTTAGATGCGAGTGGTTTGCTCTAATGTCAAGGACACGGATATTGATCAAGTAACAGATGCGAAGAATGTAAACTGAGACAGTTTGTTTACTCGCACTGTTTGTATTGTACCTCTATTTACCAGCCGTCACGTTCGACGAACATTTGTCATTCTAAGCGTCAATTTATTCCATTATTTGATTCTGTTATGTATCGAGAAGGAATACTCGGGAGACTGTTTGGATATGGTGTTTAAAGTAATACGGAACAAAGGGATAGTGTTTGGAGGGGAATAATAATTTATTAGGACTTAGGTGCGACTTGCGTTACGAGTATCATGGATTAGATATTAAGTATTATGATTGTTATGAATTGTTATTAAAATATTCCTGTGAAGTTTGTATACTTCAATTTGTGTATCAGTATATCACTTTTGACCTTTAGATGATTAATGAAGTTAGGAAATTGTATTTCGAAGCTGAATTCCCTTAAATAGAAACAAAGGTCACGACATTCGAAGCGAGGCGATTGATCAATTGTCTCAATGAAGACTGTCGTGTTTTATTCTGCGGTTTTGCTTTTTAGATTTTCCTAAAAGGACGATATCTTTGAAATCCGTAATAGAATTTCTATTATTCTTTCTATAGATTACGTTTTTATTTCACTTATTTATTTTAAGCGAAAACATAATTAATTATACCATGTATTCGTCTATATTTGCATAGTTTTGAAAAGAACGGGGGTATATAAGTATACGTATTATGCTAGCTATATTTAATAAGCTCCTTAAATGAATGCTCATAAAATAAATTATTTTGAAGACAAGATAAAGAGACGGAAGTAATGACAAATATTTATATAATTTACTTGATGTCGCGCGTCTTTGCTCTCGTCGTTCTTTATTTGGCTACTGCTCAGCCTGATGTTATATATACAATAGCCCATTTATCGAAGAAGGTTATAGGTTATAGTCTATAACCTTCTTCGATAAATGGGCTATTCGACACTAAAAGATTTTTTCAAATCGGAGCAGTAGTTCGTGTGATCTAGCACCTTTATAATATTAGTACCTATAGTAAAAAAAACCTATCTCTGTTCTGTGGATAGTACAGATTTTTTTTTATTTATTTATTATTTATTGCATACATACATTTAAATTTAAATATTTTCCCCACAAAACCTATTAATGGTTTGACTGTGGGATCGAGTCTCCGTACAAGTAATTTAATAACATAATAATACACAATATGATATTATCTTAAGTTTATTCTTATTACTAACACAAATTCTAAGGATTTACATAATTTTATCTAATTTAAACTAGCTACTTAAATAATATTTTTTGATCTTTAGATTTATTGAGCTTGATTATACTGTTAACAATTTTTTTTTAAAGATAACTCTCTCCCTTGAGAACAGACCCGGACTTAGCCTACCTTATAAAATATATATGAGAAGCGCCGACGTGATAGCAAAGAAACCGCTTCAGTAAGCCCCCGGCGATCTATCAGCTATCTTCGTGAAGGCTTGAGTTCCTCTTACATTTGCATACTGAGGCTTTATCCATAATACAACATTCTATTGTGTTCCGTATTTCCTTAGAACGGCCGAGGCGACGTGTGTGCCGCTAATGTATTTATTCGATATTATGTTATATGTACTTTTAGTAGTACATATTTGTTAGAAATGGGATCTTTATTGGGGAAAGAGGGAATTGTTGTTCTCTCTCTACTAGACTCTACTATTACATAAGATTCTAAGAACTCTTTACTTAACTATTAATATTTGTTGTATCCCTCGTAAGTACTGTGTTTTTGAAGATGTTGTTATAACGACATAATGTACTTTACAAAGTACATAATATTATCATTACTTTTCAGACTGAGACATAAAATTTCCAGTTTCAGAAAGGTTTAGCGGTGATACTTGATCCTCTTTTTAAAATTTACATGCCCATTATTACATTGAAAAATAAATAATTAAAAATATTATGAGCCCAGATCTATCGGCCTTGTTAATGATATGAGAGGTTTGAACTAAAGTATTAATTAATACGATTTGAAGTAAGCGGGGACTTACGATGATGATTAATCGTCGCATGGTTTTTCACCTATACCTATTGTCCTAAAAAAAGGTCAAAGGCTCCCACTTGCTTTAAACCACCAGACCTTTACCCAGCAGTCGTTCTTTGTTGCTACGTACATCAAGGCTTGCCTGAATCTTTGACATTATCGGTGTACAAAGGTGATCAGTTGGATCATAAGCTGTGCTGTATACGCTTATAAAAAACATTACCTTTAGCAGTCGGTTCATGAACAAAACAAGTGTTTATTTAAAATAACCAAAAAATCCGACTGTTTTGTCAGCTCAACTCTTCAGCTTTATAATATTAGTATAGATATAGAGATTCGGGGATGAATACGAATATTATAACACCTTGCACTTCAAATTCAGTAAAGCTATTTAGGTTACAAGAGACAAGTGGAGCCGCGGGCAATAGTTAGTGCATATATAATTGAATTAGGCTATTAATTAGCTTTCATCTGATACTCATATTGCGATAGCACTAAAAAATCGTCTGCTTTGACAGTTTACGTCCGCCATTTTAGTTTTTTGTTGACGTCACATACCCTATGACACTCGGGGGGAAAATACAAATCTAATGACACCTCACACTTTAAAATCAGCCAAGCCGTTAAGGCTACAGAAGGTCACAATGGAACAGAAATTCCCACATACATACATACATACGAGCGAAAAACATTACCCTCCTTTTTGGCAGTCGGGTAACAATTATAACAAGAGCTTTCAAAAAGTTTCTTTTATGTCATGAGAGTCGCTATTATTAAACGGACAATAATACGAGTAGCTACTTTTATAAGATATAATATCTTATTCTTCGATATTATATCTTCGAGACGCAGTTAAAAGGTTGTATAAAAATATTTTCAACACAAAGGAATGTTCTCTTTGTGAACCTATTTTGTGTTAATATCTGAATCAGACAGATGCCTTAGGGCTTGTCTCAATGTTCAAGTTGGAATAAAATATATCCATGATAAACGTTGTAGCGATCCGTTTTTACTGAAGTACTTAGTTGTTTATTTTTAGATAAATTTGTATTGAATTGTTACAGTCGTCATCTTGAAAAAGAATTTTGTTCAGTAGACGTTCAAGCTCAGTAATAATTATAATATAAATATAAAAATGTCAACTTGGTCAGATTTGATATCGTTTACAAATGTTTGAGATTTCGAAATTGACTAACTTGAATATCGAAATTTCGAGCAGGTCTTTTGTTACTTTGCCACTTAATGCAATAAAAAAATGAAATAACATAATTTAGATTGACAATTAGAAAGATTAAGATTACCATAATCGTCCTTCGTAATGTAAGGTTCCTAAAACGCCGCTTTAGGTACATGTCTCTTGCTCCATGATTAATTAATGTTTTGATCTGGGTCAGTGAAGGTAGTCGTTTGTGTTGCGAAGGGACAAGCCTATGTTCATTAAAGATCATTTGTAGTCAGTATGATAATAAGGAAGGACAGATATTATTCTTTTTACAAAATGACACTGTATTCTATTGTTTGCTTTAGTTTCGAGGCTTAAAAGAGGTGCAAGCTACCAGTCTGCAGTAATTGTAGGACTGATTTCAATATATTTTAAATTCACAAATGGTGTTATTAATAAGATAGTCTTATCGCCATAAAAATTGTGGCAAATACGTATCGTATATAATACAAAGGGCCTACTCGGAATATCGATATTTGCCTTAGTCGCTTTTAATATCGATGTCAAATTGTTTGAAAATCATCATCATCATCATCATCATCTCAGCCTATTGCAGTCCACTGCTGGACATAGGCCTCTCCCAACACGCGCCATAACACTCATAACAGCGACCAATTATTTAAATTTTCAAACATTTGACAATGATTACGAAATCGAATAAGTATGTCGAGATTGCGAGAAGGCTCTCAGGTGTTTAGTTCTTTCGAGTAGAGTCGTAGAGTAAAATTGTGCTTGTTTAACGTATGTAGGTTGGAGTCATCCATTTGACACATAATTATGTTTAAGTAGTATCTGTCCCACCTATCTATGGATTAAGAATCAAGTTAAGTATACGATATCTAATGAATCCCAAATGTATTAATAGACATTACAAATAAACATAAATAATATAATAATATTCTACCACATTCACACAGCGCCATCTAGTCCCAAAGTAAGCAATTATATTTGTTTGTGTTATGGGTACTAAACAACTGATATACTACATAAATACTTTTTTTTTTTTGTAAATACATACATATTATAGATAAATTACACCCAGACACAGAACAAACCTTTATGCTCATCACACAAAGATTTGTCCTGGGTGGGGATCGAACCCACGACCTTCGGCTTAGCAGTCAGGGTCACTAACCACTAGACCAACAGGCCAGTAGTAGTAGTAGCGGTAAAAATACCACATTAGGTATTTTTACCGCAGCTATAAATTATTAGGACACGTACACAAGGTGTATTTTGAACGGGCTATATCTCGGGTGTTGGACTATATTTCATTCTGTGAATTATTGTTACGGCTACTCACCTTACCAAACCTTCCTTTTATTTTTGAATTTTCTAACGTTAGAAGCCTTAAGAAAAATTGCGGGTATCAATTTCTGAATTGAGCTCCGTTTAACGAAGACCTTCGGGTTGCTATGTATTTTTAAATAAGTACAACGAAAGTTTGTTCGTAATTTATAGCTTGTTTTAATTGGCAGTTTATTGTGAATATACGATTCATTAAGTAAGCAATGCTCTTAGTTATAATGCTGAGAATAAAATTATGTTTATGGATTATGCCATAATATAATATGATCAAACGAACTTTCTGAAGTAAAGTTCGATCGTTATTAAATGAGTCGCTTCATTCGAGAGAATGGACAAAAATTCATTCATTCGAAGAGCTGCTAGAATAAATTATATTCATTTAATTACTATACAAATGAATTCCAAGATTTTTTAAACTGTATACTCTTTTCGATTTTATCAATTACTAGAAGTCGCGCGGGGTTTCACTCCCGTCGTTCTTTAATTAGCCACTGCTTAGCTTCTATTAACCGTAGCGTGATGTTATATAGCTTATAACCTTCCTCAATAAACGGGCTATCCAACACTAAAGGAATTTTGAAAATTGGTTCTGTAGGTTCCGAGATTATCCCCTACAACGTCACAAACTTACAAATTTTACCACTTTATAATGTTGGTATAGATATTGTCCACGCATGGACATATGACGACGGAGGGGGAGACGCGCGGGGTGCGGTGTGAGCTCAAGCCCCGCCGCCGCCGCGCCGCCGTCACGCCGCGACAAGCCACTCCAATAGTCACTTCATAGCGAGCACACGTCATTTTAGTTTTACCATATTTGTACAGTTGATGCATCGTTGTAATATATTTTATAATACAGTTCACTGCAGTTTAATTAACACCAACTAGCAATCGAGGTCCCAACAGATATGAAAATGTTTTGAGACAAGCAGTACTATCGTTATTACATAATAAGCTATACGCAGTTTATATTGCTAAAAACAGGTATGGATGGCATAATATGGTCAGAAATGGGTGATGCTATTATACATGATCATGTTAATACTAAGTTAATGAAGCTAAAGAATTTGTTTGTTTGGTTGAAGGCGCTGATCTCAGGAACTACTGAACCCAATGGAAAAAATATTTTAGTGTTGGATTGCTCATTTACTGAGGAAGGCTATAGATGAATAGGAGCTGTGTACTAGCCAAACAAAGAGCCTCTGGGGCGAAACCCCACGCGACATCTATTTAAAAAATAATTCTATAAATAGCAAGTTTATAAAATATTCATATAATTTTACTTTTGTGTAGATACTCGTTATTATCAAAGCTTTTATCTTAAAGTTTATACATAATTTGGTAATGATAATGGACTCTAATTACATTTTAAATTTGTATCTTTCTCAGTGAACAAGCTTATTTAAAATATACATGAACGAGAGCCTTTGAACGGTAAAACATGACTTTTCCATTGAGTCAAAGAAGGGGAGCAACCTTTTTTTTTCTTTTATCTTCCAATATTTTTTTTACACTTACGTATATATAATCTACCTATGTATTTTAATATGGGATTTGTAACGTGAAACTATTAGAAGTTGGAAATAAGGCGCCTTGGATTCTGTAGGTGTCGTTCGCTGTATATTTTTGGGTAAGGAAATTATCATGCTGTTTATGGTCGGTTTTATTAAAGCCTACATTTATTACCCTGTTATTACAGTGGTAATATTATCAGGAATGGGTACAATGTGATCGTAAAATGACACCGTTTATTTGCTTCTATAATATTAAATAAGGAATATAACGCACAGTTCGCGGTAGTGGACTTAATTATATTGCTAATAAAGTGTATATTTAATATTGTGGCAGAACAAAAACAGTGTTACGCAAAAACAATGTAAAAATGTTGCCTATATTTAGCATTTTTATCTTTATTATTCGGCATGTTTATCATATTCTGGAGCAACACACATTTAGTGAACTGTCAGTTCACTAAATGTGAAGAGGGGACGCTTGTCTAGCAATGATGTTAATGAATTGACGAGAAAATACCTAAGAGATCATCATCATTTCAACCCATAAAAGTCTTACAGCGGGGCACAGATCTCCTTCAAAGAATTTGGAGGCCTAATATACCACGCTGGCCAGACGCGTAGGTATAGGGTTAACTTCCATTAATTTGAATATAGTCAAGAGATAATTTAATTCAATTGACAGAGGTCTAAATTTTAACACAATTCTCGTTAACTAATAATTATTTATTTAAAGAGGTTTTCCCAAGGGACTATAACTTTATGGTTATTCAAAAAAGGAGTTAACAGTTTTTTACGGGTTGGCAACGCGCTTGTGATGCTCCCTTTTGAGCAGACGTCCATACTGCCGTCCACTAACTAAAAGGTCGTTAAGCCACACGGGCTGTGTATGGCTTAACGTCGTAGGCGCATGTTTTTCACCGTCGTCCTATACCAAAAATTTCATCTCTAAAAAAATTATGAGTAATGATAACTTCTTATTTTCAATCTCGATAGTTATTTATTTATTTATTCTTTATTGTACACCACTTACATATTAATAGCATAAATCACAAAATAAGTAAATGTAGATACAATGGGCGGCCTTATCCCTAAGAGCGATCTCTTCCAGGCAACCTTTGTATGGATTTTTTGGAAAAGTAATGGTATTCTGGTGTAGGTATGCTATGAAGTAGTAAAATAATTGAATATTGTATTATTATATAAATATATTATAATATATAATAGGTACACATATATTCATAAATAATACAGAATTAAATACCTGTATACATAAATATGTCTAATATCATATAAATAATACATAATCATATAACAATTGGTTTATCCAACATGAATTCAAAGCAACAATGTTACAATTTAAATGCAGTTTCATGACATCTGTCATAATCGCGATGTAGCCGCCTCGCCTGCTGTGTACACTTAGGTATACCTATGTTGTAGAACATAGGTATACCTAGATTGTGTTCTCTGGTGAATGCAAGTCGTTACGTAGAGTGCGCGTTACCGTGCCGGTCTAGTGCACCGGCCTACTAGCCTCGAGAGAACGACACATTGTTTAGAGCAACAGGCGACTTTCTTTTCAAACTAAGATATGCAAGAATCTTTTTGGAAGGTCGTGCTGATGATGTTTTGTTTTGTTTTTGATGTGTTGTTGTTTGACATTTTACGTTCATTAATCAGAATTTCAGAGACCTGAGCCCGGCAATGGGACTTAATGGGTTGCTGATGATATCAGAATTTCTATGCATAAACACTTCTAGTTCTAGTGCATCTTCATATTGTCATTTCTTGTAGTTAGTTGATATTTTGCAGTTTCGCATTGAAAAAGGAATGTACTCTTTCATAAAAGGCTTCAGACGTCTCAGAAAAGAATAAAATCTTTATTCTAAAGTAATTATTTTACTCCTAGTTTGTAAGTTTTTATAGTAGAAAATTTACATACAAATTTAAAGCTATATTTTCACTTTAATCATGGTGGAAGGAAGGCCGTATGTTATCTAAAACATTATAAGGTTTGTTCCGTGGCAAATGGGCGGGTTATGATGACCAATGGCTTCTTAATGTTATCCCTTGGAGTATTCCCATTCATAAATCTCTTTCCTGTACCCTAACTTAATGACCGTACTATAAGCATTCATATAAAATAGTGGGTCAATGTAAATAAAGGCTGGGTTACACCTTTACGTCTACACTAATATTATAAAGAGGAAAACTGTGTTTGTTTGTAATGAATAGGCTCAAAAACTACTGGACCGTTTTTAAAAATGAACTAAAATTCTTGCTTTTATATATACATATAGCTGTTTTTTTTTTTTTTTTTTTACTTTATTGGGTAAACAAACATCACAATAATGAATAGTTACAGTAACATAAGATACAATTAGTTTAAGGTGATTGTGATATCCACACCGTTTACCACAAGTAAAATAAACAAGTACATAATATGTTAAGAGCAAAAGGTACAAAATTTACAATTGTTATTATTATTTTATAAACTTATTTAAATTAAACTAAACTGGGTATAGACTAAAACAGTAGGTACTTAAAAACATGCAGACACTTAACCTTTAGACAAGGTGTGACTGTTACTCTGTATAAAACCTTAATAACGTTCTAATAATTGACTGCGTTATAATGGTGACAGGATGATATTCCATTAGCAAAAGAATGGGGTCGACCGTAAAACGTTGATAACAGTAATAACTGCTTAGATTTGTGTCCTTTCAATACACCCGATGCTGCCATTTGCTAGTTTAGGATCACTTAACGTAATAGCCGTCTCGCGGCCATTGGAGATTGACCGATCGGGGACGGCTGAAATGGAATACGGGTGTAGTAATTATAATTGAAAGTACACGAAACTTCATCTTTGTTTGTTGTCTTAATAACTTTTATTAGATCAGGTCATTGCTCATTTATAGAGTCTGGTATTTTAATGTCGAGAGTCTACGTGTTCGGATCAAAAAATTGTGAAATCTATACCTACTAAAAAAAAAGGGCAAAAAAGTTCTCGAGTGACGGCCACGTATTGGAAAGCGCAACGTGGGGCGGCCCCCCGCCAGATGGACCGACGACCTGGTAAAGGTTGCGGGTGGCCGTTGGATGCGGGCGGCACAAAACCGCTCGTTGTGGCGGAAATTAGGTGAGGCCTATGTTCAATAGTGGACGTCATTGGGCTGATATGATGATGATGATGATGATACCTACTAATATTAAAAAGCTGAAGGGTTTGATTGTTTGGTTGGACGCGTTAATCTCAGAAACTATTAGTCCGATTTGAAAAATTATTTTAGTATTAGATAGCCCAGTTATCGAGGAAAGCTATAGGCTATATAATCACGCTCCAACCAATAAGAGCTGAAAAAACAAAGAACGACGGGAGTAAACTCCCGGACAACTGCAAGCTTAGTAGACTGATTTTATTTATTTCTTAGACATAATATAATATTATGTATCCTACATATTATGTAGGAAATACTGCAAAACGTTATAAATTTAACAAAATATACTATGAACAAGATACATAGCTTTTGTGGGTATTTTCGGGCTGAATTCCTGTAACCCGAATCGATCAATCAATGTAGTGAAGCAAAACTATTGGCTCTGCGGTCCTTGGAGATGTACAACGGAGCTACGGTATGGAAATGTCGAGCAATTCTCTGAACAAATCTATGTCCTAATTACATTTTACATTAACCTGGTTTTGTGTAACAGTGATTATAATATAATATAGTATTCTCCCACATTCACACAGCATGGCGCTGTGCTGCATGCTGCTATTCCCAAATTAAGCAATTATATTATATTCTTGACAGACGAACAGACAGACAGACCGACAACGGAGTAGAAGGGTTTCGTTTTTTAGTTTTGAGGTACGGAACCCTAGTATAAACAGAAAATACGAATTTTTCTTCTAACAAACAGTCATAAATATGTAAGTTATTTCTATGTACGCATATTAAATAAACCATTTCTTATCATTACTACAGTACGATAAAACTCAAGCCAGTGGCCATTCACTTGCTCTATCGCTCTCGAGTAGCTTTTGTTTATCAAGGGACGGCGAAACAGTTTGTTCTTTCGATAAAACGTCCTTCGGGGTGAGTTTGTCCTCAAAAATGTAACAGAACGATATTTACAAAGATAAAAGTAGCTTTAAAAGAAAAAGAGATGATATAAAATAATGTTTCACAATACATAATGTTGTCAGTAAATTTAAGTATTTTATTCATATAATAAATAAACATGCATGATACTTATGAACGTAGGACGTTTCACTTCCAGTTCGCAGTTTAAGTTGCATATTGAAAAGAGCCGGGAAGAAACTCAGGCTGATCTTTTTACTTAATACGTAATAGTAAAGAATTTTTCAAATCGGATCAGTAGTTCCTGAGATCCTATCGTTCAAACAAACAAACTCTTTAACTTTATAATATTAGTAAGTATAGATTATAATTCTTTATAATCTAAATAACCATAAAATGGTACAAAATTCATTATCTATCTTAAACTATTTTGTTGGTAATGTTAGTACATACAAGTTGCGATAAGTATCTGACTGTATGGCTTGGCTTACGAGAAGCATGACTTGCATAAACCTCCCTTTTCTACACAACAAAGTAGATACATTATCTACTTTCCCCTATGTTTCTTAAGGTCCAAGTTTTCGGTTCCACCTTTATAATACGTATAGAGGTACAACGAAGTGAGCACTAAATGTATTAGGTTCTCAGATCAGTACAATACGGCAATAAATCAAGTTGCGTGAAATAGATATTAACAATGACCTAGAAGCCGCGCGCTACCGCAATTTCGTACCTAATATAATAGACAAAAAACTGGCCAAGTGCGTGTCGGGCCACGCACAGTGTAGGGTACAGTAGTAGCCCGTTATCACAATATAGTACAATTCTGTTGTTCTTTATTCTGAATATAAGTAATGGTAAAGATATTAGGAGTTAATGCTAAGGATTTTGTATTTGGTACAAAATTATCCACACCCAAGTTCAACGACTATTACTGCTAAACTAATAAAGTTATCTTAACCGCTATAGTTTTCATTTAAAGTTCATAAAATGCACTATCATCATGAATTTTGCCAGATTTTTCAAGCCAGCAGTTTAGCTTTTAGAGGGGGAGGGGGACGCCCTACTGGAACAAAAATCTGCTCTTTAAAGTTTAATATTTCGTAAATGGACCATTAAATCGAAAAATAATGTTAGTAACCCCCAAGTCATTTTAGAAGACCTATTCAACGATATCCCACACGATGGGGTAGACGACAAAAAAATATTCATCCCCACTTCCCATGTATCGGAGCTACCCTAAAAAAATTTATTTTACCACTTTGTTGCCGTAATTGATATACACATACACACTCCTAAAAAATTACAGCTTTCTAGTACTAACGGTCTCTTAGCAAAACCTCGGACAGACAGACGGACATAACGAAACTATAAGGGTTCCTAGTCAGAACTACGGAACCCTAACAACTACATATTTATTAACCAAGTCGCTGGTTGATAGTATCTACATAAATCTTATGTTTTTCGACAGCAGATTCCTCAAACTGCCATTTCTTTAGCCACTACTTATCCGAAATCACCATAATTTTTTTTTAAACCAATCACAATTCCAATACAAATCCAATATAGAAAGTTCTTTTTACGGTATTCAATTTTATACTGTATATTGTAAGTATAAAGATTTAAATAGGGCTGCCAAAACTGAC
The DNA here is from genome assembly GCA_905147015.1 of Laspeyria flexula. Lineage (NCBI taxonomy): Eukaryota > Metazoa > Arthropoda > Insecta > Lepidoptera > Erebidae > Laspeyria > Laspeyria flexula. Next base: position 9,070,257 of record LR989962.1, on the reverse strand, counting down.
GTACGATAAATTGAAAATGGAAGTAAAAATAATGCATTACCATAGTCGATGGGCTGTGCCGCGGTATGCGCAGATAGGGTGCGTTGTCACAGGGTAACGCTTCGCAAATAGGGGGTTATTCTGCCACGGTATTAGCCTTTGTGAACATGGCAGGCTCCCCATGGTTTATGAGATAAAATTTTGGTACATTTCATTGAACTGAGCATCGTGTACCATAGAATCAGTGAACCACATCTAATATACGAAATATTTGAAATTATCCGATCCCGGTGATTTTGTGTTTGCTTGAAATTGGTTTTGATATGTGAACGGGGCCAAATATATTGGTTGTAATATTGTTATGTGTGTTTGTACATACTTAACTGTGTTTATTAGGATAGCTTGCATATTTCTTATTGGCTGTCAATGCAATGATAGGCAAAATTTATATTCTGACTAATGAGAACTTTATAGTTTTCTCCATAATTACAAATTGTATACCTCTTTTACTTAGTATGATAAGGAATTTCTATTATATAAATCTCTAAAAGCTCTTCTTTTATATGACAGCTTAAAAATAATTAATTACTTATAAGCTGAGTCCTTTTATGATATTTTTATATTATACTCGTACATAATAATATTGTCCTTTTAGAATAAGGTTTTTTAGCTGTCAGAAAAACTAAAATTTTCTATGGGATGTCGGTATTGAAAGTTTTTTTTACAGGAAAAGATAAAATAAATCAAAGAGACTTCGACGTAACCAAAATAAAGAAAATGATACAATTTATTGAAAAGTAACAATGGAGTGTGTAAATAAGTCTAGTGACATTGTCAATCATCAAAGTGTTCAGTTTATTTGTTATAATTTCTTTTAAATATTTTACCTAAAATATTTTTAGGTTGTGATGAATGAATTATTGAAGAAATACTAAATACAATTTTCATGTCTTTGGAACTTTTCACGCTACATTGTGTCTCACCTCGTTAAAAATATCAGTCGCCTTTGTGAAATAGAAAATTTAGACAGTTGAAATTATGATTATTTAACTTTTACTCTTAAATGTTGACCTAAATAAAATAAAGGTTCTTGTTAACACAAATATTCCTTTGTTGTATGAACAAAACCAGACTCAGAGATGGCTATGTTTTATACAAAACGTATTATTACTTCTATCGTTTTTGACAAGAACAAATTCGAAAAGCCACAAAGCTTCGTCCTTTTCCAATTAAATAATAATTTCCATAATTTAGACACAGACAAGGCGGGGTGAGCTACACTTTGAGAGCACAACAGGTACAATCAATATTTCCGGACACGAGGGGAGGCCGTGCAAACAGACGAGCGAATGCTTAGAAGCGACACTCAGCCCTCTTTCCTACACACCAATCGAAGGTACCAGCGCAGCATTCAGTTCGATTAATCAAATGAACAATTTAGAAGGATATTATGTCTCCGAATATGGTATTTTAGGTCAACAAATTTTGACTGTCACCGTTGCATCGCTGTTAAAGTGGTCGCCACTAACATAGCCGCGCCGAGTAACGTGGATTCGATTCCCACACGAGGCAAATGTTTGTGTAATTCATAGATATTTCTTGGGTGTACTTTGTGTCCGTTGATTGTATGTTTGTAAAGTCCCTCGCGACATGTGAAAAAAAATATGCGAATTTAGTTATCCCAATGTACCTACTCAATATCTAGCGATTGCTTAACAACGTTTCCACGACTACCTGTTGATAGTTTCGAGCAAGTTTGAATCAGAAAGATAGATAATACCGATGTAGCACAATGATTCCATACCATTATCCTAATAGCCTCTAAACTTGCTAACTCTGTCATTCAGTCGTTGGCTGTAATCCATCTAAGAGTGGCCAAGTATTGAAGGCGCTCAGGAAAAATACGCTTATGTGCCCTTCTGTGGAGGGTTCATAACTCGTAGGGACAAGGGTAACGTTTACTTATCGACGTGGAAAAGGTTCCATAATACATTTCGTCGCGTTTTGCGTTTCAACATGGAGGGCGAAGTTTTTATTTGTTCGTCAGACGTGCCGCGAGTACTGGCGCTGCACCCGCTCTGTAAATTTTGTGGAAACAGTTTTTTCGGCTGCGACAGAACGTCGTAATAGGTATACTATGTGTCTTTCACGACATAAATGTGAAACGTTATTGTATATAGCTGCAGAGGGACTGTTTAACAATGAAATGTTTATAAAAGTAACTACGTAGTTTCTTTTTAAAAGCATTTTCAAGATAAAGAGGATAATATCGCTTTGAGGAAAATAAAGGTACTGTATCTGAAATGTATAGAAAATGGTTTAAATTTTTTTTAAAGACATCTTCTGCTGTAGAAAATATTATCTAATTCTGGTATCATGCAGATTTCTGTAATTCAAGGTCATTAAATACAACTCAATTCAAAGTGAATGACAATTACTGTAAATGACATTATTAGGAAACCTATTTTATCTTAGAAATTATAAAGTTTATTTTATACTATTTAAAATATTTATATATATATAATGCTTAATAAAATTAAATACTATAGTTATATACACAAAATACATACTATTGTACTTATAATCTAGAATATTTGAAACCGTACTGTGCTTTATTAAGGTGATAATTCGTAAAATACTAAATAGGAACAAAACAGCACGTGGAAAATAGTACTGCTTGCTGTTTATAGGTTTTTGCTCGTGAAATTATTGTTTTATAATTCTATATTCGAAATAAAGCTACAATTTAAGAAAACTAAACATTTCGAAACATATTTGAATGACTCTTTTAGAAAACACAAATGAAACAGACAGCTACTTATTAGAATTTGGCTCTTAATGCGCACAGGTAGAGAAGATTATAGTATACTGCTTTGCAGTTTCGTTTCATACATTTCATATCACTTGTTAGAACAAATTATGAACATAACATACAATCATACAAGTAAACTATTAATATTATTAAATATTTTCAATGGGACATTCTGAGCGTTAAAATTAAAATTTTTTATACAAAAGTTTTGCGGCTTGTTGAACCCAAAAATAATATTGGCTATTAAGTACCTACCTGCATAATCTCATTGAATATTCATGGCTAATTAATATGATACCTTTGTTCAAGCTCGGTAATCGTCTTTGTACAAATACTTTACCATTATAATTAAAGAAAATACATCTTCAAATTAAACAAATAATTACAATGAAACAGATCACTTGGCGTATTTTAAGAGGATTTATTCAAAGTACTCGATAACATGAAATTCCAACGGTTAATTAGTCAGATAATTTGTCGGAAATGTTATCTTAGAAATAAATACAGGAGGGATCGGGACGGCGGCACTTAAAATCTCGGGAATCCCGTGATTAATGGCGAACAAAATTGGAAGATTTATTGTTAACGCATTTAAAATGGTTTATATAATATTGCCTTGGAGGTAGTATAGAAAATGGACGAGGGAAAGAAAACAAAGTGCTTTGCGAGGGTGATGCGAGGAGAGTAAATTTCGACGCACCTGTTTATTGAGAAGCTGCTTCATTTTTCTGTAACTGAATTCAAGGTATTATAAAAATTATTCGTGTATTTCATAACGTAATTAGTCTGCAATTGTATCATAAATAAAAAAATATAAAAAAAAGTTTTTGAAGGACAAGCTTTCAATAAACAAAAATGTGAACTAAAAGGTTTTATGATTATTTTTGGTTATATTATTCAAGTTTTAGTAGGGATCTCTACTTATTTCTGGAAATGAATATAGCCTATATTACTCGGTGAAGATGTATCTTTCTAACGGTGAAAGAATTTTTAAAATTGAACTAGCCGTTTTGAGTTAAATCGCAACAAACAAAGAAAAAAAACAAACAAATATTTCCTCTTAATTAAATCAGTATAAATAAAGATAGAAGTATAGACTACTCTTCAAGCCCTTTCATTTGATACCCATATTATGTGTATCGAAGAAAAAAAGGGGGTCCGCCATTTTTGTACGGCGGCCATATTGAAATTATTAGAATTTTAATTTTGGAATAGTGTATTGTCACCGGAACTAAAGGTGTATGCCAAATTACAGCTCCATCGGATACCTACAAGTGGTCATTAAATGATTTGCTAAATTTGTAAGTTACATACGTACAGTGCAAGTTAATAGAAAGCTTGTAAAATAAATGTAATTAGTAAAGATAATAATTTTTATATTTAAAAAAGTAATAATACGTAATAACTTCACACCTATCTCCTCGAAAGAGTAGGCGGAGGTCTATCACACCCACATTTCGCCAGCTATAGATATTAGGTCCGATATAATAGATACATGTGTTTCCAAACTCTGGGCTGAATGAAATACCATTTTGTGCCTGACCCAGGAATCGAACCTTTTGCTGCAGTCGTAAATACTTCCTGCTGCGCCACCGAGGCAGTTACCTTAACATAAGCGGTCCGCGTCTACGTCTTTCTACATACTAGGGGCTTACTCTCACATCACATTCGACTAAGTCGGTTTTGATGTCGCTGTCAAATGATTGAAAGTGACAGCGACCATATCTATATTTCCTTATACTTGACAGCGAGTCGAATGTCGAAATTCAGAGTAAGGCCCGCATTACGATAAGCCTTATAATCACGTCGTAACTTACTTATATTACACTTTCCTAAAACTATGTGAGGAATAAAAAGCAGATATTGCTCTCATACATTTTGATGTTCAATAGAAAAGTAGTGGCTAATAAAACATTAAACATCCTTTTATTTATCGGGTCATTCTAACGTTAAAGTAAATATACGTAGCGTAACACGTACCAACAATAAAACAGGGGAAACTGCTTCTTAAATCTGTTATAGACGGGCAGCTTGTAAATTATCCTTTGTCAATCAAATACAGAACAATATTGGATGGGCCAATTGAATTTATCATTTTGATGTGAAATTTCTCGATATTTTATTTGGTAAAATATAATATATATAAATTAATATATTTTTGAATGGATGTATTTAAGTAAAATTTGGCGTTGGGAGAGTCCAATTTTTTTAAAATTAATGTGACGAATAATAATATTTTAATAGTATTATTAAATGAATTGCAATTGTTACCTCTACGTGCAATAACAGTTTATTAATTATGATGGTATTTAAATTAATAAATATTCAATCAGTCAAAAGTACTTAGCATTTACCTACTTTGGCGAAGTACCTTATTATAACTACATTAACACATTGTAAATTGGCTGTCCTTTTAGGGTTTTTTGAAGAAAGTATATTCTTGTTAAGACTGAGTTCAAAAATATGTGCGTGGACTCGAACACGCCACATTTAACTGAGTTTGCTCGTCTCCTCATACAGTTGTTGTTGTACACGTTGTGCCAAAAAGCCTACATACAAGTGGCTTCTTGGCACAACAAACAGTGTGCGTGCTACAATAGACCTGTAACTGGTTGACGCGACGTAGCAAGGAAGCCGTTCATGTCTTCTAACCAAAATAATAATAAAATAAGAAGAATGCAATCACAAAGTTTTAGTAGAGTTATTACGTTAACCTATCTATAAATATTCCCTACCTATCTATATATGGTCAACACAAAACGAAAAATCTCAGAAAATAAATTAGCTGTTCCAAAGGCAGTATATCAAAGGCAATTCATGTGGGATACGAGGGTAAAACTAGTGGTGAATTATTTTGCAACGTCCCGCTCTCGACGTCAGTAAACATTTTGCATTGCACAGAGCCCCAGCGAGGCGGGTGACGTGACGAATCTCTGTGCCTGTGCCTACACGGCTGTGTGCTTGCCCATTAATGCTCTCTAAAATAAACTATTTGCTATACACAAATGCTGCTGCCATTCGCTAGTTAAAGGCAAGCGAATTTGGGCGAAATTATAAAATACGTATTATTCTTTTCTTGGTAGGAAGGATCCGTGCCTAGCAGTTGGAACTTTTTTTTTACAGTTACTCATCATAGTGGCTCCTTTTTGCCTGATGGAATGCTAGAAGGGACTTAATAAATTGTTGATGAGATTTGCCTTAAAACGGTTTTACTGATATTATATCGTTTTTAGTGAATATATAACTGTGAAATCGATTTTTATTGTGTACTAGAAGTCGCACGGGGCTCATATATATATAGCCACTGCTCAGGTCCTATTGACATTTAACCTTCCTCGATAAATGGGCTATTCTATCTAGTATTTTTCAAACTAGCCCAGTAGTTCGTGAGACCCTTTCGTTCAAGTAAACAAAGAAACTCTTCATCATCATCAGCAAGCCATTAAGTCCCACTGCTGGGCTCGAGTCTCCTCTCCTCTAACTAGAGAGCTGAGATTGGTGGAGATGGGTTTAGGCCATAATCCACTCACGCTGGCCTAGTGCGAGTTGATGGATCAGACATACTCATAGAATTACTTCTAAGGTATGTGGGTTTCCTCACGATGTTTTCCTTCACCGTTAGCAGATGGTAAGTCACTTGACTAGTACATATAAATTCCATAAAGTCGAATCCACATTGGTACTGCCAGTCGGGATTGAACTCGGACTGTGTGATTTGCACGCCGGTCCCTTAACCATTCAGCCACCATCGCAAGAAACTCTTCAGTTTTATAATATTATTAAAGATTATTTTATTGATATGCATTTTCAATACATAAGCATTTCACTACAGATACTTAACTGTATCTGGAGATAGTTGGCATCAAACACATTGAAACATTAGGAATGTAATCGCATTATTATTAAACTGTTAAAATTCTATTTATCTTTTGAATCCATACCACAACCAAAACGCAATATATAAATATATTACTGTGTTGAAATTCAATTACAACAAAGTTTTTGCGATCAAAAGTTGATAGCTACACTTGACGTAATTGGCTTAACGAATAAAAACTGAATACTGACAATGGCAACTCGTCAAGTAAATGAATACATTCACCTGAACTCAACATAAATATTCCAATAAAATACATACAGCAACAAGTTATTGTTTTAAAATGCATTATATCAAGTTTAATTTGTTACTGGGCTTTGTTAAAAATAAGTTAAAAGTTTTGTCATTTCTATACCTGACAATTTTCTGACAGTTGTTTAGCCATCTATGACAGAAGATAAATTGAAAATGGAAGTAAAAATAATGCATTACCATAGTCGATGGGCTGTGCCGCGGTATGCGCAGATAGGGTGCGTTGTCACAGGGTAACGCTTCGCAAATAGGGGGTTATTCTGCCACGGTATTAGCCTTTGTGAACATGGCAGGCTCCCCATGGTTTATGAGATAAAATTTTGGTACATTTCATTGAACTGAGCATCGTGTACCATAGAATCAGTGAACCACATCTAATATACGAAATATTTGAAATTATCCGATCCCGGTGATTTTGTGTTTGCTTGAAATTGGTTTTGATATGTGAACGGGGCCAAATATATTGGTTGTAATATTGTTATGTGTGTTTGTACATACTTAACTGTGTTTATTAGGATAGCTTGCATATTTCTTATTGGCTGTCAATGCAATGATAGGCAAAATTTATATTCTGACTAATGAGAACTTTATAGTTTTCTCCATAATTACAAATTGTATACCTCTTTTACTTAGTATGATAAGGAATTTCTATTATATAAATCTCTAAAAGCTCTTCTTTTATATGACAGCTTAAAAATAATTAATTACTTATAAGCTGAGTCCTTTTATGATATTTTTATATTATACTCGTACATAATAATATTGTCCTTTTAGAATAAGGTTTTTTAGCTGTCAGAAAAACTAAAATTTTCTATGGGATGTCGGTATTGAAAGTTTTTTTTACAGGAAAAGATAAAATAAATCAAAGAGACTTCGACGTAACCAAAATAAAGAAAATGATACAATTTATTGAAAAGTAACAATGGAGTGTGTAAATAAGTCTAGTGACATTGTCAATCATCAAAGTGTTCAGTTTATTTGTTATAATTTCTTTTAAATATTTTACCTAAAATATTTTTAGGTTGTGATGAATGAATTATTGAAGAAATACTAAATACAATTTTCATGTCTTTGGAACTTTTCACGCTACATTGTGTCTCACCTCGTTAAAAATATCAGTCGCCTTTGTGAAATAGAAAATTTAGACAGTTGAAATTATGATTATTTAACTTTTACTCTTAAATGTTGACCTAAATAAAATAAAGGTTCTTGTTAACACAAATATTCCTTTGTTGTATGAACAAAACCAGACTCAGAGATGGCTATGTTTTATACAAAACGTATTATTACTTCTATCGTTTTTGACAAGAACAAATTCGAAAAGCCACAAAGCTTCGTCCTTTTCCAATTAAATAATAATTTCCATAATTTAGACACAGACAAGGCGGGGTGAGCTACACTTTGAGAGCACAACAGGTACAATCAATATTTCCGGACACGAGGGGAGGCCGTGCAAACAGACGAGCGAATGCTTAGAAGCGACACTCAGCCCTCTTTCCTACACACCAATCGAAGGTACCAGCGCAGCATTCAGTTCGATTAATCAAATGAACAATTTAGAAGGATATTATGTCTCCGAATATGGTATTTTAGGTCAACAAATTTTGACTGTCACCGTTGCATCGCTGTTAAAGTGGTCGCCACTAACATAGCCGCGCCGAGTAACGTGGATTCGATTCCCACACGAGGCAAATGTTTGTGTAATTCATAGATATTTCTTGGGTGTACTTTGTGTCCGTTGATTGTATGTTTGTAAAGTCCCTCGCGACATGTGAAAAAAAATATGCGAATTTAGTTATCCCAATGTACCTACTCAATATCTAGCGATTGCTTAACAACGTTTCCACGACTACCTGTTGATAGTTTCGAGCAAGTTTGAATCAGAAAGATAGATAATACCGATGTAGCACAATGATTCCATACCATTATCCTAATAGCCTCTAAACTTGCTAACTCTGTCATTCAGTCGTTGGCTGTAATCCATCTAAGAGTGGCCAAGTATTGAAGGCGCTCAGGAAAAATACGCTTATGTGCCCTTCTGTGGAGGGTTCATAACTCGTAGGGACAAGGGTAACGTTTACTTATCGACGTGGAAAAGGTTCCATAATACATTTCGTCGCGTTTTGCGTTTCAACATGGAGGGCGAAGTTTTTATTTGTTCGTCAGACGTGCCGCGAGTACTGGCGCTGCACCCGCTCTGTAAATTTTGTGGAAACAGTTTTTTCGGCTGCGACAGAACGTCGTAATAGGTATACTATGTGTCTTTCACGACATAAATGTGAAACGTTATTGTATATAGCTGCAGAGGGACTGTTTAACAATGAAATGTTTATAAAAGTAACTACGTAGTTTCTTTTTAAAAGCATTTTCAAGATAAAGAGGATAATATCGCTTTGAGGAAAATAAAGGTACTGTATCTGAAATGTATAGAAAATGGTTTAAATTTTTTTTAAAGACATCTTCTGCTGTAGAAAATATTATCTAATTCTGGTATCATGCAGATTTCTGTAATTCAAGGTCATTAAATACAACTCAATTCAAAGTGAATGACAATTACTGTAAATGACATTATTAGGAAACCTATTTTATCTTAGAAATTATAAAGTTTATTTTATACTATTTAAAATATTTATATATATATAATGCTTAATAAAATTAAATACTATAGTTATATACACAAAATACATACTATTGTACTTATAATCTAGAATATTTGAAACCGTACTGTGCTTTATTAAGGTGATAATTCGTAAAATACTAAATAGGAACAAAACAGCACGTGGAAAATAGTACTGCTTGCTGTTTATAGGTTTTTGCTCGTGAAATTATTGTTTTATAATTCTATATTCGAAATAAAGCTACAATTTAAGAAAACTAAACATTTCGAAACATATTTGAATGACTCTTTTAGAAAACACAAATGAAACAGACAGCTACTTATTAGAATTTGGCTCTTAATGCGCACAGGTAGAGAAGATTATAGTATACTGCTTTGCAGTTTCGTTTCATACATTTCATATCACTTGTTAGAACAAATTATGAACATAACATACAATCATACAAGTAAACTATTAATATTATTAAATATTTTCAATGGGACATTCTGAGCGTTAAAATTAAAATTTTTTATACAAAAGTTTTGCGGCTTGTTGAACCCAAAAATAATATTGGCTATTAAGTACCTACCTGCATAATCTCATTGAATATTCATGGCTAATTAATATGATACCTTTGTTCAAGCTCGGTAATCGTCTTTGTACAAATACTTTACCATTATAATTAAAGAAAATACATCTTCAAATTAAACAAATAATTACAATGAAACAGATCACTTGGCGTATTTTAAGAGGATTTATTCAAAGTACTCGATAACATGAAATTCCAACGGTTAATTAGTCAGATAATTTGTCGGAAATGTTATCTTAGAAATAAATACAGGAGGGATCGGGACGGCGGCACTTAAAATCTCGGGAATCCCGTGATTAATGGCGAACAAAATTGGAAGATTTATTGTTAACGCATTTAAAATGGTTTATATAATATTGCCTTGGAGGTAGTATAGAAAATGGACGAGGGAAAGAAAACAAAGTGCTTTGCGAGGGTGATGCGAGGAGAGTAAATTTCGACGCACCTGTTTATTGAGAAGCTGCTTCATTTTTCTGTAACTGAATTCAAGGTATTATAAAAATTATTCGTGTATTTCATAACGTAATTAGTCTGCAATTGTATCATAAATAAAAAAATATAAAAAAAAGTTTTTGAAGGACAAGCTTTCAATAAACAAAAATGTGAACTAAAAGGTTTTATGATTATTTTTGGTTATATTATTCAAGTTTTAGTAGGGATCTCTACTTATTTCTGGAAATGAATATAGCCTATATTACTCGGTGAAGATGTATCTTTCTAACGGTGAAAGAATTTTTAAAATTGAACTAGCCGTTTTGAGTTAAATCGCAACAAACAAAGAAAAAAAACAAACAAATATTTCCTCTTAATTAAATCAGTATAAATAAAGATAGAAGTATAGACTACTCTTCAAGCCCTTTCATTTGATACCCATATTATGTGTATCGAAGAAAAAAAGGGGGTCCGCCATTTTTGTACGGCGGCCATATTGAAATTATTAGAATTTTAATTTTGGAATAGTGTATTGTCACCGGAACTAAAGGTGTATGCCAAATTACAGCTCCATCGGATACCTACAAGTGGTCATTAAATGATTTGCTAAATTTGTAAGTTACATACGTACAGTGCAAGTTAATAGAAAGCTTGTAAAATAAATGTAATTAGTAAAGATAATAATTTTTATATTTAAAAAAGTAATAATACGTAATAACTTCACACCTATCTCCTCGAAAGAGTAGGCGGAGGTCTATCACACCCACATTTCGCCAGCTATAGATATTAGGTCCGATATAATAGATACATGTGTTTCCAAACTCTGGGCTGAATGAAATACCATTTTGTGCCTGACCCAGGAATCGAACCTTTTGCTGCAGTCGTAAATACTTCCTGCTGCGCCACCGAGGCAGTTACCTTAACATAAGCGGTCCGCGTCTACGTCTTTCTACATACTAGGGGCTTACTCTCACATCACATTCGACTAAGTCGGTTTTGATGTCGCTGTCAAATGATTGAAAGTGACAGCGACCATATCTATATTTCCTTATACTTGACAGCGAGTCGAATGTCGAAATTCAGAGTAAGGCCCGCATTACGATAAGCCTTATAATCACGTCGTAACTTACTTATATTACACTTTCCTAAAACTATGTGAGGAATAAAAAGCAGATATTGCTCTCATACATTTTGATGTTCAATAGAAAAGTAGTGGCTAATAAAACATTAAACATCCTTTTATTTATCGGGTCATTCTAACGTTAAAGTAAATATACGTAGCGTAACACGTACCAACAATAAAACAGGGGAAACTGCTTCTTAAATCTGTTATAGACGGGCAGCTTGTAAATTATCCTTTGTCAATCAAATACAGAACAATATTGGATGGGCCAATTGAATTTATCATTTTGATGTGAAATTTCTCGATATTTTATTTGGTAAAATATAATATATATAAATTAATATATTTTTGAATGGATGTATTTAAGTAAAATTTGGCGTTGGGAGAGTCCAATTTTTTTAAAATTAATGTGACGAATAATAATATTTTAATAGTATTATTAAATGAATTGCAATTGTTACCTCTACGTGCAATAACAGTTTATTAATTATGATGGTATTTAAATTAATAAATATTCAATCAGTCAAAAGTACTTAGCATTTACCTACTTTGGCGAAGTACCTTATTATAACTACATTAACACATTGTAAATTGGCTGTCCTTTTAGGGTTTTTTGAAGAAAGTATATTCTTGTTAAGACTGAGTTCAAAAATATGTGCGTGGACTCGAACACGCCACATTTAACTGAGTTTGCTCGTCTCCTCATACAGTTGTTGTTGTACACGTTGTGCCAAAAAGCCTACATACAAGTGGCTTCTTGGCACAACAAACAGTGTGCGTGCTACAATAGACCTGTAACTGGTTGACGCGACGTAGCAAGGAAGCCGTTCATGTCTTCTAACCAAAATAATAATAAAATAAGAAGAATGCAATCACAAAGTTTTAGTAGAGTTATTACGTTAACCTATCTATAAATATTCCCTACCTATCTATATATGGTCAACACAAAACGAAAAATCTCAGAAAATAAATTAGCTGTTCCAAAGGCAGTATATCAAAGGCAATTCATGTGGGATACGAGGGTAAAACTAGTGGTGAATTATTTTGCAACGTCCCGCTCTCGACGTCAGTAAACATTTTGCATTGCACAGAGCCCCAGCGAGGCGGGTGACGTGACGAATCTCTGTGCCTGTGCCTACACGGCTGTGTGCTTGCCCATTAATGCTCTCTAAAATAAACTATTTGCTATACACAAATGCTGCTGCCATTCGCTAGTTAAAGGCAAGCGAATTTGGGCGAAATTATAAAATACGTATTATTCTTTTCTTGGTAGGAAGGATCCGTGCCTAGCAGTTGGAACTTTTTTTTTACAGTTACTCATCATAGTGGCTCCTTTTTGCCTGATGGAATGCTAGAAGGGACTTAATAAATTGTTGATGAGATTTGCCTTAAAACGGTTTTACTGATATTATATCGTTTTTAGTGAATATATAACTGTGAAATCGATTTTTATTGTGTACTAGAAGTCGCACGGGGCTCATATATATATAGCCACTGCTCAGGTCCTATTGACATTTAACCTTCCTCGATAAATGGGCTATTCTATCTAGTATTTTTCAAACTAGCCCAGTAGTTCGTGAGACCCTTTCGTTCAAGTAAACAAAGAAACTCTTCATCATCATCAGCAAGCCATTAAGTCCCACTGCTGGGCTCGAGTCTCCTCTCCTCTAACTAGAGAGCTGAGATTGGTGGAGATGGGTTTAGGCCATAATCCACTCACGCTGGCCTAGTGCGAGTTGATGGATCAGACATACTCATAGAATTACTTCTAAGGTATGTGGGTTTCCTCACGATGTTTTCCTTCACCGTTAGCAGATGGTAAGTCACTTGACTAGTACATATAAATTCCATAAAGTCGAATCCACATTGGTACTGCCAGTCGGGATTGAACTCGGACTGTGTGATTTGCACGCCGGTCCCTTAACCATTCAGCCACCATCGCAAGAAACTCTTCAGTTTTATAATATTATTAAAGATTATTTTATTGATATGCATTTTCAATACATAAGCATTTCACTACAGATACTTAACTGTATCTGGAGATAGTTGGCATCAAACACATTGAAACATTAGGAATGTAATCGCATTATTATTAAACTGTTAAAATTCTATTTATCTTTTGAATCCATACCACAACCAAAACGCAATATATAAATATATTACTGTGTTGAAATTCAATTACAACAAAGTTTTTGCGATCAAAAGTTGATAGCTACACTTGACGTAATTGGCTTAACGAATAAAAACTGAATACTGACAATGGCAACTCGTCAAGTAAATGAATACATTCACCTGAACTCAACATAAATATTCCAATAAAATACATACAGCAACAAGTTATTGTTTTAAAATGCATTATATCAAGTTTAATTTGTTACTGGGCTTTGTTAAAAATAAGTTAAAAGTTTTGTCATTTCTATACCTGACAATTTTCTGACAGTTGTTTAGCCATCTATGACAGAAAAGGTTAACTGCCGTACTCAGAGACGTTCCTTAAACGTTAAAATTTATTTAGTAAAAACGGGTAATACTTAAGTCTATACGCCTAAAGACGATTATTCAATGACAAAATTGTGATAATGAAAGATTACAGCTAATTGACGTGTCTGAGTGCGACAGTTAGTGTTTGAAATTGTCCTCATGTCTGTTAATAATTGATACGAGTCTCAGGAACTACTGAAAAATACGGAAAAAAATCTTTTTGTGTTGGATAGCCTATTTATTAAGAAAGGCAGGCTTAGCAGTGGCCAAATAAAGAACAACGGGAGTGAAGCCCCAGCAACAGCTAGGAATTAAATAGCGAAATATGACCTTTTTGCTCAAATTCAAACTTCTATATTCGAGAAAATCCTCTACCCAAAAACACAACGTCTATAATAACAGTGTGTCCAAGTAAGTAGTGCTGCACTTCTGTTGGTATATTAAGGACTCAGGACAGCAGTGTTGTCAGCACTTTAGATTTCATTTTGTGCATATTGCTTATGAAATTCTATTTACTATATCCATCAGACGGGATATGCTTATTTGCCAATTTGATGGTATTTGTGAGAATTTACAACGAAGCTCGATTATAATGAAATCTATTAATACGGTCCGCCGCAGTACTTCCACAGGTTAACAGAATAATACAATTATCTTCCCTTAATAGATATAATTTTATTGTAGAATATTGTTGTTTGATTCATTAAGAGCCTCTGAACACAGCACAAACAGTGTACTGCTGTAATTGTGCGTTAACTGGATCGGCCAATCACGATGATTTAACGCTTGGTATGTTGCTCTTTGATCTATGTACTTCATTTGTACGGCTTACCTGTTTATTTACTACCAATGTCCTGATAGTTATGTTCTATCGTATGTGTAGTTAGTTGGACTACCTAACTTTAGAGCTCTTGAGTAATAAGATCATCATATCTTTGATGAAATCCTTACGTAATTTATTGAAGTATCAATACTTCTCTATATATAATTTTAAAAAACTTTTTGAATTTGAATTTCAGGAACTACTGCACCGATTTGAAAAATTATTTTGGTATTTGGTAGCTCTTTTATTGAGTAAGGTTAAAAGCTATATTTATCATCACACTACGCCCAATAGGAGCTGCACAGTGGCCAGTAATAATAAAAGACGCGCTGTGTTTCGCTCATGTCGTTGTTTATTTAGCCACTGCTGAGCTCCTATAAGTTGTAGTATGATGTTATATAGCCTATAGCTTTTCTAGATAAACGGACTATCCAACACACAAATTTTTCAAATCGGATCAGTAGTTCTTGAGATCCGAGCGATTAACCAAACAAACTCTACAGCTTTATAAAATTAGAATAAAGAAAATACTCGGTGCGAAAGTAAGAACATATCAGATGACATAATCGTAGGAATAGTCTCATTTTTCTGTTAATCAAGGAATGAAAAGAAAATGTAGCTCCGACCTCCCTCGCAAATAGATGCCAGAAGGAAATGGGTCAATATAGTGTATGTAGGCGTACATGAGGGAGGCGACAAGTGTACTTGTGCGTGTGCTAATGAAATCTTACACAGGTTGTCTCAGAAAGGGTATAATTTTTTTTTTTTACCACTTTCACACAGTGCCATCTAGTCCCAAATTAAGTAATTATATTTACTTGTGTTATGAGTACTAAACAACTGATATACTACTTAAATATTATTTTTTTTTAAATTATATACATATTATAGATAAATTACACTCAGACACAGAACAAACAATCATGCTCATCATGCGAACCCACGACCTCCGGCTTAGCAGTCAGGGTCACTAACCACTAGACCAACAGGCCAGTCTAAATAATTTCCCAGAAAAACTATGATTATAATGTTAATTTCATGGACTGTACCTCTATATTATGTAGGTATACTCCCTTATTACAAAATATGGACTAAGTATTAAACCAGGTTTAAATTGACATAAGCCATTGTTAGTGTCAAAGTTGTCAATTTAAACCTGGTTTAAAGCTTAGTCCGTATTTTATAATAAGGGGGTAAGTGTTTATAGTCAGCAAATAGTCATATACGTAATTTTTTGACTACGACAAAGCCAAAAGGAAGGGTTTCGACTTTATCAGTCTATATATGATTGTATTTACGTATCACTGTAAACTACTTATTCGATTTTGATGAATAAGCTGTCAATCAATTCGTTAGTTTGGCCGATAATAACAATTAGAATTACTTTCTAATTTCTTGTTTCGTACTTTTTAGTGAATTTTTTTCGTAAGTAGTCAGATTTTAATTTTTTGAACGTATTTTTTGTAGTCTGTTTAATGTTCTTGTTTATTTATTTCAAACTATATTCTATTCAAATAAATTAAATCGCTTAATATGAATACATTACAATGTGGCTAATAAATTGACAATTGAAATTATATGCAGAAAGAAACAAATTTCGTTGAGCTTTTGATTTCATTCCATAAGAAAAACATTCTTTAAATAATAACTACTCTCACTGTCTAGTCCATTAGAACGATATAGTGTAGGTGGTAAAATAAAAATGTGTCTGCTTCAAGTATAATTTGTGTGGTCTTACGATTTAAACATTGTTGGAAATATTTTATTATTTATCAAAATATTGTACTATGTGATTTAAATAAATATGGGATCGCACTTGACAGTATTTGCCGCAAACTTCAGTCTATTCTGCACTTTTTTGTACAGCTAGCAGAAATAAAATAAGCAAAAAAAATATCTCGTTTCGTTAAGTTATTTTGTTACAAGTGTTAATTTAATTGTTATTGATTTTTTTTTGTATGGTTTTATTGTTGTTGTTATTACTTACTACCACCACTTATTCAGAAAATAAAGATCTTCAAACCGAAAAGTATGTATGTACTTGTAACGTGTTTCGTTTTTTGTACACCCTACTTGTAAGGTATGAAGTTGCCTTCAAATGGAAAACAAAATGGCGTCTTGATTTGACAGTCCCATAGTTATTTTAATCGCATAGTAAGCGTATTTTGAAATTAGCATGCGGACTTCATCTCATGCTATCTTTATTTTGTCGGTAAAGTAGAAACGTAGGATACTATAACTAATTACATAAAATGCAAGCCGAGTCGTGAGGTATAACCTAATGGCTATCAGGAACTCTTGAGCTGTTATTAAATTTCGACTTGTTGCATTTTACCGAGAACTAATTTATGCTATCTGTATTTAACTGGGTAATTTCCATCCACTTCTATTTGCTCGGGGATCAGACACGAACAAATAAAATGCTACATACCTACTTAACCTCTATTTACGGAACAAAGTGAACGTTATTATTTACGATATCTATTTACAAAATAGATACATAATACTTATTTAGCAATTGTAATATTTTATAGAATTTATTCTCTGTACAAAACGATCTTGTTGCTATTCTATCATTATGACCCTTGTTATTTAAGTATTACGTACATCAATTGTTTCGTTTCCATATTACAAGCATTAGCTTCGTTTAGGTCTAGATGGCGCTGTGTCTGAAAGTCCAAACATTATTTATTTAATATTACTATTTATTGATTGCGAACACAACCAGGCCGCTGCGCTGTCTACCTAAAAATAAAAGGAAATTGAAGGTGTTATTTACCCATTGTTATATACACGTGTTCACTAAATTATAAGCAACAAGACAAAGCTTCTTGCGCTGTCGTATAACGTCTGTATATCGACGCTGTGTGTCATGTCACTCATACAATGAACATAGATCGATCATGTTACTGACAGCGAGAGTACCACATACAGCCATTTGTGAGAATTATATTCAGACGTATTGGTAATAGTGATGTCCCTGGTATTCGAGGCGTCCATTGGCTACAATGAAGAAGAAAGAAGTGAGTCTATTTGCCACCGTTGTGGTATGCAAATATAAAAAAAAACCTGCTAATACATGTCATACTTAGAGTACCTACATACCTATGGTGTATATTAGTGGATATTCGTATTCATATGAAAGACAATAAGAAATTCATCTGATGATATCAAATACATTATTCAGAAAAAAAAATTAAAATGAATTCAAATTTTATCGTGAAATTTGTAAGTGTATTTCTGAGGTATTACATGGCCGAAGGGCTGGCCTCTACCCGGGGCATCGCATTAGCCTTGCAATCCAACGCGGTAATGTGGCTAGCCTTTTGGGTACGTTTCCTCAGGAATCTGATCTCAATCAGATATTCTATTTATAGAAGAGAATTTGCTGTAAATAGAGTATCGGGTTCTTTTTTTTTTTAAATAGGTTAGCTATGTATATCTTTAAGTTATGTGTAAATATTTTATTGAATAAATGTATCTAAATGAAAATTATTCAGAATGTTTTCGTCTTGCTTTCATTTCTATGAAGGGTTGAAATACCGAAAATACAAATATTTTTAAGATCCAACAAGCTTATGATGCAAACTGTCACGAATCAAAATGCCATAAAATATGTAACCTTATCCTATTAAGGGTTAAGCGTTATATTTCAATGTCATATAATTTTCCTCCCAGTAAGTATATTTGAAATTCCGTGGTACTTATAATATTATCTATGTTTTCTTCATTTTATGCTTTCAAATTCAGACATTTTGCTCTTCAACTAAGATCACCCACGAGCAGAATTTTGCTTTCTATTTATATAATTTAAGAAAAACAAAAAATTGAATTCCCCTTTACACTTAACCACCAAATACATGTAGTGTTTGTCAAACATGATTTTTATATGATTTTTTTTGCCTCCCACGATCACAAAATACAATACTCACGCAGACGAACGTCAATATGCATCCCCACACAATAGGGTGGCCCTCCGAGATAAAACAATTTGAGCTGTGTGATTTCGAAGTGCCCTCTATATCCCTGGATATTCCCAACTATACGTCGTGTGGTCTACATGCAATCACCGCGATTGTTGCACCAACGTGTCCCTGACAGCGAATTACTTTGTACGGTCGTTGATTTAGGGATTTAGTTTGTATACACATATTAGAGTTTATATAACGCCATGCGGACCGCAGCTTATACAGATTCGCAGAATTAGTCGTCATATTTGACAGCCAATTTAATCGAGTGGATGTTGAAATGGATATGGTTTTCAGCTACACAAACGTATACATTGTATTTTGAACTCGAATATAATATCGTCAATTAGGTTTGTTAGATGTATAACATCCAAAAAAATTCAAATAAACACTTTAAAATATTTTCATGGTCATGCATTTAAACGAATTAAGTTTCCACAAAAATATGAGTATGAAAAAAATATAAAACCATATTTTATATTTGTCTTTTTTTTACATATTTGAACATTCTTTATGACGATGTTTATTGAACACTTCGACATTCATTTGTGTTATGAAAGAACCACAGAACAAAGAAAGAGTTTTTAGAGACTAGTGTCCTTTTCAAAGAATATATTATGTTCTTTGAAAAGGACACTGCATTTCTGTACTTTAAAGATTATGCATTTATTAATTCACAACTCTAGCAGTTCTACATTGCTTATGTAAATAATTTTACATATTCTTATAACAAATGTATACCGCAGTGTTCTAATACAAAATGGCATACTTATGCAAAATGTTTAAAGTAAACATTTTAAAACAATGATCTCGAACAAGAAAACATTGCAAATGTAACGAAAGGGTGGGTTTCGGAGTGCAGAGTAATATTGTGTAGTGTCGAGGGGTCGGGCGGGGTTGCCAATCGATACGCACCCCTGTTCTGTGCGGCCTAATGCACCCCTAACATATCCGTACACAGCTCGCAAGTAACGCAATGACATGGAAACAAAACTGCATAATGCGTTCATCCTACTAAATCGGGTCATTTACCTGTTACAACAATCTGCCGGCTAATTTATCCTATCACACTAATATTCACGCTAAAATGTTTCGAGTAGACCCGTGCCCAGCAGTGGGACATTAATTTATGGGTTGTAATGGTGACACTATTATTATAAAGGTGAAAGTTTGTGAGTGTGTATGTTTGTTAGGTACTCCTTTACGCTCAAACAGCTGGAAAAAATTTAGTATGGAGGTAGCTGGTACCTTGGATTAACCGCGGGTAACACCGCGAGGTGCAGCTAGTATTATATAAATAATAAAAAACGAACAGTTTTTTTTGTTTTTTATGCTTTCACGGCTCAACCACTCAATCGATTTTCATTAAATTTTGCATAGAAACAGTCTAAGAGCTGTCTAGGAGCTGAAAGACATCGGCTGTTGTAAAGTCCAGTGTCCTTTACACACTTATATGTTTCAAGTTTGTAGTGTAGAAGTTAAGAAAGCACGTAAAAGAAGGTTTGTCTTTTAAGTTGTTTATTTCCCCGTACGGTTACAAAGTTCGTTTTGGCAAATCACTTCTTGATATATATATATATGTCTACTGTGACATTATTAGTTACGTACTAAATCATTATGACTAATGCTACGCGAAACTTAATTAGGTTTCCGAACGTGCAAAATAGAAATGTATTGTGAATCCACAGGCTGTTTATCACTCAGATGAAGCCAGAATCTAGTGTCTTATCTAGTACTGACATAATTCGTCGTATAATACTTAATGTTTAAATATGATTCCTTAAAAGTGGTCCTAAAAGTGGCGGTCCTAAAAGTGGCTTTGGATGTAAAATAAGCTGCTATTTCAAGGGAGATCAACTCTTAGTGCTGCAACACTCTGCCTTTAAAACGATTTTATATTTTATAACGTTGGTAAAAATATCTAGCTGATGCAGCCGGATTTGGTAGATAAAATGTTACAACCGCTTTCGGTGACGAAAATGAATTTAAAAAATCATAAACTATAAAAGCTTTTTTAATATTTTTGTAGTAATTTTTTTTTATCTAAGGCATGAAAATATTTTATAGCTTGTATTTAAAACTTTTGGTTAAATTTTGAATTCCGTTAGAACTAAAATTACACTGTAAAGTATGTTATTTTAGCCGAGAAAAATTGAACCGTATTGTTAGTAACAGAATATCATTATCGTGTATGGAACTGGGTTGGGGACAAATGGACTCAATTGAAATTCACTCCAAACTCCGTTGACCTAAAAACATATTCAAGATTTGGTACGACTTTTTGTATTCAAAAATAAAAGGGTAAAAACGTAAAAGATTTTTCAGCTGCATCTTAAAAAGATACATTAAATTTCAAACACGAAAAAACAGTTATAAAACATTCTTCATTTTTCTTTCATTACTTCCCCTTTGATGTACCTATCCTTGCTTCGAAAAAAATGAACTAAGAAGAAAATTTCCAAGAAAAATAAACCGTTGGTGTATATTTAGTTTGAAATGCGTTTCTCTTAAAGCAATACGTTTTATTTTGCCCCTTCGCTCAGTGTGGAAAGTTTCATTATTTTCCTTTAATATGATCCTTAGAGACGATTACCCGTTTCAAAGGCATTGTGTTTTATTGAGGGCGGGTGATAGTGATCATGTTCTATAATAAGCGTGGTGAAGCTCTCGTGCGGTAATAATCTATTAAAGTATCGGATACTCTGCTACTTCCCTAACACACTTTTGGGCTTTAAGCAATTATCTGACGGAATTTCTGTAACGAATAAGACGTATCTTATAATTTTTTGAATAACTTTAACAGTTAATTTATTTGTTACTCAATACTTTGAACTCAAGTAACCATATTGCCATATAAAACAGCTTAATAATACGCCCAGGTAATTGTTGTATTTCGGATGCCGAGTAATGGACGTTAAAGCTCTTGCGTACACAGCCTTCTTTCTTGAATTTGAGTACAAATTATTTATGGCAATTCATGAATTTTTCATTGCTGGTCTGACCAACCTTTTTCTTATCATGTTTTCCTTTACGTGTATACATATATGGTAAACAATATAAGTAACCCACATAAGGTTTTTTCAAAGTAAAATTTATATTGATACTATGACACTACTATTATATTGGTCAATGTTATGATAACATTAAAAATTTCCACAATTTCCCCGTTGCCGATGGTAAATACCCTCTTGAATGTAAGTCAATTGGAGCTTGCAACCGGCGTCAACGTCAATTTTCACGGAAAACTGATTTCCTGCACGTCTAGACATGTTTCCCCCATACTAAATTATGTTTCAGGATGTATTCGTATTTTCATTTTCTTTGTATCACTAGTCGATTGAAAAACCGCTTATGTAATAACAGTTTCGATCAAATGTACGTAATAGCTCATTACAATTCGATTAAATAAAATTATGAAAAAACTGAATTATAAAATCCGATTGTACTTCGTTCTCATTTTGCAATTCGTTATCTGTAATGCTAACTATTAAAACTTTTTCATATTAATCGGGATATTAACAAAATAAATAAATTCATAACTTTAACGAACACACATTATTTCTGCGATAATTTGATTATTTGAGTTAAAATATCATCAACCATTTTAGTTCATTGTTTATCATTCATAAATTCAGACCTAATACAATACCATCAGGCCCTGTTTGTTTGCGCTCCCAATGATAATAATTCAAATCAAACAGCAAATGGAAACAATTTCCACTTTGATAGAAACATTATTTATTCACGAACATTACAAACAGAGTGCTTAGTACCAAAATATAGTTATTAGTATGACTTTACCGTTAAATAATTCAAAGTGGCTCGAGCAACCGACCATTTGCAAACGAAAATTTACCAAATAAACAAAACAGATGAGTATACCTGACCTGACGTCAAAGGGGACTGTAGGGCAGAGTTGGACATTCAATTAACTGCATATCTATACTACTTGTAGTGTGTTTTACTTTTCGACTGTGGTTTAACGCAAAGGGTAACGTCCCCTCATTACTCTACTTCATCGTAAAGGTGAAAACAGCTTTTGTTGATCGAAGTGTTAAATTTGATAATGACGAGTCTATTATCTATACTACAGATATTATAGAACGCGGAAATTTCAGGAACTACTGGTTTCTTTGGCGTTGGACAGGTAGCTTATTTATCGAGGAATGCTATAGGCTATATAACATCACGCTCCGGCCAATAGGAGCTGAGTAGTAGCCAAAGATCCACGGGAGCGAAGCCCGGCGAAACAGCTAGTATTGATAAATATATTGACACTTTCGAAATTAATACCCCGTTAGAAATGCTTCTTTTAATTTATATTTGTGCCAATAGCACTACATTACTACATATTAGGGCCCTATTTTATTTATTCATTAACGTTTACATTTGTTCATTGCAGGTAATTTCAACAGTGCTTCACCAATATGAATCTAGTTTTTCTTTGTTATAGAATGTCAGCAGGTAAGTAGATATATGCATGTAGTATAAATATTTGTAAATAGGTTTAATAAAAAATTTAGTGGAAATAATATACAACTGTAATTCTCTTCAAAAATTTCAGTGCAAAAAAATAAAACTTTCATCGACTTTTTATTATCCACCCCAGCATCCAATATCTAGAATCAGCAAAAATGCAAAACGGAATATGACAAACTACATTTGTGGTACTCATAAAATGGATTTCATTTCATGCACATTTCACCGTACATCCAAGACCCGGTGGTCAGTTTACAATAGTGGACAATGCGACATTGAATGCATAAAACGGGTTCTATGACGCACTCACACATTCACATGATGCTGCAGCCGAGTAGGATGGTGGACGACCATTGAGTGACATTACAAAAGGTATTGTGTGCGACTAGTTTATCTCGTGGCCATTCGTTGAGACTCGTTCCGCACTGATAACGCTCAGGACGTCTGTTATTTTGTTCACATCGTAGCTCTGATAAACGGTAGCTCGAATCTCGCCTGATAATCATCGTGTTTGTGGTCAAACGTAGTTGTATGGGTTCCCGGTCAAGATAATGTCTAAGGGTTTTTGTATTGTGATTGATATGATTTCTGTTTGTACGACTAAGTAAATTTTTATTTTATTTTTAAACGTAGTGTATAGGTGGTTCGATATATCTATCCTTACTTATTATTATTCCCACGGATTTAGCGTAATGATATGTAAATGAAGTCGGTTAAAAAACAAGAGGTTTAAAAAAATATATGGACAAGGTACCTAATTTTCTTATTTTACCGTTCAAGACCTATAAAAATTTATACAATTTCAAAAAAATCTTTTATTTATTCATTATTACAAGTTTAAATAAAAAATAATTTTAGAAAATTTTATCTATTTCGATAAAACATGGCTGAAGATATCTCTAAAACTCTGAACTTAACACTTCTTTCCACTATACATGTAAATGAATATGATAATGCATGTTTCGTTGCATAATAATAGCAAATGGCGAGGACATTAGTATCTGCTTGTTTTTGGTAACATTCGTGTCATGAATTGGCTCAGTTGCAGGGTAGTCTTGCCAGAATCTTGGTGCATTGAAACTATACAATAGAGTACATGATAAAGTATCATTTACAGTTTTGTTATAATAAAAAATATTAAAAGATATTACTGTACAGAGATTACCCGCTCAAAATAAATTGTCCAACTGGAGAGGAATTTTGGTCTAAGACTATTTAATTATCAATGTGCAACAGTTATGTGGTTACTTACCGATAGACCTCTAGTACATCTGTCAGTCTCAGCAGTAAAAAAGAAATATTTTTATTGATTCGTTTGCCAACAACAAAATATTATTATTGTCGATGTAACAATTACATCGACAATAATAATATTTTTCACATATTCACACAGCGTAATAAGTACATAAAATACTTTCGTTGACAAGAGAAATTTAGATTTTTTAAATTTAATTTTAATATTCTCGAAAATTCAACCAAAATCATGTTTTAAAGAGTGTGGAACCATGTGATGGAGTTACATTTAAACTTGACGTCTTTTGATGCTACTGATTTTCAAGTAAGCGATAACTAAAGATAAGTTCGTCATAGTTGACCGTGGCACTACTATGAGGGGAAATATCTTATCAGTATCTATTGGAACATCGCTCAAGATGTCAGTGAGAAAAATATCGCATAGCAATCCAGCTTTTATTGATGTAATTTATAAATTGGCAGAAGCGTGTCAGTTAAATTTGACTGAGTATGTAGTTACATTCGGATGTGAGGATATTGATAGTTTCCATCGTGGTACATACAGAGTGCATTTAAAAGGATATAGAGATGGACAAAAAATTCAAAAAAAGAATATTGTCCTTAAATGGCATCCAGACCCAAAAGCTCGCTCATGCTTCAGAGAGGCGTACCGCCGAGAATTTGTTTTCTTCCGATATATAATGCCTAAACTACTGGATATCCAACGGAGTTTCAATACCATCGAAGGATTAAAAATAAAGTTTCCCAACTGTGTATTCGCTAGCGCTGAATATGACAAAGAAACTGTAGCTGTGCAAGGATTAAGTGACGACGGGTTTAGACTTTACGACAGACTTCATGAAGTGAATTTAGAACACGTCTGTTTGGTTATGAAAAATCTAGCGAAACTGCATGCATTATCCTTTGCTCTAGCGAAGACTAATCCGGTGGACTTTGAAGCAATAAGTGGTCTGTGTTGTAAGGACGTGCAATATTCTATTCCTGGACCAGTGCCGAAATCTATGAAGTCTTTTTATGATGCTTCTGTAAACGTGGTTTTGGATAATGGAGCTCGAGACAAGTTGAAGGCATTTGGTCCACATATACTGACGGCTTTATATAAATGTACACAGGCTGATTCCTACAGTACTATCTGTCACGCTGATTGTTGGAACAACAATATTATGTTTAAATATTGGGTAAGAACTGTCTCTTTTTCCGCTACTTTTAATAAATTATTTTAATATACTCACACTATGATGCTAGTTCAGACGTTTATGTCGTACTAGGGGACAATAATAAGTACAACAAATACCGAAATATTATAACTAAAGAAACAGCAACCAACAATGATATTTAAAGGGGATTTAAAGGAATGTTGACAAGATTACTAAAGCCTGCCTGATCCATTTATTATATCAGAACTTAATAAACTTAATAAATATACAGATTGATCATTTACATTTATTGTAGATCTGTTGATAAGTGAGATAAGTTTACCTTATTCTAAGGCCCTGTTGTATCACTGGTAGAAAAGTGCTAGATAGCCTATTTGACTTAGTTGATAGAACTTTGACGTAATTTCATTATTAAATCTGTCAGTTAAGTCTTAGACAGTTTACAAGACATTAATCTTTCAATGATCAAAATCAAAGCCTAAAATTATAATACTCATTTTCTTCCTTTCAGCGTAACAGACCAGTAGACGTCATGTTCATAGACTTCCAGTTAACGCGAATTGCGTCACCAGTGACTGATATATCCTACTTCCTATACATGTCCACATCCAGACACTTTCTCTCCAAACACCATGATTATATTCTGAACATTTATTATGCAACTCTAACTGCAGTACTCCGACAATGTAATTTGGATGTAAATGAAGTTTATCCACTAAATATTTTCCAAGAACATCTAAGAGAATATTCCGTTCTTGGGTTAATAGAAGCGTTAGTATCAATGATGATAATAACGGCACAAAGTGAAGAGGCGCTTAAGATGACTGAGATGAAATATGAAGAATGCGATGGAATCTTTTGTGAAAATGAGCAGCAAGACAGATCGTTGTTCATTGGAAGAGTGAATGATGTTGTGAGTGATTTCTTTGAAAGAAACTATTCACTAGATGGTATTCTGAATAAATGAAGATTGTAATTATTAAAATTTGTTTCTTTAATTTTCTTGCAGAAAAATATAAAAAAAATATAAAGACTAAAATTATTTTTCACGTTTTATATTTTAAATATCAACTCTGTAAATAGGTCCAAGTTCGGTCCAAAAAACATAAAATAATTCTGATATCCGTACATAAGTGATTATTCATCATCATCACTACAACCCAGAAACGTCCCACTGCTGGGCACGGGTCTCCTCCTCCAACGATTTTTGAGGGAATTAAGCCTACTATACCACGCTTGGTATAGGATTTTGTTCCGAATTGACCTTTTCTCGCAGTGCTCTTGTCTGCATATGGTTCTTCCTTTAGTCGCCTTTTATGACACCCACAGGTTGAGATGGGGAAGTGACATTATTATGTATTCTTAAATTAATACATAAAAAGGTAAATACGTCGTTTGCTTAGAAAATTACCTTACCTTTCCTTTAGTCAAGCTAAATCTAGTTTTACATACAAAAAATATAAGAATCCTTGGGCCCAAGAAAGCATTAATTTCTCGGAGCTGCAGTTAATTGCCTGTAACAAAGGTTTTTTCTTTGAATCTCGGACGTACTGAACGAGAATCTTTGCACAAATGAAAATAATGGCTCCTAAAACAGATGGTGAATAGTGAATGCTGCTGACTTATATTTTAGTATTAAATGGCCTGTTGGTCTAGTGGTTAGTGACCCTGACTGCTAAGCCGGAGGTCGTGGGTTCGTACCCCACCCAGGACAAATCTTTGTGTGATGAGCATAAAGGTTTGTTCTGTGTCTGGGTGTAATTTATCTAAAATATGTATGTATTTACAAAAAAAAATGGATTTAAGTAGTATATCAGTTGTTTAGTACCCATAACACAAGCAAATATAATTGCTTACTTTGGGACTAGATGGCACTGTGTGAATGTGGTAGAATATTATTATTATTATTAAATACAGATTATTGGATATATAATGATGATAAAACGTTTAAATATAAAAGAGATTTTATGGAATAAATATCACTAATAAACTATTTTTAACAAAAAAATATTAAAACGACTTCAAATCAGTACTAAAAAGCGAAAAATAAACTGAATTAGATATTTAATTCCAAGCTAAAAAATATCTACCTACCTGTTTAAAGTATAATACCCTATTACTAATCTGTTTGAAGTCGGTGCCAAGCCTAAAGAGTTTGTTAAGCTACGTACTACTTAGTACGTACATCTGTTACCGCTCGCTACTTCACACCACCTCGCACTTGCGTGTGATCGTACCTAGTGGACGGCTCAAACTGAGTGATACAACCTCATTAGGCTGGCACCGACTTCAAACAGATTAGTAATAGGGTATTATACTTTAAACAGGTAGGTAGATATTTTTTAGCTTGGAATTAAATATCTAATTCAGTTTATTTTTCGCTTTTTAGTACTGATTTGAAGTCGTTTTAATATTTTTTTGTTAAAAATAGTTTATTTTTCCATTTTTATTAGTGTACTTTTTATCTAGCAGATTTAATAATACTGGCTGGCAAACTAAGACGGAAAACCGAAATAAAGAATCTTTGATGGAAGGGAACGTCTATTTAAATATTCTAACAACACAACCTGATTGTGGAATAGAGGAATCTCAAAACTCTCAGCTTTTTATGTCTTTCTTTTTTCCTATAAAATGCGACAGGTAACAAGTATAGGTATACAATGCAGGTTAGATACTATATCGAAAACTTAAAATATCATCTAAGAATTCCTTTGAATTATACAACTTTATCTTCCATCAAGAGCTCTCACCTCAGACACTTGAAATAACACAACTTAAGGTTTACACATGGATGTGATATTTAAAGAAATCATCTTCTTACTCCTAAACATTAAGAAGTTTCCCTTCCAGTGACAGCTCACCTAAATAACCTACAAGAATACAACTATAGGTTTATAAGTACCTATAATGTCGAAAGAATTATCCTCCAACTCCTAAGAGTCAAGGAGTTATACCTTCCACTGACAGCTCACCTGAATAACCTACAAGAATACAAATATAGGATTATAAGTACCTATAATATTGAAAGAATTATCCTCCAACTCCTAAAAGTCAAGGAGTTATACCTTCCACTGACAGCTCTCCTGAATAACCTACAAGAATACAACTATAGGTTTATAAGTACCTATAATATTGAAAGAATTATCCTCCAACTCCTAATAGTTAAGGAGTTATACCTTCCAGTATCAGCTCACCTAAATAACCTACAAGAATACAACTATTGGTTTATAAGAACCTATAATGTCGAAAGAATTATCCTCCAACTCCTAACAGTTAAGGAGTTATACCTTCCATCACCAGCTCATCAACATGAGATGTTGACTATCAGACGTAAATACTTGAATCACTTTAAAAAATATATGAAACACGTAACATGTGCCTATAAAATTTGAGGGTTGCCTTCGATTTCCCTGAGATTCCATCATCAGAACTTGACGTGATGAATAGGGGACCAATTAGGAAGTATACCCTTTCAAACAAAAAAAGATTTTTTTAAATCGGTTCAGGCATCTCCGAGTAATCGATGAACATACATAAAAAAAAAAAAAAATACATACAGTCGAACATATAACCTCCTCCTTTTTTGTAGTCGTTTAAAAATAGAACACGAGCTTCGCTGAGAGTTTACGTTTCTGTGAAACTACTTGAGAGACACAAGTATAAAGCTGAGAATATTTAATTGTCTATGTTGAGTCTGCCGATTGTCATGGGTTCGATTCCAAGATAAATATTTGTATGATTCATAGATATTTTTGTTCTGAGTCTGGGTGTTCTTTGTGTCCATTAATTGTATGTTTGTAAGATTCAACAATGTTCCTTAATGCGGGCGTTGTATAGAAAAAATAAACAATTTACATTTTTTCATATAAATGTTAGAGCAATTTCCAAGACACATTTATAATTTTAACAACATTACATTGCATTGCTACATTGCTTTATTGAGACTATATAACTATGCTAAAACATTAAGGTACTTACCTTTGTATACTATTTCTATTTCAATAAAACACTCAGGTATTTTCAATATTCCGAAACATTTTCCTAACTAAGTGGAGTTATTTACTTAGTCCTCGGGTGATATTAAATCTTACTTTGTACGTACAGAGAACTTTATTATTCTAAAGCGAAACAAATTTTCAAAGCAAACACAACACTTGCGCCATTTTGAATGGCAACGAGCGTGTTTTGGTCAGACAGTTCGAAATATGTATGTGTCTACAGTTTCACTGCCTTTACAGTTTCTGTATTCTCAGGTCAAAACTCCAGTTTTATTACTCATGATTTTATGTTGATATCTACATTTTACATCGTATTTTTTAGTGGTATTGTGTCAGATATCTTCAGCACCCACTTACGCTCAGTACAGTGTTTTGTTTTATTTATTTTTTCTATAACATCGATATGGCCAGTATAGAATTATTTGAAAATTCAAATCATCGTTCTAGAACTTTCGTAATCTAACAAGGCAGGATAACGCTCTAAATTGGTATTATTGGTATATTCAAACCCAGCTATTGTGAGTACGTTCAATCCAGATTATATTATTAGTCACGTATAGCGACGAATTCGACGCTATCGTGTGTCTGTGTTATTTAATTAATACATTATTAGAATCGCTTATGCAGTACGTAGCTGTATTAATTGGTCGTTGATTATTGTATGTATTATGTATCACAGTACACAATAATCTACGTGCTTATTGGTTTATTAGTAGAAGATTGAAGTATATTATTTTTTATATTATTGGAAAGTGTGAGTTAAGGTGTATTCACACAATCTGTGCCGTGCTCGAGTCGTGGCGGGACCGTGTTCCGTGTGTTAAAGGTAACAGTGAGTAGGTACTGTAGCCGTAGCCTAGTCATCTCATCGCTCTCTCTCTCGCGCTGCCGACTTTAAGCGTCTAAAGACCTCTAAAACTACTCACTAGCCCGAACACAACACAAACAGCGGTTATTAGGGCTGTGGTGTTCTATAGAGTGGAGGTATTTTCACAGGCTCATTTGAATGGGAGTTACCTGCTGAGTCCTATTTCTGTGGGGGCATGAACCATGACTTTCATACTGTTCGGTTGGTAGCCATTACGAACTAGCCTTTGGAGTACTGGTCCAACTTTTTCCGAGGTCTGCCGCGCTGTCGATTTGTTATCGCAGGGCCTCATGATATTGCAATTTTGGCCTAATATGCTAAAGAACATACTTTATGAAATCTTGTTATCATAGAAGACAGGTCACTAAGGAATTATAAAACTTCGAAAATTTACGAAGCAAAGTAAGCAACGAAAGCAAAATATGTTATAGCTACCTTTGATATACATTCTGTTTGCTTGCCTGTAATAAATCTAGACTTTAGAATACACGTGAGACTAAAAAGGCTTCTTTGATATTTTGTGTGGTTCTAATAAGAGGATAGAGTAACTTTTTCAGGGATATCTTGGAGCTAAGTTATATTCAGAAGGAATTATGAACGATGTCACACATAAATATTTTGTAGGTATAAATTCAATACATGTTATTAATGACAATTGGCTCGCGTCCTATTTTTAGGGGCCAAACATAGCTGTAGAATTATTATTTTTACTGGACGACGAGAAATGGTGGTGTGATAAATATATTTTCCACTAGCTGTCTATGCAACTCTTCGGGACGCAGTCAAGTCAACGAGCCCTTCTGACTCGTTTTGCATATCTTCAAGAACATTGAGGACACTTGTAAATGCAGCTTTTAAGAACATTGTTTCAAATTTTAGATAGAACTCGTGCTTAGAAACTTTAATGTATACTTAATTCAGTAACTAACATTTGTTTTGTAGTGTGTAGAAAGACTTATATTACCAAATGACGTAAAGGAGTGTGAGAATTATATTTGTTTAAAACCAAGCTCAAATACTGTACGTAAATGCTACAATAATGTAACGTCCAGGGGTTTAATATTTGGTATTATGTATTTTTTTTCTATTAATATAAATAAAAAAATGATTACAATATTATTGTCAAATGTTTAAAAATATAAAGTTGCTCCAGTAATTTTTAAATATTTAACAACGACGTCGAAATTGACCAATCTTCATGTCAAATAAGGGCATACTACAAGTTGGTATGGTGATTAGTACAGTACTTGGGGAGCAAGACTCACCCGCGTCAACGCAACGACGGTCGCGTCGCGTCGCACAACGTCGCTTCACAAACAAAGGCAGCTGCGTGAATAAAATGAAATTTAGGGCTCCGTTTGTGCATTTATTGATACTACAAATGTAGGGTGATATTATGTTGTATATTTTGCATGAATCAGCTTGGGCCTTGTAATTAAATCGAGATCTTTTATTAGAAATAAAAAAAAATGTTCATTTGAAGTAAGAATTTTTATTGTAAAAATACAAAATGCAGCAATTTAATACACGTAAATAATAATGCAGTAAAATAAATAAAAAGAAACTTAAAAAATATCCATATAATTACGATTAACAAAACGTATAAATTGACACGGAATTTAACACGCCACCGCTACTGGTGAATTTAAAATCCACTGAAAACCTCATACCGTGTTTCACTACCGGATATTTATTATCCCCGAGCTTTATTAAAACGCTACTAACCTGATGAAGCGTTCATCTATACGTAAGTTGTTCATATTATGTATTTCATCGGTTTTTTCCATTAAGTCCAGCCACGGTTATAAATAGTCCATTTCCTACCACACCCATGTCAATATCGACGTAGCTTTAACTTCGAGCTTTGAAGCTTCAGGCAAACACAAAGCTAACTATGTAAACGTAACAATATTATTCCTTGGAGGATTTAGATAATTGAAACCAGGGCTATGTAGGCCTGACTATCTTTACAGGGTTAATATTTGAGCTTCATAGAGTAGTGTCCGCAGTTTTTATGAAGTTCCGGCGATTCTCTCGGGCATACTAAGCACGAAGGTTTGATTAGGGCTACGCAATACTTTTAGCGGCACATGAGAGAGGCTGCAATACACCGAATTAATATGATACTCTTTGTTCACGCGAGTTTATGGCTCGGGATTTAATATAAACATGTTTTGTCAGCATATATATGTTTGCATCCAGATTAGAATTGTTAATATTATTTTTTTATGTCATAAGTACTTATAAGTTGTGCGTCACAATATGAATGGAATGTTAATTATTAACAATGAATATTTAGTTACAATGAGTGGCTTTATCGCTTACACATAATAATCAATGTCTGCTTGAAAATTTTTGAATAGTGTTAACGTTAAGTTAAAATGACGTAATATATATACATATTATGTAATATATGTACATGTGTTATCGCGGCTAAAACTTTTCAACAAGAGATTATTAACTAGCCCACGACGGGACTTGAACCCGCGACCCTGCCATTCCGTGTGCAGTGCTCTGTGTGAAGTCCCGTCGGGGTTTGAATTTTTCTATTACTTGTTTAGCATTTATATAAAATATTAAACCAAAGCAAAGGAAATTGCTTAATATTCAATGTATAACTAGTACTTCCAAATTTATTGTTTAAATTTTCCCTATTTCACGAACCTTACTATAAAGGATATAAGATCACCAATTTACGACTTACAACTTAGTTCGAATGTAATTTAACCTTCATAAACTAATCGTCCGTCTTGTCTCGATCGTGTGCACTCACCCGTGATATGAAGCGAGCGTCTAATCCCTTCCTTAGCCGTGCAAGGCGATAGGCTGTTTAATTCTGAACAATGAACTTAGGACCCACGCGTTTGTTTCGGTAAATTCATTCAGGATATACGGCTTCAACAAGCCTCGTAATCTTTGTATTTGGGCTTATCGATGTACAGAAGTATAAGCTGTGCATAAATAAACAATGTTTCTAATGACGAGGAAAAGGTTTTCTTAGAAAAAAGAAAAGAAAGTTCCTTATGGCACAACGCGGATACACCAGACTATCTTTTACGGTTATTTACTTAACTGCTTGGATGGCGTTTTCACTGAACTGCTTGCGGAAGTTTTCTACGATTTTTACATGAACGGCACAATTTTTCCGCATTAGTGCGACATTTTATCTCTATTTTGAGATTAGGTAATGCCCGTGGCTCTGCCCGCGTGGAATTCGGATTCACGTTACCACAGAATCTGTACTTTTATTAGATTTTTTAGCAAAATAGCATGTACGTACATAGGTGAGCTTAACTCAAAGATGAGTTTTCTACCAGGAAATCCAAGAGAGCAGAGAAAATCTATATTTAATCATCCTGTTTTGAAGTGTGCCCATTTTGAAATACTTCTGTATTCTGCTCATAGTGGTCGTAAATTAATTTAATTTGCTTTATAACTGTTTTTTAAAAAATGTTTCGTTAAAATCGCTAATAGAATAATAAAGTCATACATACAGGTGAAATTCAATAAAGATATTCAAAACACTGTTTTCAACAGTTACTAAGTACTTTAAGCAATAAGTACAATTATTAAATTTTAATTAAACTTAATCAAATTTTAAGCACCGTTAGCTGTTCAATTTGTAACAAATAAACACAATGGAGATGAAATACATTGTATCTAATAAACAAACAGAGGCGTAAAACGCCCACAGAAAGGAATACAATTTCCTTGTTCCTTATTTTAATCCATGTTGCCGCCCTATTGTCAACCCACAGTTTCACCGTGGTTAATCCGTTTACAAATACAAAAAGTTTATATGAAAACTAGCTCACGCTCGCAATTTCACCCACGTGGAATGTTCCTAAAAAGTCCTTATCCAGATCTTAGAATCGTCGTACGTCAAATTTCAGGAAGATCTAATCTATAAAGCAAAAATAATATAAAACCTGTTTATTCCCTACCCCGTGCGAATTTCGAAAAAACTTTTTTGGTGCGCGTCTGTGTTATACATTATATGCACTTGTAAGGAATCTGTGTACGAAATTTCAAGTTTCTAGACATAACGATTTAGGCTGTACATACATTGACTGATCAATGTCACAGTCAGTTTTTCCATTTATACGCACTTTTAGCCGTCTCACAAACTTTGTATAGCTTAAATTAATCAGATATAAAATACATTAAGACATAATACCTAAACAAAATAATAATAAAAAAATTAAAAAAGCAAAATTGTGCCAAAAATATCAATAGAAACTATTTTATTTTTTCGTTTGTTTAGTATGGCTATCTAGAGAGACAGAGTTTTAATGTGGGCTCAGTAAAGTGTTAGAAAAATACTGACAAGTTAACTTGATAAGCCTGCCAGAATGTCATTATATTTGATTTCAAATATAAAATATATGGAAGGTTAAAAAGGAGAAAATATTAGATGAGCATCAATTACTTTTTGGCAGCCAAATAAAAAACACCTAAACGTAAAAATATAACCTATTATTATATTATTATTCTTTTATATTTTTACGTTTTGTAAAGTATTGTTTTCAATGTGAAAGTTTACCTTTATTTAAATGTATTAGTCAAGTCAAAGTCATGTGTTCTATAAATTTTATGAAGAAATATTATATTTTTTTTTATAAAATATAATATATATTTTTTTTTTTGAGTTAATTTAAAAGGAAGTTCTTTTATTTACAAGTGAGTGCCTCACAACCTCGCGGACCTAACATATTGTATAATTGATTACCTGGACAAAGTTTGTAAGACGACTAAAAGTGCGCGGTGTATCAGAGATCTGAACCAAACCGCTTGACATACTTATCTGAGCGTGTTCAAAGAGAAAAACATGATCACTTTTATAAAACAATGTGTCACCGACGAGAGCGAGAAAAATATTGTTCAGCATAAATATACATATGTTCACACGTACTGAGAGCGGGCTGGGGTTAAGTGTTGCAATGTTTAAGCTTAACCCTTTTAGTTACAGAACAAAGGGTGGCTCGTAAACACGCTACTTCAGCCAACCGTCAACCTATTATTGCGTAAATGTTAATTTACCTCCAAAATTGTTTTCTTTGCACCTACAAATTCAATTATGCAGTCCGACGAGACTTACTAAAATAAATTGCGTTGCACGGACTCTGGGCTATGTAATTTGGGGATTACAGAATTTTTCGTGTAGGCGACACTCAAAACTTTTTTAATCATGGCAATTTAAAGCACGATGCAAACTCCATCCAGTGTGTGTAGTTAATGGAAATATTTTCATTCGAAAATGTAGACAACAAACAGACAACAGATATAATTGAGACGTATAAATTGAATATAGATTATAGCCCTCTGTAGGGATGACAGAATGACTAAGATTTAAGTCATGTTGTTAATAATGTAAGTTTTAGCTCCAATCAGTCAGTATAAAATATTCCAAAACGTGACGCCTACGACATGCATAATGTAAGTATGCAAGCAAGGCAAATGAAATTTGAAGTTAACTTTAAGAGTTATAATGTTGTATAATATTTCAAATAAATTAGATACATAAAAGTGGCATCTCACAGTCAATTTACTTGCAAAAAATAACAAAATGAAAGTAAACGAACTTATCACAGTCCGCCTCCGTTGTTTCAAATTAAGAAATATACCATCTTTATTCTTCGCGGCCAAGAGAAAATATAAAATGGATAAACTGTTGGGGAGGAGTAGCGGAGTAGCTAAAAGGGACATAGATGTGTAGGTAAAACCTCTCGGGCGACGGTGTCGGGGTTAAATCTAATTTTTCCCCCGCTAATGCCGCCTGCCCTGCGGCCCGCGCACCCCGCTCACTCTGCTCAAGGCTGAGTGAGCGCGAAAATTGTAACTTGGCAAAGCACCGCACCGCTTCGTCCCGCTCCACGCTATAGCCAAGTCGCAGGAATCCAACGTGACGCAAGACGGCCGACTCCCGATGCTTCCAGCACACATGCATTGCACGGTTAACTTTAGCAATTTGTTATCGATTTTGTTTGTACCAAATTATTTATGTGCTAACTTCGAGGTGGAGTTTATTTGCATTAACAACCAATTTATATTTAGCCTGAATTATCACAACACATTTGCACTATAAATTATGTAAGTAATTTTATTTTGGATTCTAGTTATTTATTGTTTACCGATATTAAAAATATAACTTTAACATTAATCCAATCCCAAAATATTGAAATAAAAAATCCAGGAAACGGCTAAATTCCTTCAAATAATATTTAACCTGAAGGTATTCCTAGCAAGACGCTATAATATAAATTATCCTTACAGGCTGTTTCATGGTATAATATTCTATTAGTCTCATAACCTAAAGTCTTTACTTCGAATATACTCGTAAAAGTACCATCTGAATATCCATTTGAGGATGTTCAAAACAACATTAAATCAGTAATAAGACATTATATGGATACAAAATAAGAACTCTCTGATAACAATTTCATTTTCATCTCGGCGTACGATATTCTAAAACGTTTTGTTCGACTCCGCTAATAAAATATGTATACTTAAACTCTGGCCTTGAACCTTAAAATAACTCGTCTCTGCCAAGAGTCTATACTCGTACCAAATGCCCAAACATTTGCTGTAGTAGCTCTTATAAAAACGTATTTTTTTAAGCCCTCGTGATTTCTTAGTGAAATGAACCACGTTACTTTGGCCTAAGTTATTGCCGCAACCAAGGCTTTTAGATTAGAAATATACCTTTGAAATATTAAAGTGTTATGATATAGATTACTTTACTTCAAAAATATATGCATAAATAAAATGATGATAAAGTTCAAAATATTACATAAAATTTCAGATTTATTTTCTGATTTTAAAATATTCGACGTAGACAGAAAAGTCCAAAAGACCCTAGTACCCTAGAAGAAATTCTATGAGTATGTCTGATCCACCAACCCGCACTAGGCCAGCGTGAGTGGATTATGGCCTTAACTTTCTCAGCTCTCTAGTTAGAGGAGAAAAGACCCGAGCCCAGCAGTGGGACTAAATGGGTTGCTGATGAAACAGAAAAGTAGAAGTGAGATAATTGCGTTAATGTGTAGTTTGTATTAATACTTCATTTTCTTAAATATTGAATATATTGATAAGTGTTTGTTATTATAATTGTATTATTTCATGTGCCTCTATTGTGATGTAGAAAATATAATTCGAGTTTAATCAAGTGACACAAAATATATTAATTTTTTTTATATTATAATTCCTTTTGGACAGATTTTAAAGAAAATTTTCCTCCGAACCGGATATTAAATAAACTTAATACAAAATCACTACGCAGGCAAATGGGATGGGGTATAAAGTCGGATACTCGGATAACATCGGATTCAATGGCGGCTTTGTAATTACAGTTCTGGATAATGGGGGACGTGCTGTAACGCAATGGATCCTTCCATTAACTATTCGAATATTCTTTGTGTTATAAAAATAATTGTAATGCTACATTCTTTTTAACAACTTTATACTTTACTATAGTTACAAAGAAAAATGTTGATGCAATAAGTCGTTTGCTGTGGCAGAAATTAGGTGAAAAGGTATGTTCAGCAGTTGACGTCATTGGCATTGGGCTGATATAATGATGATGAAGCGTTTCGCATTCTTTGTAAGTATTGGAGGAATGCGGACTTGACTTGTTACTGCAACCACTAATATAATGCATATTTTTCTCAGCTTGGTTTCTTAAAAAGCTCAGTGGTCTACGTCCTAAATAAAATAATTCATTTCAATATTTCTATCATTATTTTAATGAAGCTGTTTACTCTCAGTAGTAAATGCTCCATCTCGTACAGAATTAATAATGTTTGGACATTCATACACAGCGCCATCTAGTCCCAAACTAAGTTGATGCTTGTAATATGGATACTAGACAACTGATATAATATTCAAATAACTTTTTTTTGTAGATACATAATATGTACATAATATTATTATAGATACATACCCAGAAAAAGAACAAAGTACATGCCAATATATTTTCCCAAAATAATGTTAGTATAAAAAGCCCGAAATAATATTTTAGGACGACGTCAAGTTAAAACTATCTTCCTATTCAGTAAATTTCGTAGTAAAAGTCCCAATTGTAACGGTCCATCTTTTTCTCATTGATCCGGAGATGGTTAGTCGGGTTACCATCAAATAATCACATGAAATATTTTAGTCCCGATCGAAGCTGACCGTAATTATTTAAGGCAGGCCTACTCCAGGGTTCGAGCTATAGAAACATTATTGCCACTTTACTCTTCGACGGGATATTTTCATCGGGTATGGGAAATGCTATGAGCGTTCTACATTATTAGAACACGGAAAAGCTTTCTTTACGCATCATTATTTTGAAGGAAAATGTTGTATACATAATGATTTTTATGCCGAATTGTAATTATGTCTTTTAATGATGGGATAAAATGAAGATTACATATAATTATAGTTGTCAAATAAACAATCTTATCCCAGTAATTTGAAACTGTTACTTTGGTTGAGCTTACTAATATATTAAATCAGCGATTTATAAAAATATTATTGAAATATATAGCCTGGTTAATAAAGAATAGGTCATTTAAAAACATCAAACTAGAAACTATGGGTGGGAAGTATTTTGACTTTTGCTAGTGTAAATGTATAGCTTCATAATATATGGACATAAGAGAGGCCAAATATATACAGACGCATAGTAAAAATACATATAGCATTGATTTTATACCGTGGCATTCAAATAGAACGCAATTGTACTCTTTTATTGACACTTCTTCACGATTCTGATTCTCAAGAGAGTCCTACCTATGATCCTTTCACTATCAGCTAGTGTATTCAAATTCAAATTTAACCCAAATAACACTTTTGTGTATTTATATTACTATGTATTGAGACTTTAACGTTATAGGTGTATTATGTGCTTTATTCTTTACGGCTATGTAGTACGATAGTAATAGTGACCTTTTCCTGGATGAATATGAGAAAAATGACAATTCAAAACGTTTTTGTTGTACACTTGCCTCCTTCCGCAAATCCACGCGAGTTGTGTGTTAGCGTGTGTGTGTGTGCAAATTTCGTACAGATCCTTTCACCCGTTCGTATGTGATGCATAACAAACATCTATCCATCCTAACTTTCGCATGTATAATATTAGTAGGATAAAAAAACATGTTTGTCCTCTTGTAAACTACACTATAAACTAATTTTCGAAACATGGTAATGGTGAAACATGCACAGTACACATAATAATATACCGTGTGATTGCCAAGTTTTTAGTTTCTTTTAAAATTATTAAAGACATTTGAAAGGTTACTTATTAACTAACGAATTGATTTTTTGTTTTGACATGACATTGCATTTCAACGCTTGCATTTTTATTTATATTCAATGTTGTTTTTGTAAATGACTTGTTAGCTACAGCACAAATTTAAAAATAAGCTTACTGTAATATGGCATTTCACCAGTCAGCCTACTCTATTTAAAATCTCCCTGTGCCCTCCTTTAAAATGAGTGTTTAAACACCTGTGTTTATTTTATTTGTAACCTAAGTATATACCTATACTATGAAAAACTAAATTATTAATTATGACTGTACTACTGTTTACCTTAAAACATATTTTTCCTTACGTTATTCATAAAAACAATACGTGTCCAATATTAATACAACTGTAATAACAGTTTTTTATCGAAATAACAGTTTTTTATCGAAATAACATGATTCATGACGAGTTTTGTACACTCGGTACACTATAATTTACGAATCGATTGACGTAATTAGCGCCGTATGTATTGTAGTGGAGGGGTTAACGTAGTCATGCCATATAGTGCAGGTTATTATAAGCGTAATGGCTGGCATAGTGACAACGTTAAATATTGAAGCGGTACTTCATTTTATATTTTGTGTAAAGTAGTACTACAGAACAGAGATAGAAAGAAAGAAAGAAAGAAAGAAAATTGTTTTATTTTCAGACCGTAGGCAGGTAATTTACATGGTACAGTACAAACATAATCTATAAATAAGACCTATTAGTCTAAAAAACGGCCCTGTCTCAGCATAATGCTATAACATAAATGTTATAGCGCTGGTTTTCAGACAGAGCCGGGTGATATGCCACTAAATTACACTTAACAAAAAAAAACATACAAGTACAAATTACGAGAGATTAATAAAAAGTACATAAAATAATTATACATAAGAGGAATTAAATCATAAATAGGGTTTAACATAAAATATCATAAAAATAAAATAAAAAACAAATTAAAAACTTAAAAGGCTAGTGCTCCTTTACGTGAATGCCGTTCTGCGTCAAAAATGTCAGCTGTCATGTGACCAATGACAATGGATTTTGACACATCACCGCCACGCATTTGCCACGTAGCGCGTAGGTAATAAGTAAAGGAGAAATGAAATGACAACAAAAAATAAAATAAAAGATAGGTAAGTAGTAGGTACTCTAAACATGCGAGAACGCATGAAAAGACTCATGAATGTTGAAGAAGCCAAAGATTTTATATAAATGCTAAACAAGTAATGGAAAAATTCAAACCCACGACGGGACTTGAACCCGCGACCCTGCCATTCCGTGTGCAGTGCTCTTCCATCTGAGCTACGCGGGTGGACGTCCCTGAGATCGAATTTATCCATTACCTGTTAACATGATGACGTCATGACAACGTTTTTCTACTTATCACCGTGGCTCGTTACAGAAACCTACGGACGATATTCCTCCAATGCAGGTAGGTTAATATCGTAATGAAAGTAGAAACTCAATATTTACATTAAATATTAAGCAATTTCCATCGCTTTGGTTTAACATTTTATATAAATGGCAGGGTCGCGGGTTCAAGTCCCGTCGTGGGTTTGAATTTTTCCATTACTTGTTTAGCATTTATATAAAATGTTAAACCAAAGCGATGGAAATTGCTTAATATTTAATGAAGCCAAAGATGTATGTCAGAATCGTTGTAAGTGGAAGGAAATAGTCTCTGCCTACCCTTCTATTGGGAAAGAAGCGTGATCTAAATGTATATGTATAGGTGGTACCCGTGGTTTTAAGAATATCACTGAGGTATAAGCATATAGGAATCATTAACACGTTGAACGCCAAGCTTCCAGACACAATGGGAAATCTATTGTTTGGGGGACCCCGGTGACCCCATGGCGCTCAAAGACTTAATGGGCCGTAAAATTGTTGCTTTAATTTTTAAAACATATTTCGCTTTTGAGAAGTAATTCCCACGTTGCAGGCGGCACAGGATCGCTCGCGGTTGCGTAAATTAGGTGAGGCCTATGTCCAGCAGTGGATATCGTTGGGCTGATGTGATGATGATGATGGGGGCAAACTGTACAAAATACAAATATGTGTGAATGTGATCCAAATCGTCATCAATTCTTGTTTATGAATATGTTTTGATAACGAAGTAACTTTCAGAAGACAAAAAAATATAGAAAAAAGTTGTAATATGCTGTCGCTGTCTGTCCGTCCCTATGTATGCTTAAATCTTTAAAACTACGCAACGGATTTTGAAGAGGTTTTTTTTAATAGATAGATAGATTTAAGAGGAAGGTTTATAGGTATAAAATACATACCACGCGGGCGAAGCAGCGGGCGGAAGCTAGTTATGTATAAATCACAAAACGTAACTATAGAGGCGTTTGTACTACTTCAAAAGTTAGAGAATACGGTAGAGTAGGGAGCGTCTAAATATAAACTGTAACTGTGGCATAGGCAATCGACCACACAGCCTAATAGCTAGGTACCTGAGCATTGAATGCGATCATTATTTCGTATCACGTCCACAGAGTGACCGCGGTCTGTCCGTATTGATTTTGAGGGTAACTGGTCAATTAAGCGCCTTTGTCTCTATGAAGTATTTGCTTTAGTTTTAGTTTAGTTATGTGTTATTGAACGAAATGAAATGCAATAGGCTTGTAATATTGATGATAGTGATGATGTAGATAATATATACTTCTAATTAAAACTTCTCATTGGATCGTAAACTAAGGAAAATGAAGATCAACAAAAACAAAAGAAAAACGTTAGTAGGAATGTAATATAAAGTGTGAGTATAAAAAAGATAACTTTTTGAAAATAGAACTGGTTTGTTTCTAAATAAGCACCTCGAGACAGAGAGTAACTTTACCCGCTTTATCTTTGGAGAGCGTTACCTTTCACCTAATATTTATGTGTGCAACTAAATGACTTCCACTATTATTACGTGCCTCTTATAGTATGTAAGTATGTAAGTTTTGTTGCGTAAGAAAATAATAGTCATCTATTTACTTCATTACATAACTTTATTCTATACAAACACAAATCGATCTAGCAAGGAGTCAATTCGTTCGTAAGTCACATCGAGTTCCCTCAATAAATTCCCGTGCAAGGGGAATAGGGATCGGTTATTTTGGCAGTCATCGATCACTGGCACATAGTCTTATAGGTAACAATCGCGTGCCAAAAGTAACATAACCATTGGCAATATTGCAGGTAAGAGTATCGGAGAAACAGAAGAAAAAGCATTGGGTAATTTTGAATCTTATAGTAATAGACATATGAAGGAAATTACAATACACACAAAATTAAATCATCGTTTAAGTCGTTTTTTTAACCAACGACGCAAAAAGAGGGGTGTAATAAGTTTGACATGTCTGTGTATCATCATATATCTTAAACGAATGGGCCAATTTTGAGGCGGGTTTTTTAGGGATCTCAGGAACCACTGGTTCCATTTTAAAAATTCTTTAAGCTTGGATAGCCTATTTATCGAGGAAGGTTTATAACATCACGCTGCGGCCAATAGGAGTTGAGCAGTGGCCAAATAAAGAACTACGGTAGCGAACCCCTCGCATCTTCTAGTATAATGATATAAAATCACTTCATCATGTTTGTGATAATAATGCCACAATATTTCGTCTATTGTGTAATAAAGGTATCAATGGAATGTTTCTGATATCAAGAATGTATTGACGTGGTCAAATTTTAACTGATAAGATAGTGTCTATATATTATCTATGCTTGTCTAGATATTTTATTAGATAATAGCTATTATCCGGGGCTTCTCTCCTGTGGATGTTTGTTTGGTCACTAATAAGCTCCTATTAGCGTAGTGTGATGTCATATAGCCTATAGCCTTCCACGATAAATGGGCTATTCAATACTAAAATATTTTAAAATTCAGTTCAGTAGTTTGAGAGATTAGTGCGTTCAACCAAACAAAAACTCTTTCCAATCACGACAAACGTTTGGTCGATTTCGATATTATTGTTAAATGTTGGAAAATTTAAAACACAGTCACTGTCTTTTCAAACATTTCTTAACGATAACCATTTATAAGATCGCAGCTAACTTTGGAAGCAAAAGCATTAGTAAGATACTAATATAAGACCTGAAAGAGTTTATTTAGGTTATATCATAAGACGATAAAATAATTATTATGATGATGCATAATATTTAAATCATCATCATCATTACAACCCATAAACGTTCTACTGCTGGGCACCTGTCTCCTCCAAAGATAGTGGAGGGAATATAGCATACTTATATTTATTTTAATATTTAAATACAACTCAAAAATCATGGTTACACCAAATTATGCATTGTTTGATTTCAATAGGCCGATATAAAACACATTATCTTATCTTGTTAGACAAACGTATGTTTCTCTTTACTGCTATAAAGATCTAGTTTCTAACTGCCTTCCACTCCGGGTTTAAATCGCATTCGTGCTTGAAATAATAATAAGCAATTAAAGAATCGCTCTAAAAATAAACGGGGATTAATTTACAAAATTATTAGGAACTAATAAAAATACTTTCAACCCTACCGATACAATAATTCGAGTATCTGTTGCATAAACAACAAACGAGTAATGATTTGCTTGTTCCTTACCCCTTTCATACACGTTTATTATGTTAAAAGGGATTTGTGAACGTAATTTCTCAATTAATATGCTGAATACTAATAGAGAATAAAAATAAATGGAAGTGACGTTTATTCTTAAAGAGCTGATGAATGAGAGGAATACAAATAAGTTATGTTTGAATTGAAGTGACAAAGTCTTCTCTAATCTACCTTAATTTTTGGCGTGCGTTGTGCGCTGTACTCGGCAGTCCTTGTTGCTTGCTGCTCAATGCCCGATACCCACAAATTTTATAATTATCTTATTGATAGGTATATTATACTTGTTAAAGAAATATTTTTAGATTCGTTTCTTGTCCTGATTGGAAATAACATGATATAAATGGAATGCTGATACTAAAGCTGACATGCTACTTAATTTATAATATGTATTA
Source organism: Laspeyria flexula (assembly GCA_905147015.1). NCBI lineage: Eukaryota > Metazoa > Arthropoda > Insecta > Lepidoptera > Erebidae > Laspeyria > Laspeyria flexula. The sequence continues at coordinate 9,025,308 of LR989962.1, read as the reverse complement.
ACATTGTAAATACAGCGTCAGATTCTCATTTCTCTGTACTAAATATTATTATATGAAAAAAGGTTTTAATAAGTATTTATGCTTGTAAACCTCAGTTTACAAGCATATTAAAGATATTGTAGATATTGAGATATCTACATGTTCTTGTATTACTAGGATTAAACTTACACTGGTAGCTGTACAAATATGTAACAATTTAATTTGACAATAAAGATATTGTAAAACAAAAAAAAACAAATCTACCTTAATGCCGGCTATACACTATACAAGCTACGATTTACAGGTCGCCTGCGCAGGCAAACCTCGCCGCGGTAAACCGTAGCGTGTATGGCCAACTTAAGGATGGTTTTATATTCGGCATTTTAAAGCGATTGATTTTGTAATTTTCTATGAGAAATTTGTATGTTAAATACTTCCATCGAAAAAAATACGAGCTGAATCTGAAGGCGCCCCAAGAGTTTAAGTCGTTAAAATAAGGTACGGGACGGCAAGCCGTTGTTAAATACATATGTGCACAAGTCATAAAACTTTAAAAGATTTTATGTTTAGAATGATGCTACAATAACGTTATGCTGTGTGAACCTATGTACCTATATCAACACCAACTGTGTGCCAAATTTTATACAGATCCTTATAGATGTTATTGCGTGATTAAGTAACAAACATTCTTCCATACCTAATAACTTTAAAACCTAGCTTATATTAGACCAGGAAAGCCAAATGAGTCGTGATATGTACCCACCTACATCTTCATGATAATTATGAAAACATGGTAAATTACACAAATTTTAGGCTTCTCTAACCGAATATGAGTTTTCACGTAAAACCTACCACCAGAAATAGTGTTGCGCAATGAATACAAGCCTTTAGGTTAATTACTTTTCTCGATGACTCGTAAAACCCATCGTTTTTTATTGTTCTACGAAATAACTGTTCCCTTAAATGCTCTGACCTCGTTTAAGGGCACAAGAAAAAATTTAATTGCCTAGTGAAGATTTCCTCTGTCGTTTAGGTCTTGACATTTAGTATTTAACACCAGATGATTTCAATTTGTGGAAAATTCTTGCTTTGAGTTTTGGTAACATATTGCACCGACTTTTAATAATGATAAAAATATTTGGTCACTATTTATAGTCCAAAGGCCTTCTGAAAGTAGTACGTGATGTAGAATTTTATGTCATATTATTTATTTTTTTATAAAAAAGGGTCTTCTAGTGATGAAGGTATAAGTAAGGAAAGCACAAATTTATTTTGTACTTTTGCTAATTTTTTTTTATTTATTTAATATTTCAAACAGCTTATTAAATTATTACATATTATGTACAGTGTATCATAAACCAGTTTCGGTAAATATATTAATAAATAAAACAAAATTATAAAAGTTCTAGCATATTCTAGAAAATGCTTATAAAAGAAAATAATTATGCAAAAGTAGCGAAGCATGATCTTCAACTTTGATGGAAGTTTAATTATAAAATGTCTATAATAAAATTTCTGCAAACACGGTTGTATTGACAACATTTACTTTTTGGAATTTGTTTCTCAACTGCATTTCTCGACGACAAAAAAATGTTAATGGCTGCACCCTTCGGAGTCTCGCCCACCCTGATGCGAAGGAAGGGGGAGTGTTTTGATTTATTCACATTTAGCATGAGGAAAATACCATTTTAAGTTTGACACGTAGGTATATTTATATATGCTATAAAGACTTCATCATCATCATATCAGCCGCAGGAAGTCCACTGCTGGACATGGGCCATTTTTATAAAGACATATCAGAAAAAAATAATCTCAAAAAAATATCAGGCAATAAAAAAGATTAGAAAACGATTTTGACTAAATATTATTTTTCGGGTTCAGCGGGCAACGCTGAATGGCGGTTTTTTATGCATGTCTTTATATGTACGATAATATTTTGGGACTTTTTATACTAATAAAATTTACTTTTGTACTAATATTTTTGTACAAAAAAGGTTCTGGCATGAAGACTCACAACTAGTACTTCTATATAACATTATTTTAAATAATTTTGTTTAAAACAAAATCACAGTGACATTTTAATGGACTAGAAAACATACATAACAATTAAAGACCGTGTCGTACTAAAAAGCTTTTGTCCAACAACGTCAGACACTTAAAAATCACTACGTTTAAAACCCTCGTAGTAAAAAGACGTTGGAGTAACATCGTTATAATCGCTTTCTAAAGAGATGCAAGTATCGAGCCTCATTTGTTTACCCCTCCTCTGCTATGCCAGTGTCGACGTCACAGCTTGTTACTCCTTCTTACTCTCATTACAAAGCTGACCTTCAGGCTCATAACGTAATTATAGCTGAGTGCTTCCTTAAATAAATAAAGTATTTTGTTTTGCTAGGTTAAGTTGCTCGTGGTTTTTAAAATTATTAAAAAAGGTGCCTCCAAAAAGACAAAACATTTTTCTTTGAACCAGAATACCTACATAGTATACTTACACAAACGCGTTCTTTCAAAAAATAATTTCAAAGGGATTGGGGATGGGATTCTGGTATTCTTTTTCTTTATTAATTTTACTCGAAATCTTTACATTCGACTAAGTCGATCGTAAGTAATGAACCTTCACCCCTTTTGGCCGCCATGCGTTATCGTAACTATGTTTTGCAACTAGTTAGCTGCGAAAGAAAAAAATCTTTTCAATCCGCGACTAGTTGCAATAGAAGAGTCTTTTTCCGCAACCAGTTGCGTTTGTAGTATTCACTTGTAACTCCTATTTTAATCATTTCGGCGAAAATTTTCTAAAAATCTTCTTAAGTGGTTACTTGCAATATAAAAGGTGAGGTTTGTTAGGTTTCAATGGTTTTATTAAGTCGGCTTTTGTACCTAATTCTTTATTAAGTATAAAGAATTAGGTGCAAAAGCCGACCTAATCAACCACTAGTTACAAAACGCAGTTGCGATGGCGAAAAGATCATTCCTAACATTTTTCGATAATTGTTTTGCTGAAAATTTACAGGTATATAATTTTATCGTAGATACTTACGCGCCAAAAGTATTATTTTGTATAGTTAAAACAACTACCATTTCAATGCTTTATGTATCACGTACATTATTCGATGTGCCTCCGATATTTACATCGGCGCGTTAACTAACAATTTACGTACTTAATATTTCAGACAGGCAACAGCAAATCTGTGAAGCACCAATCACAAAACTAAATTTCATTTAAAGTGAAATATGCTTTTCACCAGAATGGTGAAATTAAATTTCAATCCCTGGTACAGTTTACCCTCCGGTTATAATTTAATGTGCGGACAAGAGAGAAATCCATAAAATCTAATGGGAAAATTCCACGATGCGATGAGGCTTTTAAGATTTATATTAGTACCTTAAGCGAGTGCCGTACTGGCTGTTTAAGCATTATTACTTTTGCGGTATTGAATGTTATGAAATCGTCACATGCCTATTTATTTAAGAGCTGTTTTAAAGAGACCTTTTTTACTATCGGTTTTTATTAAATGGGCCGTTACGCTTCGTGTGTATGTGTACATATCCAAATTTGCAACGTAATCATTTAATAAATCCAGACAAGAGCAATCGCAACTGAACATTTATTTTATTTCAAGAGGCTCTGGTTTGCATTTCTGCGAATTCATTTTAACTTTTTGTTTTACACATGATATCTAATGAATGAATAAACTGTAACAATTATGGAAATAACCAACCCATTACACCTTTTTATCGAATAAAAACTTAAGAATAAAATAACAACCTCGTTTATTCAGGTTTATTGAAATAAGTCAGTATAAAAATAAGCTTAAAACTTAGGTTAACTTGATTTAAAAATAAAATCTTCTCCAGATAAGTCTATTTCAGAAATGAGCAATCAAAAATCAATTTCGAACTTACGGGCCATATGATAATACGTATCCGTAAACCTTTGATCCAATTTACTTTGATCTTTTACTTATAATAAATGAGACAGTAAACTATTACGTAATATTTTCTACAAGTTCCGCTTCGCTGCACATTGGCGTTTGATGGGCTCGTAAAATTTAACGTGACTTTGGACTCACCCTCACTATGTAAAGACCCAACTGCACTATATTCCACACAATAGACACGCCTTTAGGGTGCGCCAATATTTTTAAATGCACAGCGTTATCGTCGATCTTCTAAACGTAGTAACGATGTTAGAAAATATTTTACCGTGAAGTAGGGACTTTATATTCTAGTGACGTTTTTAGTGTATCCTATCTGAGAAGATCCCTGATACGACTAGACGATCAACTGTTTTACACGTTATATGGGTCATCTTTGTCGTAACATTTTTGTTACTTACACTTTAAGTGGTAGATAGAATTCAGCATGAGTTCCCTCTTAAGTACATTTGATTTTTACTTGAAACTTTTATCTGTCTCAAACTACACAACTACAAATTATAAGAATTGGAATTCATGCGATTATGCGCTATGGTCCGCACACACGTTAGGTTATGCATGACGGCTTTGACTTAACAGTCATAGCCGTCAGGCATTACCAAGTTCCATTGTTTATATACCGAAACAATTTTACGGCACACACGCATAGCGGTTGTGACTATTAGGTCAAAACTGTCATGCATAACCTAAGGTGCGTGCGGACCATTAGGTTTTAACATACTGTATTTCGCTTGACGTTTTACCAGGTTACACTGGCTGAGGTCATAAGATGACAAAATCAGCTTGTTATCATTTGTTAGTTGCATTATAAGAATAGGTTGTTGAGAGTTTTGGGAAAGTCCTTGGTACAAATGCATTCTTAATGTTATACATCACCAGATTCTTCCAAAACAATATAATAATGATAATAATATACCTACTTACATATTCTAAGTGTAATAAGCTTTCAAAGGATCCTTGCATGATCAAATTTGCCCATTAAACTACTATTAGAAATAGTTTTCATTGTGAAATTTTAAAGTTCATAAGTTGGAGAGTAATGAGAAATAATGGTGTCGTCGAGCCATCGTTAATACTCTTTCATACTAAAATATGGCGGAGAAAATGGGAAAACTGTGTCAGCATGCCGTCAGATATTAGATATTACTCATGGAATTTAATTATCGTGAAACATGTAGCAAAATATTATGTTTTGGTATTCCGAGAATTTATTTGCGATTTGTATTTGGCATTATGATATTAGGTATTTTACCTGACTACTTCGAGAAACATACCTAACGGCAGTATTAAATTATGTGTCCTACGGTTAAAGCATATTTCAAGTAATTATGATGAAAGATTACAATATAATAATCGTCATCGTATTAGGTTTTTAGCTATTCATTCCTAAACGTGGGTTTTCTTTGGGTTTAAGTTCGATTCAAATATTATGACATATTCAGTACTCAAAGGAAAGAAAACCGGTTGTAACTGATATAAACTGGTATAAAATGTCATTTTACACACTTCGTCTATAAATTATAAATCCGATGTTTATTACGCTAGGTCGCAGGAGAATAGTTTTGTTACAGGTGTGGAATTGAACCTCGTACGTGACTACGAGATGTACCAAGTACCCACGAGGAGGCATGTTCGAACGCAAGGCACGATTTCTATCGGGCAACTCATTTTACTTTTCTACATTGCCAATTATGTAGTTGAAGTTTTCTTTCCTTAAGACTAGTAGGTAAATGTGGATGTGATGCATTTCTAAGCAGAAATGCATCACATCCACATTTACAGAAAAAATATCTTAGATCTTAGATGTTTTTTCTTCTTAAATTAATATCAAAACATACGAAAGTTTCTGAGAAAAATTAAATAACAGTTTTTGTTTGATTTCGAATGACATTTATGACATTAATAAACTATTTTTAACAAAAAAATATTAAAACGACTTCAAATCAGTACTAAAAAGCGAAAAATAAACTGAATTAGATATTTAATTCCAAGCTAAAAAATACCTACCTACCTGTTTAAAGTATAATACCCTATTACTAATCTGTTTGAAGTCGGTGCCAAGCCTAAAGAGTTTGTTAAGCTACGTACTACTTAATACGTACATCTGTCACCGCTCGCTACTTCACACCACCTCGCACTTGCGTGATCGTACCTAGTGGACGGCTCAAACTGAGTGATACAAACTCATTAGGCTGGCACCGACTTCAAACAGATTAGTAATAGGGTATTATACTTTAAACAGGTAGGTAGGTATTTTTTAGCTTGGAATTAAATATCTAATTCAGTTTATTTTTCGCTTTTTAGTACTGATTTGAAGTCGTTTTAATATTTTTTTGTTAAAAATAGTTTATTTCTCCATTTTTAGTGTACTTTTTATCTAGCAGATTTAATAATACTGAATGGCAAACTAAGACGGAAAACCGAAATAAAGAATCTTCGATAAAAGGGAACGTCTATTTAAATATTCTAACAACACAACCTGATTGTGGAATAGAGGAATCTCAAAACTTTTTATATCTTTTTTTTTCCTATAAAATGCGACAGGTAACAAGTATAGGTATACAATGCAGGTTAGATACTATATCGAAAACTTAAAATATCATCTAAGAATTCCTTTGAATTATACAACTTTATCTTCCATCAAGAGCTCTCACCTCAGACACTTGAAATAACACAACTTAAGGTTTATACATGGATGTGATATTTAAAGAAATCATCTTCTTACTCCCAAACATTAAGAAGTTGCCCTTCCAGTGACAGCTCACCTAAATAACCTACAAGAATACAACTATAGGTTTATAACTACCTATAATGTTGAAAGAATTATCCTCCAACTCCTAAAAGTTAAGGAGTTATACCTTCCAGTGACAGCTCACCTGAATAACCTACAAGAATGCAACTATAGGTTTATAAGTACCTATAATGTCGAAAGAATTATCCTCCAACTCCTAAGAGTCAAGGAGTTATACCTTCCACTGACAGCTCACCTGAATAACCTACAAAAATACAACTATAGGTTTATAAGTACCTATAATATTGAAAGAATTATCCTCCAACTCCTAACAGTTAAGGAGTTATACCTTCCGTCATCAGCTCATCAACATGAGATGATGACTATCAGACGTAAATACTTGTATGACTTTAGAAAATAGATATTGAGTATTAATATTAGATAATAGAAACTTAAAATATCATCTAAGTAACAACTCCTTTGGACTATGCAACTTTACCTTCCATCAAGAGCCCCCGTCTCAGTCACTTGAAAGAATACAACTTACAGTTTACACATGGATGTGATATTTAAAGAAATAATCTTCTTACTCCTAACCGTTAAGGAGTTTACCTTCCAGTGACAGCTCACCTGAATAACCTACAAGAGTACAACTATCGGTTTATATGTACATTGTACATATACAGCTCATCAACATGAGATGATGATTATCAGACGTAAATACTTAAATAACTTCAGAAAATAGATGAAACAGGTAACATGTGCCTATAAAATTTGAGGGTTGCCCTCGATTTCCCTGAGATTTCATCATCAGAACTTAACGTGGTGAATAGGGGACCAATTCGGAAGTATACCCTTTCGAACAAAAAAAGAATTTTTCAAATCGGTTCAGGCATCTCCGAGAAATCGGTGAACATACATAAAAAAAAAAAAAAATACATACAGTCGAACATATAACCTCCTCCTTTTTTGAAGTCGTTTAAAAAGAACATTCTATTTGACTGAAGATGTCAACCATTGGATATTATAGATCTAATAATTTCCGTGAGCATCCTCTTAAAAGTACCTTCTTCTGAGTACGTACTTACGAAACAATTAACTAAGTAGACTAAAAGGGATTCTTAATTGAAAATTTTAAATTAATCTAATTTAAGCTCCCGGTTCAAATTTATAAAGTATCTACTATCTACTTAAAAGTTTATAATACACCATTTTCGGCCTTCAGAACTCGGACACTTTGCTGTTTGAAAGTAAAACTAAAGTTTGTTCTTTCTTTCTTACTTGTTATTCTTTGACCTTGTGGCATTCATTTTGTTTCCTTTGGTGCCGTATATTAAGCTTTATGAAGTTGATAACGCTGATAACCTATGATTCACAAGAACAATATAGAAAGTTTTTGAGTATAGGTACAACTTACAAGGAGGCTGTTTTGTAACCTAAAAGTCTACCGAATGAAGAATGTAGGTATCCGGTTTACCTAAAATAAATAAAAAAAATTATAAGTACCAAGTTAAACTAGAATTTTATCGAAACCAAAAGGGGTAAGCTTGCAAATATCGTATAATTTAATGTCCAAAAAAATAATAAACAGTTCCCCGCGGTGTTGCGCAAATTGAATTTCATACGGACGGTGTGTCACGAAACTAAAGCTACGCACGTTCATAATTAAAAAGTATATGAAAAATTCTGTATGGAAATTTTTTAACGAATAACTTCATATCACGGTGCAAAGTAAATAACCGTTATGTTAAATTTTAATCGTGTTTGTTTATTTGGTTGAAATTTGTATATCGCGTGCGTGGACTAACAGTAGCAGTCTAGACAGCTATTGTACTCGAATAAACAGTAATTATTAGTACCTAGTATCGTGCATGAATATCATAATATCGAATTTATGATTTGGATTAGGTTTCAATTGTGGGAAAGCTGATGTTTGATTCGTGGTAAACACCAACTTACTGTAGGGAATATTAGATACATGATGCAATACCTAATATTATACAGTTTAGATATGTAATACAATATAATTAAGTAAATAGCTATTTTTAAATTTAACCCTTTTCCTCTCTCGTAATTAATTATTCTGTACCCGATAGGGACCATAATAACCTTGCTTTAAACTTCAAATCTATAATTTTATATAGATCACATACATGACACATATGAACGTCATAAAAGCTCAAAAAAGGTGTCAGCAAATTTGAATACGGCTGACAAGGTTGAGCTCTGAGAAAAATACCAGCATTTTATACAATAAGGAAACAATAAATGATTAAGTATTGAAAACCAGTCTGTTACTAATATTATAAAGTTTCATAACATAGCATCATATATTGTTTCCGAAGAGGTAGGCAGATGTGCGAAGTGAGAAAATCAACACTGATAACCCAATATAATTTTTACCCGAACCGGGAATCGAACCAGGAACCTCATGCACAGCAGTGTATACCGATTACGCCACCACAGGAGTTTAGCTTTTGGACCAACAAAAAAGGTTAATTTAATTTCGATCAAACAAAGTATACACATTCTAACATTGGCCTTCGTCATTTATCAAAGTAATCTGAGATTGGCTATTCATAAAGCTTACTTCTGTGCATAATTTTATTTGACGGCGCATGACAAATTGTACTACATTGGCATTGAAAACTACATACGACTTCGTTTCCATAGGTAGGTACAATGTATACCTATAGTCTATATTTTTTTTGCATTTATAGTCGTCATAAAATTAGCATAGAAACTTTCGATTTGAAACTTTTTATAAGCTTTTTATTAACTTGCAATTTTTGTGTGTTTAGATCAATCAATAAATCAATAATTTATTTGTTTAACATGAGTATTACATAATTATACAGATAAGTTATGCAGGATGTACAGTAAAATATAGTAGTTTCATCATGTTTGGCCTTTTTTGCACACAAAATAATATTTCAATAATATAATTCATTACAATTTTATATATTAAAAATTAGAGTTACACTATTTATGAGTTATGTCAATATCTCATAAATTAAAATAATAATAATAATGAGCACTAAAAAGAAAAAACAATGTCAAAGCAATAGAAAATAAGGTATATATAATAAGGTATATATCAAATCTTGCTACTGAATTTTAAAATAATTTTGCATGCGTATATAAATTGATAATGCAATAGGTATTTTTTTTAAATGGAGCTGATCTTGATGGATTTTGAAGGTGGCCATGGAAACTCGGTATATCATTGAGTTTGTGCTCAATTGATTTGTCTTAAAAAGGACTCCAATCTATAACTACCGAATCTAAAAGCTTTTTAAAAAAATAATTATATTTCTAGTTAAAACTTATTTACGAACAGCACCTAGCAAAAATATTGGTAGGTGCGTTTCAAGACATATGTACATTTGTTAGGTGCCATTCGACTGGGTGCTGTTCGAGGAATGCATCTACACCCTCATTTTGCTAGCTATGTTGCCAGCTAAGAAGCGTGCCGCTGTTTTTCTTTTTGAACAAATATATTATACTTCATTAATAATAATAATATTCTACCACATTTACACAGCGCCATCTAGTCCCAAATTAAGCAATTATATTTGCTTGTGTTATGGGTACTAAACAACTGATATACTACTTAAATACATGTTTTTTTGTAAATACATACATATTATAGATAAATTACACCCAGACACAGACCAAACCTTTATGCTCATCACACAAAGATTTGTCCTGGGTGGGGATCGAACCCACGACCTCCGGTTTGGCAGTCAGGGTCACTAACCACTAGACCAACAGGCCCGTCCAGTCCAATCATTGTTCATTATAGATGCAGGTGGTTACGTTTGATCAACAAGTCGATATTATTCTTCAGTGAGAAGTTTAAGCTTGTTAAAATTATTACAGTGCAATGAACTGCAGCTAACTTCGACGTAGTCAGTCAGTTCGTGAATCTAATGTAATTAGATTTTACGATTAACGATTTTACGATTTAACAGCTTTCGCGTGAGTTTGGCTTTTGTTCAACTTTAAAATATTTTATGTTTTCATTTATTGTGTTGTGACTAAACACTGAAAACTTGTGCCATAAAATTGTGAAATTTATAGTTATGTAATATTAAATATAAAGAGATTACGGTTTGTGCAGAAAACTAAAAACAAATCAACAAAATTCTCGAGAAAGCTGGTAATGCACAATACAATAATATACAATATATAATACAATGCACACGGTTATTCGTAAAATCTAATTACATTAGATTCAAGACTTGACTGATTACATTGAAGTTAATTGCAGTAAATGGTGCAAGAATATGACCAGCAGAAGACTGATAAATAATAATTATCATAATGCGGAAATGGATACCCCTACTAAAGACTACTATTTGAACGCTAAAAGTTAGCTAGTTTTGATATCGTATGAGAAAAATCTCATACGATATCAAAACTAGCTTTTTTATAGTTTTAGTTACATTAGAACAAAAGTTCTAATGTAACTAAAACTATAAAAAGGCAATTTATTTTGTCATAGGTAGGTCTGTTATTATAAAATGTTATCAATCTCAATGGCGGGCTTAATGCCAAAGTTACTGTGTACTTATTAGTTATACTATCTTATCAATTTATCTAATAAGCCCGCAGTACAATATGTGATAATATTGCGGTATAGCCAGAACTTGCATCTATTAACAGCTTGAAAAAATCGAATAAAAAATAATTTCAAGTCTGGTTTCATCATCATCATATCAGCCGTAGGACGTCCACTGCTGGACATAGGCAAAGAGATTTCCAATAGGAATGATTGTATGCTGCTTGCATCCAGCGCGATTCTGCTGTTCGGATCAGATCATCTGTCCACGCTACGACCTAAGTCTGGTTTACTATTTATAAAATACCTCGCAACGCTGGAGTCTAAGTTCAACCGTATTAGTATTTTTGTGCTAAGCAAACTAGCCCTTTGATCATTTGAAATAAAGACTATTTTTGTTTTTGTTACAGGTTTGTACCACAACTGAACCGAGCTACACTGTATATGGAGGTACCTATTATGAATCTTTTATGCCAGAGAAATTGTAATAACAGTACTATGGGAGCATTCGCGAGGATTTATCGTTATGAGAATAAGTTAGCGAAGTAAATTCAATATGGTTATTAAAAATCTACTAATATTTTCTATTAAATATTAAACAAAATACATTACATTTCTAATTAACTTTACATATATAAATATAAGTTCATATACAGGACAAATGAAACAACAAAACCTTTTCAGAAACACGTGTGTCATGTTGTAATATGGAGTTTATTTTGTTGTTGTTGTTGTTGTTCTATGTTAAAACAACAACAAACTTTTAAAACTTAATACGCACATAAAATTTGTATATCTCCGTAATATTCTGTCAAAATTTGGACGCTGCTATAAAGTATTCACAGAAATATGATCTCGTCACATATGTCAATGTTCACTGAGACATAAGATTTTGTAGCTTACGAGTACCTGAACCGCAGTCATGCATAAATTTCCCGTAAACATGTCTCTTTGTAGTCACACAAATAGGTATTTTGTTTAGTTTGCCGAGAGTAAACTATTCAAGATTGCCGAGCGACATTAGTTTTGTTTTTGATAAATATGCTGCACGTACGAACAAAGTGCTTACGTACACTGAGTATCAGGTGTTCGCATTATATTTCAATTCTATATTAGAGGTAATATTTTATTTTAGTCTGGTAGTTGTAGGTATTTCTTTTATTGTCTGAGGTGATAGACTAGTTAGCGGCACACGTGATTGAAAAGGGTGACTGCCATCTATGTGTATCAGCAATGCCAGGGATACGGAATTGTACTTAACTTGTACTAAACATAGTTTGAAGAAGGACATGTCGTAGGAGAGTCATAGCTGCGGGCGTTCGTCATTTATTTTGAAACCCTTTCGAATTTATTAGCAAGACACTCGTAATTACGACTACTGCGACAGAGGTCGTGGATTTGTCCAAAGAGTATCAGCTCGGCGTATGTGCCCGGTTTACAGCATAAGAATAGGTATATGAGCTGGCAAAATGTGGGTGGGATGCACCTTTCCCAAATCCATGCAAAAATGCTATCTATAAATAATAACAATAATAATATTTTACCACATTCACACAGCGCCATCTAGTCCCAGCAATGATATTGGTTGTGTTATGGGTACTAACAACTTATACTACATATTTTACTTATACTAAGTATTTCAATTTTTTTTGTAAATACATACCTACTCGTACATAATATTATAGATAAATTACACCCAGACACAGAACAAACAATCATGCTCATCACACAAAGATCTGTCCTGGGTGGGAATTGAACCCACGACCTCCACCAGGTTGGCAGACAGGGTCACTAACCACTATGCCAATAGGCCGGAAACATTGACAGTTTCTATAATGTTGTCTGTAACATTTTGTAAAAATCCTTTATACAAGTTATATTTGAATTTAAAATTAGGTAGCCCAAACACCATTAAAATATCCATAAGCGAGTAAACAAGAGACATAGTACGCCCGAGACTGTTGTTGGCACGTCCTGTCTTATATGAACTGGGGCCGTACACAATCTCATTGAATATTTTCACCAAACTTTTAAAGTGCTCGGTGAATACTGAATCGATTGAGGCGTTCGCCAATTTCAGAGTGCCGTTTTTGTTCGGCTATCCAGAAATGGGTATTTTTAGCAATTTCAGATAAAAACATTCACTGTAAACGGTTGGACAGTGATTTGTTTTAGATTGTTTGAGAACGTGTTGAGAATTTTGGTAGTGCAGTGTTTGTAGTCTCTTTAATTTGCATTTTATGTCGTTATTATAAATTTTGCGTATAGTTTCCGTCATTTATGATTATTACTTCTACTTGTATGCCTCCATAAAATTAATAATAAATAATAGATATGTTCCCCTCTCCTCTAACTTGAGAGCTGAGAGGGTTTAGGCCATAATCCGAAAGAGGAGACCCGAGCCCAGCAGTGGGACATTAATGTTGTTACGAAAAAAAAATAGATATGGTATGAAGCGCGCGGATTCTATGTCTTTATATTTATTATACAAAATAGCGAAATATTTTCATAGGTAGGTTCTTTTTTCGATAATCTTTTAAGATATATTATTTATTAATAACTAGTACTACTATTGGCTGTAACGTGATGTTATATAGCCTTTATCGATAAATGGGCTATCCAACACAAAAATATTTTTTCAATTCTGTTCCGTAGTTTCTGAGATTAGCGTGTTCAACCGTGTATAAATCATCATCATCATCAGCAACCCATTAAGTCCCACTGCTGGGATCGGGTCTCCTCTCCTCTAACTAGAGAGCTGAGAGAGTTTTAGGCCATAATCCACTCACGCTGGCCTAGTGCGGGTTGGTGGATCAGACATACTCATAGAATTACTTCTAGGGTATGTGGGTTTCCTCACGATGTTTTCCTTCACCGTTAGCAGATGGTAAGTCACTCGACTAGTACATACAAATTCCACAAAGTGGAATCCACATTGGTACTGCCGGTGAGGATCGAACTCGGACCGCGTGATTTGCACGCCGGTCCCTTATCCATTCAGCCACCATCGCATCATCGCGTGTATAAATACATTACACATAATATGTACATACGAACATATATACTGCTTTTTAAATCACACATTAAGAAATTTGAATTAACCTGATATAATAGCACTGAACAAGAACTTTAGTCAAGTCCATTACATAGTATGGACGAGAACATTGCTTTGATTATATTATTACGAGGTCAGGTATACCGGCTTTGTGATCACTTTAAGTTCTAAGTTAGTAAACATCTGTGCCGTAGTCTCTCTACTCGACATTGTCCTTTAGATTGCCTACATATACATAGACAAACTTACGGCGTGGAAACTGAATGAACAAATCTCGGTTTGAGCATGTCGGACCATGCCCAATGTTGAGTTCCGCAGCAAAAGAGCGTATCTTATTACCATTTACGTCCTTTTGTTGAGAAGCGCAGTTTTTCAGCAATAACTCAAAAACGGTTTTCTAACTCCAGTTGAAGAGGGTTTCCATTCCATCTAGTTTATAAACGAATATCCTCAGAAAATCGGAGCCAACGAATCAGGTAACGAATCGATCGCACTCACAATACGAACTCGAGTATAAAGAACAAACAAAGAGTGGTATCAATTAAAAACTTTTCTATCATCGCAAAACAAACAAGAAAACAAAACACAAGTTCGAAAGGTCTTTGATTAAAAACGACATTCAGAAACAAGCAAACTTGATCCTTATTCAATAAGATAAAGGACGAAGGGATACCGTCTTTGTCGTGGATTTTTGAATTAAATCCGTTGTGAGTACGAGCTACGGAAACTTGAGTTCACAAAACAGCCGCTGTTAGCATAATGACACGGGTAAATGGTGAATATTTTTTCTCGATTACATTTGTAATTTATTACATCGAGTAAGCATAAGGTAAAATTATTTTATGTTAGTGTTGAGCCTCAAAACAGCGGGATTAATGGTTTAATGTTGTTTGTTTGAACGCTATGATCTCAGGAACTACTGGTCCCATTTGAAAAATTCTTTTAGTGTTGGATTGTTTATTTATCGAGGAAGGTTATAGAAATATATAACATCAACGGGCAATAGGAGCCGAGCAGACACAAAATAAAAGCGACGGGAGCGAAGCCCCGAGCCACTTCTAGTATAAATATTAATCGTATTACGTGCTGGTATTGTCGTCCCTTGATATTGTTTTCCATAGGTCCATAAGAAAATGCCTGAACTTTGGCATTTATCCAAGTATTTTCGTCCATACCTAAAAGGTTAGAATGTAAAATTAAGAGATTTCAATTTATTCATAATTAAATAAATTGAAAATTTTTTACTCTTTTACTAGCGGACCCGACAGACGTTGTCTTGCATGATATACCAATCGTATGCATTTTTTTTTTAATTTGTGAATCTAAACCATCCTCGAATCCACTTGAACACATACACAAAAATTCATTCAAATCGGTTCAGCCTCGATGCGTTTGGAAACCTGTTGCGTATTTAATTTATTTGTTGACTTAACAACAATACTTCAGCGCAATTAGGTAATTGGTAACTATTAATACTCTATTCTGATAGGTATATGATGTAATTGGCACTTCAATTATGTTGGTAGGGTTTAAAATGGTACCTAGTTACGTAATGTATTTTGTAAGATTTTTGTAAGATATACCTTTTTTTTTTACTTGGGGAAATGCCTGACGCATACCCCTCGGTCTTGAGGAAAGAACCGAGGGGTTATGTGGGGCTCGCACCCACTAAAACCCCAAGGTGTTCCTCTCGTCGCGCTCTGCTGTGGTAACGGGAGCGCAGGAACATTCGTCCGCGACTTGTAAGATATACCTGCTACAACAATATCTGTGAATTTTTAAATAAACAAAAGAGGCGCGTTACAGAAGGCTTACTAGTCGATATTGATAAAATACAGTATTTATAAAAATAAATTTTCAAAATTTACAGCGATATAACGATCCATTTTTTTTTAAAAGAGTGGCCTGACTTTCTTGCCAGTTCTTCTCATAGCTCCACCCCGTCAGCGAACTGGTCGTAGGCAAATTTGCTGACACTACTTTTCGGATAACCTGTTACATTTTTAACTTGTGACTTTCATAAGTGTTACTTTGTAACCTATATGAATAAAAGAGATTTCATTTCATTTTGTTCATATAAAAATGCACAATATGTTGAAATTCCGAGTAAGCCCTCAGTAGCCAAAACAAGTGTAGTTATAAAAATAACCAGAAAATGACTGACTTATTAATGTCAAACAAAGGCCCAGTTGCCAACCAAGATGGAAGCTGTTTCAGGCCTGTCCTCATTGTAATATCAATTATAAATTTCACTTTGAATGATGTTCGTGGAAGTTTTATGTACTCATTCCGAGACTCGGTGATTCGGTCTACTTAAACATATTGAGTTCATCTAAAATTTACGCATCGCGTAACTTTCGGTTAACTCGAACACCGAATTTGTGAAAGACGAGTTAGTACAGAACACGTTTGCAGAGTTTGGAATAAAATATCACCGGGGCGGCGTGAAATATTAAAATACGAATTTTGAATCTTAGAGCTCATTTGAATTCTACTTTACAATATAAGTTTTGCGTTTGTTTGGCGTTATTTTATAAAGAAAAGTATCATACATTCACACATAACTTCTCCTTTTTTATATGCAGTGATAGTAAGCAGTTACTACAGCGCAGGCAGGTACCACAAATCTGATTTGCATCTTCAACACGGTGATTAAAAAAATAACCACACATAATTGGCTGTATTTACTATTACGTATATTTTCTAACGATTCGCTTAATCTAAATAGGATAGAAGGTCATGTGGTATTAGAAGGACTATACCTACTGTCTTATTAAGAATGAACGGCTCATAAAACCATACCAAGCCATGGCCTTATTCACTTTCATAACATAAGACGCAATTTCTGTTCAACTTTACATGCAATTACGCCGTTCTATATTAGCAAGGCAGTATTGTATTTATTAATTATTTTACATTACACTTTCAGCTCTGTTAAAATGATGAGTTAAACAAAAATATTTGCTTATCTTCCTTTGAGTGCCTCAGTGGCGCAGCAAGAGATCCACCGTTCGATTCACATCTAACCAGACGAAATTGCATTTGCTTTTTATCCCTTTCGGTCACTTAGAACTGTCATTTATTAGAACAAAATTTGGAAAGGGGCGGCGCGGCGGCGGCAGTGCGACCTCACGCGGTGGAATCGACGATCCGCTCTCACTTTCTATCTCACTCTTGTAAATGACGGTTCTAAAGTAATAGAAAAGGATAAAAGTGAAGGGAAGTGCGGTTCGCTACGGCTAGATATGGTGCAATACTTAACCTGTCCGACTTCTCTATTGATATGTATTCCATTTTTGCGTTGATCCTTCTTTTAGACGTTGAATATGTCTGGGAAATAGAAACTATATTGTGTAGGTCTTATTTACATAATACATTCGCGCAGGTGAGCTAGGTTAGTACGCAAGCACCGGCTTCAGATCGTATCGTAGGTAATAAGATTAGATATGGTTGAAATAGCACCTGCCTGCCTTTGTTTTAATTGAGTACTAGCTTCTCTTGGTTATTTATTGTTAAATCTATTTGAGAGAATAATAATGTCGTGACGTAGGCTGATATTTATACTGTGGGGAAAATGGTGTATATTTTGACATCTGTTTGTGGCACAGATTATAATTTAATAAATTGGTAAAACTGTTTTCATGATTGAAGAGGCAATATCAGTAAGTAGTGGTATTAAATTCGTTTCGGAGTGGTATTTCATAATAAAAATATCATACTTTGTAGCAACAATTTTTGTGTAGCGAAAACTGGAATTTCACAATATAAATTGTGGTGCATATTAAAAAAGAAAGAGATTTGTCAATCTCAAACCTCTTTTTGTTCTGTGCTCACATAATGCGTACCTAGATTACAAAATTGTGTATTTTATGTGCGAAATAAATATCTTTATTCGGTTTATTATAATTGAATAAAGATTATCATTTTAATTATATTTGATCCTGGCAAGCAATATAAGTAGAAAAATACGAAAAAATTACGATGCCATTCCTCCTGCAAATTAATTCTAACGTTTCTAATAAAATTATGCTTATACGACCCGCTTTATTTCAATTTAACATGAACACTCGAGCTAACATACTCGTCTAAATTTCATCGTAAGCTTATACAGCCTCAGAAATCTCATTTAGACACGAGACGAAAGCGACTCGTCTCCAACTCTACGGATTATTGATGCCGTGAAACCATATCCACGCCAGATTGCCGCGAGAGGGCGCTGTCTCAATTTAATTCCATTTTAATTATCAGGAGTACGTCTGCTTTTATTTAGGTGTCCTTGCAACAGTGAACGTTCCATTTAACTACGTATTGGTTTAATAATGAATCCATCAGACAGGCAATATTGATGATCGATAAACCGTTTGTGTAGTCTGCCAACTTCACTTGTTAATCAGTTTTCTTTTTGTTTTGTTTGAAACGTTTTAAAGTAATTAACGAAGTTTTGTTGACGACGGTAAGACTTTCGATTTAATAGGTTTCAGTTTTATATATTTTCCAATCTTGTAAAGTGAATCAATTCAATTAATCAATAATGTGATTCTGCATTGCCTGTTTGGTGTTTGAACAACAGCCATATTTAAACATTAGTTATTAGATGAGGTCATCGATTTAATTGTAAATGTACTTATACTAAAGATTATAATATTATGTCAATGGGTGAGGCCTTCGTCTAGCAGCGGACGTGGACGTCATCTGGCTGATGTTATATTAATTTATTACCGCAGCTATATAAAAAATATGTTATCTCAAATTTTGTTGATATAACTAACAAAATATCGTTGAGTTACCTCCATCTCTATACATATTACCCAAGATACGCTTCTAACCGCAGCTATACGGAGACACAAACCACCGGCGCCGGTTGTCACATAGTCTTTAACGGTTGTAACTAGGAGTATGTACTACACATTTTCTTGGCAAAATTGTTTGAAGTTTAACGAAGTAAATCTTTGGCTATACACAAATTACCACGGTACAATACATTTCAATTTGAACAAGAAATCTCATACAAATTGAAGTTTGGTGTTATATCGTAAAATATATAGACCGAAGTATAATTCCACGCCTTCTCTTCTAGTTATATGTTTAAGAAAGGCGCTCGACTTGATTGACACAAGTTCCCGAAAAGCTATATTGTTCTTTGAAACTTGATATAGGTGTAATATAACTTTTGGGTCGCCGAATTTTGTTGTTGATTTCTCTTCACAGAAGTTGTATTGCCGCGTCAAACAGCGTAGATTCAAATGCGTATTGACGAGTGTACAAAAAGGGGGAAATAACTTAGACAAGCACAAGTTGGAAAAATGCGAGCACGTAGTACTTTATGTTTACCTTGCCTTTTTATTTAATAATACGAGGAGGTTACACGTGATTCTGGAAAATGTATAATGTAATATTATTTTTGTTAAGGTTCAGAATTTTGCTTGAAATAGGTGTAATTGAAGGGAATGAACAAATGCTTGAGGCGTGTAGGAAAATTATTACAGAAACGTGAAAAAAAGTAAATTGTACGTAATTAGTTTAATATTATGTCGTGCCAGCAGTAAATAAGGATGACATCCTTATTACATTTTTTTCTAAACATTGTTTAGAGGAAAAAAATGTTAAATGCAGATACTATCTTGATAAAATTTATTTGTAGATTGAAAAAAATCATGAAGTTAGACAAAGATACTTTAACTAGTTTGCTTTATGGAAAAGTATGTGTCTAAAATAGCTCTGTCCATACATCCAACGCACTTAAACTTTAAGAATAGCCCACACTATAGATACGTCTTGAGGGACTCGTAAAAATTGACTGTAGATTTATGTTCATCTAGTGGACGGGTAACAGCAGCAAGCTTTTCACTGGATAACATTTCAGAGCACTAAACAATCTGCAAATTGTGATGTACTACTGAGATTATTTGTACTAAAAGTATATTCAAATTCAAATTTTGTTAATGGTAACATAGGGAATCAAATTTAAAAAAAAAGGTTTTTACATAAAAGTAATTTTAGATGTAAAAGCGATGGTGGCTGATGGTGGCGTGCAAATCACGTGGACTTACCATCTGCTAACGGTGAAAGAAAACATCGTGAGGAAATCCACATACACATACTCTAGAAGAAGTTCTATGAGTATGTTTGATCCACCAACCCGCACTAGGCCAGTGCGAGTGGATTATGGCTTAAACCCTCTCAGCTCTCTAGATAGAGGAGAGGGGACCCGAGCCCAGTAGTGGGACTTAATGAGTTGCTGATGATGAATTTTAGGTGTATGTACACTAATGTCTGATAAAAATGAGGCTCGGGCCATCAGCTAGATTTCTTTAGACGGTTGGAAGCATACGCCTACTCTGATCAAATAGGTCGCTAACTCATCTGCAACAATAATGTATGTTTGAAAACAAGAAGTAAATACAGAAACTCAGCCAGTGTTGAAGTAAATGTAAATTACGATTTACTTTTTTCCAGTTGACAATAAAAGTTCACGATTGTCATCAGGAAAAGTTTTTACATACCATGTTGAGTTTTGGAAATCCTTTAAGTCGTGAACGTGCGTATATTTTTTATTAATGTTTGTGTAGGTATATGTTTAAGTCGGTACATTTCCGAACTTGGTATCGGCTTTTCTCCAACTTTATCTGTTAGTTTGTTTTGGCAGTTCTCCCAATTGGCGCCAGATGGTGATAGAACTGAACAGAACTTGTGTTAAGTATCTACTTTTTCCGTGTTCAAATTACATTAGAGACGTTAAGAAGTGCGAGGTGCCAAATTGTGAGAATTATGTGCGTACTTACTTTTTGAAAGGTTACGCTCATTATTTTTGTATTCCCTCTTTCATTTTTTTGTTCGAGTATCCGTTAGACATTACGTTCAAAGATTTAATACAGTTGGCGTAATTTTCTTCGTATTAAGGGAGGTACTGTAGACTGGGGACACTATAGGAAAAAATGGGGCTACTTTGGTAATACAATTTATGTAATAAAAGTAGCGGTGTACCTACTTTTAATCAGTTAAAAAACGACATAAATGTATGTGAACTGCTAAAAGCACTGCAAAAAGTAACGGTTACCTGGCGTAAAAACTGCTACTGACTAAAGTCACCCCAGCAGATCAAAGTCACCCCAGTTCACCGTAAGCTGAACTTAGAAGGATATAGAGTAATATCACTACCAGCCCCCTAGACAATTGTCAATCTATTCAATCTATCTATTCTATCGACATGACAAATTAGTATGTCAATATGTCAGTGATATGACCAAATCATGGAATTAATAAGTAGTATCGTACAACCGATAGTATTTATTAATTCCATGGACCAAATGAATTGAAGTGACGTTTAAATATTTCGAAGAATCAGCGAGTTACCACTTGTTTAGGGGGGCTGGTGAGACATGGCTGTCAGCCATCATTAAATAAAAAAAATATTATTCGAAGTATCAATACTCTGGTTTGTTTTATGATAGGTATAATTGATAGGTTTTGACATTTTTTTCTCATCTCCTGAATCTAGCTATATTTTTTGTTATCTTTGAAAATAACGAGTTTCTCAAAATATTGTATAAAAATTAACGACATGTACATAATTATAATTGCAGTTTACTAAAGTATTTCTGTAACAAAAATATCGTCAGAAATCGGAACGAAAACAATTTTCTGTTATGATTTTAATCACGACCTTATAATTGCGCTGAAATAAATAATAACGCCACAAATGATTGTTAAAACTATTAATTCAGCTTTTTATTCAATTAATTAATGAAGTAAAAACCATAAAGTAAATACTTGTGTAGTTAATGAGCCTATTAATTGTGGCCTTTCGAAATAACGTGTATAACTTTGGTTGTATTGTATTTGTTCCAATATTTGCTGTCAGTACAATTCACGCCAATGATTTACAATACTTTATATTTTATTCTGTACATATGTACCAAGTGAAGAATTTGAATACATCATTTTAGGGTTCCGTAGATCTGACTAGGAACCCTTATAGTTTCGTTATGTCCGTCTGTCTGTCTGTCCGAGGTTTTGCTAAGAGACCGTTAGTACTAGAAAGCTGTAATTTTGTAGGAGTGTGTACTGTGTATATCAATTACGTCGACAAAGTGGTAAAATAAAATTTAGGAAAATATTTTATTTTAGGGCACTTCCCACATGTGCAGTGGGGATGAATATTTTTTTTGTCGTCTACCCCATCGTGTGGGGTATCGTTGAATAGGTCTTCTAAAATGACTTGGTGGTTACTAACATTATTTTTCGATTTAATGGTCCATTTACGAAATATTAAACTTTAAAGAGCAAATTTTTGTTCCAGTAGGGCGTTCCCCCCCCCCCCCTCTAAAAGCTAAACTGCAGGCTTGGGCATCTAGAAAAATTCATGATGATAGTGCATTTCATGAACTTAAAATTTTTTTTTAAATGAAAACTATTGCGGTTAAGATAACTTTATTAGTTTAGCAGTAATAGTCGTTGAACTTGGGTGTTGGATAATTTTGTACCAAATACAAAATCCTTAGCATTAATCCTTTATAGTGACTAAGATAACGTAGTTGCTTGTTTATAACGGGTAAAGACTTGCATTTAAAACAAAATATCAAGTAAATAATATATAAATTTGGTTATTCAGCAATTGAAAAATTTACTTATCTAAAATTAAAAAAAAATAACACCCTGTACTTTTATGGCATAAATCTATAAGTTCAATCATAAAGATTGAATTATCTAACAAATGTGTTGAAATAAATAAGAACAAAACCAAAATTCCACTTTGTATGTGGTCGTTATCCTACCAACAGCGCCACCTATCTCTCTCAAAATGATCTAATCTAATTTAACAGACTCATGAAATTTCATTAAAATCGGTTGGATTATTTTCAAATACTAGTGTATATGAACATCGTAGCGCTTTTGCTGCGGAACCCTACATTGAGCATGATCCGACTTGCTCTTAACCGGTTTTTTTTTTATATGGATCCGTGTAGTGACGGGTTAAGAATACATAATGTCATTATCCCATCTCAACCCGTGGGTGTCGTAAAAGGCGACTAAGGAAGTAATCTTCTACAAGAGCGCTGTGAGAAAAAGAAAATTTGAAACAAACCCTATACCAACCCGTCTGGCCAGCATGGTATAATAGGCTAAATTCCCTTTTACAATATTTGGAAGAGATCCGTGCCGAACAGTGTGACATTTATGTGTTCAAATAATGATGATGATGTTTATAATTTACGCATGCCACTCTGTCTGAAACGGGACTTTTATGTGAGTCTAGCAGACTCGAAGATGGCAGAAGGCCATAAAACCCTTATGTGCACCAATACCTTTCTTTGGGATGGCCACCCGTTACGACTCCGACGTCAGCCAACACTTATTCTGTCTGGGTTCACCTTGTGTCCGTGATTCATGGTTTTCCTCTTATCATAATATATATACTCTTAGCGAAACCCCTCTCTCCAAGACCCGGACCGAGCCACGCGCTATAAAAAGCGGCGCGCGCTTAGCGACGGGTTCATTCTGTCTTCGGTCGGCAACGGTTGAACATCTCTACTCTCAGTTTTACGTCATAATCGGTTGTAGTATAATTATTTCGTTATTTATTATATCACTTGCAGTAATTAGAGTTTTGAGTGTAATAGTGCTAAATTATTAATTGTTGTAATTTTGGTTATAGAATTCTGATTGTTATTAAATAATTTTAGGAATACCTGTGCGTTACATCTTTTATTTTTAAAAAACTGTCCTCACTTCTGGTTTGTAAGATCAGAAGTGGGATTCGAACACGTGCTTAGTGCTGTTTGTGCCATCTGTTTTACATAATTAAGTATTCGTTAACGTTTGAATTTGACCTAATTACTGCAAGTTTAGTTGTTTGACATTTACGTGTGTTTGTACTGTGAGTATTGGTAAGTGTTTCTTATTTGGTTTAATTTCTGAAATATGCCGAGACGTTCCGGAAGTGTTGAAGAACTAGATGATTCACGTCGATCGCATCGTAATCGTTCACGAACGCGAAGAAGTAGATCGCGTAGTCGTAGCTATGATTCCGATAGAAACAATCACACTACTTCATCGCGTAGACACCGTGAACGTTCTCATGAACGCGAACGTAGTTCTTCGAAATATCGTAAGGCGTCCCGTGGTTCACGTGACGCTCATAGACGTCGTGATACTTCATATAGCCGTCGTGATTCACCGCGTGATCAGGCCTTAGGTCAAATAGTAGCTCGCTTGAATTCTATTGAGAGCTGTTTGCCTACCTCGACAACACATTCAAACCCGCGTCGCGTGTCAACGCCCGTTAGGGAGCCTAGCCCGCAGGGACAAGACACTTTCACTGGCCAGCAGTCGCGATTACCCGACGTGGATAACGATGTGACAAATAAACTTTTTGGTGCATTGTCTTGTTTAGTTCAGGCGAGATCGCATAGTTTTTATATTTCTCCCTTTGATCCTAACCTGCATGACTTTGACGTTTGGTGTTCAGAGGTAGATCGCGCTCGTGATTTAAATAAATGGGATGACCGCGAGTGCCTAGGGCGTATAGGGGGTTGTTTACGTGGTGACGCGAAGTCATGGCTTAACGATTGGACAACGAATGATCGTTCATGGACCAACTTCAAGACAGAATTTCGTACACTGTGCCCACGTAATGTAGATTCAGCTACAATTTTATTTGAGGTTATGTGTACTAATTCAAATAAACCTTCCACATACGCCGAATATGCCCGCAAGTCTCTTTTGCGTCTCAACATTGTAAAGGGCTTGCCTGACGAGTTGAAAGTCGCAATAATTGTGCGAGGCATAAATGACGCTCAAATAAAAGCCGCGGCAACTAAAGCCAAACTTCAAATAAATGACTTAGTCGAATTTATGTCTGTATATGTCAAACGAAATTCCTGAAGGACTATACTTACTGCAACAAGTCTTATGTACTCTTACGAGTGCCATGTTTTCTATTAATTTAAAAAAAAATGTACTTTCTTAGAACTAAAGTAGAGAACTTAGGGCGATTAGTAAGTACTGGTCAGGTACAGCCGAGCCCAAGGAAAATAGAGGCACTGGTAAGCTCAACAAAACCTATTAATGGTAAGGGGCTTCGCCAATTTTTGGGCCTGGCAGGGTATATTATTATGTCGCAGGGTGCGCCTCTAACAGCCTGCATTGCCCGTCTGTTAAGAAAGGGAGAACCTTTCAAATGGTGATCAGAACCAGATGTGGCTCGTGACTACATTATTCACTATTTGACCCATTCTGTGTTATTCATACCGATATATTGGGTCCGCTTCCAGAATGTAACGGGTTTAAGTAAGTTTTAATTGTAATTGACAACTTTTCAAAATTTTATTTGCTGTATTCTATGTATCGGCAAGACTCAGACGAATTAAAACAGGTGTTCACCAATGCGATATCTTTATTCGGGTCCTCGAGTACTATAATACGTGACCGAGGAAGAATGTTTGAAAGTGCGGCCTTTCAAGACTGGGCTAATAGCTTGGGCTGCTCCGTTCATTTCATCACGCCTGGAATGCATCGCGAAAACGGACAAGTAGAAAGGTACTGTAGAACTGTCTTAAATATATTACGTATGGAGGTGTGACATGAAGGTTCACAATGGGCTGACGCTCTCTGGTAAGTGCAGCTCAATTCAAATGTCACCAGACAGGCTACCACACAAGCCTCGTCATTGCAACTCCTCGTTGGGATTGATGCTAGTGCGTGACGTCGCACTAGAGAACTGTAACCCTAATCGAGAAGCTCTTATGATTCTCAGTAGACAGCGTGCCTCTGACCTACTCACATTTAATCAGCGGCGACAAGATGAATATATCAACCAGATCAGGCTACAACCACGAGCCTTTGCTGCTGGGGACTATGTCTTTGTCAACAAGGCATCGCAGAGTACAGGCGACTCTGACGTGCAGGGGCCCTATAAGGTTCTGCGTGTACTGCCACATCACCGCTATGAACTGGAACTACTGGCTGGTTCATATGGCAAGAAAACTCAGGCAGCTGCTGAGCTTTGGTCTGAGCCTCTGGCTTATGACTTCTGTTTGGCCTGAACCCCTGGTTCATGGCTTCTGTTGGTCTGAGCCTCTGGCTTATGACTTCTGTTTGGCCTGAACCCCTGGTTCATGGCTTCTGTATAGGCCAGGACCTGTGGTCCGAGGCTTCTGTTCTGGTTAAGTATCTAACTTCACCCATTTCATGCGGGCGCATGGTATTAGTCGTTAAGACTTCTTCATGTGTTCGTGCGGATTGGGTGGGAACTACTGTTATTTTACTTTAGTTGGTATTCTATGCAATGAAAGTCCGGAATTTCATTGCTTGGAATGCTATTTAGTTCCATTTACGATTAGTGCTTAAAATTGCTATTTTTGCTTTGTAATAATTGTTCCTAGTCTGAAGCATTTAGATTTATATTTCAATTACCTAAGAAACTTTTTGTTCAGTTTGGGTGCTTGATGGTGGGAGTGCACGCTCACTATCATGTACTTAACAACATTAGTTCAAATGCTTACTATTATTTGGCTTCAGACATATAGGTATGTAACGCGAGAATACAAATTTACGTTATGTGTTACATTGCAGATGATGATGGCCAGTCTGGTGATGGTGGGCCTAGTAATGATGAAGGCATGATGCGGTCGAGGACGCCTCGCTGTCAGGAACGGCCGTCTTAGCGAAACCCCTCTCTCCAAGACCCGGACCGAGCCACGCGCTATAAAAAGCGGCGCGCGCTTAGCGACGGGTTCATTCTGTCTTCGGTCGGCAACGGTTGAACATCTCTACTCTCAGTTTTACGTCATAATCGGTTGTAGTATAAT
This sequence comes from Laspeyria flexula, assembly GCA_905147015.1. Lineage (NCBI taxonomy): Eukaryota > Metazoa > Arthropoda > Insecta > Lepidoptera > Erebidae > Laspeyria > Laspeyria flexula. The sequence goes on along the minus strand of LR989962.1, from coordinate 8,998,235 downwards.
TATTTCGTTATTTATTATATCACTTGCAGTAATTAGAGTTTTGAGTGTAATAGTGCTAAATTATTAATTGTTGTAATTTTGGTTATAGAATTCTGATTGTTATTAAATAATTTTAGGAATACCTGTGCGTTACATCTTTTATTTTTAAAAAACTGTCCTCACTTCTGGTTTGTAAGAATACACTAATAATAATTTACACGTAATTTATTTGCATTAATATATTTTCCACTACAAGGCAAATAAAAAGACATACCTTGAAAAATCTTTTGTTCAAATTATACTACAAACATTGCTTTATTTAGTAAACACGAAAACAGAAATAGTTATGAGAATTTATATCAGGAACATGCACGCAGTAGTCTCGTAATAATGGGTGAAACTTGAGAACGAATGAATATTCTATTAGTTTCTTACGTGATATCTTACTAGATGTAATGTAAATTATAAAGTTAATAGCGATGCTTGCCAAATAATTATACTTTAGTAACAACTACATGAATTGTTATAGAATATTTAGTTTGTACGAAACTAGTCATTAATAGTTTATTCATAAATGGGAATTATAGGAATAAAATATGGCCAAAGTAGGCTATGTGTCATTGCAAACTGATATAATTCATCTGTGTGCCCAATTTCATTCAGATTCTTGTTCGGGTTGTTGTTCTTAGTTCGGGTGTATTTTTTGTAAAGTCTTCCACGAGAAAATCTATTTTTAAATTGTTATCCTTCTTACATTTTAGAATGACTTGTCTACTCGTATACTTACAGAATTTTAATTTTAGGAAATATATACTATATTTCCTAAGCTCCTAGAGATTCTAGAAAATGTAGATTTCGATAACGATAGCACGAACAGTGATTTTGATATCTTTACTAATTGGAAGCTTGCTTTGAGTCAATGCAGGACAAAAGCCAGCTCTAATAGTTTCACGCCACGAACATTCCGACCACTCAACTGGATTTAACTGACAATAGTATCAACTAACAGAGTCACTATCTGACACGATGGTCTGCGGTGCTTGGCATTTTGCGTCTAGTCAAATACTAGATTTATATCAGTTGTAAATCTGTCTAACGTTTACAGGAAACATAACGTCTATTTTATTGTTTAAGAGTTCTTTTGAGGTGGCTACAAAGTTCCTGGTTAAATAAAATATTTTTTTTTTTTATAAAATACAATTCACTACAAGTCTTCATAGTTAACAAAATTTCTAATCCTTTTTCCCTCTTTTTCCTATGACTGTACTTTAGAGGTGCGCGCGAGTTGATGACAAAAACAAGTAAATATAATTTAAAAAAATTAATACTCCGATTGCAAAAAATCAACAGAGAGCAACGCACTAAAAAGACCGTAAAATTATTATAATATTATTATACCTGATTAAATTTACATACATAATATATGTATATATTTGTAATCTCCATTTGATTTCCTTTATTTTGATACTCTACTCGATAGGTTTGGTTAAAAAAAATAATAGAACTACTTACAATTTGGAACCATTCAATTATGTGTAATCTCTGTTTGAATATATGTAATCTCCTTTTGATTCTCTTTATTTTGATACCCAACTTGATAGGTTTGGTTAGTTGAGTTGACGAATAGGTCAATATTTTTTATTATCATGTCCTTATGAAAATGCTTTAAGACATAAATCGCAAATGCTACCTAGAACTTAGCAACTTACTCTGAGTATATCTTCTGTTGTAAGATGTCAGAAAACTATTCATCTTAAAATATTGGTACCGTATGTTACAAAAGTTTTAGCAAAATTGTTTTCAATTTATATTGAAATAGAGAATCTTTTCCTTTGAGACTACTTTTCAGTTAGAATCTTGGTGTTGTGGGTCCTCCACAACTCCACTTTACAAACATATTTTTGTAGCTTACCTATGTTTGACTGTTACCGTTGCCTTCTGAGATTAGAAGTAGGTACTATGAATCTATACTGATATTTTAAATCTATTGAGTTTGTTTGTTTGTTCGGTTGAACGCTATGATCTCAGGAACCAGGTCCAATTTGATGTTTTTTGCTGGATAGCCCATTTATTGAGAAAAGTTATATAACATCACACTACTGCCAATAGGAGCTGAGCAGTGGCCGAATAAAGAACGACGGGAGCTAAAGCCCCGCGAGACTGTAGTTGTTTATAATGGTGAAGAAGCAAGTAATTCAGTAATTAAGTATATAGTAATTATAACAGTTAATGCACTAAAAAGAAAGCTCTATATCGCGGCAAGCAGAATCTTCAGCTTTATAATATTAGTATAGATAACATATTCTTCTAGTTACTTTCTGGTAAATAATGATAAGGATATTAGAAAATATAAACAAAATGAAATATCGACCATCATACGAAAAACCAAAAGTCGATTTCCGGGAGCTGAAACAAGCTAAACTCGTTGCTCACAGCTGTCATGAACACACTGCAGTTACTCGATGAATGTAGGTCATTCTCTTCAGAATATTCAGTTTATTCACTGTCTTAGGAACGGTTTTTCTACAGAACATTAGATTGTTTTAATGTTAGCATTATAAGCGTTATAGTATCAGCTCATCATCATCATCATTTCAACCCACAAACGTCCCACTGCTGGGCACGGGTCTCCTCCAAACAATATGGAGGGAATTTAGCCTACTATACCACGCTGGCCAAACGGGTTGGTATAGGGTTTGTTTTGAATTTTTCCTTTCTTGCAGTTCTTTTGTCTGCATAAAGTTACTCCCTTACGACACGCACGGGTTAAGATGGGGTAGTGACATTATGTATTCTTAATCCATCATTACACGGATAGTATCATCTACATTGCAAATAATATGTCTGTGTTTTTATTTATTATATTAAGTCGATTAGTGAATTCATCTTCAAATATTATACAATACTGTCTTTTTGTTCATAATATTTTATAATAACAACGTTCATAATACAGCCTTGATAAATTACTATGTTCAACCCTATAACTATAGGTAGGTACTACCCTATACTATCCTGTGTAGGATTTGCTCGTATTTATATTTACATTTCGTTTTCAGAACGGTTAATGTCAACGGTTTCTCTGTGAATTCGTCTTTATGGAGCTCAGGTGTAAAGGTTCCTTTAATTTCTTCCCTTTTTGTCAATACTTTACACAGCCGCAGGCGTGCCAAGGGAAAAGAAAATATAAAAGACGAACACAAAGGCTTCTAAATCAACATGAATTCGAAAAACATTTCGAAAATTTGTAATATGAAAAATAGATGTGTTTGCATGTCTCCCGGAGGCATTTTGAACCCTCCCCCGGATTTGAATATAAATATAATTGATCAGACGGTCCGAACCGCGTCCGCTTTGAAGTTAATCGAAAAACGTATAATCCTGTTAAATATTTTCCGATGGGTACAAACCCAATGTCTTTATTCAATTATATCGTTTAAATAACTTGACGCAGTTATAGATGACCTATAAGGGTGGAATTAGTTACACTTTATTAATTTGGGTCTTATTACCCCTTCATGGAGGTTTTACCTAAGTGAATCTGCTCCTTCGTTAAGCAAATCACTTTAAAACAAACTGTGATGTGTAATTACATATCATTGTAAAGGATTGGTATTCCAATAGATGAATAACAAAATGCTTATAGAAGTGTATTTTAGGTATATTATTTGCGTTTTAGGTAAATATATACATATAAAACGTGGGTATTTAATGTTCTAAGACCTACTAAGTAATACACCAATTTGTTAGGTTACATATACAAAGCAAATAGGTCCTAATTGTTATAAATATGTTAATTGTTTATTTTTTTTGTTTATTCCCGGTAATGTTAAAAAACCAGCCAAGTGCAAGTCGAACTCACGCACCGAGGGTTTTACGATTATGCAATTTTTAATATTTTTTTTGTGATTAAGATGTAGATATTAGTTTATTTATTATTTTTTATTTATTTATGTATAAGTTAGTATAAATATTCACGTATAGGTGCACCCTCTTTTAAAGTCCGGAATAAACTCTCACTCTTACTAAATTTTTTACGCTTATCATTTTATACCCCTTCCAATAAAATTATAGTACATTCAGTGATATAACGACACGAGTACGGTTTTCGGATTTTTTCGTTTACTTTAGCAACTTGATATTGCTTCATGCTAAATTTCATTTTCCTATGTGAACGGGAGGTGCCCTTAGGTTTTGACTTTTTAGATTGTCAAGATATGCGAAATAGAGTATAAACGGCTGTATCTTTTGCGTTTTGCGTTTACTTAGAATTCCGATTTGCGCGATTGCGATTGCGCCAAGGGATTGCAGCCCCGAGTATTTGATATTAATTTCAGCTTTACGCGTTCTTGAGAAAAATCTTTTGACAGCGGACAGACAGACGGACAACGGAGTGAACCTATAAGGGTTTCGTTTTTTTTTTGAACCACGGAACCCTATAAAGGAATAATAAACAGTTAATGGAGTCGTAAATAGAACTCATCCATCAATATTACAAAATGTAACCAAAAAAATATCTCTAAATAAGCGTTTCTAACAATATTTTCAAATAATACTCCATATAAAGCGAAGAGTCTGTGAAAATGTCACGAAAGTTATAGTAATAAATCTGGTCCGTAAGGTGAGTGCGACTGCACCCATGTGGCGCTTCCATCTTAATTCATCTGGTCGGGCGGCGCGGCCGGTCGACCTCCGACGTGAATAGATCAAGTGTTTGTGTACTTGCTACGAGTAAACTCAGGCTAACTGAGGCACCTTACACTCCTTCAGACGTTGCTTTGTACTGGTTTAAGGTGTTAATGCTCGAGATAAGAGAATGTGATTGGTAAGTGTGAATGAAAAGGCGGTCTGATGGAAAATAGGGTTAAAATAAAAAGAGAAATACAATAGAGGAAAATAAGCAATTGTAAGCGATGCTGGTGTGAAGGCTGCGAGGTGTATTCATTTGTAGGGACACTTCTAAAACATTCGGTCATTCGTAGGACTTTGATTCCATCGCAGCTCACTGCCTCACGAATCTGGTCGCTCCACCCTCTTGGGTTTCGGCCATGTGACCGTTATCCCTCAAGATTACGAGTTTAAGACTAGCTTGGCTGTATAAACATAAATACTTACTTTTAACAGAACTCAAAGTATTTCTTGTAACCTACGATAAAATATTATAAATCATTAAAATAAAACGAAATTGAAAATAAAATAATTTATCAACAAGTTGACGACAACTTTATGAGTTATGAGTATGACATTTATTAATTATTTATTTGCTTCGAACAAAAAAGTTTACATGTATGATTAAGTACGAAATTTTAATGCCTGTTTCAAAGTTTTTCGACATTGTTGTTTATTATGAAATTTACTGATGTGTTAAATAGACTGTGAATACCGATGATAAATGTGAAAATTTTATCGTAAACAATATAATAATAATTTAATATACCTAATTATTTTCACAATTTTTAAATACGTTTATTAAAATTTATGCTAATAATATTCAGTAAGAATAAGACGATCATAATGAAGTAAATACTGAGCTTTATTATTAGATGCGAATGTTGCCAGATGCTTATTACAAGTAAGCACTTCATGTTAATTGATACAAACAGATTTGTAATTTCCCCGGGCACAATTATTACCAATGTAAAATGTTTAGGAGCCTTAATTAAATCCTGGGAGGCGAAGGACCCGCTGATTAAAAAGGAAACGTTCCCGGTGCCTTTGCAAGGTATTAAAGAAATTACGTCACGCCTGTTTTTGTGACCAATTAACGTCTAGCTAATTAAAGTATCGCTTTATTTTTTATTCGTTCCTTAAATAGTTCAAAGAGAAGTTGAGAATGAATGTGTTTTGTTAAGAGTTAATTTGTTTGACGGTCGTGTAAATTCGTAAACTATAATTCTTAATTATTTATTTAATTGCAAACGTCCAAACGTTCCAGCTTCGCCCCCGTTTCGCACGGATGCGATCTAGGTAATAATGCAGTAAATATGCAGGTACTCATACATTTATAAACCTAGAGGGAATTATTTGAATGATAGTGAAAAACGAGTCGAAGTCGGTTGTGAAGTTTTAAAGATTAACAGGCAGCGGAAAGCGACTTTATTTTACACTGTGTATAGATGTGGCAGACAAACAAACAACCCCTCCTGATAGTAAGTGGTAAAGATATAACAAACATTCACGGGTATTGGCAATGCCAGAGACAGCCAAGCAAATTCACTGCGCCTACTACCGATACAGCGATAACCTCTTTCCCCAATAAGCCCTGAAAAATGTTTTATACTCATAAAAATATATAAATAAAACACTTGATTCGAGACCTTAACCCATTTTGGTAGAAATATTGACCAAAAGGTCGACTTCATGATCGATTTGCAATATAAAATCCGAGGCAAATAATTTTATTTGAACATAACTTCCGCAATATCTGAGGTATTCACACGGTGCCCTTTTTATGATCACAAAGAATCTTCGTACACAGTTTTACTGTTGGGGAGCTCTGCTAAAAGCGTTTTTGTGAAGAAGGTTCACATCGCGCCGCGTCCATTCAATCGAGAGAATAAACGAAATTTACGATCCGTTATTTTGAAATATTAAAGTATTCTTACCAGCTTAGAAAAAATATCTTCTGTTGATTTTGCCAAATTACTCTCCTGTTTTTGATCAAAATGAGTGTTTCACATTTATTTTGATAAGTTTAATAACAGGAAAATGTATTTCTACATAAATTTAGATAAAATTTGGTTAAGTAATGGCAAATAAATAAAATTTCTTTTGAAAATGGAAGAAACCAATGAAAGAAGAAGGTATAATGATAACAGATAATAAAAATAAATTGAAAATGAAGCGCGTCTCACATAGTTAAATATCTTGTAATTTATTTGCGTCGATTATTATATTATTGAGAGATATCGTGTATTAGTCATACTTAGTTATAAAAATAATTCACAGCTGTATTTAAAGGAATTATTATTTGGTTTAAGTAACATGTAACACAGTCCCATTGTACCGCCTTTTGCAAGACTGAATATTGTCTTCTAAAATACAGGCCTTCGGCCTAGTTCGGGATACAGTATTGGACAAATTTAAAAATAAAAATGTATAGATTGTGAGTATGTACTGTTTAATAAACTATTTTTAACAAAAAAATATTAAAACGACTTCAAATCAGTACTAAAAAGCGAAAAATAAACTGAATTAGATATTTAATTCCAAGCTAAAAAATACCTACCTACCTGTTTAAAGTATAATACTCTATTACTAATCTGTTTGAAGTCGGTGCCAAGCCTAAAGAGTTTGTTAAGCTACGTACTACTTAGTACGTACATCTGTTACCGCTCGCTACTTCACACCACCTCGCACTTGCGTGTACCTAGTGGACGGCTCAAACTGAGTGATACAACCTCATTAGGCTGGCACCGACTTCAAACAGATTAGTAATAGAGTATTATACTTTAAACAGGTAGGTAGGTATTTTTTAGCTTGGAATTAAATATCTAATTCAGTTTATTTTTCGCTTTTTAGTACTGATTTGAAGTCGTTTTAATATTTTTTTGTTAAAAATAGTTTATTTTTCCATTTTTAGTGTACTTTTTATCTAGCAGATTTAATAATACTGGCTGGCAAACTAAGACGGAAAACCGAAATAAAGAATCTTCGATAGAAGGGAACGTAGAGAATCTCAAAACTCTCAGCTTTTTATGTCATTCTTTTTTCCTATAAAATGCGACAGGTAACAAGTATAGGTATACAATGCAGGTTAGATACTATATCGAAAACTTAAAATATCATCTAAGAATTCCTTTGAATTATACAACTTTATCTTCCATCAAGAGCTCTCACCTCAGACACTTGAAATAACACAACTTAAGGTTTATACATGGATGTGATATTTAAAGAAATCATCTTCTTACTCCTACACATTAAGAAGTTTCCCTTCCAGTGACAGCTCACCTAAATAACCTACAAGAATACAACTATAGGTTTATAAGTACCTATAATGTTGAAAGAATTATCCTCCAACTCTTAAAAGTTAAGGAGTTATACCTTCCAGTGACAGCTCACCTGAATAACCTACAAGAATACAACTATAGGTTTATAAGTACCTATAATGTCGAAAGAATTATCCTCCAACTCCTAAGAGTCAAGGAGTTATATCTTCCACTGACAGCTCACCTGAATAACCTACAAGAATACAACTATAGGTTTATAAGTACCTATAATATTGAAAGAATTATCCTCCAACTCCTAATAGTTAAGGAGTTATACCTTCCAGTATCAGCTCACCTAAATAACCTACAAGAATACAACTATTGGTTTATAAGAACCTATAATGTCGAAAGAATTATCCTCCAACTCCTAACAGTTAAGGAGTTATACCTTCCATCACCAGCTCATCAACACGAGATGTTGACTATCAGACGTAAATACTTGAATAACTTTAAAAAATATATGAAAAAAGTAACATTTGCCTATAAAATTTGAGGGTTGCCTTCGATTTCCCTGAGATTCCATCATCAGAACTTGACGTGATGAATAGGGGACCAATTCGGAAGTATACCATTTCAAACAAAAAAAGAATTTTTTAAATCGGTTCAGGCATCTCCGAGTAATCGTTGAACATACATAAAAAAAAAAAAAAATACATACAGTCGAACATATAACCTCCTCCTTTTTTGAAGTCGTTTAAAAATCAATGTTGTGTGTCAATAAACTGTTTTTATTTTATTTATTTTTTAACTTTCGCCTTTTATACCATGCTTATAGTGTATCAAAGTCCAAAAATGTATGAAATGGTGGTTTGATTAGTGTTATTATAATACTATAATCATTTGCAAAACTCTCAGTATTTTTCTTTGTTTTTACCCATACAAGTCTTCTGAGATCTAGTTCCCCCTAACAAAACAGTACCTTACAGTCGGTAAGCGAGTGCTTGTGTGAAGTACTCATAGGTGCAGGGCACGTGGGGTGCAGTGTTGTGATGCCCTATTACCGACCACTTGAACGTTGAGCTTTTTAATTAAAGTCGTGGTAAACGCGGCGCGATTGTTTGACAAGCTTTATTCTGCTGTTTTTTCCTTGTAATTTGTTTTTGTAAGACTTCGCTATTAGAGTTGAGTTTTCTAACGTTATTTAGGTAGATGTTTTTTAGTGATAGCAGTTAAAGTCATACCTTGCCTTTTTACCTCAGAGTTCGACTCTAAGGGACATAGATCACAAGTATTTATTAAAAACTACTTACTTATTGTTATCTCTTTTGCCAACAAATCGAATAAAAAAGTTTGTAATCTTATCTAATAATAGGTTCTCACTTTTCTGTGGGTGCTGTATGAATTTATTATACAATTTTACCCACGTCATCGGAAGTAATAATATTGCAGAGGAAAACTTGATAAAGTCAGTAAATAGAAACAGTCTTTAGAATAGTAAGTAGACATACATACATACATATAGATCACGCCTCTTTCCCAACAGAGGGGTAGGCAGAGACCATTTCCTTCCACTTGCTACGATTGGCTAAGTAAGCTAGTAAGTAGACGTAAGCAATTTATCGACTTTATGAAGTATGAAAAACATTGTTCACGGTAAACTTTCATGAGTACTGCAATAAAACTCACTATTATAAAGATACAATATTGAATCTCTTTGAAGTCAGTTCCTTCGCTTAGTTCATCGTTGCAAAACTTTTAGCTTCGCAACGTTTACTTACTAGCTGTTAGCTATAAAAATTAGTGGTCTTATTATATTATCAGTGATAAAATAGTCTCTAATTTCCTTGAGTTGTTAAACCGAGCTATAAATAATTTGAAGTTCTTTTTAGGGTTCCGTACTTCAAAAGGAAAAACGGAACCTTTCTTTATAGGATCACTCCGTTGTCTGTCTGTCCGTCTGTCAAGAATATTTTTCTCAAGAACGCGTAGAGGTATAAAGCTGAAATTAATATCATATAATAATATCATATACTGAGTCAAAACTACTTTTGGCTGGTTACTTGAAGTGGATATTATGTGGGAGGGTCGTACTTCCCTGGACGTGCCGGTCCATTTATGCTGTCATGCCAGCGAGACTACTACTACTATTTCACCATGTATTATTATACTTTCACTTTTATTACAATCCATAAACGTCCCACTGCTGGGCACGGGTCTCTACCAAAAATTGTTGAGGGAATTTAGCCTACCACGCTGGCCAAACAGGTTGGTATAGGGTTTTGTTTCAAATTTTCCTTTTCTCGCAGTTCTCTAGTCTGCTTAAAGTTACTCCATTAGTCGCCTTTTACGACACCCACGGGTTGAAATGGGGTAGTGACATTATGTTAGTGAAAACTGGGATAAAAATAAAACTTTGGCATTATATAACTATTATATGATTTACTATTGTAGGTATTCCATTTATACGTGGCCCCGAGTAACCCTTTTAGAAAACAACTTTCGCATAATCCTACGATGAGCCAAACGTATCTCACACTTGACCGATTTTTCTTTCATCTTGAATGACTATGCTCAACTTTTCCATTTATTCTTACGACTGCTCGACCCATATCCAAACATATTGTGAAACATTCACCTTTTACCAGTGCTATTTCCATATAAGCCGGGGATTTTTTTGACATAATGACAACATATGGTTTGTACAATTTTATTTCTTTTGACATATTGGGCTTAATCAAGATTGTGTATGTAATAAAACTTGTACGTATTGTGTACTTCCTTTGTTTAGTATACAGTTTAGGAAAATATTGCATGTTTTGATTTAATTAAATAATAGAAAATAATGAAATAAATGAATATTAAAAAGCGTTTTAAAAAATAAGCTTTCATTGAAATGCTCTAAAAAGAAGAAATTAAGTAAAATTGAATTTAGATCAAACCCATCAATAAAATTGAACAATTTACAAAATAGGAAATCACATAAAATACTTTCGATGCTTGAAAAAAGGACCCTACCTTTCATTTGGACTTTGTCCACAGGAAGGTGTCCATAAGATTAGCCATATTATGCAGATGGATCGTAAGGATAATGCACCCGAGTAAAAGTAATAGTTGGCCTCCCGACCATAATTCTGCCTTGTTAAGAAAGAACGACGTAATTACATTAAACTGATCACAGAAAAACACACGTAAAGTAAATCAATCAAGATGTATAATTCTCTGAACTTCAGATGCAGTCATACCGTTTTTTATGAGCAAGGCAGAATTGAGCTTGATTTCACTTATAGAAACTATTTTGTAAGGAATTTTTTTCTCGCAAACCATCGACAAGCTTCTTTGTCAGTTCTTTACAATATAAGTGTCCACAGGTTATAGCTACTTACCTACTTATACCATCCAGTAAGCCGCAGACTTGTTTGTCACTTAACTGCTATAAAATATGTTCAAAGTTTCGACAGTAGATTTCCAAACACATTTAATAACTGGTAACATATTACATTTATGAACGAACAGTCTAATAAAGTAGGTCCCATAAAAAAGATCATTGAGTTTTAGATGTACGAGTATTTGGAATAAAAGTTTTCCTTATGTTGCAATCATTTTTCTTAGTCGATATCCCTTGTATAATAAAAGTTAATGTAAGGTTTTTGTGGCTCGTCGAAGGTAAAAATTGTATTTAACTTAATACTGGTCAAATTGAAGTTCAACTATTAAAACACAATGGACAGACACACACGAATGATCCTAAAATTGTTTTTAAAGATACGAATTCTTACAAACAAAAGGCACCATTTTTTACTGATTACAAATTTACCTTCAAGGTCATAAAATCGTATGAGTATTTTGTTTGTGACGGGTTTTTATGTGAGCGTATTATTTACTAGTCGTAAAATAGTGTGGTCCCAATATGGTCAGCGTAAACTGTAATGGTAGTAACGTTTGTTTTACTGTTATTAAGATCTGCCTGCTGAATTTGATTAAATGAAAGGTAGGCATTTGGATTTGAGGTATATGTAAATGTAAAGAAGGATATAGATCTATATTATATATCTATATTATATCTATATTATATATACAATTCTTCAGTTTCATTAAAACTGAATCACCGTCAATAATTCAATCAAAATCAAATCAAATTAAAAATATTTTATTTCGTGATTACACAGTTACATTTTAAATTATAGTGGGTAGTTTTATTAGGTGGATTTATTATTATATTAATCATAGAAATGCCTGTGCCAGAAGACACCGCTCTTTCAAATTTCGAAAGTGTAACAATTTGGAATTAAGTTTAGCAAGTAATATAAACGTAGGTATCTTATATATACATTATAAAGAAAAGAGAAGAAAGATAGATAAATGTGTGTGTGAATGTATAATTAGATAATACATTAAAATTAAAAGGTGCGAAACTTAATGAAGGTAAGATGTAAATAGCTAAATTAATTTTAATAATTAATTTAGCTATATACATTATTAAAATAAAATTAATAGTTGAATGATTTTTAATATAATGTATTGATTAATAAAGAAAAAACAGGGCAAATTTCCTGCATTTTACTTACAAATTTCATCTCTTACTACGCTGGAATTCTTAGTTGCCTATTGAAACTTATAAAGTTAAGTGAATTGAACTGAAACTTTTATGGCCTCAAGGAACAATTAACCTTAATTATATATATTTATTATATAATATTAAGGTCGTATATTCACTGACCGATAAGTGTCTGATAATCTACCCGAAGCTTAGTTGATGGATTTAAAATCTGCCACTCTCTTAATTCTCAGACAGTTCATCAAAATCAGATCTTCTACTTGTGAAACCTGTGCAAGTGTAATATAATTTAAAAAATGTGTCGATATTTCAATTTGATCCTAATTTGTCATCTTCCGAATTGGTCATATTCCAGATTCATCGCTTTTCAAACTGGTCATTTTCCATTTTCATCTTATTCCAGATTCGTCGTATTCTAAACTCGTCGTCTCGTCAGTTATTTCATCCTCAATTGCTATATCTTCAATTAACTCAAAAAATACAATCCTCACATCGCATTACATTCAAACAACGCTTGATACAAAACATGTATTATACAAGCCTTATCACCCCCCGTGTTTCAATTCGTACATTGTTTTCCGATCGAGCTTGTTAGAGGAATCATTTACTTCACTACGTGGTTCACTATCACGGAGTCGTGTTTTCCGACATTTCAACATAACGAGGTAGAAGCACGTCACTACAGATGCGATACTGGTGATATTTGGTGTTTATAGATACTTACCTTAAGTTTATATTCACGCAATGAAAATACTTGTTCTTGGTATCTGATATTTTTGTTCTGTAACTGTTCTGTAAGTGATATTTGGTGAAAAACTGTTATTTTGATTCATGCTTACTGATTTGTTGTCTTTAGACGTTTAATATCTTTATTTTATTTTATTTTTTCTATTATCAATTTTTTTTTCTTTTATATTTAATACCTACTTATCTTTTTTTTTAAGTAAAGGTTGTCTTATTATGCTCTCCATCAATTAAGCAAAAACATGTTTTCCTAAGTGGACTAATAATCCCACCTTTATTTTAGAAACATAGTACAACCATCCAGCCAACCAGCAATAAGCTAATAAATTTTTCCATTTACAGAATAATAAAATAATACAACAATATCAAAAGCTGTAACTTTACACAATTTTAATTGTCTATTTCATGAGATTAGATAAAGTAGTGTAGGTACGTACATAATTTGGTTCTAAAACACTCGTGTGATGATGCTATAAAAAAACTCACCAAGCTTTATTATGCAACAGTTTCATAAACTGCACAAAACTGTTAAACTGCAGCAGCATCCCGAACATGATGAAAGCTCTACCCTTAATACGAGCTTAATTTAGTATTGATGTTGGTACCTCCACGCATAGGTACTTTGCTGGTTTGTAAATTAGATACCTGGCTGGGTGTCCTCCCAGAGGAAATTAATGTTTGGCATCACAATAAAACTTTATTACTTGCTTGTCAGTGTATTAAAAAATATTTGATGACAAAACAGTGTCCCCTCGAGATGTGTCGGAGAGTAAATCTGTATTGGTATGTTGCTTATTAAGATGTACTGGTGACAAAACAATACACGTGTAGTAATTGAGTTAAAATAAAATGTATGTCGTACAATGTTTGAAGTAATCCTACTAATATTATAAGTGCGAAAGTTAGGATGGATAGATGTATGAATTAATAGATGGATAATTGTTACTTATCAAGCCAAAGCTGTTGAAAAGGTTTGTATAAAATTTGTCACATAGATATGTAGATAGTCTGAATTAGCACTTAGGCTTCTTTTTTAATAGAAACATCACGTTGGAGTTTTTTATGTAGTCCTAACGCAGACTAATAAATTTTAAATAAAAAAAGTTTTAAATATTTTAGTTCTTTTTATATCAAAGAACTTTTACACAGGCTATTATTTAAATTAAGTTTTTGGTTCTAACATAAATTTTATATCAACGATCTTTTGATCTTAATCGACAATTTAATTAATGAGAAAGCTTGTTTCATTTTTTACGCTACTTCAATAGTCAGTTGACTTATACTTATCAAAGTCTCAATTAAAAATGTAGCTATAAGTACATCATTTGTACTGAGCACGACTACAGTACTAACGCAAAGCCTCACTAACAATGTTCTTTAAGAAGGTAACAACTCCATTACGAAGAGATTATTTACTTTGTTGATTCAGAATCCTGTATTTCCACTGTTTATTTCGTAAGCACTTTGCCAATTCACCGCGAAACTGTTTGTTAGATTAATCACTGGTCTACAACAGACTTAAGTTTGCTGAACACACTATTATCTCCGGCTATTATCTATTTAAACTTCATTTGGCAGATTAAATAAAAGACTGAGGCTCTGCGAGATTTCTTGTTAAAATGGAGGAGGTTGAATAGGGAATGGTTTGTAATTCTTTGTAGAAGCGGTTAAGCCGGCAATGGCATTAAGCATGTAGGGCATTGTACAAAGCTGGTAATGGTGCTTTGTTTATTAAGCTGCCAGTATATTTCTTTTTTATGGTATGTAGCACACATTATTATGGATTCTACTTGCAATATAGATTGGTCAAAAACAAAAGACAGCGACTATATTTTATACATTTTTAAACATTCAACAGTGATATTGCAATGGAAATCGGTACTGTATTCTGTCAATATGACAGAGCAGTAGTTATAATATAATAATTTCATAATTGATGGCATTTGCAGCATAGTAACACCTTCCTCGATCCTACGCCTTCCGCATCCAGTCAGACCCGTTGACCTTTTTCAGGTCATCGGTCCACCTAGCTGGAGGGCGTCCTACTCTACGTTTGCCGAGTCGCGGTCTCCACTCTAGGACACGTTTGCTCCATCGTCTATCGGTTCTTCTGCAGATGTGAACAGCTCACTGCCACTTCAGCTTGCTTATTCGACGAGCTATGTCAGTAACTTTGGTCCTTTGTCGGATTACTTCGTTGCGAATTTTATCCTTCAAAGAGGCCTATGTCCAGCAGTGGACTGCAATAGGCTGAGATGATGATGATGAACACCTTTCTTGTTACGTCAAGACTTCACTAAAGGCCTTGGAGGACTGAAGATTATCTTAATTTGAAATAATTTGTTTCTCATAATCATTTTTATTTTTGAATGACTTTTTTTGACACAGCGCCATCTAGCCTAAAGTAATTTTATTTCTATCCTTGTATTATTGGGTCTAGACAACTGATAAATATACATATAAAGGTATTTCTAAATACATATATATCATACATCATCATCATCATAAAATCATCCCAACTCTGAAAAAAACATGTAGATGATATGGCTATTGCCCGAGAATAATGTCCCATTAGCTTAACTCATATCTGTCATCCTTAGCAGTTAATTAAATATATGTACGTATTTTCTTTTTACTTACATGATTATCTCAATACGGTGGTGCTGTAATACAGTGGTCGACTGGTCGTGGGTGTTAGGTCATTTACCCTAAGTCGTGAACTTTGTTCTACAGATTTACATATGCAATTAACATTAGACATCAATATTCTAAGGGTTAGTGCTCCTTTAAACACCATTTGAATTTTTATTTTAAATGTAAAACGTCTTATAGTTTAAGTGGTTATACAGATTTAGTTTTCAGATTTAATAAATTTTACAAAGCACTTAGTTTTTAAAGTCTTTGAAATCTTTCTAATAAGTTTTTAGAGCCACATTTTTCCATTTATTAAAAGTTTAGCAATAACCAGGGGCGGATAGAAGGTAAAATTTTCTTTAAAACAATTTCGCATTATGTATCTAATAACTCAATACACAAAGAATCAAACAAGTATATGTAATTATATGTATATAAATATTTGCTCCGTCTGATATTACTAGGTACGCAATGAAAATTATATTATTATGCTGCTATACTGGCTATGAAGGAAAAATGTTTCAGCGTATGTTGACCTAATCACCTATAGATAGGTTAAACAACCGACTAAACCAACCGACCAATCTATTAGATAAGTACTACATTTACTAATGCGAGGAAAAAAAAACACAAACCAACTGTTTGCGTAACCAAATAAATTTTCTGCGAAAATTTCCTCTGTTTTCATGAATGGTCGCGCCCAAAATACTTTTTACTTATTGTGTGAAATGTTTGGAAGCAAGAAGTCTGACGAAAGCACGGTTATACAGTATTGCCACAACAATAGAGTTCCGTTTAGACCCTTGGAAAATTAACATGGGTCTAATCACATTCTGTGTGTCAGTTGAACCAATTTATTACCGACAAAGTAATTTTGTGGCATTTATGAAAATACAGAGAAATTAAGATCCTTATAAAAAGTAATTAACGCTACAAATGTCAGTCAGACTTATGCAACTTTTATAAAAAATATCAAATGAAAATTTAACACACTTTTGTAACTACAGGAATTACATTTATGAGGTCGACAACTATAATATTATATTCAGTCATAGTTATAACCAAAACATACAACATACATGACATACTCGTTTACTTACAGAGCATAATAATAATACCAAGAACATATTATTTGCCAAAATAAAATAGGTACTTCATGTTGACGTAATTACAACGCAGATGGGATCAAGCGTGGGATCTGATATTAAAACACTCAAGTGGACGGCTTTACTTAATCCCTCTTTTACCTTTTATGAAAACATTAATAAATATGTTATTATGTTATAATTAAAACTAATAACATTAAGCACCTTACTATGAAATTATTTCTCATTAAAATTATGATATCACCGAGTAGCATGCAACGTATTAATTAGGTTGGTAAGCCTGTGTGTTCACAAAACGAATGCTTATCGTGTGTAAGAGCTTTACTTTGTGCCGTTGAGTGCTACAGTCTGAACACCACTTTAAAAAGAATACACGCTAATTTTAATCCCTTGTGATAATATTTGCCTATGTAAAACCCAGATAAGTTAACATGGTATATTTTAGGTGAACCTCAATTTAGGCGAGTGTGTAACAATTTGCTGGGTGTACCCAATTTACGAGTACTTGTATTATAACATACCGTTATTATAAATAGTAACGTTTTGTTAAATGGTTCGTGTTTATTGCTTTTTTAATATCGTCATTTCTAGAATGGCGGTCGCATATCATCAATTTGACAGGCGGTATAATAGTAGGGCTCTGAGTAGTAGGGAGACCCTTTCGAATAGTTTCATCCGTCGCGTCGTATAGTTCTCAACATAATAATATGATAAGTATATATTATTCTATTTGTCATAGGTATGTGTTAGTTATTTGCTTTATTTGTCTTATTAAATAGTATATTATATTATAACCTGATAAAAAGCTGTTTTACTTTTGACTTTTATACCTAACTTGGAATAACGATAAAGAGCTTTTGAGGTTACAATACCGACCTACCTTGTTTGTCTGGTTGAACGCGATAATCTCAGGAAATACTAGACGGATTTTAAAAAATCTTTTAGTTTTGGATAGCCTATTTATGGAGAAAGGCTATAGGCTATATAACATGACGGTGTGGCCTTTAGGAATTAAGCAGTCGCCAAATAAAGAACGACTGGAGCAAAGACCCGCGTGGTTTTAGTAAACATAGAGATTTCTTTAGAATCAGAATAATTTATTACAATTCCACAGATGTAGCAAGTCGGATGAGTGCGTAATTATGATTGAAATTATCATAATATATCAAAAACGTTGTTACATACAGATGATTTAAATAACAAATAACTTAAGAGGGTTCATACAGAGGTATGGTAAGGTCGCAATTTAGTGTATGTTTCGTGGTTTTGGATTTTTATTATGAAATTGGAGCAGCAATTTTTTCAAATGTTACACATTTAAAAAGTGTATTGAAAACATTAAAAAAAAATTGCTCCGATTAAGTTATAAAAGTCGAAAACTATATTATGACACTAAAGTGTGACGTCACTCCTCTGTAAAAACCCTCTTAATTATTTTTGAATTGTTTGTCTACTAATATCTCAAGTTGTTGTTTCAACAGTTTACACTGATAAAGTTGTTTTACTATTGAAAGTCTAAATTTGTTTAGTGTCTCGATTGTTTGTTACCTAAATTCAGTGGTTTGAATTAATTTGTGTTGACTTGACTAAATTGATAAAATTTGACAAACAAATTGTGAACAACTCATTACAATAACGATCCAGTTTAATTCATTTGTAATTAATTAATTAATTAAATCTTTTAGTCACTAATAATAATCACTATGACAATCACTTCAAGTCATATCGGTACTTTCAATAAAGTTCTAGTGCAGAAAACTGAAATCGGAGATGAATTTTCAAACTTTTTTATGGAATTTAATTATTGAAATTTTACCTTAATTCCCAACACTGCTGTCACCAGGGATTCGCGCAAAGTTCAACATATTGTTGTGAAATATTTTTTGTTGCCATAGACCGATAACGACCATATTTAAATTTGCAAACATTAGACCAATCAAATGTCGAGTTTGCGAGTAGGGTCCCTATTTTTGTTTTCGGAATGAATTCCTTTCATTCCGTGTGTATTCTCTATAACGTAACTCGAGACTGTTTGGTTTCACTATAGATAGTAGTTTAATTGTATATTGCGGCAACGGCCGATGCAATATCAGTAGGGAGCACCTGCGCTCAAAGCGCTTTCATCCAGGTTTACATAGGAAATTAACATCTTCATCTACTTCAATACGTCTACCCGCTTTATACAGATACCTAAGGTTGGTACTACACAGATGTCTCTGCGAAGCATAAATATGGTTTGAAATGAATATTGTTGTGTGTGGAGAACTAAGAAGTTAGAGAGGTATTACGACTTATATTTTTATGACAGTGAAACGCATGTAAAACTGTTTCTTTTTTTAATTTCTTTCTTCATGATCTAAGTTTCAGTGTTAAATGGCTAGCAAATATCCTTCTTATATGACTTTACTTTGAGTTAGTGATGTGACCATATATATTAGTGAGTGCTACAATCGTAATAATGTAGTGTTCCTACTTAAGAACACAAGAACAAAGTGTCTTCATATTAATAGAGACTATAAGATTAGTGTTAATGGACACAATCTTAGATTAGTTTACGTATTAAATTAAGTCAAATTAAAATTACTTATTAGTCTGTATATAGACTAGATCGTAATTATAGTGATGTTCTATTAAAAACGTCATGTTTAAAAAAAAAAAAAAAAAAAAAAAAAATATGACTTTAAGGCCATTTTTCAATATATTTAAACAAGAAAGTACACACATGAAGAAAGAAAGAACCTTAAAATCTATAGCAATGCAAAAAAACTTTTTAATCACAGAAGTGAATCTATCAAGATAATGTGCATTTTTTTTTCTAAATTTTTGTTATATAAAATGGTTATGGAAATCCTTGAAAAGCTTTTAAAACAGAGTACTGCCATACATTAAACATATACTTTTAAAACAAAATAAATTTTATTTAACCAAGCAGGAACGCTAGAATGAAATTTAAAACTGTTTTCAACAAATGGAAATGAAAATGAGTAAAACCTTTTTTTCGAACAAATTTAAATTCACCAGTGAATTTTCCGACGCTAAATCTAGCTAAAATAAAAATAGGTTGGATTGCCACACGTGATATGATCACGCGCGACTTTATTGGATTAAGTTGGAGTTCTACCTGACATTTCAATTATTGTCACACGCCGCCACAGTAATTTATACCAATGATTATATTCTACACACATTCGCTCCATTTTTTTCTTCAAATAGTAGGAGCTTCTCGATCCATTGTAGGTTTTGATGATGACTTTTTCCCCAAATAAATTTTATTGAAATTAATTCAGTGTTTATAAAAAAAAAACAAAATCTATATGTAGGTACATACTCACACAGATGACGTTTTCTACTTTTTTGTTTAAATTTGAGCCATAAAGTTGGCTTTTCTTTTTATAAAAATAACTACATTTTAACTTATTTTCATATTCCACGCTTGGATTTATCTTTAATAAAACTAAACTAACTATTCACTCGAATGTAAAAACTTTTCAACCTGAAGATTTCAAATGCAACCGAATACAATGGCTCTATTTATGAAAAGAGTTTCTGTCCATATTTACTGCATGTGTGTTGTCGAGCGAATAGAGAGTGTGATGCCTCTGGTATTGCAGGCGTACATAGATTGTAACCGCATAACATCAAACGGCCATATGCCCTTTTGCCATTGTCGTTGTAGAAAAGTGATCTACAGACATAGCTAATCCGAATTTGAGTATGTACGTTTTCTTATTTCGTAAAATTGTTTTTTAAATTATTGCATTAAAATTGTTCTGTAAATTACAATATGAATATAGTTACGTAAAATCTACTTAGTTTTATTTACTTCGAATTTACTTGTACAAAAAATATGTAGGTATTCTTTGTGAATCACTCGTGATTTTATTATAACCATTTACACGATACATATGGACGGACACGATACACGATACAAAACCAAAAGATGTCAGTGAATTTTCCTAATACCAGTTCGATGTAATGTTGTAAATTATTAATTTGTAAATGATAACTACAATTTCAATAGGTATATTATGCACGTACATTGTATTTAACGTTACGTACCAATCTGTCCAGTCATCATCATCATCATTATTATCATCAACCCATTAATATGTCCCACTGCTGGGCTCGGGTCTCCCCTCCTCTATCTAGAGAGCTGAGAGGGTTTAGGCCATAATCCACACACGCTGGCCTAATGCGGGTTGGTGGATCAGACATACATTTAGAATTTCTTCCAGTCTATGTGGGTTTCCTCACGATGCGATGTTATCCTTCACCGTTAGCAGATGGTAAGTCGCTTGACTAGTACATATAAATTACACAAAGTGAAATCCACATTGGTACTGCTGGTCAGACCGCGTGCAGCCACCATCGCTTATCTATCCAATGGTCCAGTTAAATTTGTTCATTTCATTTATTTGTCAAAAACAAACGTTATAAAATTTGTAACCTCTGTCGAGTTATAATTTTTGCCACAACAAATTAGGTTGAACATTTTCTGTTCCAGCTTTGTTCAATACAGCTGTCCCTCGTTCGTTAGAAAATTTTAATACATTTAAATTGTTGGATCTTTCAAAGCTCTGTGATAAACACAGCTATAAACATATAACAATTGTATTGTTCTTTTGTGTCGTCTCAAAAGGCAGTTTAATGAATGATGATATTGAATTATGTCTATGTTTATATGTAGTCCAAATTATATCTACTGCTGCCAATACAGAGAGTAGGCATTGCCTTGGCTGTATCCTCATAATTGTCAATTATAATAATTTATACCAATTGCATATAATATTAAGCATTATAATATCAGTAAGTAGAATTTTTAAATTTATTTCGTAGTAACTTAATCTAGTGCTAAATCTCGTCTCAGCCATAAATTTCAAGAAGATATGTATTTGGTCTTTTATATTCAAATGAATATAAAATTAAGCTTCATTCCAGAGAGAATACAGCGTAACAGGAAATTACGTCTAGAGTAAAGCAATCTGTTATAATTTGGGTAATACCGGGTACTTTAATAGGCGTATTTATCGCGAAGGATTATGCTGTAAGTTGTAACAGTCCTTTGAGATACAACTCGCTAACTTATCATGGTCTAAACCAATAGTTTGTAATAGCCGCCTTATCACAAACTCAGTGTCCTACGAGAGCTACGAAATACGTCATATTTATTTATAATTAAGCATGAAGGACTTCTCGAGACAAGCCCCTATCTAGTTAGTGAGTTTGTGCGAACTTGTGTAGGTAGCTGTCGACGTCGGCTCCTCAGGGAACTTGTACCAACTTTTACCGCTGACGGCTCTGCTAACAGCGCATTATTTCAGGCACAACCAAGTCGAGCTACGCTACTATGCCACGCCGGCTTTCTTAAAATTCTTTTGTCAAACTGTCAAGAAAGTTATTTTTGGAAAGGCTTACTTTATGTACAAGTATTTCAATTTTATCATTATTATAATATGTCGATTGGTTTTGTTTACCAACAAAGTGATGAAAAAGCAAGCGGCTCTAATGACGGAAAGCCCTAATTTTCAACCTACTAAAATGTTTCAATGAATCTGTTTAATTTGCTAATGACATTATGCATAGGAATTGTCAAACAAAAGGTAGATGCTTGAGTAAATGGTGCTCGTGCTAAAAGCAATTACGAAATGTACTCGACACGGAACTAACCGTCGATGTCCAAACGTGTCTATCGATTAAAAGGCGAACATTTACCTAGACTTTTACAAACCACGCGATTCGGAGATGGAGTTCGTATGTGAATCGAATATGCGACACGAGCCTAACTTTTATTATTTCTGTTGTACTACCCGGCAACGTTTTTATGTTGTTACTATCTACGCTCTCTGAAATATGAATTTCATGGAACACCGAATAGATCGTACTACAACTTTTGATGGAATATTTCCGAGCTTTCAAAGGTAACCCTTTTGAATATTCTAACAGAGTTATTTTGTAGTTTCTGTCAATCACTTTACTATGAGTTGTTGATGATTTATGTATTCGATACATTAGGTGTATAATATTGTCATGGATGAACTTTAATAAATAAACATTACATCCATCATCATTATCATTAGCAACCCATTAAATGTCCCACGCTTTCCAAGTAAAGTCAAAATAAAATGAAATTCCAAGCGCTGTGTAGGGCGACTCTCCACAAGATGGACCGACGACCAGGTAAAGGTTGCGGGTGGTCGTTGGATGCAGGCAGCACAAAGTCGCTCAGAGTGGCTGAAGTAGCCTATGTTCAGCAGTGGACGTCATTGGACTGATAAGATGAGATGAATATTTCACTACTGAGCTCGGGTTTCCTCTCATTTATCAAGATAGCTGAACCAACAGATTCAGCTCCACCCACGCTTACCTACCAAAGTGAGTGGGCTATGGCTTAAACGCTCTCAGCTCTCTAGATTACATCCATAATGGACAGAAATTTAAACAATACCACTCGATTTTAGTAACGTCGTCGTCAGAGGGACTGAGATACGTCTGGCTAGCGACCGCTAAACGGATTAGTTGCCGACGACTTTGGCTTTCCCTAGCTTAGCACCACACGCGACTATCTATGAGACGTCTCTACGATAGTTTTAAGTGATTAGCTTCAGAACTTTGCTGTGATTTATTCTACTTAATACATTAATGGTCTAGGTTGAGTAAATTGGACTTGGAGGTTCTATTACGAGCTGATAGTGAGCTGGGAAACTTTGAAGGTGGGTTTAAAGGCATTAAGTGTCATTAGGGTTCTGTAATTCAAAAGGAAAAAGAGAAGCTTTGTTTTTTTAGTTCAAAAATTTTTTTTTGCTTTCACAAACATAAAGTTTTTTGTAATTTTACATAAATCAAAAACATGTTAGCATTTTGTATGTATGTCAAGTACTTACAACATTATGATTTTTCGTAAAACTAAAAAAGTTTATTCTTTTATCCAATATTGATAGTAAGGACTAGTATCGGCTACCGTTCGTTGTAATGTTTGGTATAATATTCGCAATCACGACACCCAAATCGATTATTTTGTCTTCTTGAAATAGACAGGCCATATTATTTAAACTTTCAACTATGTACTTGTCATCGATCACTCGAATATCGAAGCTGTAACAAGGCCTTCTGTCCCTAAAATGGTGACAAAACGACAACTTTATGCAATTCGTGAACAAAATACAAGTTCACTCTCCACATACATTTTTATTAAAGTACATTTTTTCACAAAATAACTGTTTTCATAAACTAGACACTTTAGTCGTCTTGTTTGGAACATTTTCGTGTTTATGTACCAGGTGTCGAGAGAAGTAGACAGGTATAAATGGGGCACTCTCCCGTTTGCGACGATTCACCCTGCGTCTTCGTGCCAGAGGCTAAATTATAATTATTTTCTGTTATTGTTTGTGGTGTGACTAGGCCGCCTTGTGTTTATGTGCAAACTTTTCTGTCTATAGTATTTGTACGGTCCGTACAACCTGGGATAAAAGCTCAATAAAACTAAAAGATAAATTAATTAACTATATTAAAACTTGAAAGATAGCTTAGATAGATAAAATGATAGATGAGTACGCGACACGACCGTTGTCGGTATATGGTTATTGCGAACTAATTAATACAATTAATAAAAGTGATGAATGAAGTGAATTGCTGTCATGATACAATTTAAATTGATGAATGTACGAGTATCGTATGACGAGGATCGTACAGTATTGAATAAAAAACACGTAGCAGTTTTTTACTTTTACATGACTACTTACCACACTATATGATACGGTAATGCATATTTTGTGTCGATTTGTTCACAGGATGAAATAATACTTTTCATGAAATTGGTTTTTTTCATTTACGCATCATCCAACGAAGACATATTTAACTCTGACATTATAATAATGTCTATTTATGTATTAATCTATCTCTATTGGGTAACGCAAGATCTCGCTTGGTACCAGAAACTGCGGTTAGTGTAATTCTCAACACAAGGAAACTTCTTAAACAAGGGCCTTGACCGCAAAAATGCGTCTCTACAGAATTACACGCGTGGAAAGTGCAAGGCATTGATCTTTCTACTTACGAACCAGCCAAGTTACTTTATTTTCTGAGTAATGAGGAAATAAAGAAAAGGTACTACTAGCGTCTACCCGCGGATCCATCCATCCATCGCATATTACGTCGGGAAAAAGTAACATATAGGTACTTATGTACTAATCATATTCAATATAAGAATTATTTAATTGAGTAAAAAGACTCAATAAAACATTTATCTCAGAATAAACCGTCGTAATAATAAGAATCGTGTGCTTTATTCAAAAATTGAATAATATATTGTAGCCAGTTCAATACTCTTGAGAGAGCATACAAGGTGTAGGTGTTCAAAAATAGAAGAATGGATTCTCCATTCGCACAAAAAAGGGTAATCATGAAAACATCCTTTCAAGAGTTTAACAAATGTATTTTTGAAAGAGATTTACTTGCCTCACAATTCTACTGTTACAATTTTTTTTTTTTTTTTTATACCACGACGGTGGCAAACAGACGTACGGTCCGCCTGATGGTAAGCGGTTACCGTAGCCTATGGGCGCCTGCAACACCAGGGGTATCACGAGCGCGTTGCCGATCCTTAAGAAACCTATTCACTCCTTTCACACTTACTTAAGTTATAATATTAAAGCCTAGAACATTTGTTATTATAGAAAGAGTTATTGTGGTTAAGTGACTAGTTTTACACAAGTAGCTATTTACTTATAATCATTGAAGAAATGGAGAAAAATATTTAGAGAGTATTTAGATGTTGTTTTTCTATTGAATATAGATCGAAGCATCTCAAGGTACTATTGAATATGATAATGCAGTGATATGAATTCTTGATTCAAGCTTTTAAATTTATCATTAAAAGTAGTAATATTTTTTAAGTGTGTTATAGTGACGTATATAAGGCTATTTAATTTATAAATCATTTTTCTATTACCTACCTAGGTATATGAAGATATTTCTATACCGTCGAAAAAGTATAAAAGGTTTGGAAATTCTAACCTTTTTATTTAAAGGGTACATTTTTATTAGTCAAACATAAAGGGTAGACTTGAACAAAATTAAGTTAAAATATATTAAAAATGGTGTCAGTAAGACCATTTATCACTTAACTTTTTGCTAAAACTTGAATTCACGCTCAACGAATTACCCTTTCGTGACGTCAAAAGAATTCTTAGCTGTACTTTTGATGTGCCTAAGGGATTGGACCTACTTACTAATTTAAACTTTTTGTAGGCAAAATAGATATTTCTTTTTTTATTATTTATACTTGCGAGATGGCAATAGTGTATTTTTAAATAGGTAACTATAGATAGACCAACGACCTAAAAGGGTCGCTGGGTCTGACTGGATGCGGAAAGCGGAGGACAGAGTGTTATGGTGCATTTTAGGAGAGACCTATGTAAGTCCAGCAGTGGACTGCAATAGGCTGAAATGATGATGATGATGATGAACTGTAGAAAAAACTGTAGAATTATAATCTATTTAAAGTACATGCTTACACTGCTAAAAGAGGCAGATTACTTACCATAGGACCTACTCGGAATCTCGAGAATGAAACAAGAGCCAACATAAAATGATATTTTTAAAAATTTTACAAGACTTAACTTAAAATTAATGAATGAAATTTAAGAGCATTAATTCAAAATTAATATACCTACGTGATACAATTCTTTGTTACATACAAGTATGTACTTCTGCCAAACTGTATAGCTGTTTGTTGGCAGATAGCAACTTCTGAGAACACTTTTCATCAATAGAAGTACAACCAACAAATACACTTAAAGGGGGCAATTTTAAGTAAGATAGAGGTCAGGGATTTTCCCATTCGAACTGTCTAATTATTTTTTTACTGAACTGCAACGGTAAGAATATAATATATTAAGACATCAGAGAACTGTTCCCAATAGTTAAGTGTGGAGGTTTAATTCAGGTATTTATGGCCATATTATAATGAAACAGTTGGAAGCACATTGAGCAAGTTTCGCCGTAAATATAGTCTCAGTGCGGTCTTGCTCGACGATGATACCCGTCACCTGTGCCAAAGCTTCCAGCCATGCCCCTGAAAATTAATATTTCCGAAATTAAATTCTTAAGGAAAAATATGTAATATCAAGAAGCGTATATATTGCTAAAGTTCTTTTTAGAATATGCTCGACATTGAGTTCTAGCTATAAGTTATGAACATGGATATTTTTGACGCCAACCAACACAATTTCAAATAGAGGTAGAAAAGAGTTCGGAAAACGGCTAAAAATACAGCAGCTCAATTTGATTGAACCTTAAAACCTTTTTTACAAATTTGAAATAAGAATACAAATTAAAAAAGCCTTCTCTGAGAATAAAATCTCCTGTTTTAAATAAGCTGAGAGAAGCTGTACCTAATCCAAACATCATGTCATGTTGTATTATTATTATAATTATGATTGCCGGGGTAACCTGGTCGAAACATCTAGAAAGTAATGGAATGCAAACACCTATAGCATAATCACGTGAATTCCTAATTTATTTTTCTTATGTGTCCATGTGAAATGACAATGTTTGTATCTTTAATATCCATACGATGAAATATAGAATGGTACTGCTGATCTCATATCTCACCTTTCTGTCCCCTACCTCATTTAGCTACATTCACAAAAGGAATACATCAATTAAAATCATAATAAATCGTCCAGTCTACTTAGAACACGGTTCACTTACACACAAACACAAACAGACGAAAGGTTACCCGCGATGAAATTATGATTTCATAATTCATAGTCCCGATAGTCTTACATGTAATAGTTCATTGGGATAACAGTTCATTCATTTTACCTAAATACCTACTAATTCATAACCATAGCAGATTAATGAAGGTTATAGAAACATAATAAAGAAAATAATCATCATCATATCAGCCCAATTCGCCACTGCGAGCGAGAGAAAAGAAATGAACGAGATATTTAAGTACTACGGTTTCAAAAATAGAGGGGGGGACACAATATATGCTACTTTCGGAGCGTTTATTTCCGAAAATATTCACATAATCAAAATATATTCTTAGAAACCTTTTATATATAAAGCTTTTATATAAAAGCTTGTAAAACACATAGTTATCGATACGTATAATTAATACATTTTAATACAAATTGTGTCGAAAATATCTTATAAATACTTAACGAGTTTATGTTCATCTCTGTTATATAAATTAGGACTTGGGTAATATAGAATTTCATGTGAACACAAATTATTTCCATCATTATGTGTATTATTAGAATAACGTGTTCGAAGATACATAATGAGATACAAAATTCTGAGAAAAATTTTGAGACCAAGTCGCGATCAACATAATTATGTAGGCTATGAAAATATATTTTTTTGGGATTACATATCCAGTCGAACGAAGAACCTCGAGCAGTCTAGCTTTATTTTAATTTATTCATAATTAAATTCTATATTGTATTAAAATGTAATTGTAAATGTATAATATATGTAAGTACTTACATAAATTATACATTTACGCAATTATATTAAACAAAAGGGCAGATATTGCAGAACGTGAAATCTTTACTATGAACATTTCATCACACACAATGAAAATAAAAATACTGCTCACATGGCTACTTTTACGTTTTTAAACGTCCGTAGGTGTAGGTGTACCCACGTATTTAGCATAGGCCTCTTTACGATAGATTTTATTCAAACGCCTATTCATGCAGTATCTAATACGCAATTTTATTTTTTTAAAGTCACCATTCGAATTTTGAATTTTGTTAGACATCTTTTAATGGTTATTATCTAGATCTTGCAAGCTATTGATCTCGCAATATTTCAGGGGCACTCAGTGCGGGTATTTACTACCTTCGTTTTAATTAAAGTATGAAGTATTCAAAGGCTGTAATAACGAGGCTCAGTGCTCCACTCACTTGAATTATAGCGTAGCTGAAGTTTAGCTTGAATAACGGTTAGGTGAATGTGCCCCGCCAACCCCCGATCTGCTTCGTACAGCGCGCGGCTGCAATTTTCGCGGTTTCTCTTGTAAAGCATGCAAACCATTTAATAGAAGACTACTTAATTTATTGTGTACTAAATTTATGTACTTTTTATTATAAAACACGTACTGAAGCACTCTCTATCTTGACATTTTATGGCCCAAAACAGCTATATTCTAGTTTCAATTAGGAAGCAAAAATTATTTTCAACAAAAAAGCGACAGAAACTCCAACATAAAAGTTTTAATTCACTATGAAGCACAAAGCGAACTAATAGAACGTTGGTAATATTAGTTCAAAGTTCAGTGTATTATTCCTAAAACAACAAACGAAAAACGCGCCGCAAAACAAAACTAAAAACATAGGATTACGTGTTTTCGTATAACTTTTGTATTTCTCAAGTTCTTTGTGGTGCCCGCATCCTCACTTTTCAGTGTGTTGTTTATCAAATTAAGTTTATTAAAGCACTGGATTATTAAAGAAAATGTTTGAGTATACGGTTTCATATATTAAAATATTGTGTAAATGTATTTTTGTTTAATTACTTGTTTAATTACTAAAGACCTTTACAAATCTACAAGATAAATCCGCGTACATTTTAAGTTGGACTGATTACACACGCTTTCATTTTGATAACTACTAATTACATGCAATAAACATTACTAGGATCGTATAAACCGTTCTTTATGCAGACAATAATAATATCAAACAAGTTTTAATATCATTCCAGCAATAAACTTATTTATGTATAACTGCTTAAATTTACAATGCGTGAAACATAAGCACATTAATGATACTTTCTAAAGAACAAAACAAATTGGTTGGCCTACTTCTTCGTTTCGAGACTTTGTTCTTCAAACGTGACATTTATAAGAAGTAAGTGACATTTAAAAATTGGTTTAATGTTAACTCAAGGGGAGGCTTGCTACCGAGGCCTGGAGACCTTTTTATGCAAATCTTGAAGGATGTGCCGGGACTTTTAATGAAACAGCGCAATTACTTTGATGAATACTGCACCCGTGACGTGCCCTTACGAGAATAGGGGAGGCTAAATCTAAATGAAACGCCAGGTAGCTTTATTGATTTAAATTACCAAAACATCAAATCATTTAAGCAGAGTGTATTTGATGTGAATAATGAAACGCATAATTTATTTCATTTTTTAAAGTAAGTGTTACGATATCAGTAATTTAAATTTATCAATATACTTAATTCAGTTTTCTGTTACAGAATGTTAAAAAGAATGTTAAAAAGAAAAATAAACAATATAAACTGTTAGGAGTTTGTAACATATTCTTGAATTATTTATTGATTTCGCGCGGTTTATCTCTTATTATTCCCAAATCAGTCAATATCGCAGATGAATTGCGCTTTTGGTACATTTCATTGTAACGATTTGGCCCATAGACATCAAACGGTCAAACACAAATAGAAACTTACTGAAACAGTCTTCAGTGAGCGCAATCTAATAAAAAAAGTAGAGGAGACTTCCTTACGCAGCCAGAATTTTAATCAATTTTGCGGCCAATAACTGCGGTGCGGGCGGTCTCAACGAGCCGCACTTCGCAAATTACCGCCTTTAAGCGTTTGCTCGGACTATATTCATCAGGATTAAGCTCCTAAATGAAAAAAAAAAAACAGTTCTTCCAATTTACATAAAAAGCTCGTATAAAAATGCTTCGTGTTTGCAATGGCACTCTGCGTTTGTGTAATTGTGTCAGTTGCGGGCAACGACACCCAGCTGTGACAATGCATAATAAACAAGTGTTTTTATCGAAACACCAATGGTATCCTCCATATCAGTGAATAGAAACCATTTTTCTTTTTACTTTACGGAATACGGAAGCATTGACAAAAGAATCAGACGGTGGTGTCAAAGACGAGAGAGTTTTGTGGCGTAGAACGCGCCCGCGGCAACCTGAATAATGAGTTTCTCAAGTATTTTGACGGAACTTCATTACCTACGGTTCATACTTACCAGGCAATTAAGAGCTCTTTAGTATTTTTCTTGGTGGACGCAGTAATTAGTTGGAACGACGATTCAAAAGGTTTGCGCGACAGAAAAATGTTTTTCTTTACACAGACCAAGGAGCTGCAGAAAACTCGCTAATTGAAATATTTTATATGCATAAAATGTTACAGAATTTTAATAATTTGCTTTTACCTGAGCTATTTGTGAACTTATTTCATACTTTTAAGAGCCACTGCAAAATAAATTGATATTGAGAAAATAATCGATTAACTGAATGAAAAAAGAAATGCAAAAAAGTTATATTTCAAGACATGTATAATATGTGTATAATAAATAACTTTAAATTGGTAGTTTATTTAGTACTTCATTGTTGCTAACTATTATTTTGTCCTTAATTGTATCTCATAACAAACTCTCCCTATTTGAACACACGTAAGTTAATTCAAACCGAAGACAAGCATACATTCTCTATCATGAAGTTAACAATGTATTATGTTTGTTTCAGATAATTCCAACGGAGAGACGTCCTCATTCCGGGCTGTCATCGAAGTGCTGAGACAAAGGGTCGAGCGCAAAGTGGAATAGTTTCAATTTGTATTGAAAGTTAGTGGTGAATAGTGTGTGGGGTGTGTGGCAGGTGTCACGAGACGGAGACAATGAGGCGGCGGGGGGGCGGTGGGTAGCATGACAGCGCCTGCCACGGCGGCCTGATGGCGCTAGTGCGCCGGATACTAGGCGACGCCCAGGTGAGCACTAATACCAAAACATAATAAATTTATAATACCATACTAATTTATTATGGCATCTATTTTATTTAGATTTTTTTCTTCTTAAGGGCCCCACAGATTTAACAGTTCGGCGGACTATTTCATTCTGTCAGGTAACCTATCGCCTATAGGGAATTGGGTGAACTTTTGTGTAAGACGAACTGTTATTTCTTTTCATATTTTCTGTTACAGCTGGATTTCATGTACAGTTTAAAGTTCATTCAAAGTTTATTTTTGTAATTATTTTTAAAATATTTATTGAAAAAAAAAAAAATTAATAGTCTCTTCAATAAAATATACTCCAGCGCCTGTAATACTTCGTAACAGCGACTATTTTCCTCTATAGTATTCATGGAGTGGTATTTTATAAATGAAACTCAACAACAAACTCATGAATACGTTTTATTTGCGTGCTATAAAAAGTTGCTGGTCTGTTTCCAGCTGTGCTACGATTAGTCCATACCACACTGACAAGCCATTGTTAGACCGTTAAACGTTTAACGTGTAAACTCTTGACAACATCCTACCTACATGATAT
Organism: Laspeyria flexula; assembly: GCA_905147015.1. Classification (NCBI taxonomy): domain Eukaryota; kingdom Metazoa; phylum Arthropoda; class Insecta; order Lepidoptera; family Erebidae; genus Laspeyria; species Laspeyria flexula. The sequence continues at coordinate 8,966,034 of LR989962.1, read as the reverse complement.
GCGGGTGGCAAGCACTACACGTACTGCCTACTCGTTTTAACATGCAACTTTTAACTGCATAGTTATGCTACAAATTGTATACGGCAATGTTTTTCTATATATTTCTAATTAATAACAATTGAAAAGTTTTGATACTAATATGACAGCGTGTTGCGTAGGTTTTCGAAGTAGGGTAGTGAGTATTGAACTTCTGATATAGTTATTTTTCGTGTATTCCAATTCTAACTGGTATATAAGAAAATGAAGTTGTCTTCTTCGTTATATATAAAATATTTTAAGGATCACACATGAGAAGATATTAAAAAGAAACAAAAGTATTAAAGCATACTCTTTAGATAAGATTATATTTCCTAACAAGAAGAATACATTTTATATAACTTCACCAAACACTAAACAAAAAAACATATAAAATTACTGTACTTTGGCATACTAGACGTTATTTATCATTGGATATAATCACCTACCATTATATGCATAAGCATAATTAAAGTTCTAATTATTATTAATTACAAAGCTGATGTGCCTGGGCTCCCGCTTACCGCCCAAATACAGCGAACTTAAACGACTATAACACCAAACGGTAGCAGGTGAATTAACTAAACGGGAGGGGGTATGCTTAGATTAATAGCTGCAGATATGGCGGCTGATCGAAATATATGGCTGGTATCCTAAAACATTCTCTGTATATTACAAGAGACTTTATAACAGATGCATTATTAAACACATCTATAGCCTTATATTACATATAAGCGATGGTTGCTGAATGGATACGGACCGGCGTGCAAATCACGCGGTCCGAGTTCGATCCCGACCGGCATATGTCATATGGATTCCACTTTGTGGAATTTATATGTACTAGTCAAGTGACCATCTGCTAACGGTCAAGGAAAACATCGTGAGGAAACCCACATACCCTAGAAGAAATTCTATGAGTATGTCTGATCCACCAACCCGCACTAGGCCAGCGTGACTGGATTATGGCCTAAACCCGCTCAGTTCTCTAGTTAGAGAAGAGAAGACCCGAGCCCAGCAGTAGGACTTAATGGGTTGCTGATGATAGCATTAATAGTATACAGATTCAATAAAATCATCCAGAAATGATTAAGTGTTGGTTGTTTCTTATATCAACAAGACGCAGAGAAAATACCACGGTTTAGTCTTGGTAAGTCAGCCGTTCTGAGAGATCAACGAGCTAGAATAAGTGTTAACAATTTTAGAGGAAGGATTATAACAATAATTATAAACTTTGAACTTATTAAGGGTGGGATCAAATTAAATTGACTTTGTAACTTATTTAAATTATTTTCAAAGTACGTCTGAAAATCTCGATGGAAGATTTAGGAAGGAATGATGTTTGAATTATACTTTTATGAATTTATGTATGAGTACAACTCTTAGTAGTGATATTATACCAGTACAATGGAGTATTCCTGTGTAAGTTTTATTCCTAAAGAGTGTATGTAATATGAATCAAACACGATTTACTTGGCAAAATAATAATGCCCTTTATATTTTGAAGACATACATAATGTGTCGTCTGGAGGATTATTTCGAATTTGTCATGTTTTATCAAGGAATATGTTTTTTATATATATCTCTAGATAGAGATATGCGCGAGAAACTGCCCTTGAAATTGTTGTAGACACAGTTCATCATCATCCGCAACCCTTTAATGTCCTAGTACTGTACTCGGCTAGCACACACACGTCACACATTCCATATTGGTACTGCGGTACACAGTTACATATATTTAGTTACGTAAACATAATAGGACATAGTCTGAGATAGTTTTTATGTCAAACTGTTACCCGACAATCTGACTATTGGGAAATGTGTCAAATGGAGCTGAAAGCAATACGCGTAAAAGGCACGGGAATGTCTCAAAAGTGACTGATGCTTCTCTCAGGTGATAAATATTGAGACTACTTACGTTGTTCATCTTATAAAAGTTTTCGAGAATGTGTAAGTTATATCTAGCCGTCAAATATTTATATAAACATATAGCTGAAGTCACAGCAGAAAAAATTAAGAATAAAATACGTTTGTAACTGCATTTTTGAAGTGATTTTATTTTCCTAGGCGATCTTGTTTCCGCGTGTTAGATTGAAAATCATAAATTTTTCCCACATAAGATGCAGTTTGTTTTCCTATACACACATATTATTTAATTTGTACATAGGAAGGCATAAATTCATAGGTACACCAATTTAAATATTATAGGTTAGCTGTGTATGTTTTTCAGTTATGTGTAAATATTTTATTGAATAAATGTAATATAGGTATGTAATTGTTGGTATATGGTCCCTAGATCGATTGCTGTGAAAATCGTAGAAGCGCCGAATGTTTGTGTTTGTAACCTAAGGAATGAGTTTGTGTGATGACATTTACAGAATAGGATAACACGAGAACATAATAATAAAATCATTTAAATATATATTTTTTGAATATTCTAAAATATTATTTTTGGAGGAGTCCAGTGCCCAGCAGTGGGACGTTTATGGATTGAAATAATGATAATGATGATGATGAAAATATAATTTTTGACGTTGCCTCCAAATAGTCAGCCCGGGACCACAATCGGTGCAATTTGATTGAATAATCGAGCAAATAAACTTACTATTTCCTAAAATAGAATACTTGTCTTGATGTTGACTAAGCGAACCAACGTCCTTTATGCCTTACCTTTAAATGAGTCTTTATTTATCGATGATTAACATAAAAGTAACTAAACAGGCGAAACTCCGCAAAATGGTCGACGAGCAAGTTTCAGTGGGGGCCAGGGTAGACGCGGACGCAGAGCCTGAACCAGCCGACCCACTGATAACCCCAGCCACCTCAGCACTCGACCGACCCGAGTTAGACCGGCCTATACCACCGGAAAGACGACTCCTTATCGGGACTCTCGATAAACCGAGAAACGGAGGACTCGGAAACCTAAGCGTAGATAAAGATGCCACGCTAAATAGGACTACTAGGCTGTCAATTCGAAATGGGAAGGATAATCCTTTTATAGGTGAGTTTTATTTGATTGTGTTTTTACTGTTTTGAAGGCTTCGGAAAATGATAAGTGACAGATAGGCCATTGCTGCGTCTGTGTAATACCTATATTTTATTTTTACGAATAAAAAGTTACCACAGCATATAAAAGCCTTCAATACCATAAGTGTGAGCTCCTTATAGCCAGCAAAAGAGATCTAGCTCAATAATAATAATATAATAATAGTACTCGTAGCCTGAAAGTAGTCTAGTCTGTCTGGTTGATTACTTTGGGAATAAAATCTCGCTTTACCTGTCCTTTTTTCGTAAAATTCTAAAAAAATCTTGATACTTACTTTTGTTTTTTTTTTTTGCTATTTACGATTTAAAAGTTTCTTCAGCAAAGCTACGATACGTTGTTTTATTCCCCACAGTATAACAGCGACTGTTTCACAGACAATTTATTACTACCAGGTAGATAACCCAACCGAACAATTTAATATATTTTATCGTTGTAAAGTTCCACTGACCTCCTTATCGACTACCTTTTCGACTGAAAGTCATATTTATACCGTGACACTTTGCAATACGGCCTATAAACCGTAATACATCGTTCGTAGATAATGTCGTAAACAGATATTAGATCAAGACAATTTATTGGTACTATTTATTTTCTAGATGACGACAATAAAGAAAACCAAGCGAATGGCAAAATAGAGTCTCCAGTAAAATGGTCAATACAAAATGGTAGTGACAGTGGTACATACGCTGAGATTGGCAATGGAGGGAACAGTAATACTAGTGAACGGAATATTCTGGACCCGGCGGATAGCTCTGAAGAGGAGGTGCCTCTACCAGATGCTACATCACCTGGACGAAGCAGCGATGGACCAGAACCGAGAGCTGATATCACAGCAACACTTGATGGAGGTAAGCTACCAAACCAATATTATCAGCGTCCCAAAATATATTTTTCCAATACGGATTACACGAAAACGACACGAGTTTATTTCAGTCATATATTTATACGCACATGTTTATTGAATACCGTGCTGGATGTTCAGCAATAAAAATATGATAGCGTCAAACAAAATTCGTGTGAACATGAATAACAGATGGACTGGATGGATGGAAAGACATTTTGTAACAATTATTTATGAAATAAAACAAAGGCTAGCGTTGGAAAGGTAAACTTGGCAGCCAGAGTTTATCTTAAGACTCAGTAATCCGGCAGATAATAGTTCGTAACTAGTCGAGACGGCATGTTTGTTTTGCTGATGAACTAAGTTGAGTTAGTTTGAAATTCTTCATAGGTGCCGCTACAAGCTGAGAATGTTATGAGCGTCGTTCAACTCCGTGTTTAGACTACATATTTGAGCTGAATATACTTAGAACAGACATGACGAGTCAATGGCTTTATACCTGCTTAATATAATACAAGAAATTACGTTCTGAATTCGTCTGCAGTCGAATACATTTACATCTTCAACTGCAATAGTTCTTTAGAGTGCACACTGCTATAAAAACCAGACTCATCTTACTTAAGTAGAAAAAAATAAGTATGCATCGTGCTCTTTACTTGAATGATGAAAGTTTCTCTTGAATTTTCGCTTGAGTCAATTTGTAAAAGCAGTAAGACACTGCAGCAAGTGCAACTAAACTAATATTTTCCTCATTTCAACCAAAGGATGACACGAGCGACTTATGTGTTGTGGAAACATCCATATATTGTGAGACCGCTCTGTGTAGAATATCCTCGTTGCTAATGAGCGAGCAGCCTTGGGGAATAAGCTCATTTACCGACTAAATGCACATTGCACAGCCTGCCAACTCGCCGAGAAAGAAACTTTCCGCCTGATGTTGCAATTAGTCATTTAATTCTTTCTTCGGTGTTTTAATTAGGAATACTTATTATTAAGAAAATGACCACAAGCGTTTTTCGTTTTAATTATTTTAATAATTTATTAGCAATAGCATCATCAATATTTAACATCACTACCGAATAGTATCAAGAAAAATAAAACAAATTATAATATTGTTTAATCTATTCCATACGTTTTTGTTTAATTAATGATTATTCAATAGAATCTATACGGCTTACTTCAATTGCAAATCAAACGCATAGTCATTAATGAACCTACCTAATATATGCTTCACCTAAATTATTATTAATTGTAGTAAATCGACCAAGTTCGATATCTACCATCTTTTAGGCTAATTAGTTCTAATTGCGTCATATCTAGATCTATTCATTCGCCAATTTATACGTGATAACGTGTGCATTCATCCGGAACTATTGTTCTCGTAGACAATTGTGCAATGCTTCACCGTATTGACTTATCAGAGTAACCAGGATAATAGGATCATTGGGATATTGTGCACTGAGGCATAATTTATCTGCAATCTGTCTGTATTTGTTCACAAGCGAGTGAGTGAGCTCACAGCGACCAATCTGCCGCTAGTTCACTTGATACTAATCCGTCAGCTTATTATATCTTTTTCGCCGCATCTGAGCGGGGGCTTTATTAATGTGGGGCAGTAGATCTGTAGCATTTTCTCACTTTATTTGTTGCTGCGGAATTAGAGGCTATCAAGAGGAGAATAATTAGAGTGTCGAGTAAGCAATATTTTTCCGAAGTCAATATCTAGGATCATTGATATAATAAAGTATGCGTCGCTCACACCTGCCGCGTTTGGCGGCCGGTAAACGTGTCGTGCCGCCGTGACGCATGTAACATGCGAGCAATCGATTTGTCTGGACCGGCCAGAGTCGCGGCTTTCGTGACTCGGGAAACTTTCGCGTTATTACAACGTTTACGTCGCCATAACCAATTTCATTTATATGACTGCGGCAGCGGCGCACTTTACAAAACTTTTCATATTATAGTACAACAGCTAATAATAGGGGTTACGACGTGAGCCCTTGAACGACAAACAAGGATTCAACTTTGTAAAAGTAGAGCTATAAACAAGCTAATAATAGCATACGGCTGTTTATAATTAGGATGCCGGGTTAAAGCGAACTATTTAAAAGTTAAGTGCTCTTTATATTTAATGATAAGGAATGTTATAATTACTGAATACATTATTTCACAATACATTTTCATTTAAGCGAATGCCACTAAATAAATGTATTCTACATACCGACAATCATAAATAATATTGCCGGTACTAATGTCGGTACTAATATAAAAGCTATTTAACAGGCGTGCCTGTTTCCGAGAATAAATTACTGGACAATTTGTCGTGGACCTTATCTTCGTACCGGGCCTACAATACTTACTGTTGTTCATAAATTTATTAACAATATCAATGAAATTAAAACTGTGAACAGGAAGGCTATTCTCGTGCAAATAGATACTACAAAATTCTTTGGGAAAAAATGACAAATTGGTGATAATCTCCCGATATAATAGAATAGCCCTCCTGGTATCACCATAGACCTTTAGCACTTAACCTGACAACAAAACAAACACTCTAATATATTTATGTGATGTACTTGTAACTACTAACAATAAATATTATGTAGATGCGGCTTCTCCGGGTGGGCGGTCTGACAGGTCTCGTCAAGAGGAGGTCCCCGCATCCCCCGGGATGCTCACCGCCGCTCAAGTAGCTAGGAGGCTTCGGATGGAAAACGAACGATTACAGGTATCACAAAAATGAATTAAAGTATTAAAAGCTTTTAGGTCTTTACCGGAGACAAAGTAGTTAAGTACTATGTGAATATTAAGATATCCCTTAGCTCTGTTAGGAATTCCTGAAGGTTCTTAGGACCTTTAAGCATTAGACAAAGTGGTTGATAGGGCCCACCTAAAACCATAATAAAACAGAGACGATAAGAAATAACCTTTTTTTAAGTTGATTAAAAAGTGTTTTCATACTATACATAGACACCACCCAAAAGCAACTAAAAGTTGCTAACCAGCTACAGGTTAAATTGAAGAGTAATTATTAATTCTTGTACCGTACCAAGTTCAAATTTTAGCTAACCTTTTTCCACTCGGCCGACCTTAGGCTGATGTTAAATAAGATAGCAAGAGTTTATTACTTTCTCAATGAACCTTTTGCGAAGTCGATTTCGTAAATATATAACTATTTCATGATATTGCGTACTTTCGTAATAAAAGTTCAGTGAAATATTTTACTGCGGACTAACGCATGTGTTGCTCTGAATGAGATATCGAAAGCAATGAAGCTATAACACGAATGGTCTATACAGGTCATTGATTTAAAACTATTTTCATTTATAAATATAATGCTTTTGATAACGATTGAAATGAATTAGATAAATTATTTAAATTTACTGAATAAATCTGAATTATTTCATTTGGTTTTATTGTTGAATTATGTTTTTGTTGTTAATTACTAAATATTGTAATTTTTTTAAATAATTTTTAATAATTACTAAATTTATCAGCGAGTAAAATTGCATACAAATTCTTTTAGCCACGTGATTGAGTAACAACATAAGAATAAGAATAATGTTTATTACCATAAAACATTAACATTATGTTAAAACAAAGTGAATATAAATATCATCCACCCATCCATTTGTCCTATCTTTATTTATAATATTCTAGTAGGGTGAAAATTTCTTATTATTATAATTACCTTATTTATTAATATATGTACAGGCCGAATTAACCCGAGTACGGCGTCTTCTGGTGGCTGCCGCAGAGCGGGGTGAGGCAGGGTCAGCATTACTCGAACGTTCCAAGACCGAGAGTGGAACGGAGACCACACCCCTAGACCCGCAGCAACTTGAGAAGGAACTATTATTGGCCAGAGAAGCTGTTAACTGTGAGTATTAAGATTTACCATAATAAACTTTATTTTCGGTTTTTCATTTTCACCTTAATCTTAACTACTTAAGGGTTGAGTTTGTCTCTTACAAAGATCATTTGAATTAGAATTACCTATGCTAGGCGGAAATCCTAGTTGCACTTGTCAAATATAGCATATTTATACTATTATTTTATTCCGAAAAGCGTAGCAAATCTGTTTGATTTTCTCAGGACATCAATATCAGTATTAAAAAGTCATTACCTTTTATAGCAAAAGTATAATAAAGACATAAATATTACTATTAAATAAAGCTATTATGGGATATTAAACAGCGATTTTAAACAAATACTTCGGAAAGTTATTGAAAAGCCAATACGCATATTAAACTAGAGATTATCTTTGAACTTAAGAACAGTCATAAATATTTCATTATCGTGGGAGATGATTGGAAAGTTTTAAAGAAAAATAAATAAAATAGAAAAAAAAATCTTTGAAAATTTAGACAATTCTCATAAGTGTTATTATGTAATGAATAACTAATGAATGTGCCGTGGTATCAATATAAACTTAAAATACACTGTACAATTCAAATGATAGCACCCGCTTATGATATGACAACACAATACCATTATCCAGAAACACTTTTACGTTGATGACTTAGTCACTGGGTCAAATTACCCAACTACCAACATAACATAGCATCATTTATGTGTGGGTGTAGGCAAAGATGCATGACACCCACAATTCACCAGCTATTTTAGGTCCTATTTAATAATAGCCGAATCCATGTGTGCCATCAAACGGGCACATTTTGTACCAGACTTCATGCTGATACTGATTTCTTAATAGAAAAATTCAATAGCTTTATTGTCTACCCGGAAATTAAACCCAAGACTACTATTACACATACGTACGTACACAGCGTTGTCTCATTATTTTTTCTTATTTCTATATATATCGTACCGCTACAAGGGTATGCCTTGTAGCGGTACGATATATATAGAAATAAGAAAAAATAATGAGACAACGTTTACACAAGAGGAATGTTAATAAATCGCAAAGTTAGATTCACGGCAGCCTCATCACAGTAATCCGATTCGATCCCACAAAAGTGGCCAATTTGTTGAGTGCCGCCATGATACCGGATGCTCGCAGTGAGCCGACATTTTGATAAACTATAGTAATAATATTCCACAAGGTACTGCCTTAGACCCAAATCTGCAGCCGGGTCACGTCCCTCTAAGGGCGTGCTCCCAACACTGCCTGACATTTTCACTAATGTCATTATGCTGACGAAACTTGTCAAGCTGACCATATATTATGTAATATTAACTTAGAAGCGTTCCACATGCTAACTGCCGGATTAGATTAAAACTAAAATTTATCGATGAAAAGTTAATATGTTTGGAGTACCTATAAGTTATCGTGAAATTCGTCCTGCCAAATTCAAAAGAGAATTAGCTGTAATTTTTGTTAAAATTATCATATTACATTGTGATCTATTACCTATATTTATTCATGGTGCAAAACTGGAAAATTGTTAGACAAATTTAACTTCTGTATTTTTATTTAGAAACTACGTAAAAGCCTTCTCTATTTAAACAGTATAAATGTTCTGTACATTAACACCTGAGATCTTTTGAATCAGCTAGTATTTAATATAAATATTTACTTTTATTAATTAAGTAGTAGGTAGATACAAACTGTTTTACCTCAAACAAAATATAGTTCACAAGTGAATCATCAAAGAATATTATAAAACGTATCTTAAGGCACAAACTATATTCTATATTCAAATCTCTTGGGAAATTAAAGTTCATGACTGCGGTTGCTGGTTATCTACTATCAGGCAGGCAAAAAGCTTTTGCCACTTTACTAATACAAAAATCTTCATCTGATATACAACTATTAAAAAAGTTAATGTGAAATGAGAAAGTAGTCTATTCAGAAACAGGTATAAGGTCAATTCTAGTATTTTTAACGTTGTTTAATGTTTATATCCCAGATACATAAGAAATATTGTAAAGTTTGTTCACCATTTTATCAAAAACTCTTAGTCCCACAAGTTAGTCTACCTGGAATGTCGATAAAAAGTATTTAATTATCTCTATTTGAATTTTCATTAAGATAGGATGAATACTATCGAAGATTACCCCCTTCGTCCAAACTCACAAACCCGAAAACATTACCTTTTCATAATACTAGTATAAAGATATACAAAAATGCATACCTAATCGTACGGAACCCTCAGTGCGCGAGCTCGACTCACACTTGGCCGGTTTTCGATTATTACTAACAAGCCTATGTCTGATGACTAGCAGTTGTTAGACCTACCTAGTTGCTGACCACCATATTGTATTGTAAAATAATATCAACCCATTGATATCCTACCACCTGGTCTCTTTTCCTCTATCTAGGGAGCTGAGAGATAATCGACATATTGCTTAGAGCTTGGGCTGCTTGGTTGATCTGACATATCCTTACAATTTCTACTAGGGTACGTGGGTGTTTTCTTTCATCGAGAGCAGATGCTAATTGAATATAAATAATTATAATTAAGTATTTATGTATAATGTAATTTTAAACTTTTCTAAAATATCCATAACATCTACATTATAGAAAGAAAGAAAGAAAGAAAATTTATTTATTTTGATCTCACTTAAAGATAATTACAGTAAAGTAGATACAATTACTTATTACTATTTGTGAGAAACAAAAACGGTCCTAACTCAGCAATAGCTACCTTGAAATATAATGATATCAAGATATTCTGTTAGGACCCTGTGTGGTTGGGACGGACATCATACGTCACATTTACTAATTAAATTAAATAATATTTTAATAAATAGATATAGTTTTAATAAGAAAATACATAAAAATAAATATACAAGGTAAATAATAAATAGTTGTCTATGATAACATTGCAAAAATGACAGCTGGCAAGTGAAGTGACATTAATTTGACACTTAATAATCTGTAATTAAATAATGCTCTGTGGAAGTGTGGAACTATAAATTTAAAAAATTATTATTATAAGCAACAACTTTAAACCTATTTATATAACATCATACCGCCTGCCCGTACAAACGCTAATCCCACATCATGTTCTTGTTTGATATGAAAAGTTACACTAAACAAGCTCAAAACTATACTGTAACGTTGAGAACTAACTGCGGTTAGAGCTCGTGAGAGAAACAACTACGTTATAATCTGCGGCTGCCAGGTTATGTGTGTAAATTTAACTTAATGACTTAATAACGGCAGAATAGCAAAGATAACAATTATAAAGTTATGGATCAAATTATAAAACACGTAAAGCAAAAGGTCATGTTTGTGTTAAATGTCAATGTGCGATAAGTTGGCGTTCACTCCACCGACAAGAGCATAGTTTTTAAATTTAGAGAGATGTGCATTGATTTGACTGGCCTATTGGTCTAGTGGTTAGTGACCCTGACTGCAAAGCCGGAGGTCGTGGGTTCGATCCCCACCCAGGACAAATCTTTGTGTGATGAGCATAAAGGTTTGTTCTGTGTCTGGGTGTAGTTTATCTATAATATGTATGTATTTAAAAAAAAATGTCTTTAAGTAGTATATCAGTTGTTTACTAGCAAATATAATTGCTTACTTTGGGACTAGATGGCGCTGTGTGAATGTGGTAGAATTTTATTATTATTATTTATAAAAACCAAAAACACACACTCAACGATCAAAAAACGGCGCTCAAAATAAAGCTCAAAAAAGAATTCAATTGTCACACAATCGTTTCATTATCGTGAGGTGTGAACGGCAAAAAGTTTTATTGCTCTATAAGTAATGTTTTTTAAATTTTGTAACGTGTATTAAATACCTAAGACTGATTTTACAAAAACTATTTTTTTAAATATAATTAACATTTAACATTATATCGGCGACAGTTTTGTGCGTGTTTAGTACGTAATTGTGCATCTAGGGGGCAGACGCCTAATTTTTGCATATCAATGGATCTTGAATGATCCAAAAGTCTTGCATTTTTTTTTGCATATCCAATTTTATTATATTTAGATCAGTAATCCAATCAGTATTTTAATAACAAATTTTTAAACAAAGAAATCATGCTATACCAAAACCTGAAACAAACATTGGTACAGTGACTTGAAAATTCTATAGGTACATAAAATAAATAGTTCGGCAAAGTAAATCCTGCAGTTAATTTGTCTAGCTGAATACCAAATAGAAAATTCTATTCAATTTGAGGTTTTATATATGTTGTGTATTGGTTTTCCATTATCCTCGTTCTACGGACGCCATAATCTTTTAAGTAGGTCATACTCCAATTATCCCTAACTGGTGGAATATCTATACTTTCGTACGTATAGTCATGATGATTTGCGGAAATATTAAAACGTTCGTTCGATTGGTTGGGATTTGTGTCGTTTATGAATCTACTGGAAACTATGTGCATGTAATGGTAAATTCTAGCTATCGCTCGAGCTTGATCTACGGATCGAGTTAAGTGGTATTTGAATTTTATATTCTAAAATACTGTATAAGACTAGCACTTATGTCGTCGTTATAAGACTTGAAAATAGATTATAAAATGCAGTGGTGATTTCTTTGATCTTCTTCGGAGTAATATAGTAGTTTCAATTTATCGTTCTTAAATCGTAAAATTTCTGGCTAAATCGTCATTATAATCATCAAAATGTTGATGATTGGTACTACAGAAATATATCACGATATTATGAAGCTTTTTAATATACGGGTATGTAACTAAAATCAAGTTATACATCAGAAAATTTAATCTAAGATCTAAGCTAAGTAATCTATGTAAATTAGTCAGTGACGAGCCGTAATAAAATTATCCAGCTATACGGATTTATTACCGAAAACAGTATAGAAAAATATTCACAGTTAATGTTGTTCTATTTTTGCCCAAAAATGTCACGACAAAAAGAACAAATTAAGTTACATTGGACAAAATTCGCTTCGTTACAAAGAAAGATAAAATTATAAACGATTCAATCACAATTTGAAATGCTCTGACAAGTTAAGACAAAATCGTATACCTTGTCCGTAGTGGGGCCTGCGCGATTCGTATTTATGTTCGATCGATGCTAGCTAAACGGAATAATGGAATCACGTCCACCGATTCTACTCAACTAAATAAACAAGGCGTTGATAGTGATGAGCGGAATGACGTATGTTACAAGTAACAAGATAGCGAACAAGTTAGTTTCTGTCTCATACATTTTGAAGAACCTTGCTTAGTTATTTATTATTCAGCAGTAATTTTCATTCTCTCTTAGCAGCAACGTAACGTGCTGGAACTTTAAAGTTAACATGTAAAATGTAAATATATGCGCAACGAAAATAAACAACCCGAAGTAGGCGTATGTTCGTTGGAATGTATTAAATTTACCTTAGGTAACCGTTACACGTAATCGATAAAACCACAATCCAAGGGCTCATGCTTGCCTACGCATACACCGCTCCAATATAGATCGATCATAAACTAAGCCTAAGCTTGTGCACACTGTAATAGAGTTGCACAACTTTTAATCAAACACCAAACTTTCAATCTCTTACATATCTCGATACAGACTAAAATACCAAATTCAATAAGTTTGATTGCCAACAAAAACGAAACCGGAACGGAATCCAATTTCAAAACTTCCAAAAGTGACGGCAATCGTCAAAACGATCGACAGGGCTTTAACAAAGATTTTCAGATCCAGTAAAATATAGTTCAACTGAAAAGAACCCCTTTTTATTTTGCTATCAAACGTTTCAAATGTTCAAATGTCCGAATCAAGGGAATCTGCATAGAGAGAGAAGTGACAAAGGACACAGGCACAAAAGCGAACAGTAAACTCTCAAAGAGTTTGAATCACTTGGGATTGAAGTATAATTCTCGCTAGTGCTCATACAAGTCATACGAGACGTATATAATGTTGAATCCAGAAACAACGTCATAAATTTTGAACTAGTCCTAAACTTTGAGCACCTCAAACGTAACTGCAACTGACAACGTTAGCCTTTTTAATAGCTTCAAGTAACTTTCATGTTGAATAGTCTAAAGTATAAATATTTTGTTGCAGCACTGAAAGCAGACAAGAAAAGGTTAAAGGCTGAGAAATTTGATTTACTGAATCAAATGAAACAGCTCTACGCTACGCTTGAAGATAAAGAGAAAGAGCTACGGGATTTCATAAGAAACTATGAACAGGTTCAATTTGATCTTTTAAACTACATTCCTATTATTGTTATTATCAAGCAATTTTGTTAGGAGGCGCACAACATGCTTTGTCATGCAAAAGGGTCAATACTTCTAAATAAAACAACAGAGCTGCGCAGTTGGAAATCTTTTGAGCTTTTGTTCAACTAAATGAAATAAATGTACCAGTATTTTTAATGACATCATTAATGTATTAAACCAACATTGCGGTTTATTTAGAACCATCGCAATATTGGCAACGTCGATAATGTTATAATAATATTTAGGTCACAGAACTTTACTAGTTGTTTCCAAGTATTCACAATTTTACACATACCGTAACTTCTGAGATTTCTCTTCATATCGTAACTTGTTCCAGGAACATTGTTCCCAGCTCCGGAAACTTGTGCCTTTTTATTAACGTCCAACTTTTAGTATTAATTATTCCTGACTTTCATTGTATTATTAAAAGTTTTGAGAACGTATTGTATACTTTAACTTCTATAATATGTTGTTATACTTCTGACTATATTCTCTTGTATATTTTATTAACGTTAATCGTTATGCATCAGAATTATTGATAAAGAAGAGTTGCATTTTGTTCTAAGTGTCTTTTCAGTATTTGAATATTTTATTTATAACGCATAAGTGGGTAATAGAACATGTTTGAAATTGATTTCATTTTCCCTAGATGCGATCTCGAGGCGGGGCATCATCAGCACTTGGAGCTGAGCGAGCGGAGCGGGAGCGCGAACGAGCTGCACTGTTACGTCATGCTCGCGATGAGGCCGAACGTTCGCTACAACTCGCTGCTGCGCTGAGTGCCAGGGACACTCAGCTTAGACATGCTAGAGAGCAATTATTTGAGGTATGTATGTCTATAATATATGACATGGTGAAATATTAGACCGAATTTACATATAAAAAAAGTTTCACAACACTAATTTCGTCAACAATTTCATGTGTAAACATCGAATTTGCAATCATACATTATAAAATTCGATGTTTACACGTGAAATTGTTGATGAAATTAATGCATAGTTTTCATAGTATTACTAACCTATTAGTCTCTAAATGCTAAACGCAAGTAATATTAATATCTCTCTAGGCGCTCCTATTGTGCGAGGTTAAACAACACTCGGGAAGGTCAGTCCATGATGGGTGACCGTTTGTGGCAATTTCATTCTCGAACGTCTCCGTGCTTCGGAAGGCACGTAAAGTCG
Source organism: Laspeyria flexula (assembly GCA_905147015.1). Classification (NCBI taxonomy): domain Eukaryota; kingdom Metazoa; phylum Arthropoda; class Insecta; order Lepidoptera; family Erebidae; genus Laspeyria; species Laspeyria flexula. The sequence continues at coordinate 8,950,854 of LR989962.1, read as the reverse complement.
TTGGTCCCGGTTACCACTTACTCTGGTAGTCGTTAAGTCAAGTTGGAAGCCTCTTGGCGACTTGATAAATTCCAACACCAGGGTCTGGTTTCTGTTCTGCCTCAAAGCCCACACGATAAGAAAAAGAATTATCTAAATTAATAATTATTGCCGACTGGCCGTAGATGTAAGTACGTGTCGAATTTCTAACAAAATATATAATTCACGTCAATCAAAAATGCTGCGGCAATTCTCCTATAACATTATTTCAAGTTTACAATAAAGATAAGTTTTCCGAAGTTCTGCAGTCTACAATGCTTATCTGCTACTTACAAAACAGTTGTGAAGACACCATTATAGCACATTGATGAAGTGGTTTCATAAATAATAAATAGACGTGTATCGACAGGCGGTATTATGATGAATAGATGGCGTGGTAACCGTTGAACCATCCATCACCACCGCACCGTGTTAATTACCATTTCAAATTGCTCCCTCTGATCTAAATTGCTTGGAAAATTAAGCGCAACTGCTGCCTTCACTTGGTATTACAAGAAGATTTGTTGTTTTTCGGCCTAAATATAAAGTTTTTAGTTAGGTTTTAAGTAAAAAAATAATTATACATTATACATAATAATATGGTTTGGAGGTGAATAGTGTTTTTAGACATTTTACACACATACAGAATTATTAGGTTGTCGATTTCTTAAATTCTACGTGTAGATTGATTTAATCTAATATATTATGTAGGTATTGGATAACTACAAATAGTTTTTCAGTTGAAAAGCGATGGTGGCTGAATGGATAAGCGACCGGCATGGAAATCATGTGGTCAGAGTTCGATTCCGACTAACTGTCCCAATGTGAATTTCGCTATGTGGAATTTATATGTATACTAGTCAAGTGACTTATAATCTGCTGACAGTGTAGGAAAACATCGTGAGGACACCCACATACCCTAGAAGAAAAGAAATATGTCTGATCCACCAACCCGCAGCGTGTGTGGATTTTGGCCTAAAACCATCTCAGCTCTGTAGATAGAAGAGAGGAGACCAGAGCCCAGCAATGTGCCATTAATGGGTTGCTAATGATGATGATGATAGTATTTCTTTTGTCCAAGATCTGAAACTGAAACGCTTCGTATTTTATCACGAACGGTTATCGTTTACCAACTGTTTGAAAGCAAGAATTTGACACATTATGGCAAAGCCCACTCATCCAGACTAACAATTATACTGGCCAGCTATAAAGTTGGTAAATGTTTCGACCTAGAAACACCTTCATGTACTTACCTGTTCGAAGAGAAGTATAGCTAGGGAAAACCCTATAATTAAAGCGACTAGGAAGCGGCAATGGCTTACCATGCGGCAGGTCGTAAGTTGTTTAACATCTAAATACTAAAAACTAGTAATTTTACTGTTTAACTCGGAGTAATACTGGGTAAAATAATTAAAATACGAGTTCTCCTGAAAACAGGTTGCTTTAAAAATGTACTGGATATTTATCTATAATACATTTCATATAACCTCTACCTTAGGAAATAATCAGTTTTATGAAGGACTTCAGAAAAACAAGTAAATATAATTAAAAAATAAAATAACCCGACTGCAAAAGACCGTAAAATTATTAAATTTAAAAACATAACATATGTATATATTTGTAATCTCCATCTGATTCCCTTTATTTTGATACTCTACTCGATAGGTTTGGTTAAAAAAAATAATAGAACTTACAATTGCTATAATAAAACTTACAATTTGGAACCAATTGCTAATTATTAAAACTTACAATTTGGAACCATTCAATTATGTATAATCTCTTTTTGAATATATGTAATCTCCTTTTGATTCTCTTTATTTTGATACGCAACTCGATTTGTTTGGTTAAAAAAAAAATAATAATAATATCTAAGGACACTTGGGTTTTCTAGACGAATCCAACGATACCCTAATTGTCAAAATCCATCCAGCCGCTTGGAAGATTCGTGGGAATAAAGAAATTTACAAACATACAAGATACGCGCGAAAAACAATACCCGTCCTGACAGTCGGGTAAAAAAGCCATTCAAATAAAAAAAAACACCCACTTCAGTTTAAAAGAATTGTAAAACTATTTGTTCCGTGTAAAATCCTTTATAGACCAATAACTAATAAGTTTGCTAGTAATCACACAACCTATAGTTACCTCATAATCCGGATATTAACGGTGACCGCGAATTCGATGCCATTACGGTGATGTGGGCTCAAACCGGGATGTCCCATTCGAGCGACCAAATCCTGTTCAAATTATACTTCTAATCAAAATTAATTCAAGCATTAAATGGGTGGAGTTAAAACATGTAATCATTATATATGTGCTTTAGGATTATTGTTAGTAAATTGTCATTGTACTATTGATGGGTGATTAGACCTTGAGTGAATCAAAATTTTCTGTAGGTATATTCTGTAAATAATATTAGCATATTATGTTAACATTTTCGTCTATGACAGTGTTGGAATATTTGTAGTCAATGTTCAATGACTGTTGGTAGACTTTGAGCCTGTTCATCATCATCATTATTACAACGCTAAATTAATATCCCACTGCTGGGCACTGATCTCCTCCAAACATTTTTGACGGAATTTAGCCTATTAAACCACGCTGGCTAGACGGGTTAATATAAGGTATTGTTGCTTAAAGTTAGTTCCTTAGTCGCTTTGTACGACACTCACGGGTTGAAATGGGGTAGTGACATTATGTATTCTAAATCCGCCATTACACGGACAGAACGAACTACGAACCTGTTCATGACAGTTTAAATAGTCGTCTATTTAAATTATCAGCACAGTTCCAACCAAAGATTTTGACACGACAGTACTTTGATATTCCTGTCACTCGTAATTCCTTTGTCGTACCAAAATCTTGATCAAAGTAGTCTTGTTGAGTTTTCAAAGATTGTGCAAACGATGAGTTTCCAAGGGAACATTATTGAAGAATTTGTGAACTAATAATATAATAATAATATTCTACCACATTCACACAGCGCCATCTAGTCCCACAGTAAGCAATTATATTTGCTTGTGTTATGGGTACTAAACAATTGATATTCTACTTACATAATTTTTTTTGTAAATACATACATATTATAGATAAATTACACTCAGACACAGAACAAACCTTCATGCTCATCACACAAAGATTTATCCTGGGTGGGGATCGAACACACAACCTCCGGCTTAGCAGTCAGGGTCACTAACCACTAGATAGATAGATAGCCAATTAATAGAGTTTATAATTAATTATTTACATTTTGGAGCTCTCACAGTAAACCGATACGGATGCTTCTAAACTATGGAAACCTAAAGTATAGATTTCTTTTCCATCTTAAAAACTTATAGGTAGATAAAGAATTAACCCATTTGGCGTTAAATACTCTCGCATTTTGAATTACGTATACGCATCCGATTAGAAGGTAATACAAACACGTGCGAATGTGTAACCACCTTAAAGGCTATTAGGTATAAATGAAATGTGTGTGTGTGTTATACAATATTTCACTGTCTGTAGTGCTTTTCTGCAATATACAAAATAATGTAACTCTCCATTAGGCAAGGAGACAACTGCAAGCAGCAGGGTGCTTGTCTGAAGGCGAAAGTGTTGCGTCGCTCGGCATGGGACCACCCATGATGCTCGGGGGACCGTCAGGGCTCATTGGAGATAGAGGAAGCTGTAGTGCGGACTCTGGTGTCAGAGGTAAGATCTTTGCTGGCAAGAATCTCCATTACTATCATAATGTTTTATTAATTGTCGTATTTTTCGTACTTCGCGTTTATCAATGCCTCACTATACATTAAATGCAGTTGTCTTGTCTCACAATCAACAATTTTGTTTCTCAGATTAAAATACAACACTCGAAATGTAAGGCTAAGCGCACACTTGTGATATTTATGTCAACCTAACTCTTTGCCACTCTTGTGAAAATAAACATAATATCATCAAGTTGTCACGATAACGTACGCAAATCTCCATACATACATTTTTTCTCTGTGACAACAGTCACGGAAATAAAAGTACGCACTTAGCCTAAATCTAAATATAACTAATAAAATAACATGTTTTTATTATTTTGCTAGAGTTTTTTTTATAAATTTGTAACATAATTGGTTCGCGGAAAACTAGAGTGGAAAAAGTACTATTACTTCCCAAACTTTTCCATTCTATTTCATTTGTACGGAGTCATTCGAAGAAGTTCAACTAGCTCGCTTTTTGAACTTAAACGTTTTATTTTACGAGAGTAGTTAAAATACAGTGTTCCTACTGTTCATTCTGGAATTTTATTACAATTGCCACTTACTCGTCTTCGAGCTTTATTTCAATCCGTCATAAGCGCTCATTTCACCATTCTGGGGTATAGGTAATACCTTTTTTTTTTTTACTTGGGGAAATGCCTGGCGCATACCCCTCGGTCTTGGGGAAAGAACCGAGGGGTTATGTGGGGCTCGCACCCACTAAAACCCCAAGGTGGTTACTCTCGTCGCGCTCTGCTGTGGTCACGGGAGCGCAGGAACATTCGTCCGCGACCACAGCGATGATGGCCCGCTACGGGCCCCCTCTCTGCCGGAGTAGGGGTATAGGTAATACCTAGATTAAGTCACATAAGTCTCGTTCAGTCTATGAATCATGATCTATGATCATGTATGGCATTTTTACTCTCTCCCATCTCCGTTTTAGAGTTATTATAAGCACTAGAAGTCTCGCGGGGCTTCGCCCCCGTCGTTTTTTTGGCCACTTCTCAGCCCTTTTTGGCCGTAGCGTGATGTTATAGCCTTTATAGCTTTCCTTAATAATCCAAAAAGTATAAGTATTTTAGTAGTAGTTCCTGAGATCCATCGTTCAATCAAACACACAAACTCTTCAGCTTTGTAATATTAGTATAGATTTACATTAACTCTACTTCATGTACACTTTGGAACACATAAATTGTACCTTATTTTATATTAGTAAGATATATTTCCAACTGATCCACGTCTCGTATTCTAAGATACGTATTATTGTTCGTACAGGCAGCAGTGATGGCGGTGCGACGTCAGTATGTGGTGGAAACTTGTCTGATTCCACGGCTGAGGGGGCACCGCCAACACTTGATGCCTATGATACCGATGCAGCCTCACTGGTGTCATCTGCTCATCATATTTATCAGTGTAAGTATGCTATTGAGTAGAATTTAATACAACTGTAATCTATAATGATGTTATTCAATTTATTTCTTATTCGTAAAGATGGATTCGTGACATCATAAGAATGATACAAAGAATGCAAAAAGCCGATGACAACCACCTAGTCTAAAACTGCTGTCGTATACAGATTTTTTTTTAAATCCAATCTTTGTATGGGTTAAAACATAAACTCGCTTTTTTCAAAAGTCAATAATTATTATAAAAAGAAAATAATAATCATGAAAATTTTGATATAGGTAAAAATTATTATTTTGAAGGACACATTCAGAGATGTGTTTTGCACCTGCCATTTTAGTAAAATATCAAGTAATTTATAAAAACGATCCTTTTAAAGTTGTAGATACAAGTACTATGCCAAATTATGAATAGATGGCGTACAATATTTAAGTTGGTACATTTTGTAAGTATAATGTTATAGTATTCAAGTATTCCCCCATTATAGCGTTGAACGTCTCAGCCACTCGAACACCAGGTGTTTTGAAATTGCTCTCAACTGCTTATGGTACTAACGTGAACCGTTTAGAAATACTTAAGGATTCTTGAATTCTGTTTAACTCTACGTGCTCACGTTCATTTTCATTTATATATTTCACTAGCCTTTAACAGGGACTTCGCTCGCATGATTAGTCAACAAAAAGTAAATTAAAAAATTGTAACTTCAGAAACTCAACCTGTGTGAGCAAAGGAAAATATCGAGACAGGCAGACAAAAATACTCAGTTTATCATTTATTTTATTTATGCAGTATATACATATAATGTAATTGAATATAAATGTGTGTCATAATTTTCCCGCATATACGAGTAGAATAAACATCGCATCGCAATCGTTTTCCAAAATATAAGTAGGTATAGACAACAATAAAATTGCTTTACGGGTGGTAGTAGAGTAAATGTCGTTTGCATATCACAAAACAATAACGTCTATTTTGCTTGCAAATGACATCAGTACAGTAACAATAGTCATCAATGCGAGTCTTGTTGAATTTTAAATTTGATGGAATATTTTGTTAAAAGTCGTAAAGCAATTATGTGGTCGACTATAGGTACCTAATAATAACGGTGTGCAAAAGTACGAGGCAATAGCTTACATAAAATTTAGTAATTTTCATTGAATTTCAATGAATCACTTTGATCATTGTTACAGCTACATTGTCTGTTGTTATACAGTGAAATATTATTTTCGTGATTCAGCTCGAAAATAAAGCGGATTGCAACTCGTTCGTGCTGAAAACAAGTATAATGATATCTGTCTCTGATCGCAAGCCATTTGACTTTTTGTTCAGTATGTTTTAAAAACAGTTTCACAGCACCCGGGCCTATTAAGTTACTAGCATCATTATCAGAAGCTAATCATCATTACAATCCATAAACGGCCCACTGCTGGGCACGTGTCTCCTCCAAACAATGAGAAGGGAATTTAGCCTACTATACCACGCTGGCCAGACGGGTTGGTATAGGGTTTTGTTTGTGCCTCGTTGTTATACAAGTTATTCAGTTTTGTGAAAAACTAGTATTCAGCCACGGCTTCGCTCGCGCGGTAATTTAGTAATAGGCTTATGTTCTTCTCTAGGTGCTACGAGTATATACTTATCTTTAAGCTATTTCGCATTTATAATATTACTAGTGTTACCCTGTGGTGTTACCTGCTGTTTAAAAAATAGCTTATGTGTATAGTATCCAAGGTGTATACTCCATTCCAAATTTTATCAAAATTGGTCCAGCCATTTGAGCGTGCAGGAGTAAAAACGTATACAATCGCAAACTTTCACCTTTATATTATTAATGTGATATTAGTAGGGATTGCTGAATGAAAACATAACTGAATTTATTTCTAATTTTTACCATGGTTTTGCTAAGTAGGTACCTAATTTAAGAAACTTAGTGACCAGGTGGATTACACAATATTTTCAAAGAACAAAGACTTTACTGACAGAATAATTTGAAAGGAACTCGCTTATTTCATTATTACAAAGTTCGTCGACTGCTTTTGACTGAAAAGCATTTTAGCGTAAAAAATTTAAAGAGTAAAAATTTCCGCTCGAAGTACGAGGTTTTTTATTAAAGGGGGAAACTTTCATAACGATGGAATCAGATTGTTTCTACAATAACAAGCGCAGACAAGCGACGATCGACATCAGTGTAATCACCCATGAACCTGATGGTAACAAAGTAACGCTTTTATATGCCATTAAAGTATTCAATTCTTCTTAAAAATTTAACTTTTATTACTATTTTAAATTATTATAGCGGTTTTATAGAATCTCAACCCTTATACAGCGTAAAATTCTAACTGTTATAATAAATGGGAAAGTAATTCTCTTTGCTTGTGGTGTGTGCTCGCTTTAAGGTGCGTTTTTATCAACAGACATTTAGCGAGTCAGACACGTGTCATGGCAGACAATAAAATATTCTCCAAGGCCTCGGTCACGGTGGAAGCGGTGAACGACGAACGCCACCTCGCCCTCACTGCTGCCACCGCCCGTGACAAAGGCCTGGCTGCACAAACCGACAGACAACTGGCTGCCACATTCTATAGTAGAATATTATTTTGACTGTCTGTAGATACGCACCTTTACCACTCAAAAGATCTCTACAAAATTTCACATAGAGATGTAAGCATAATTATAGGCTACTTTTAACCAACACGATATTCCAATTGGGTGGAGCCGCGGGCGAAAACTTTTCTTTAATTAAGGTTAAAATAAGGTTCTGAATGTCCTATAAAATATTATTCAAAACATTTTCGAGGACCCTATTTGTAGGGTCTAATCGACATTTTACGTGACGAAGGTTAGTCCCTTCTTAGCACAAGTAATTAGCATGGCTATTCAACTTAACAATACAGCCAAAATTCTGACCGCTTTACAGACCACAACGTTTCCAACACATAATTTATGTTACAGTTGTTTTTCATACATTAATGTACATATTACTTTAGACAGCGGTCTTACCGCTTTAGACATAAGGCTTACAGAAGATCTGTATGTAAAATTGAGTAAGAATAAATAAAAATTGTTTTCTAAACTCGAATGTCAATTTTGTTTGTCATTCTTACCACAATTGATTTTGTTTTACTTTGATCCTATTATAGATATGATTATAAATCTTAAATGAGTTAAGAATTTTTCATAAAAGAGCCGCACGATGTATATGAAAATATGGCAAGTTATTAATACATTCATATTGTTACAGTGAGTACGCCACGGGACTGCAGTCCGACACTGTCGCCACACAACAGTGCATCACCCTTCACACGATCCATCGACGCTGGATCACTTTCAAGGTACCTACGTCTCTTTTATTGCCAAGAGATGTAAACTTCATTATTACGATTTTTATTGTACTGTTTTATAATGTTTCATATTATATAATGTTTCATATTCATTTTTTCCTCGAATAAAACGATGCAGAACCTTTGTATAAGAACTTTAGTATAGAAATATTTATTGTATAATGTTTGTTTTTGTATATTATCAACATTAATTTGCCTGGGAATAGAGAGCTAAAGCATGTAGCGGGAATTGTGTTTTTGGATTGGTGAAACAATAAACCAGTGTCAATTTAACTTTCGTGCCTAATTAATTTCATATTTACCTTTTTCATACTAATGTTTTAATTACCTCTGATAATGTAATAATGATTTTATTATACCTCATAGTACTAATCTCGGCAAAAAGGCTCTAATTCTGTTAATGGCCACTAAAACTTTTTTAATTAAAATGCTTTCCTGTGGAGAAAGCCGTGAATAGGCGAATTACTTAATAAGATTCAATTTGGATGCCAAAATTTATTTTTTACTGCAAACTAGATAACGTCTAGGTACTTGTTCGTAATAATCATTTCGTGAAATCGTCGAGAGGTATATTAGATGCGACGGCGGAAATTTAAATGCCAATAAGATTGGGGACATTCTATTACTTTCCAAGACTACTTTATTACTGTCAGCGATATTATCGAAATTTGACAGTAAAATTATCGCGTATTATAAAATCCAGCTGCGATTCAGCAATAGAAAATTTTCAAATTATTTTTTTTCATTCTCTATTCGCTCCGTACGTACCTGCAATATTTTTCATCTCGCAATATTTTAAGTAACGTAGGGCAAACGCTGGAGCTACTGATATTTATGTAGATTATGTTATCAAATCCAATACATTGAGCGATTACGGAGCTTTTTTATAAAAGCTAAACATTGTTTTATCAAAATATTGAGTAAACCTCTTTATTAGTATTCAATTAGGACGCTACGTTATTTTTATAGAAAATGATGAAATTATTTCATTATTTACAAATACAGGTGCTTGATTTGAAGCGGCGATTTTGCATCGTATAACATATAGTAAATAGGCTTATTCATATTGATATTTCTAGTATCGAAAAATATATTTATTAATCGATGGGCTCTGATAGCTTACTCTGAATCTCGATATCATATTATCAACTTAGTGGGATTCAATATCGCTATCAAATGTTTGAAAATGATACCGACCATATTTCAATTTTCAAATATTTGACTGCGGTATTGAATCCCACTATCGATTTTTCGAGATTGTCCCACATTTTAAAAGACGTAAAACGCAGCAAAGACCAATTAATTTTTAATAACTATTCATCAAAGGTCAGTGGAACAACTGTCGAGTCCTGGTGAATGCGAGGCTGCTCTGTTGGGTGGTTTGCGTGGTCGTGCAGGAGGTCCAGGAGGTAAAGGCTCCAGGGGCCGTGGCTCTGCCTGGGGCTCCATCTCGCGAGTGTTTGCACGCTCCCGACACCGCACCAAGTCCGGCAGTGCTACCGCTAGTGGACACGAAAGCGGTGAGTTTGATAGATGTACGATTATTCCATGGCTATCCTAACTTTATTCTAATTGAAAAATTTAATAAATTTACTTTAAATTTATACTTAGCTGAAAATAAACTTTCAACATAAACTTTTTTTGAAAATAAATAAAATTCACTGCATTACTAAAATGTCTATGGAATTCACATGTCAATTTGAAAAATCTGTTTTAATGCTGATTTGTGATTTACACCGTGTGCTTTTAGTCGTCTTACAAACTTTTGTCTAATCAGATATACAATAAAATTAGTTAGGTATATTAAACAAAAACAAAATTACACAGTTCGTGTTTCTATTAACATTTTGAAACAATTTAGATTTTTATATGGCTTCTTAATCATACTATGAACTAGACAAAGTATTGTGTATAATTGTATATGATACCTAATATTATTATGTTATATTGCTAATATTAGTTAAATTATTATTGTATCTCATCTTATTTAGTACGATATCCACTTAAATTACTGTAACTATAAAAACATAGGTCAATATGATATGAAACTAATTACGTTTACATAGCCTATCTGTTGTCATATTTTGTTATCTATTCAGGCCTTCTACCTAATGTCCGTAGTTATCTGTGCAAATCTCATTAGTTGTACTTAATTTTGGCGCAACGCCAACTGAGGCTAACTTGTTCATATAGTTGCTCATGAATGTCCATGTAAATTGTGTTTACAAATTCTTCTAACTCCGTATTTTACAAACAAACATATTAAATTATAATGATGATGTGCTACCCACCTCTTAAATAATGAGGTATGGTTCATCATTATCATCATCATCATATCAGCCCAATGACGTCCACTGTTGAACATAGGCCTCACCTAATTTCCGCCACAGCGAGCGATTTTGTGCCGCCCGCATCCAACGGCCACCCGCAACCTTTACTAGGTATGGTTAGGTATTAAAATTTTACAAGATTTTATTAACAAATGTTCTATGTTCGAATCAAATCTTGCAACTGAATCTTAAAGAAGTTATCCATAACCGATTGAGATGAAATTTTGCATAATATAAATTGGATGACAATGTATTACTTTTAAGAAATGGAGCTGATCTGGTGATGGAGTTGGAGGGTGGCCATGGGAACTGTTATAAAGTGACGGTATAATCGCGAATTTAAAAGCTTCTTTGAAAAACTTATATTTTTCTTGGTGTCAAACTTTCTGGGAATACAATTTTGACAACTTACTCGGTATTAGCCGCATAATTTTGTTACTAAGAATTGGTAGGACTTGGACAAGATCCAAATATAATAATATAATAATAATAATAATGTTTTTTTTATTTCTCTCTCAAAAAGTAAGTACATTAGTGCTTATAATAATAAGTTGTAACAACAAAGTTTGAATACCTTTGAGAGAGCTGGAGTCTGAACTAGGTACTAGACCTGTATGACAGATCTCCAGGCTCACTCTTCCAGGGATTATAACATCTAATTAGTTACAAATTATAAATTACGGTAGACGTAGACAGACGTAGAGTATTCGAGAGACATAAATATTGCAATGTGACAGTGAACTAAGAACTTTTTTAAATCATGTGTGTCTTGTGTGTGTGTGTGTGTGTGTGTGTGCGTGTGTGTGTTTATGTGTTTTTGTTTGGGTTAGTCTATAAGGTAGTATGTAGAAGATTTTCAGTATCATCGTAACTAAGAGACTTAAGCCAGTTGGAGGTGCTGAGTGAGGTGTGAGGAGGCTTTTGTGCGTGTGCAAAAGCATCTTCCCAAGTGTCGCCGTGAGAGATCAACGCTGTATCATCAGCAAAAGTGACAATATGATATTCTAAGAACATTAATTTTTAATCAATATAACTTGTCCAGGTATTAATTTCAGATTTTCTCAGTAAATTAAACTGTCCGTAACATGAATTTTGTATCATAGAGTCATATTTTTTATATTAAAAACATTTGATGCACTTAAATGTCCAAAAAATCGCATTCTAATTTATTTTTCTGCTCTGGTCAGTTATTTTGTGCTACTTTAATCCAAGTTATTACAAAATAATATTTATAATGTTGCTTTTTGTAATAGTTGGCAATACGGCCGGCATCCTAAACGTCTAATAGAATACTACTGTCCAGAACCAATCTACTCAGGCAGCGGTACCCGCGCCTGGTCACCCCTTGGCAGCGAAGCGGCGCTTCGAGAAGCAGCATCTCTTCCCCTAGCAAGATGGCGTGCCCCAGCCATCATCGCCTGGCTTGAACTAGCGCTCGGTATGCCACAGTATGCTGCTGCAGTCGCCGACAATGTTAAAAGTGGCAAGGTACGTATAGAAGCCAGTAGCATTTGCATATATAATGTCTTTAGTGAACTGCTTTTAAGTACAAACCACTGAACTGCTAGATAAACACTTTGTACACTATTTTAATGATGCCTTTAAAAATCCAGAACATTGTAGCTGTAATAATGCGTTTTGATCATCACAAAATACTAATAACACTTTTAATATACACAATATCTAGGTTTTCTAACATCTGTAAAACATATAGGTTTTAAGCCAAAAACTCGAGATGTTATATTGACCTAACAAAATAACGTCGCCGTCGCCGTCGTTCAACGTGAAATAAAAGAGCCGTTTTAATCAGAATTGGTTTTAGTCGTTTTTTAAATACATAACATGAACATCCCAAGTAAAGGAAAGCCAAAGAATTGCCAGTGTCCGTAAATGTTGGGTTTGCAACATGTAGATAATCATTTATGCTCTAATGCTCTGCTGCATTTAACCATATATGAGGCTTCAAACAGTATTAACACAAATCGTATTAACCGCTTACGTAGAGTTAAATTTATTCAATAAACGAGGAATTCTCTAAAGTAATGTAGGTATTTAAATAGTTATGTTCAATTAAGTATGTTAATAGTAATGTACGTCATAAGACAACAATGGAAATTTATAATAGAAATGTTATCTGAACTTAGAACATAACAAAACATAGTACATTTGTATTTGAACCGACCATAACTCTGTCTTTAAAATCGACGTGGATTATATTTTCGTATATAGCGAATGGAATAAAAAAATCATTGTGATTGCCCTCATATCCATTCATTATTCGGAATGCGCTCATTTTATTAGATCTGTATGGAAATCAGTCCGATACAGAGCTCCCAGATAAATTCATCGCAGAAATTGTTTATTTTGATATTTGCATTCCATATCAGATTTTTGAGAGCTTTCATGTTTCATAATCACATGAAACGAATATAAAGATTATTGATATCGTGATCAGAATACAAAATTCAAATTCAAATATTTATGGAATACATGATGTAGTAGAACGAAAGACGCGCATTAAGCGTCAAATATTGTGTTCTGGTTGGTTCTAGATCCGTGCTTTGAATGGGCAGGTTCTGCTCGAGTTGTCTGACGCGGATCTGGAGGTGGGGCTGGGCATCTCGCAGCCTATGCACCGTAAGAAGCTGCGGCTGGCTATCGAGGAGCGAAGGAGACCGGACCTCGTCAGGAACCCGACCATAGGACAACTGACGCATGCTTGGGTCGCGGCTGAGTGGCTGCCTGATTTGGGATTATCACAGGTATGTGATATATTTTTGGTAACTTAGATCGTTTTAATAAGTGATATTGTGAAAATACTGCCCTGTTTATTATTTTTAAGGAGCATTTTATAATTAATCGATTAAACTCACAGTATGCCGAGTCATTCCTGGCGAATCTAGTGGATGCGCGAATGCTGGACACTATCAGTAAAAAAGAGCTGGAGAAATATCTAGGAGTCACGAGAAAGTTCCACCAGGCATCTATCGTGCACGGAATACACTTGCTAAGGATTATGAAGTATGATAGACAGGTAAGTGTAAACCTAACAATATGAGACTCTAGCAAATATGGCTAAGCAACTTCCTTAAAAAAAATCTAAAATACTTTAGAAGAACTTTCTCCTAAAAATTTAAATACGTTATCTTGAAATTTATCCGTATAAATAAAATCTATTAATCTTTCTCAACCAATAATAATTTTATTACAAAAATTTTAAAGAATATACAATATAGTGGTCCTAATTTTAGATATACTGAATTAATTTTCGAAACGAATAGTAGAAATCAAATGGTAGCAAACAATAAAGAAATACTTAAGTTAGCGACAATACAAGGTCAACAAAATTTGATCTTGAACCGTCTGCAATATACAAAAGACCTTTTCCCAAATAAAGGAAGGTATCAAGATAGATGACGATTCTTTACACAAGAACATAAATTCTACTCATCTTATTTACAAACGACTCGAAACGAGAAAAACCTTTCTACGTTCCCTTCGATAAGTAGCGTGAGATAAAGACCAAGCAAATGAGCGATTATCCAATGAGCTGGAACAAAATGTGCCGTCTCGTGCCCGTAATGTACACTCATTAATCATTTTGTACCACTCCTTCTTGGTCCACAGTCGGCTAAAAACCTGTTACATCACGTTTATTGTTTCCTTTCTTATTTAGAACGTTATAAATCACTAGAGAGATCAATCATCGTTAAGTTTTTACTTGAATAGCTTTGTTTACGAGTAAACAGTGGAATACTGCTTCTGAGAATATTTTTACTTATTTTCAAGGATTACCTTCGTTGACTTTATTAACATCTAAACGTTAAGATATCTAATGACTTATTATATAATATTCTAAAATAATTGAAATTCACATTTTAAATTTGAAAATCTATGTGATCCGAAAGTCATATTGTTTTGTTTGTTTTGTTGATATGTTAGGGTTGGAACTCATCTAGGCGCACGGAATCACAGTTTCCTATGAATGTATCCCTTTCTGTCACTTAGAACCCTCATTTACGAGAACGAAAGCGGGAATGTGAGCGCATTGTCAACTGTCAACTGTCTAACTCTCTCTAGTATGACGCTTCTAAGTGACAATAAAAGATAGAAGCATAGGAAAGTGCGGTTCAGTGCTGCTAGATGTGGTGCAACCGATAGGATATAAATAAATAATTAAATTCAATTAAATAATAATTTATTTCAGTTTATGTATAACCATAATGAAAATGACAATAATTACAATATGAAAATACGGTTTAACATATAAATAAGATAATTAATCAATAATAAATAATTATAGGCTAAGATGATTTTATAAATAATTATAAAATCAAATCCCATTTTATAAAATAACACATTTATTTAGATAATAATTACCCATTAGTTGGCATCGGCTTTGTAGATCGAATGGTAACCAAATTATTTTAACATGAATTATAAATGTCAAATATGGATTAAATTGTTTGTTGTAGGCTTTAGCAGTGAGGCGGCATCAGTGCGAAAACGTTGATGCTGATCCCTTAGTGTGGACCAACCAGAGATTTATGAGATGGGCGCACAATATTGATTTAGGTGAATTTGCGGATAATCTCAAAGGTATGTTTGTTCATATGATTTATTATTATTATAGGTGTATTGTTTAGCAAAGATTTATTTTATTCGAGTCACGTACCTGACCGTTGAAATAAGGTTAAATAAATGTCACATGACTTGCCCTTCTCATATCACAATCGCTTTGTCATGCTGATAGTTTCAGTTTACGTTCGAAGTAATGCAGCTAGGGGAGGTGAATTCGGTTAGAGGTATTAGAGTGCTTTACTATGTGAATATCTTGTTGCAATAGATAGTGGAGTGCATGGTGGTCTAGTTGTGCTAGAGCCATCGTTCACAGGAGAAACTATGGCGACAGCGCTCGGCATTCCTCCCTCAAAAAGTATTATCAGGCGGCACTTGGTCGCGGAATTCGACGCACTCGTCATACCCGCCAGGTGAGTTTTTATATACCCTCATTTACACCTATGTAGCTGAAAATATAATATTTACCACATACACTGCGCAAATAGCATATTTTTTATTTAAATGACTCACCGCATCAATCAACTCCAGAATCAATTTGGTTCACTCGATTGCGTATGTATTATTTATATATCTATGTAAATATTGTATTTTCTTTTTTTATAAACTTATTTATTTACAATGGCCTTGATTACCAGAATAGTATGTTTGGTGACATTGAGCAAAGTCTAACACAAGTTTGTCCCATAAAGTGCATAATGATGACTCGAATAAGTTTGTGTGTGAGTTGGTGCGAGTGTGGTGAGACACAGAGAGCGCACATTGCATGTTCCCAGTATGAGTTCTCGTAGTTGTCACCAGAGCTAGTGATGGGTAGCTACAGAGTACCCGTAGAGCATAGGTGAGCAAGCTGTAGTTGATTATAATGTGAGGTGCAATCCTGCAGGTATACGATATTTTGCCAGGTGGAAGAACTGCAAGTGGAGGCTGCCCGAGCATCCATGTTGTCCACAAAACAAAGATAAATCCATGAAAATCAAAAAACTCTCGTTTAAAAAATAAAATTATCGCTTCGGTGCCCAAACCTGTATCTATGTAAAATTTCCTGTATCAAATGTTTGTAAATTCGCTATTTTTACACAAAATATTTTCTTTGCAAAAGAAAATTTTGTACCTATCTACCGTCAAAACTCGCTCGTTCGTGAAACTTTTTGATGGAAAACTTTACGAGCGGTGAAGACTGATAAGTTATCGTAAGGATCGTGGTTTGTAAGTAAAAGAATATCGACAAGTTTAAGCGATCGGACATCCACAATAATATATTTTATACCCTCGCCTTCGTCAATGTTAGATTCAATGTTGGACATTGTGACCCCCTAGAGTCCCGATCTTGCCGTAGATTAGATTCGTCACGTTAATGTTAATTCAAGATTGATCAATTTGATTAAACTAGTAAATGTATACAACTTAGTTGATATTATAAAGATAAGCATGAAATGCTTGGGAATAGTCAAAGAGGATGATCTCATCCCAATACATGCATTCATTAAATACTTACCGAACAACATTCGTTTCGATTTTATGACAATTCTTATTATAAATGTAATAATCAAGAGATTTTTAAATCTTTACAATTGAATATTCATAGATAAATTATAAAAACGGAACCATTCACAATAGCTTTAGGATTATAACAATAATAGCATTTACTAATACTGTAAGATAACTATGTTTTTGACTTGTATACATTCATATTGTAAAGTTAACAACATTGTATATTAGACTCATCTGTAACGGTATCGATTAAATTATAAATGTGAATAAATCCTGATGAAAACGATAAACCTATCGGACATCGAGTCAGTTTCTTTTATTATCCATCACCCCTAAACTTGGCGATCCTTGCATCGAGACAGAACGGTAACGATCATTTTATCGATACATCATGAATGCCTCTGTCATCATCATTAGATCGCACTACATTATTCAGACTCTGTCCACTTTTTACTCCTTCCATGTAACGCTCCGTTTTGTTCTTTAATAATTTCCAACACGTTAAATACTCGTGCTTGATGGATTTTGTTTCAATTTTATTATTATGTTATTTTACTTAAAACAGGGAAGAGTATTGGCGACTTAAAATATAACATTTAATCTTATTACCTGAATGCATTTGTGCAATACATTCTTAGCTGGTTGATATACCTATCGGTATTTTGAACTAGGCCAATGTAACCACTACGGTAATCTATTGGCGAAGCCAACACTTGCGTTACCAGCACTTGAGAAATTGCCTTTACGTGAGCTGTACTTGGCACTACGATATTTTTTTCTAAAACTTCAACGTAATTTCTTCATCCGTTTAGCAGTGCTACAATGCTGCTAAGTCTAACTAACAATTATTTTAGCATTTCTACTTTTATCGATTTTACCACCTAGCTGTCTAGATAAATCCTTAAATACTTAAGTGTGCCCATAGCACACCTTCATACCTTGTTTTCAATACTTTTCTCCGTATTTCAATTCGTACCAACTTGTTTATTGGAGTATTTTTTTTATTACCATATTCGTACACTGCAGCATGATTCGTATCATTTCCAGCAAAGTGCATCATGCTTTTGATGTCTATGCAGAATATTATTAAATTTATCAATCACTTTTAACTGTCTCTCCTTGCTTAAAGTGAATATAATTTAATTTAAGGATATCAAACATTTTATCCGTTATTTTCCTGCTAGGAATAAAGAAGAAAAAATTGAGGTCCTAAATAATGTGAATAAAGAGATTGCATGTGAGCTTTTTGTGTTAGCGAATAATAAACATAATAATAAGTGCAAATTTGAGAGTATAAAGCGACCAAAACTAAATGCAAATAACGCTCTGCCTGGCTTCAATGTGATCTCAAATTTGTACGAGTACTTATTATGTAGGCGAAATCAAATAATAATTCATTTTCAGAAACTTGTTTGGTCACCAAATCAGAATGTTGGGTAGACCGTTCTCAAGGTCAGTTGCGACGGGATTACCGGGGATCGATCTTAGCGGGGACTCTCGACGGCATAGTTTGAGGGTAAGCTGCTTACTCTTTGTTAATCACTATTGACTTTGTCTATACTAATGTTTCATATTATCCTATTGCAAAGTTTTAAAATCCAAAATCGAATCTGATCTATAAAGTATAATCACAGCTACATTTTGGTTTGTAAAATTGCAAATAAATATACATTTTGGTGCCCAAATCACTCACTTCAAATTGAGTTAAATCTGTTGAAAACTTGATTTAGGGTTGTGAAATTTCAATTGTATTTTATTTTAACAGGGCTCAATTACCCGAGCTTTAGGTGTCCTCAAACCAAAACACGATCGGACTTCACCGTCGAGTTCTAGTGAGAGTTCAAGCGTGTTGAGCTTGACGCAGCCTTACTCGTCATATTCTCCACCAATAGCTGTAAGGACCCTGTCTCAACTGAGTATGACGTATGCGCCACCACCCACGCTGCAAGAGTACGAGCCGATTTACACGCCACTGAGCCTGTATTCACAGTCCAGTGTATCGACAAGAGATAGCCTTCAGCGGCTCAACGATATCAACGAGAATTCTAGTATAACGCACAGGTTAGTGAACTTATAAGTACTTTGTTTAAATAGTTATTTGCTAGTTAACTTTTACTCTAAATTTAGAACTAAGAATAAACGTTCAATACAGTCGTGAGTCTCCAGGTATTTGTTCGGAGTATGGCACTAATACTCAAAGCCGTCAGTCGTGGCATGATTTGTACAGTTTCTTAAAACAATATTAATAGTAACCCATTAATGTCCCACTATTGGGCAACTATTCTCCTCTATCTAGAGAGCTGATATGTTTATTATCGTTGCATAAATCATAGTATTTAAATCAAAACTCTCATGTTAATTTCAACATTATTCATAAAATATTATATTATTATTCATAAAAGAATCCCTTTCAGTGATCGCTTAGTTACATAACCGTCAATATTCCCTATATTATGTATGTCATCGAACACACGATTATTTCGAACATATTATATATTCGAACAGACGACTATTGTTTCCACAATACTTACTTGTATTAGGTATTGTTTACCTACTTCGCGCAAGTGCCTCAAATTCAACAACAGAGCAGCAGCTACTCTGGAAAATGTATATGAATTAATATACATTATAGACTTAATCATATTTCATATAAAATGTTTTTTATTAGATCGTATAGCATACAATTTACTTTTACTTTCAGCATTCTAAGTGCTTCTACATAATCATGTTTGCCTAACGATGTTAGCTTTATTTATCCTAAAGAAATCTTCTAGTAAATCTTCTTATTATTACATAACAAACCATCTTTTCTTGTTACAGCCAATAATGTTTCCTAGTACTCGTATTTCTCATGAAGCTAATTTTTATTCCAGTAAACCTTTTGAATAACAAAAAGTAAAAGTTAGTAAGTTTTTGTCACTAAAAATTTAAACTCACTTCGTATTTGAACTAAAAAAATTATTAAGGAATATGCATATAAGCTTCTTCTTCATCAAACACCATTTCAGGACAAACTGGTGTAAAATATGGATTATTTTAGGTTACAGTTCAAAATTTTCCATCGAATGTTATAGTTTTCGACTTGAACTATATCTTATTAAAAATAACGTGACATAGTACTCACGTAAGAAACTTCTGACTGCCGACCAAAAATCTTTATTAAATTCGGGATAAACTTACCATTGCCTATACAGTGACGCCAAGGAATAAATAACTGTATTCGTACTACACTAAAGTATATATTTTCACCAGGTACGGATCTAAGGCTGACCACGCTCACCGCGTGAGCTCTCCTCTACCAGCCAAGTCCACAGACGAAGTCGTGAAACAGAAGCGGCACCGACGGGTCAAAAGCATTGGCGATATCAACGCATGTACCAAAGCACCTGTCTAGACAAGTCAATTTATTGTTAAGTCCAACCCTTTATATTGAACGTTACTTTGGTTAGAGTATTTTGTGTTCCCGACACTTACTTTCAGTACTTTTCCTTTGATCTGTAATACGCTTTGAAAAGTGTTAATAGAAATGGTCAATCTCATCGATTCATTATTCTTGTGAGCCTACAATCTACTAGAAAATAAATCGCAATGACGCTTCAAAAAAAATTATAAACGTTCGTCAATGTTACCTTCGTAATCACATTAACTTTTCACTAGAACTGTTTTAGTTTAAAAGAGTAGTGCATTGTAAGTAGGGCATCATCCTCGTCAATAAGAAGCTGCTCATGACAGTGTAACTTTACAGTTTTTTTTTATCAATCTTTACCAAAAAAGTTAGGAAATTAGCTGTCTTTCATGATTGCGATCTGCGAGATGTGAAATTTATAACATATCGCTTAGAAAGTTAATTAGACGGTACATTAACACGTTGACTGCCAAACGAGTATACTCGTAGTCACTTTTTTTATATGCCCATTGCCACCATACAAAATTGTAGGTACGAGTATACTCGTAGTTGGCAGTGGAACCTAGTTTAAACTACGAGTTTACACGTAGTATGGCAATAAGATAGGTTTTTCATTAGCTTTTGCCAATCTACGAGAATAGTTGTAGATATTTTGGGGTGAAAATATGCGCACCCTTGCTCCGTCAATCTATAACTGCGAGCGCGCCGCGCGATTGATCCGACCTCCAGCGCTCGCGGCACTTCGGGTATGGTCGAAAAACATCGTTACAAAAAACTTGCGATACACATTTTTTAAATATACATTCATAACGCCTGCATGATCTTCAACCAACAAGCCAGCCTTTCTCCGGATAAGAAATTGGATGCCCTTGCATTCAAAGATGAAGTCGTAAAACATCTTTTAGGCGAGAAATTTACAAAGTATAGTCATCAGGAACAGAAAAAACGTGCTCGTTTTTTCTGTTCCTGATGACTATACTATAATAGTAATGCTGCTGGATTACTACATTAGCCGTGTCGTGTCTGCACAAAAGATAAAAAAAACGCAAAGAAACAAGTTATTATTGTCCTGTATGCCCTGAAAAACCTGCCTTATGCGTTGCAAATTGTTTCAAAATGTATCACTCCTTCTTGATTTCACAGTGATGCACCCAAATATTTTTTTACTAAATTTTTTTTTCGGATTAAATAATGTTCTACTTCAAATGCCAAAGAATTTCACCCCGTCCTCCTTTTACTGCCACTCTTCTAAAATTCGTTAGAAATCGCATACAATCAACTACGGCAATACTCGTGGTTGGCAATGGGGCCCAAATCTTGTACTACGAGTATACTCGTAGGTTGGCAGTCAACGTGTTAAATAAAATTATGAGGTATTTGTTGCTGTATTCAGTTAAAATAGGATCCTTAATTAAGTAGTCTATTCCTCAAAAGCCTTAGTCCTCTTATTTATTGGATTTAGAACGATAAATAGAATTTTGTCAAATGTGGGCTTAGTCCAAATCTCGACTTTCGAATTAGACGATTTCGATATCGCGGTCATTTGATTGAAACTATAACTTTAATAACATTTATTTGAAAGTTTAATATGATCGTTGTCTTTTTTAATCATTTGACAATAATATCAAAATCGAAAATGTCGAATAACGGAATTCCGAGTGGGCTCTATGATAATTAGATAAATGTAATATTTAAATAAGTGTTTGAACATTCGCCGTTTTATGTAGCAACCCTCAAGTTTAAATGTCAAAGAAAACTAGTCAACAATGTAACCAAATAAATTTACATTATGTGTTATTGTAGTATTTACATTAGATAACAAACGATAATAGATACAATTTATAAGGAATTTAATTAAATAGTTAGGAAGTCGAAAAAATGTGCAGATTTTGCCAGGAGTCAGATGAGACTGCAATGCATGTCCTATGCTCATGTGGGCCACTCATGCACAAAAGAAGCATCCTTTTAGGACAGCACCAGGTGCAATCAGAGGAGATACAGTCTCTCTCTGCTCAGACGATCTGGAAGTTCCTAGCCTCTATAGGAATAAGCAGAGAACTATAATACAACAAGGAGCGCTACAATAGATCAACTCTGGTGGAGGTAGCAAGGAGGCCACTAGTGGCTTCTACTAACTAATAATAATAATAAGTCGAAAAATCCTGTTTGAATTTTGAAGCCGCAAAGTCTATACAGATATTTGAATCAATCAGTGGAACTCTTGTTGAATCTGTATATTTTGCCAGCTTTAACCATAACAACGTTAACATAAAGGGAATAGCTTACGTCAATATTAATATTGAACCCAAATTAAATGGACGCAAATATCATTATGTACAAAGGCGCATATCATAACTTTGAAATGAATTTGTGAACGCTGAATAGACTGAGTTTTAATATAGTTAATCATTAATTGTCTTATGATATTCAGTAATGCATTATACAGGATTGTACTTTATAATTATGTATTTAAATTTTTTTGATAAGTTTTCACTTAACGTTTCACTTGTCTGCGTAGTGTGTGCGCTTTAGATCTTATTTTGATCGTAACAAAGGTGATTATGCCTAATATAATTGATGTTATGAATGTGTATTTATGTATATCTTAAACATTTATAAGTGAAATGGTTATTAGTTCACAACACCACGCTGTATTTACTTGCCGAACACTGTGATAACTCACGCATCAAATAAACAAGAGCTTCTTTCAATGTTTTACAAAATATTAGACTATTGTATTATCACATACCTACATATGACATAAATTAACCTTCCCATCGAGCTTGAATCCTATATTTTGATATTGATGTGTATTTTAATGTTTTATTTTTTTGTTATTTTGTTGTTTTTGATATATTATTATTTATTTGATATTCATGTGATTTACTTTTTGTGATATTTTAGTTACCAATTAGTTGAAATTCGTAAAAACTTTTAAATAAATAATATGTGAAATTTAAATGAATCGTTTTATTTGCACCAACATACACGTAACGTGTGGTCCTTTAGTTTCAACCAATCGAATAGGTGTATTTTTAGAACACAAAGGTTGCGAAGAGGGTTACAGTCCGTTCAAAATATCTGGGCAAATATATTCGAAGGGAACTCGATTTATTTTTCAATTGCGAACATTGTTCAGGGTAGTGGGAAAGGCGTGTTCTTTTATTCGTGCGGTAAGGGCCACTAGCTATTTATTTAATAGCTCATTCCAAAGGATCTACAAAAGAGGCTGATAAAAGAAACTGCTCAAGTTTTTGAGAATACCAATGGGGAAAACGCGCGGAGCTTGCTTTTGAAGCTATTGCGTCGTAAATATTTTAGTTGTTTAGACCGTACACGGATAAATATTTTCAATATCTTTGATGTTTAAGGTAAGCGCAACAAAGATATTACTGAAGTGCTTTTGCCTACGTTACAATTGCCAATGTTTGCAAAATTATTCAATAAAAGAATATAGGTATTTTACTAACAAATACAAAATTTTCTCAAAAAGTAAGGCACTATTTTGGGCACGGTTTTTTACGTAAACATTATTAGCTATTTTTAAATTTCTTTTAAATACATATTTTTGAGTCTTTTATCAAATTAACCAACGTGAGATACTTTTCCTGTGACAAACACGATGACAAAATTTATTTTTAAAGGCAAAAACAACTTCTCATGTATGAAAGGACCGTTACGATTATCACCGTTATATGGTTGCAGTTTGTATATTACATGTATAAACGATCATAAAATATAGAAAAGTAAATTACAGACGTAAGTTAGAGAGTAGGGGGAGTTATGGAGGAACACTTAAACGATTCCTCCCTCGATAATATAGTGCAGGAGATATCATTTCAAGTCGCCAGTGGAGTAAGCTGTTCAATTATTTATAGAAGTTGTCGGCTTTCGATCGGGAAAAGTTCCTTACAGACATTCCCGTCTGACGTAACGTGACAAAAGTACTTGTACTTCTCATAAATTTATGTATAAACTTTGGTAAGGTCAAACGAAGTTGAAGGGATCACTTATGTAAGCATTTATGGTTGATTAGCATCACTGTATTGATGAGTGTATATGAGCTGATTATATCAATATAATAGATATTTGAGTATAATAGAATTTTAGATAAATAATGTTCTACACTTATCTATATACACACTGAAAACTCAATACATTCCGACATACATCGCCAACGATCATTACGTGTGCTGGCTTTGTGGGAGGCCTATGTATTGATCTTTGATTGAAATTCGTGATAATGATCAATACATATCAATTAATTATAATTAATAATTTACCCAGGCATTAACATTTATACCATTAACACCTAGAATCTAGATACCTGGGAAAATAATTTTATTCATCGATTAAAGTACAAACTGACTGATTAAAAAGGTTAAACAATAGAACTAGTTTATTCATACATCTGTCATTTTAATAAGTTCAATTTATATTTTATCCTATCAATAACCCCCCATTGGACTGCTCAGAAACCCGGCATTAGTAAGTATTAGACATAGTTTATGAGATCCACTTTTGAACCATTAATTTAATCAGATATACAACACATTTGTATACTCATTAGAGGCATATTTTCCTCAAAAAATAATTTCGCCGAGAGGTAGTTTATCATTAAACCAAGCATTATCCAGCGAACAGAAGCACAAAGGGGCTCATTACAGTAGAACAGTGCGGCCCAAAGACAACTAATATGATGTAATTTAATCTAACTAAATAATGCTCGCTTTGTGTTGTACCCGCTAACCTGCCTCCGTAATATGTGAATTGTGGTATTTACGTGCAATCTGCAATTACACAGAGTATTTAGCAACAGTCGTTAGAGCAACCGGCACAAAGTTACTCGCGCGAGGCATATGGCAGTATCATAAGATTCATAAGTTATTGGGCTGATAATAATTATGATGAAAATGCTCTAATTCGCTTTTTTTTAATGAGTTTATATTTTGAAATATTCTGGTTTAACTATAAATAAACATAATTAAAAAAAAAATAAAGCATCATAAAATTCTACCGCATTGCCGCCGATGTCTGCCAGAAAAGTGTACAGGAAGGAGCCTGGCAGCATCGCCACGTTTGTGCAAGACAATAGCCAAGTCCCAGAAACGTCGAACAAACGCTATCATATCTCTTTAAGATAACACGAGCATCTGCAACCCATGGGCATAGTGTTTTGAATCCAAACGGTACAAATAGATAATCGCCAGCGAAATTGTTGTATAACATGCTGTTTGGAAAATGAGACAGCGCAAGCGCATAGACAGATGTCGCGTCCCGCATAAAACCAAAAGCCCACCTATCTTCTCTATCAGATCTCTTACCATCATCGTGCGTCAGGCCATTTGGTTCTAAAACGGCTGACACTCCAGCGGTGACAAGAGCCCAAACAAAGTATATCATTGAGGTTGACACTCAGCATGGCATGCGGCAATACTGCCAGCGCTCTACTGCAAAAATATCAATGTTAATAGAGCTGTCCGTATTCAATAAGAGCGCTCAATAAACTAGCTGATGTGGGTGAGATGAAGCCTGTGATTTTGTAAGTCTACTCACGTGCGGGCGATGCCGTACGACATTCTATCATAACGGACATAGTATTATACTGCACGACTCAGTCACTATAATAAGCACATGACTATATAGAAAAATATGTCCAAATTTTCGACCAATACATAGAGGCACGATAAAAAATCGCTCGCTGTGTCCAAAATTAGGTGGTGGAGCTATGATTATGATGTAGGTCATTTCCTAGAACTAATAAGTTGAGCCTAGTCTACAGAAGTAGTATCTTCTTAATCTATTTCTATTCACTACAAAATTTAATCAGAATAATTTATAAAATTACATACCTACTTATTTTGTGGCATTATCCACTTATCTAGTCCATCCATGTAATAAATTGAATTCAACACGATACATAAACTCTTTATGATACCAATTGATTCAAAGTTTGTATTTATGAAGTAGAAGTTAGTCGGGGTATTAAATGAGATTCTATGCAACCAGGTGTCGTTAGTGAACTAGGCAGAACTCCGTCAGCTTAGTTATCCAACTGTTCTTTTCAATTTCACAAAACGACCGCTAACACCGCAACTGTTTTCACAGATTTCGATTAAACTGGCACAACTTTTCCTTCCAAACCGTTTTCCTTCATGTATTACTATTATAAATCTATGACTTTATTTTGAGTTTGAACCACTACTTTTGAGTCACACAAATATTTGTACCGAAACCTAATCCATAGCATTTATGTGTGGCCAAAATAAGTGCTAAATTACACAAAATTTTAAGATATTTGTTGAATTAAATACAACTTAAACTTAAATAGAAATAGTTCATTTCTCACCCGATTAGCAACAAGGACAAAAAGTACTTAATACTAGGAAGTATACTAATTTCTAAAAATAAATGTATACTTAAACATTATAACACAAATCAATAATAGGTAACTGTCATCCATTTTGGTTAGAAAACGATGAAATATTTCGTTCAGTCACTACTATTGGGGCATGGATCATTAAGTTTCAATAACGCTGAGAAAGCTCGGCTGTCGCACTCGAGTGGGCGACACATGGAATCCACGCATTTTATACTGTCAGCGAAAATTCAATCTAGAAACTGGAGTAAATCGACGCTTCGTGAAAGCAGGAAATATGCAAAAATATTCCTATGAGCTCGTCAATGAAGTTGAGGCGTGGAAATATTCACAAACCAATAAAGAATTTTATTTTCATTCATGGAATTTATATCGTAAATTACACACATCGCAAATAAGTTGATGACATGTTATGACAGGCAACGATATTATTTTATAAATCAATCAAATTATTTGCCTGAGAGATGTAAAGTAAATTTTAGCAATTAATTTGAGGGTGAACAGATTAGGAAATGACACACAAAGATAAGGAACGGACTCAACCAATACAGAGACAAGTCGAGAAAAGTTGAAATTGTACCAATTAATTAATTATAGATGTGGCACATACCAACAAAGTCACGATGACTATTTATTTACAGGAGCCAAAGCGCTATAGGTAAAACATTTAGCCATGCCATGAGTCCATGTCTACACCGAACGCCGAAGTTTAACTCCCAGCGGTAGAGGATGCACGTTGCATGTATATCGGAATATTCCGGAAACACGCCACCCTACACCCTTATCCAATATCCCTAGAACATGCAATATCCACATAGGAACACATAAAATGCCTAGGCTCCCAGTTGCTATCAAAGAATTACGCGTTTTACGTTTTAGCTTTTAAGCTGAATCGGATTGTAAGCCCGGTTTTTCAATCCGGCAAAACGTATTTCATCTATTCCAATGGTCTAGATTTATTCGGCAATATTTTATTTTTTGGGTTCTTGAAATTTATAGTGCTGGTTGTTTAGCTTTTGTATACTTTTGTACAATAACTTTCTGGGGGGAACGTGGTCGGGCAAATTATGCGAGTTCCTTGTTGGATATGTTGTTTTTATTTCAATTAAATTTTTAACTATAAATTTCAGCAGTTAAGTAAAACATTTTTCTGTTCCGTGAGTAAAACAATAATGTTCTTAGTATTTTTTTAAATATTTTTCTTAGTATTTGTATGTGGATTGAGTTAGTGTTCAACAATATTTTGTATCCATTCAACTAAGAGCTAAAATATTCTATTCAATCAAAATCCTTTATCACGACAATAACTCTTCCACTGACAACAAGTTCTTAGTTCTTACTGTATCAATAGGGAAGATATACTTGTAGTAGCAACGATAACCTCATTTCGAATTAAAACAAAAACTACATAAGTATCGTTTATTATAATAAAACGTAAGCGGCCAACTAACTTATCGTTTACGGGATCAAATTCAGCATAAAGCGGTTTAATCGTTGAATACTCTCAGAATTTGTTTCATAAAAGATCTTAAATGTTTCCTTACTACCTACACTAATATAAAATCTAAGTATCTAAGACTACATTATACATCTTCAGCGGTTATATATGGCCTGTGAATTATTTAGCAGTCTAAGATGCTCTTCTACTCGTAACTCTTCTATATTAAAACACAAGCTGTTTACTAAAACTTAACTCGTTAGCGTAATTTTAATTTCTATGAATTGTTAATAAAAATATTTACGAATGCACAATATCACCTTGCTATAAAAAAGGCACATTTGCACAATATAATTTGTTGTAAAAATGGATAATTTCAGATAGGTACCTACGATTTTTGATTAATTCAGTCACGCAGTTACGTCGCCTTTGTTTGGCAAGTAGAATGACACATCAACGTTTCACCCCAATTCAATGAATAATGGAATGCATTCGACATAAACAATCAAACAAACATTTTTATTTCTATACGATTTATTGCACAAAAGCATTCGATGTTGTGTTTCTACAGGTATGTCGAGCGAGTTAGCGCTTTAAAAGCTGTATAACTTTGTTGAACATATGCAATAGTTTAATTGTAAAAGCCTGCAGTGTTCCGAAGCCACCGCTTGAATGTTTCAATGTAACAGTTATCATAAACAATAGTCCACATTTACATAGTTCATGCATTAATTCCACCGCAACAAAGTTTAGAAATCACTATGATTGGTTCATTGTTTCTGTGGGATGAAACGTTCGGAAATAATTTAATTAGTGAGTGGCGTTGTTGGACGGGTTGTTGATATAATTAGTGAACGTATTATATTAAGTAAACTAATTGAAAAAGCTTGTGTAAGAGTAATGCCACAAATTAAAAACAATAAAGTTAATTTAATAAAAATCTAACTTGAATATTATTATCTACATGTACTGACGTGACATAAACGAAAAATTAGAAAATTGAAAGGAAATTAAACCATTTTCTGTTGGTATATATTTTAGATTTTATTTAAAGTCACTATTATGCCAATGTAATTATAATTGATCGATGAATTCTGGTTGTAATTTTATTGCTACACTGTTTAACTTTAGCAAAGTTAACAACAGTAACATTAGTGAGTGAACAATTTATAACTTGGTCTAAAAGCATCAGTCACTAAAGACCCACAATAACCGCCTCATATTTTTCGTCGTCATTTTAACAGACTACTATTACTCTCTTTCCATTTTACTTACTTTAGATTTAGCAAATGCAAATTTTCTTATTCGTAGTTAAATAAAACTGAAACCACTATTTGTGTATAAGCATAAGGCTTAACAAGACACGAGATTACATTCTCTTGATGGCATCTGAAAGAACAATTGCCACTCTGATGACCTGTTTAAACGTACTCGACCTCCTTCCCAACCTATATACATACAAGTATGTAGTATACTCCAACATTTGCATGGCAATTAGAAGTGGAACGGAGTCACATTACCATTTCAATTGTGGGGAATGAACGAACGCTGCATTCAAGTTAACACCTCCCGAGTGAATGGAGTCGGTTGGTTGATTTTTAAGCTTTTCGTAGTAGCTCAAAGAGATGGTTTGTAAGCCGACGTGAATTAGAGTTCTTATTCGCTACTTTGTTTGTTCTTATTGTGAGTCGGCGAACAATGAACATTATGCTGCCCGGAACTTTGTTAAGTAACACCTGTGCATGATGAAACGATGGATTATCATATTTTACTCTCAAATTAAACTTTGTTTTTACTTAAGCGAACAGGGGATTTTATTAAAGTTCACGTTGTCTTAAAATAGGGATCAGGCACGTTTCTAGGGAGCTTTTCTGACTGCTTATGTGATGCAATAGTTCAAGTGGTTACCTTGTTAAGTGTGGACGCTGTTTCCCTACGTGAAAAATATTTACATGATTTGAGTGTATTTTGCGATAGTTGCTTGCAAAAGCTCCCTTCACACACAGCTTTTGTCGAGCTGTTGCGTTGAGCACTGGGCTGAAGCTGGGAAGACGCGGCATTAACATGGGTTTCTGATTACTAACCAGTAGCCTTCCCTGCAAAAGATAAGCTATACATGTCTACATCTTATTTTTAAAAAGGATAACATTTGGTATTGGAATAATTGTTAAGAGCGAGCACTTCCTACAAGGGTAAATAAATACATTGAAATTGACAAGTTCATAAACCTTTCATGACTCAATTAGAGGACGTCTGTAATATTCATAACATGTATAGTAAACAGAGTTTTGGAAAATGGCACATGATTTTCGAATATACGGGACTACCCTTTCATTTCCCACGGGTGTCGTAAGGAATTATATTAGAGAGATGGGCAGCTTCCTACCGCAAACTTATAACATCACACTGTAATGACTAAGCCACAGAGATATTATGATTATTGTAAGAAGTAACTTGTGTATGTTTAACTTAATTAACTTAATATAACTTAGTTAAAAAACTATGACCCTTATTTTTAATTTGTTTTCTTATAACCTAATGACTATTCAATCAGTGTTATCGCGGTAGGACAAATTACATAATTATCATAACCTTCGTCAGTCCATTATGATAGTATTGATAAAATAAATACATAATAATTAAGTTTAACTTACAAATTAATATCTCTGTTATTTCTAAAGTGTCAATACTGTCTAAAAATGGAACAGATAGATGTCGTTGGTTAATACAAAGCACTCGCAAAAATGAATCAAATCTAGTTACCACGGAATATGTACAAATGTTTGTAGATGGGGGATTCTGTCGGAATCGAAATGTAACGATTTTACGTGCTCTGACGATGCACGCTGCGAACTGCAAACACTGAATGTGGGATAATCCGATTATCTACCTGTTTCACATTGGTATCTACCGGCAGTTTGCTATGTCAAATACAATTTACTATAAACATTTTGTTCTATAAAATGGATATCGCTAGACAGCAAACAATGAATTCAATTTCATCTCTAACTTTGAATCAAATCACTCATTAAAACGGTTTAACTCATAATATACAATTTACATAAAATTAGTTAAACATCGAGATACACCCAAACATAACTTAACAACTACGAACAACATAATTATGTAATTATATTATGTACCTACCTATAACATAAAACGTATTCAATAAAATTCAGTAGCTTAAAAACACTTACGCTAGGTAGATACTAAATTTAATTAATAATTTGGATAACATTTTTTTATTAACCGTGACTATTCCTACGTCTAACTTATTTAAATTAAATTCTTCATAAAGAACTCTCCTTTCATTTTCTTCTGAAATTCATTATTTTAATAAGATACTAGTCCATCTATATGTAAAACACACGTGATAACATAATTCGTCGACCCTTGACCATATTTTAAATAATATATTCATAAGATTCCGGTAAAATCCCAGTTTCGTCGTGGTCATCGTGACGTCCAAAGACCCTTGTGGATTCTTCCCATTACAATATTCATGATCTACGGTCACATACTTACATTATTGTATAACACATCAATATCGATTGCTAGGTTAATTTGCTGCTAATTTTAAAACTCGTTATTCTAAGTTACATCATGTGGTATTTTTAAAAATATATTTTATGTTTTCCTTTTTATTCTAACAATATTTGTAATGTATGTTACTAACAAAATATGGATCAGAATCTTAAATAAAAATTATTTAATTTAATTTACATACCTTTCCAACTCCTCCATTTACTTCTGAATAATTTCTTTACGGGTTCCAAGACAGTAGGTTAGGCATTCCCTGGGACTCCTGAGTGTCAAAACTCGGTGTTCACAAGTCATTCCTGTTAATCCTAACTTACTGGTGTTGCAGTGGTGGGCATGAGGGTGGAAGACCTTTTCTTGGTAAGAAATCTATGGTAACTTAAGATACAGGCAATAACAGTATTAAACTGTAATTATATCCTACTATAATTATAATATTAAAGTTGTAGTCTTGTAGGAATGTAATGTGTTTTTGTTTGAAATCCAAATAAATAAATAAAAATATTGCCTCTTTTGTCTACACTACTCCGGAACTCGAGCATGCTAGTTCGATTTATAATTAATAATTATTCAGAATGAAAAAAAAAACATTAGTTCTATATTAAATATAAATATACATACGTCAAGCAGGAACATTCATTCTGTCTAGCCACATTAAAATAAAACCAGGTCGTTATGCGAGCACATACCTACGGAAAACCGAATTAATCCTAGACCCCATCCAGTTAGTTTCTTAGCGAAAACGTCTCAGTCATAAAGAAAGTGCAACTTGCCTCTTACTGAAAACTGCTCCCAAAAGCATTTTATTCCTTTAGAGATTCATAAAGGTTCTCTTTAGTATACAAAGGTTAGTAGCAACATGAAACTTCGCTTCGCAACGCTCTCTCAGTGGAAAAAAATAGTTAAAAGCATTGCCCATTCTCCACTTACCTTTTAGAAACTTTTACGAAAGGATTCGATAAATAGAAACCCAAATGTCATGGACAAACCTTTCAAACTACATAAGAGTAAGTGGATATATTATAAACTGGTAATTTTATATCGATTTAATCATGATAATAGTAATTACTTGCCACAAATTTTTTTTTACCACATTCACACAGCTCCATCTAGTGGCAAATTAAGCAATTATATTTGCTTGTGTTATACCATATTTAGTGGATACTAAACAACTGATATAATACTTAAATACATTTTTTAATTATTTTTTTGTAAATTCATACATGTTATTACGAGTAAATTACACCCAGACACAGAACAAACCTTCATGCTTATCACACAAAGATTTGTCCTGCTGGGTGGGGATCGAACCCATCCATCCGTCTTAGCAGTCAGGGTCACTAACCACTAGACCAACAGGCCAGTTTGATCAATTAAAACAACGATATCGATACGATAGATACATTATACTTTGCGATACAGGAGGATACAGGATCTCGGAATCTCTATATTTGATTCAGTCGATGTTGACATCGTTACCAATTATTTAAATTTTTAAACATTTTATTTTGATAGTGTCATCGAAATAAAATTTGTAAGTCGAATGTCATTCCAGGTTGGTTCACAAACAATTATTTTTATTGATTCAGAGTACAAATTGACATAATTGTGATGCTAACGCGATTCAATAGGTACCTACATAAGTAATAATACATTTTATAAAATGGCTAATAGTGTCAGAAATTAGTCATGTGTGAATTTTATGAACATACCTTTATTGCTAAAATGTATCTAAAAACCACTGCGAGTAATCGATCACTAGATATTTCAAATTTCAATAATGTTTTTTACACATTATTTTGTAGTTAAAATAAATTAAATGAATAAGTAGTTATGTGAAATTGTTAATTTGTGAATTTGATTTTACAATCCTAATTTAAACACTTTGAAGGTTGGGGTTTTTTTATTGTTCAGTGATATGCGAGAATATTTTGCCACGCATACGAAGTCGCGGGCACAGTTAGTGATAAAATACATAATAGCAATCTATTAGAATCTTCTATCTAAAGTGCTGGGAAGATTTAACCTATGACAATTAAAATACGATTAAAACTCCGACGACACAATTTATTTTTGCTTCATTTTACCACGAGTTTTAAACAATACAATAAATTGAATATTTTACAACCCATTGTAATTCAACGACAATAACACATTACATTCCACAAAGAGAACAAATTTGTTTTTTACACTCGATAAAACATTTACTGTTCAAAATTCGTGGCTTACGAAATTATACAATCAAAAATCCTCGCCCACACTCATTAAAAGCCTCGGAATGTAAATACAGCAACCCTAAATAACACGATCGTTTCATCATTAACCATCGTTTCCTCATTCGGGTATATTCGGCTCCGAGTTAAGTTGGTGTTGCCCACGTCAAAAGTCAACGGGTGCAGTGTCCGCTGTCATACCCTTATGAGTTACCAATCAGATTAAATACGTCGACGACTTCTATTGTGGGTGGTAGAGATATATTGATGCCACCTGTAATTCAGTTGTAAGTTTATTGTTATTCGTAATATTATTTTATTCTAGCAATCACTCTATGCATCTAGAAGACACTTAAGCCCTCATTACAAAATACGGACTAAGCATTAAACCAGGTTTAAATTGACAACTTTGATACTAAAACAATGGCGTATGGCAATTTAAACCTGGTTTAATACATAGTCCATATTTTGTAATAAGGGGGTTAAGGTACTACTAACCTAAACTTTAACTGATATTTATATTTAATTTAGTACGTTCCACTGTTAGTTATGCCCAATAATTTTATCTGTCAATTGTACGTAATTTTTTAAAGTACATATCTTGCGTTACTTAAATTATTTCCTTGTAGCAAATGTTGACTAACTCTATACAAATAAAAATTATATGAATTAATTTCTATTTTCAAAAAACGCTCATCCTTTTTCAATTTTTTACTAAATATGATCTACTCGTACGTAGCAAACATACAATCGAATTGAGAACCTCGTCCTCTTTTGAAGTAATTTGAAAAAGAAAATCAATTATATTCATACAGAAATAGCAACGTTTTTACTGAATCAACTATGCATATACGGCGTGGTCCGTACTCCGACGGGACAGTAAATATGAGCATCCAATCTTACCCCGAGCGCACACCATGCTTAATTAAGTTTGCGTCGCGTCGGCTTGCCGCGCCAGAAATAACTGTCAAACGCACATTGTCTATGCATTAACGCTTCAGTATGTATTGCTGGGACCAGAATATTATAAAGGGTTTTAATTGCTTTACGTTGGTATTGGAAATACGTTAGTCAGAGAAGAGTGAGATTGTTCTCCAACTAAACAATTTTAGAAGATACAGAACTCATCCACTCGGCAGAAGTCTGTAGCTATATTTTGCTGATGAGAAAAGGTTTAACATTATTTTCCTTCTAATTAGACAGAGTGCAGTCCAGTTGCGTAGGTTTTTTCCTACGTATATCGAGTCTAAAAATACTGTGGTATTTTTAGAACAACACAGTGTGTTGTTCTAAACTCTTTTCTGTGAATATTTTGGAAAATCCCATGAAGGTATCATCGGATTTTCCAAAGGTAATTTGATATCTAAACAATATTCTACGCAGAACAGTTTACTGAGTACCTGTTTGTTTATAATAACAATTCAAAGGTCGCGCAGTGAAACTTTGAAACCTTATTCTAGTACCTCTGACCTTTGATCTGAGAGTTTCGTAAACAAGTAAACGAAAATTTTCAGACAAATATTTGGAAAGTTACGTCAGCATGGTGAGAATTTTATTTTGATGTAAAAAAGAGAGGTTATTTAACCCAAATACGGAGGTACCTTCACCATACGCAAGTTAGTGTTAGCTGCAAACATCTAAAGTCCACTGGAAACTGATTATGGTAATAACAGACAGATACCAGAACATTATTATGATTAGAATAAAGACATATGATCACTCAAAGAGACGCGATAAGTAAAATAACAAACTAAATAAAATAACTCTTATCACATTCACAAACAATTAGGTATCAAATAAGATTTTCAATAAACAACACAAAGAAAAGTTATACTTATCATTAAATCTTGCTTCTGTGTTTCAGTCGATCGCAATCTTGCAACTAGCAGTTTTTATTCCACCCAGCTGAAACAAATCCATCGCTTAATAGCCCGTGAACCCCACGGGTTATTTAAGAGGGCGTTTAAGCAACTTCGTTGGTTTCAACCTGACGCACAACCTATAAAAGTTCACAAGAATTACCGTCTCTAGTTAAATCTAAAACGAATTTTAAGTTTGCTAACTGTCTAAGGTGTAATTACAAGCTTTTCTGTATGCCTTTGAACTGAGTTTACAACTCTATTCGACGTTCACTTTAGATGTGCTATATGATCACCCTTTAACTCATTCTGTTAAGTTGCATTAACTTCTTTAGAAATCGGTTTTATAATAATTTTAACGATGTACTTTGTGAAATATGCGAGTAAAAAATATCAATCAATCAAATCTTTATTTCGCATCAACAAAGGTACACAGTAAAGGTTGTCAATTAAAATAAATACACCGCTTTGTTCTACCTGCGTGCCTGCATGCAAAAAATCAAATTAATAAAAAAATAACTGAGTCTAATATAAATGGATACAATACGAAATGTCAATAATATAATATAAACCTATTCAATTAATAACAATAATATAATCAATCAATAATATATTAGATTAAAAGTGACAAAACCGATATTATGACATCAATGCATAAAGAAGTTTAATAGAAAATTGCAAGATTTAAAACGTAATACCACTCCTTTGAACTTCATCTAAGAGTCTTATAAACTTTGATCCTGATTACATACAGTAATATAATGTCTTCAGCAATAATCAAAAAATTCCCTACTTAGATAAATCTGCTCAGTTTAATTGAGATGGTTCCCTGTGATTAACTTAAAGCTTGTTTAGTGCAATAAACTATTTTACATAATATTTTGACACATGACACGATTCGACCAATTTCAAAGTTATTCGTATTGTATGTATTTCATAATTTGATTATAATTTTAATAACACTATGTACTTAATATACCGGATTAAGAATACATAATGTCACTACGCGTAACCCGTGGTTGTCGTAAAAAGCGACTAAGGGAACCTTATGCAGACAAGAGTACAGCTAGAAATGAAAACCGACCCGTCTGGCCAGCGTGGTACCTATAGGCTAAATTCCCTCCACATTTCTTTTTTGGAGAAGACTCACCCACCCACCTATAGGATGTTTATGGGTTGAAATGGTGTTGTACTTAATTACAACGTTTAATTAATATCTATTCCGCAATTTATTACTAAAATGAGCGATGTTCAATAGCACTCGCTATTCAGATAATGGAACTATTATCCATATTCAATTAGTAAATTGTTTATTCATTCTACAAACATTAGTTTAACCAGACTGACCAATCGTTCTGAAACCACATTGAATTTCGATAAATGTTAAATCCGTTTTATTAGCTTTGGAAATTCTAATTTGTATCTAGTTGATTTCTACTTCCACTTTTATGGCATTGCACTCTGTTTAATTACACTTTAAATGGGTTTTTGTAATCGGATTTACGAATGTTTTTAAGAGAAGCATGGCAGGGGTTCGTCATAGCAATATTGCTATCGTCAATAAGACTTGTTAAAATTAAAGGCGGAGACATATATTATTACTGTAGCGTGGCGTGGCGCGGCGCGCCAGAGACGCTTCTGGCGCATATCAGTTTCATAGATTTTATATAAATTAACCGACCTAATAAACCTGGGACAAAACAGAACAATATTTTGGATGTTTTGATATAAACAGAACTATAAAAGATACAACGTACCAAATTCGACTTCGAAGATAGTTATACTAACGTACTAATTGTATTTAAAAAAAATTGTCCGTCATTATGCGAAGCGGGTGGTCACCTCGTCACAAACTTCGCCGTGCCTAATGTCGTAGGACTCCTAGGTTCAATTTCCATACGAGACAAATACTTGTAAAATTTCTAGTGATTTCTAAACCTGGATGTACTTAGTGTACGTTAATTTTATGTTTGTCAAGTCCCCCACAACACAGGGCTTGTTCAATAGCGCGGCCTTTTTAAATGAAAAAAGAAAGTTATCATTATAATCTCAAACGAAGTATAAGACATTGTTTTGTTTTATGAACAAAGGAACTTAACCCAAATGTTACTGACATATTATTGAGTTAGAACTTATAAGTACCTACTGATCTACTGATTTTTTTGTATGAGCTATAAAACAAAAAACAAATATTTTCCTAGGGGAAAACCGGAAATATTTTTTTTGTTACTAAATAAGAAAAGTGAAAACCACCAACATATATAGTTTTGACTGGCCTGTTGGTCTAGTGATTAGTACCCTGACTGCTAAGCCGGAGGTCGTGGGTTCGATCCCCACCCAGGACAAATCTTTGTGTGATGAGCATAAAGGTTTGTTCTGTGTCTGGGTGTAATTTATCTATAATATGTATGTATTTACAAAAAAAAATGTATTTAAGTAGTATATCAGTTGTTTAGTACCCATAACACAAGCAAAATACAATTGCTTACTTTGGGACTAGATGGCGCTGTGTGAATGTGGTAGAATATTATAATTATATTATATTATTTTGCATAGATAATAAAATATACGGATGGGCGTGTTGCGTCATCGCTGCATCGTGCATCGCTGCATCGGCGCGGCGCCCTGACAATGTTACCAACAGTAAAAAAAAAAAAAAACATTTACACCTTTCTTTTTTTTTTTTTTTTTCTTTTTATTTTGTTTACGTATTTGTTTATTTATTTATTTTATTGTATCATTTTAATTCTCATTATTTATATGTGTATTGTTTATTAATTTGTATTTATATAGTATACACTAACACACACACACACGACACACGGGTCGTTGACTCGCCATCCTGTCCCTGGGGCTCTGCTGAAAATCAGCGCTGTTGAGTGTCCAGCAGCTGTTATTTGCTGGCGCCACAGCATTATGCTGAGCAGAGTCCAGATTCCCACAGGTGTGACATGCAGTAGGTGCAACTGGTTATATTTTTATTTTTATAATTTTTCCTTTTTGTGACGTACGATTTTTTTTTTCCCTTCATTTTTACTTTTGTTGTCATTCCAACTTGTGTCACAATTGTGGTTAATAAATGTATTTTCTTTCTTTCTTTCTTTCTATATTATATAGTAACAAATGGGATAACGGTTCGGTGGTATCCATAGAGGCAGGTAAAATCAAGGGTACTGTAAAAATAACTTTGTACTTTTTATACTCATACGCTGTAAATATTGCAGTAACTTTCTCGTAATAAACCTGAGATTGGGGTATCAAGTTTCTCATAACGTAACTTAATTAGTAAACAGCATAAACAAACAACAATGTAGCTATACAAATTAATTAAAACATGTTATTCAATTAGAAAGAGCAAGACTGCTCAAACTCGGTTTAATAAAGCCACATCAGAGTTAATACTCCATTGAGTATCGCAACATTCGCAACAACAAAGTACCTGCTGTTTTATGACGTAAATATCTATCTGTATGTAGAATAATAGGTACTACAGAGAGGTTGTAAGTTTGGATGTAGAAGTAATCTGCGACTGACCTTAATAAATGGTGATCAGTCTGTTGACTGGCCTGTTGGTCTAGTGGTTAGTAACCCTGACTGCTAAGCTGGAGGTCGTGGGTTCGATCCCCACCCAGGACAAATCTTTGTGTGATGAGCATGATTGTTTGTTCTGTGTCTGGGTGTAATTTATGTATAATATGTATGTATTTACGAAAAAAAAATGTATTTAAGTAGTATATCACTTGTTTAGTACTCATAGCGCAAGCAAATATAATTGCTTAATTTGGGACTAGATGGCGCTGTGTGAATGTGGTGAGATACAATATTATTATTATTAGTCTGTAAAACTACTGCCTGCCTGCTTTTAAGCTTTCGAAAAATTTTCGGCTGAAAATGTCAGTTTAATTAAAGTTAAAAAACATAATGTTATAGAAATAGATGGTTGTAGGAAAAAATCTTATATTAATCAATTTTTAATTTTCTATACGGCAGACTATTATCTAACATTAAATAATACGTCGTACTAAGATTCGAAAAAGTTTACGATCCGGGAGCAATCCGACGAGTAAGAATCAGGGGCCGATCTGTTTTTGAAAATAATATAATATACATTGATAAATAGGAAACTACACAGTACAATATATAAAATTACTTTATGCAATTATTATTTATGCCTGTTAATACTTTCTCATGTTATTATTAGTATTACTACGTATTCAATTCAATTGAATTCTTTATTTAATAACAATAATTACATTTTGTTTGAATGTCAGTACAATACACAAATAAACAAATTCTATTACATTTAAATATAAATAATTCTAAAACGTAAATTGAGAATTTGCTAAAGCATAAAATTGTACGAAACAGAACAAAAAAATAATAATAGACTTATTATAATTTTTTTGTTTTGTTTCTCTCAATGAAAATTTATTTAATTAAATTAGAATGTCAAATTAAAAGCATAATGTTTCTTCTCATAACTGCAGGCTGAAGTTAATTTAATAAATTTAGTTTTTTTATTTATCTGCAAAACTACTACTCTAATCTTTAAAAATCTATTTTGCTCTGGAGAACTTCTTACTTGCTAAACTTAATTTTACAGTAGATGTTTTTTTTACTCAATAATCTTAAATGGATCCCATCAAAAAGAGTCTTATTCGTGTGAAAAGGTAGCGATCAACACAAGTTAAACTCCAGTACACGCATTTAATTTTCTAGTAACAAGTTCCTGCAGGTCATGCGGGCATATTTTGGACTAAACCTAGTCATAAACAACCACACACCACACAAACGCACACACCACGCTAACATTACAAAATTCCATCATGTTCCACAGAGAGCGCTGCGGGTTGTTCGATAAGCTTCAAAATCAATTTCGACCTGTTTACAGAGGAGCCGCCCCTCAAATAGACTGTTAGGTATTTGCCGAACCAGATAGAGATCGAATATTTTGTGTGCATCCTTTGATTGGTGAACTGATCAGTGATCACTTTGTATGTAACTAATCAAACACTTTATTAACATAAAGAATAAAGAATATTTATTTTTGCTAAAAACATGGTTACAGGATCTTATATACTTAGTTGTAAATAGTACATCATGTTTTACCGCATAATATTACGGTATGCAAAAATTTTGCTGCATTATTGCAATAAAATAAAATATAGAAAAACTATCAAGCTTAGAAATAATTATCAATAACGAGATCATAGTTTTTTAAAACCTATCTAGTGTGTAGGTAATTGCAACATAACAATATGACAGAATTAAAATTATACATTTAAGACTAAGTATAAAATAAAAAAATTATGTACTTATTAAATTACAAAATAAAAATATTAACAATAAAAAAGTAACAGTTTTATGGCACATAAACTCCATTACCTACATACATAGTAAAGTACTTACTATAATAATATAAACTAAGTTCGGAACTAAGGTAATTGAAACATGTACATAATAAAATTGAATTTAAATTATTTTTCTTTATATGCCAAGAATTCTTTTAATGTATAAAAACATTTTTCAGTTAGCCATTTTTTTAAGTGTTTTGTGAATCTCGAAAGTGGTAGTATCCTTATTAATTTTGGTAGTTTATTAAAAATTTGTATTGCTGTACAGTAACTATTTCTTTTATACAGAGTGGTATTCATGATTGGCACAAACAATTTACCCGGATCTCTCGATGAAAATTTCATTTGTTGCGAAGACTTTTCAAATAAATTAGAGTGCTTTTTGACAAATAAACTTATTTCTAATATATACATTGAGGTTAAAGTTAGCAGTTTTAATTTTCTAAAGAGTGGCCTACATGAGTCTAGTGGCCCGGCACCACATATGGCTCTGACACATTTCTTCTGTGATAGAAATGCTCTGTTTATATCAGTTGAGTTCCCCCATAACACTAGTCCATATCTTAGGATTGACCCTACGTACCCGTGGTATGCTACTAGAGCAGTCTTTTCACACGCTAATTTTCTAATTTTTCTCAGAGCATATACAAATCGATTTACACGTGTACATTGCTGTAAGGATTTTGCATTTTAGTTTATAGTTTGATTGCTTGATATGTAAATAAACGAGATGATTTTTGACATTAAATTGATACGTTGGTACAACAAAAAATATATATACTTTGAAGTTAAGTGTCGAACTGAGAGCTAATTAAATAGACATAAAATATCGTTTTACCTAATATAGATATTAGGTAAAACAATTTTTTACTCGTACCTACCATCGACAAACTGTCTTAAACCACCCTAATATACTTAAAATTATACCTATTCTTATAATAATTATTTATTTGTATGCCATTATTATGGCAGAATATGAATGCGACACCATTTATTATAAGTCCTTTTTCTTATTTATCATATTTTGTTATATAAGTTGAACTGACAGATACGTATTTAAGCCTGTCACTGTTTGAATAATTTCCCATTATTAGCGAACATTGAACTAAAAATAATGTACATCAGTATCAGTATATACGCATAAATTATTATCTTAAGTATAAAAACAACAGTTACTACTAATAATAATATAACACGCGCGCTTAGCCCTCACCGGATCAGTTCCTTTTGCTTGAACTTGGCTCGACAAGCTGTCGCTTGTCTAGATTTCAATAATTATGCAATTAAATAAAATATGAGCAAGAATTTTATCTATTACCCAACATTTGTGTAACAATACCTACAATACTGTTTGTAATATTACTACGATTTAATAAAATCACTTGTAATCAAATAGAAAGACAACATTGAGTTTTCAAACAAATTCACATGAAAAACACAAAAGATAGCCACGTTTCGAAATTGTTTCAGCTTGCTTTAAAACATATTAAGTAAAGCGTTAAGAACAAAGCAATTCAATATACAAAGTCAAAGTCAAAGTCTTTATTTGCGATATATGGGTAAAGAGTTATGTTAATTTTACAAATAAGTATCACCATAATCAACCTTACGGCAT
The DNA here is from genome assembly GCA_905147015.1 of Laspeyria flexula. Taxonomy (NCBI): domain Eukaryota; kingdom Metazoa; phylum Arthropoda; class Insecta; order Lepidoptera; family Erebidae; genus Laspeyria; species Laspeyria flexula. The sequence continues at coordinate 8,908,160 of LR989962.1, read as the reverse complement.
GCAAAAAATTTAAACAATTAAAAATTTAAAAAACTTAAATTTAACAATATATTATGTCAAAATTTAACAATTAAATTGGAATTTAAAATTAAACAATGTCACTTAAATAATAATATTATAAAATGTCAGCAAAAACGATGTATTATGTGTATGTTTTGTCATCAAAATATTCCTGAATTGAGTAGTAGCATCTATGTACAAGAAATCTATGCACCTCTCTTTTGAAACCTAAGTTTTCATTTATGTCCCGAATAAATTTTGGCAACTTGTTGTAGATGAGTGGAGCTTTGCAGAACATGCTCCTGTTCATTAGCGTTGTTTTGCTTGGTACAATACACAATTTACCCAAGTGACGCTTCCTTTCTCTTTTAAGAAACAATTTTATATTTTGTTTTACAAAAATAGCACACTCCAGAATATATAAACTAGGAAAGGTAAGTAACTTATATTCTTTAAAAAATGGTTTGCAGGAGTCTCTAGGTTTAATACCAAACATCCTTCTTATGCATCGTTTTTGCGCTATAAAAACATGGGCCCAGTCAGGTGCGTTCCCCCAAAAAATTACACCATATCGCAACAAGGAAGAAATATGACCATGATAAGCTGTTATAAGTGCTTCCTTACTAGTTATATTTTTTAGCTTGAAGAGCCCATATGCAAACTGACTCAATCTCTTACAGACATTCTCAATATGAATTCTCCAATTCATTTGTTGATCTACATGTAGGCCTAGAAATTTAACACTGGTAACTTCTTCAATTTTCACATCCATATAATTAACATTAATTAGATTTTTATCTGTTACAGTTGGTCTCTGCTTAAAGTTAATAATTTTAGTTTTGTCAAGATTTATTTTTAAATTGTGTAATGTCAACCAGTTAATAATAGATGTCAGTGATTCATTCATGTTAGATTCTAGTAATTTTAAATTAGGGTCAGAATAAAGTATCGTGCAGTCGTCAGCAAATAGCGTTGTTTTATCGCTAATACAATTTGGCAGATCGTTTATATATAGTATGAAGAGTAATGGTCCCAACACGCTGCCCTGAGGAACACCATAATTAACAACCCTAGTTTCAGATTCATATGTATGTTCTGTTTTAGACCTGAGACATAAACGATTTATTTGTGTTACTTGTAGCCGACCAGTCAAATAAGATGTAATGAGCATATGAGCATTGCCCCTAATTCCACAATTGTATAGCTTTTTTAATAGGATGTCGTGCTTAACGTGATCGAAAGCCTTTGTCATGTCCATAAATAGCCCAATCACCGGTAGTCTCTTATCCATATTATTTATAACAGAGCTAAGGAAATCATAAATTGCCATATTTATGTTTTTACTTTTTCTAAAACCGTATTGTTGAGGGATAAGTACTGCTTGGTTTTCTAGAAAAGAGTACATACGATTGAATAAAACTTTCTCAAATATTTTTGCGAATACTGTTATTAATGCTACTGGCCTATAATTTCCCATGTTCGACTTGTCTCCTTTTTTGTAAATGGGCTTAATAATAGATTCTTTAAGTCTATGAGGAAATGTCCCTTGTTCGTTGCTCAAGTTAATTAAATGTGCTAGGGGGGGTGCTATGGTATCACCAACCTGTTTTACTACTGACGTTATAATTCCATCAATTCCAGCGCTATTTGTATTTTTTAATGATTTTATTATTGAGTATATTTCATTTGGTGTAGTCGGTGAAATAAAAATAGAATTGCATACCATCTCAGTCGAGGCATGGCTATAGATGGAGTTTTTGTCACTAACTGCAATGTCTACGTAATAATTATTGAATGCATTACAGATTTCATCAGGACTTGTAATTATTTGATCATTAACCGTTATTTGATTAATATTTAGGTTAGGATAATTAACATTTGCCCTATTTATTATATTCCATGTTGCCTTGGACTTATTGCTCGCTGTTTTTATATAATGGTCATTTTGAGATTTTTGTGTTAGTTGAATAATTCGTTTCAGTCTGCTAGCATATGTTTTACATATTTGTTTGTTATGAGAACTTGGATTTTTCCTGTAGTTCCAAAGCAGAACACGCTTCTTTTTAGAGCATAGTTTTATACCCTTTGATATCCATTTTATTTTAGCAGACGACGAAATTTTGATTCGTATATATGGAAAACAAAGATCATACAGCAGCTTGAATAAGTCAAAGAAACAGTTGAAAGCAGCATCCGCTTCATTTGTCTGGTAGACTTGAGAGAATGACAATTGATTTATGTAGTTTTTGAATTTATATCTATTTTCTAGCGAGTAATCCCTTCTAAAAATATACCAATAATCTAAGAGAAACCTTTTACGAACAGGGCATTGTAATATCTGTGCAGAGTGATCAGAAATACTCAATTCAACTAATTCACCTTTCGAGCACTTTATGTTGTGTACAATGTTGTCTATGCATGTGTTACTAACGAACCGTGTAGCCTGGTGAAATTCAACCTTCAAATTAAATGATAATAAAATATTTTTAAATTCATACGATAACCTATTTTGTTTTAATAGATCTATGTTAAAATCGCCACAAAGAACTAGTTTTTTATTATTATTTTTACACAAAGTATTTAAAAGTGTTTGCAATTTTTCATAGAAACAGTCTAAAGATATTGAGTCACATTTGGGAGGTCTGTATACGCATACAATGTAGATGCCTAAAAGAGGTAATTCTATTACACAGCATTCAAATTTGTTTTCTACCGATAGCTTATTCATGTTCTGTACTATAACATATTTTAATCCATTTTTTACTAGTATGCAAGACCCTCCATGCCGGGTATTTCTCATAAAGAAAGTTGCCAATGTGTAATTCGGGATAAATAAATGATGTTCATCACCTGCAACCATATTATGCTCAGTGATACATAATACATCTACATCAATTTCTTGCAAATAAACACTTAGAATATCCGACTTACTCAACAATCCATTTATATTTTGATGAAAAACACACAAATTCTTACTCACGAAAAAACCTAGTATCATCTGATTTTCTCTCCACGACACTTTTGTTGCTGAGTGTACATAAGTCAGTTTGTGTGGCTACATTATTGTGTGTTATGATATTGTCTGTCTGCACATAGATATCCTTTGTAATTTTACTACCAAGTGCATGAATTTGTGATTTTATACAATCAAGATTATATTTATTAAAGTTATTTAGATAATTTAATCGCAAAATTTCTCTGTGTACAATTCTACTCGCATGCAGTTTATTCATATATTTTACTCTTCTATTATCCAAAAATATATCCAGCGGCAAGTAAACAGAATTGGCATGCATATAACATACATTCTTTACAAGATTATTCAACATGTACTCATTAAGGCATCTATTTCTATAGATTTTACCTAATATGACATTAGTGTGTTTAATTTGGCTTAATATATAATACAAGAAGGACTGTATTTTCATGGGATTGGAATCATGTGATCCTCCCATTATTAGCACATAGTCTTCATAGGTTAAATCCTTACACATGGTTACGCATGAATATAATATTTCATCTATTGGGGCATTGGGTTTTATAATACATGTAACTATGAAGGAATTCCCTAGTAAGTTTTGAAGAAGTTTACGCATACCAAATCCCGATTCATCCGAAAAAATTATAACTTTGTGTTGACTCATCGCCTGAGTACTACTAATTCCATTTTGGTTGTTAATCGGAGTTGATAATATGGGTTTGAAGTTAACTTTCTCTTCTACAAGTGTTGCCATGTCTCCATTTATAGTTTCTTCCCGCTGACTTGGTGACTTATTATTGTTGCAGTTTGACTTATTTGAAGTGGTTTTCGTTGGACTCATGTAGCTAGAATCTAGGTTATGTGGAATAGCATTTAGATTCATAAATCTAGAGGATGTCCATGGAGACCCTATTTTGATTAAAGGGCTGTGAAAGCGTTGTCTGTACTGTGGGGAGTAGAATTTGATTGAAGATCTTGAACAGTAATTTTTTTCGCCTGCACCTACTGATTTGTATAAAGCAATTTTATTTTTGTAACTCTGTAGCTCATTTTTCAATGTAGTATTTTCTAAATTTAAATTATCAATTTCGTTGTTTGCACTCAGAAGTTCTTGTTGTAATTTATTATTTTTTTCAATTTGTAAGGCAATTTCCATAGTATTATTGTAAGCATTGTTGGGTAGACTCTCGTATGATATGTTAGATTCATATTCAACGCTGTCGTCAAAGTCAATTACTTGCTGTCCTCTCGGTTGTGAATTTACGTTATCAAAGGATAAATTCATTTTATTAAATATAGATAATAGTCAAAAAGCATATACGATGTGTAGGAATCGATCCCGAACTTCTTATGACTTGAGTCTTGTTTAGCGCTATTCAACTACGTCGACTAGTACTATTGTTGTCAAATGTGTTCACTGCTTTGTACGCTAAATTGTTAATATTTTTCTGCGCTAGATGGCGTTAGATGATTGAAACATGCATAGTAAGTATTTTGTATCGATGACTATATTGTAGTTTGTTAGTGTTCTATTAGATGGCGCTGTGTACATAGTTTCGACGGTAATGAATTGTCATTTTTTGAAAGTAAATAAACTTAAAGTAACACTTATATCACTATTTTTCGAATAGGACGTTACTTATTTATATTTGTATAATCTAGTTTTGAGATTCACTTAGGTTTTTCTGGTTATTACTCAGTTTTGCTTGATCACTTTTGCTTGACGTTAACTGTCGTTACTTTTTATTTTATGAAATATTTCGAAATTTGCGCACTAATCACTTTGTACTTCACTTTGTCCGTTTTTATAGCCGTCTTATATACAGTTTTTTGTACAGTTCTAGTTACATTAATCACTATTAATATTTTTAAAACTCAATTGAACGTGGACTCGATGTAAACAGTGGCACAGTGGCGCCGCCAACCTCCTATACGTAGTAGTAATCTTTTTAAAGAAGTAAGAGTCGCTAGGGGGAGTATAAAGTGATGTAATAGCACCGGAGCACTACTGGCGGCGGCATACAAGCAATAAACTCAAACAGCTTTCCTTACCGCACCAAGTACCACAGTCTCCTGAGACTCGGCGGAAATAAATAGTTACAACGAATATGTTTATAATTCTTTTTATACTATGTTACGTTTTAATATTGAAGCAGTATTACGATTTTTAAATCTGTCGTGCAATTATACAGATAGAATCGGTTTCAAAAAGAGAGCCAATTCGGAATCTCGACATTAGCTAAAAACAGCAATATCGGCTCCTCGATTATCATTATTACAACCCATAAATGTTTCACTGGTGGGCATGAGTCTCCACGAAACATTGTGAAGGGAATTCAGCCTACTATACCACGCTGGCCAGACGGGTTGGTATAGGACGGACTCATGACAATCATAGTCTTTTTAATATGATCGCTGTCAATTTCAAATAATGGACAGCGGTATACTGTCAGTCAGCACAGCGGTTGTTCTTTCATCACAATAAAATCTAGAGGTATACTTGCAGATAAGAACAATACGCAAAATAAAAAAAAAAATTACATCATACGCTCCAAATATTAGTAATATAACAAATAGTTTTTATAAGCCCACTTAGAAATAAACACGAGCGAATAACTTCTGAGTATTTATTATGAAGGTATAAGTAAGGTAGACTCGCCGTAGTTAAATGAATCAGGCGGCTGTTTATTTATTTCAATATCAAGAACCGCAGACTCCAGCCGGAGTAGATAGCGGACTCTTTGAATTCCGCCTGAATGGCTACCCGTTGTAATGTTCCTACATAAAATTCTTTTGGGCGAAAACTTTTAGAACAACGGCTAAACGAGAATTTGTTGACCTCGTAGATGTTCCGATTTTGGGTAAAGTCATTAAGGTAAAAGTTAAGTAATAAATACGGTCTACATTCGACAGGTAATCGTTCGACTTATCCTTTGATCTGGAAACGCCGACGTTTGTAGAACGAGTGGGAAGATATCTTTGTTAAACAATTAAACACCCCAATTCTATTTCTGAACCAATCTCGTCGGCGTCATTACGAAATGGGGTCGAATACGTAATCTAGTGCTGAAGTTCACTAACAAGCTTCGAGTTTCGAATTAGTTTCCTTACATTCGCTATATGATTAAATATTCATAAGGTTTTACAGCTATGATAAGAAAAGTTGTTAAAGGTTATAAACATTGATGAAGGGTAAGTGCGGGAGAGTGCGGTCACCGTTCGGCTACAAGACGTGCTGTATCGTATGATCTGGTCTTACATTGTGTAACTAAAACAACACTGAAGTCAAGGAATAGTTGTACGATATTGTTTACTAAGAATGTTAGCTACGCACACGCTTTAAGAGCAAATTGTTATTATGATTCATGAAAAGCTTTTTCGGAAATTTGTCTGTACTCGGTATCCGTTCACGGTAAATATGTTTTTATTTCATTGGCATCAAAGCATCTAATATAAACAAATAATATGAAAAACATTGATATTGTTTCTTGCCAATATTTACCTATTTACATTATTTTTATTTTGCTAAATCAAAGTTTATTAAATAAATTTAGAAAGAGTTCCAAAGCAAACCCAAAGTAAAACTTGAAAACACTTATTTAAAAATAGTTTATTGTAATTTAGATTTTATTCATATGACTCTAACGATGAATATTGTGCTGGTAGCAGGCAAATATATGTCTTTTATGCATCTGATATCGCAACTTTATTAATATAAAGTAAAAACAAAAATGTAAAAATTTTACTAATATTTTTTTTATCTTACATTTTTTTTACCGATTACTCGAATTTCCGTTGAAATTGTGCGTACAAACTGATGAATTAGAGAGTAGAGTAGATGAATTAGATTGAAATAGAGAGTCAAGTAAATAGGTACTACTGAAGTTCCAACTAAAAGCACTATCTTAAAACGGAATTAGAGCCTTAATATGGATTAACGTTGACGATAGTGATCCTGAACCTCAATCAAAGTATTGATGAGATGATCCGCCCGATGAAGCTTTTGAATAAGATTTCAATCATACTTAACTACCTACTCAAAGATTTGGAGTTACTTTCCACTAAAATAAGTACGAATTATTATAATAACATACTACGAACAATTATATAGGTATCAAGTTATTCTAAAAAAGTTATTTCGGGATTTTTCAGGAAAAAATATAAAAAGAAGTATGAAGAAAACAAGTAATGAAGCCTTAAAACAAGTTTACCTGCTTTCGCAATTTAGCCAACAAAACTTTATTGTAGGTTGTAACTCTGGCCAAAAGAAAGCTAATTACGCAACAAAAGAATATTTAATACAAAATTAAATAATAATATCAACAAGTTTTTTAACAAATACACGGTCGCTGTCGTCGCCTTTGATTGGATCTGTGGTGATTTGTTTGTCGGAACAGAATTCATTTCGGTGCTGAGAAAAAAATCTACGACGTGACTGACATGAAAATCCGTCACTGGAAATTTTGTTTTCTTTGTGTAAGCCTCTTTTGAAAGCCTTCTTTGACGTTCCCTTTTCACGAATACTGAATACTGTGTGGTGCTTTTGTCCGCTCATCACGTTGATTTACCAATGAAGTGTTTTAATTTTACGAAGTGTTTAATACAGGTCATAAAGTCTCGATTAAATATCAATTACTTTTGTAGCAACCATTTTATTATCCAGCTTTTGACCAAATTTTACAATTTATAATATTGAGGTAATGGCGTGATTGACCGCTTTGAATGAAGCGTAATGTATGATGAAGAATGAAAAATAAATTAAGCAACGAGACAATTTAAAAAAAAATTGTTTTTTTTACGGCTCTTACATTTACCTCAGAATTTCTTATTCAGTGAATAAACAGACAAAACATTTAAAATACTTCTTCTTTTAATAATAATTGAGAAGAAAATTATTTTGTCAAAATAAGCTCCTTATTTTTCGCTTTGATAGTAGCCATTTATATCAACAGAGTTTTCAATAATCATCATCATCATTTCAACCCATAAAAGTCCCACTGCTGGGCACGGGTCTCCTCCAGAGAATGTGGAGGGAGTTTAGCCTACTATTAATACCACGCTGGCGACCAAGTGAGTAACCTTATGAGGAAAATTCGGCGTGGTATACTAGGCTAAATTTCCTTCACAATCTTTGGAGGAGACGCATGCCCAGCAGTGGAACGTTTATGGGTTGAAATGATGATAATGGGAATCAGACCCACGTCACTCGGCACGGCTATGTTAGTGGCGAGACTCCCACTGACAGTCTTTTATGGTTGTACAGAATGTTCGGTAAAATGAATAATGAAGGCAACCATACTGAACGTAATAATATAGATGGTTTAACGTTATCTAATATACCTTTGAATGGCGTAATTTCTTTCATTAGACTCCAAGCAGTTGCTCAATTTTACAGAAAAGTCCTGCAATATTCCTAGTAACACTATTGCTTAATGCAAGTGAATGTCCTTACTATGTAGTTCTACAGCAACTTGTTGCCACGTAGTACATGAGAGCACTACTTCGATATTTTATAACTTCTCACATGACTGGAGCAATAAGATGAAGATACAACTTCTAACTTGAATGGTGGTATGAAATATTTGACAAGACGTTTTTACCACAGAACATATCTAAAAACCTATCTCTGTTCTGTGGTTTTAACTTTGTGTGTTTTAGCTGAGTAGATCTTTTCACGGGTTCCTTACTTTTGAATTATTATTGGCGATTAATTATTTGTTAATTTACAAAATACAATATCTCACTTGTATGACGTATCCGGATTTAATACTTGTGTGTTTTCAAGCTGGTCTCCGTCGAGCTTTAACATAAAAATTGCAGGCGCTTGTCACGAACTACCTTTATGAATAAAAGTTATGGAAAATTCTAATCGTAGCTAGATCCTAGGGCAGCTGCATTACTACCAAATCACTATTGGAAAATTATACCAAATAATATTATGCTCCACTCTGAATGACCTTTGCTACAAACATACTCCTAAAAGTAAAATCATTTGAAATAAAAATCGCATAATATATATCGAGAAAAGGGAAATTTGAAACAAACCCCATACCAATCCAGACGGGTTGTTATGTTTGTCCAGCGTGGTATATTAGGCAAAATTCCCTCCACATTCTTTGGAGGAGATCCGTGCCCAGCAGTGGGACATACATGGGTTGAAATGATGATGATAACATTTAGTTTTCAGAAATTGAGACAAAGCTTATTCACAATGTAATATAAAACACAAACAGTTAAATTAGACAGATCGTCTTCAAAATTATTATTAGTCCAAAATATCTTACATCAAAATTGTCAGTTAAAGTGTTTACTCAAACAAGAAAGGTGTCATCTACCGTACGCAATAAAGATGTCGCAGCCGTATCAAAAGTAATAAATGTCTTCGTTTTACGACGAGCTGCCAGGGGACGGGCGGAACACGTCAGAGAAAAATATTTTACGTGGTCCTCTCTTCAGACCTCAGTGTTCCGTGCCCACTGCGTTCAGACGTGCTGGTAATAAAGTTAGAGAAAGCCAGGTGTTAGACGTTTAATTTGTGTTTGCGTGCCGCTGCCACCGAGCGCAGTAACTACTGCGTACACCGTCAGTACACTTTGTTATTTCATTACGAACGGACAAGCAAACCTACATAAACAAACTTCTCTTTCAACACAAACCCGTTGTAAAATTTTCTGTTTCCCTTTTTGTTTTTGAAGCTGTGTTTGGAAGAAATACAGTTATTGCTTTGATAATTATAATGAAATGTCTACATATGTCGTATGAATTCGTTCAAGAGTAATCACAAAGTCCTTTTCATATCCTTATTTCTAAAGACTGCCCAGCATTTAAGTTTGTTTTTGTTAGGTCTTGTTTCAATATCCACGTAGAGAATACTATTACCCATCAGGTTATCTTGACCAAGTAATACCTAAACTAATTTCATAAACCTACACAATTAGAACCCGCGCGGGGCTTTGCTCCTGTCGTTCTTTATTTGGCCACAGCTCAGCTCCTATTGATCGTAGCGTGATGTTATATAGACTATAATCTTTATCGATATATATATATAATAAGCTATCCAACACAATAAAAATCGAATCGTACCAGTAGTTCTTGAGATCCTAGCGTTCAACCAACCAAACAAACAAACTCTTCAGCTTTATAATATTAGTATAGATTAACTGAATTTCTTTGAATTAAATATTATATTCCAAGTAAGTAATATAAAATAAATAATATGTAATAATTGTGTAGAAGGAACGGTAACAATACTGGGGATTATATTAAAAAGCTCATTTATTGGGGAGGATATAAGAATAAGCTTCTTAGCATCCGTCCCACGCTGTGACGCTACGTATATTGAATCAACTGATAAAATTTGATGTATGTTATACGATATGTGAGCATAAATTCACATATAGGATATAGTTGTATTATATTTCGGTAATTCATATCTTCATTTCTATGGCACGTTCTCTTTGCTTGTTATCTATACTTCTATATTGATATAATAAAGAGGAAAGATTTGAATTTTTGTATGTAACCAATAAACTTAAAAACTACTGGACCGATTTCAAAAATTATTTTGCCATAACACCACGCTACGGCCAATATGAGCTGTGCAGTGGCCAAATAAAGAACGATGGGTGCGAAACAACGCGCGAATTCTAGTAATTATAAGATACCTTAGCAATTTTTAGAACTTTAACTTTAACTATCTACTAACCTCACTGTACTTCTTATAAATTAGTAATCTGTGGATTTTACTATATAATTGGTTACGTTCTACTTGTAATACATTTTTTTTTTTTTTCTTTTTTTAGTGTGTCTGTTAAATTTAAAGTTAAATATCACTTAGGTCTCATTATTAAATTAAAAACAAAAACCATTGCATTAACAAACTTAATTTAATCCACACTAGAAAACCATAACCCATACCAAACCATAAACCATAACCAAATAAAAACATATTATCCTATTTGAGTCCTAATGTTAAACCAGAGACAAAATGTTCACAGGATTGCCATTTTGGTCCATTAAATCTGAACCTCAGTCAATCCGAGAGTTTCATTGTCATTCGTAGAATTATTTTTCTGTGTTGCCGGAAACAATCTGAGTAGAGAAGTAGGCAACATTCGCTCGGCCTCATTAAGTTTAACTATTCGCTAAGGGTTCGGCTGGCTCACGGAACAATCCCGCTGATGTAGGCGAAGATCCTACAAGGGAAAGTTTCCTGCTAGATGAACTAAGTTTATTAAACTATAAATAAATATGTTTTGGGTTTATTTTTACACGGCGCCATCTAGCCCAAAGTAAGCTAATATAATCTTATGTTATGGGATCTAGACAACTGATAAACATACATATATAGCTATTTCTAAATACATACATATTATTACATATTATACATAGAAAACACCCAAACTTCGAAACAAACATTTGCAGATCATGCAAATATTTGTTCCAATCCGGGTATCGATCCCGAGATTGCGCAGCAGTTGTATACACGTACCACCGATTCAGTCGAGAACTAAACTGCCTTGCTAAGAAAAAAAAGGCGCAGTCCCATTACACAAGCAACGAAAAAACGCATATAAATTAACCACTTTTAGATACAATTTCACTTGACCTGCAGTTATACCGTTCTTTTTAACTAAGGCAGTAAAGGACTTCATACTAACTTAAACTATGTTATTAAATCTAGTGTATGATTGCCTTAACTACACAATATTTTTTCTTTTATTATAAATGCGATTTTTTTTCAACATATTATCAATTTATTTACATAAACAATAAATAGTTCTTAAGAAAATATTTACATAATATCTACAGATACGAAAATTATGTTTATGTTTGGATTACTCAAACACGCCAGAAAGACTGCAAGGATCTTATATATTATGAATATTGGCACACAGATGAACACACATAGACTACTTTTTACTGACATACCACGTGGTCAAAGTGGCCACCGAAAGCCAGGAATAATGAATCGAGGAAACACCTGATGCGTTTTAATTTAGGACATGACGTATAAAAAATAATTGAAAATTCACATATCGTAATAAAATATTTTATAATAATTTTTACACCGAATGTTCACTTAATCTGCAGACCTAAAGAACCTTTATAAACATATTGAGACAAACAAGATGATTTACCGAAAAATAAAACACATTAATCAAAGAGGCAGCGAACGGCAACCTGAAGCCCTTCCAGGTATATTTATCCGCGTGGCCTCAAGTTTACGGTCAATTAAACGAAAGAACTTATCCCCAACTTTGATGTACCGTCGACCTGGAACTAATTAGAATTAGGCGAAAACGGCCCGCCTACCGCAAGCGAGACTCTACGAGCTTCTGCCGGTCACCACTTATTACGAAACTTATGCTTCAACAAGCTGAGAAATTTTTTAGGAAATTCGTACCAAAGAGGATTCTATAAAAAAGTTTAATTAATCATTGACTTCAAGTTTTGAGCTTCGTTTATGCAATGCTGAAGGCAATGACTTTGATATATGGCAAAGTTTACAGCCTCAGATTTTATAATAGTTTGAAGCTTTGCCAACGGACCATGCAAATTCCTTAGTGAAAAAACTTTACCGTTCGAGATCTTTACTCAGTTTTTGGTTTTACCAGAATTCATTTAATTTAATATGTACTTACTTTAAATAAATCGCTTCTAATAATCTTTTATTTTAAATCGCTCGCTGTGGCAGAAATTAGGTGGGGCCTACGATATGTTCAACAGTGGACGTCGTTGGGCTGATATGATGATGATGATGTATTCATTTTATATGACAACAAAGTATTTTTCCACAAAATAAAAATTCAAGATTAGTATTGTGTTATGCTAGGTGGTATTATAGCAACGTACAAGAAAATACAGCTGAATATCAAATGGAAATTAATTCGGTTCATAAGAAATTCCAAGCACAAAATAGGGAGGCAAATTCTATCATCACATTCAGGAACGGGCAGAAACAGACATCTAGATATGAATTGAAGGAAATATGAAAATATTTAGTAGTCCAGGAACGTAGACAATGACGATGGGTTGCAATCTGGAGCATCGAACGTGCCTCGCGCCGTGAAGCGACCTCGATTCACTCCGCAACATGCCCGCCATCCCTGACATTGTATTCCGTCATGTTTTGATATAACCCTCTACAGCCGCTGCATTCCTCATAATACCCACATTAATTATTCCGTATCGGAATATGCTTGTATTACAGCTCGTATATTAAATGACTGGTTTCAACTATGTCTAATTTCTGACAGATTCGAATATTCTATGTATGTAGGTACCAACATAGGTTAGTTTATGACATTTATTAAACTTAAAGGTACTTACGCCATTTTGTTATAGGGATGTATTGGTCGTATTTTCTGCTATTTTTTTTCTGCTATTTTTTTTTATTTTAAAAGGGAATCATAAGGTATGTACATACCTAAAGTATAGTCGCGTGAATTTCCATTTAAGTTCAAAAAATATTATCATGCAACGCGAAAGTTTAAGAGTAAATATTGCTAAATTATTACTTAAAAGAACATTTATAGATGTCCGTTAATAGAAGACTGATCATGATTGTATTTCTCAAGGTCAACATCATTTTGTATTGATTATATACTTTTTAGCAGGCCGTCGGAAACAATAAATATTAAACGTTTCTGAAGCAACATCTTAAAAGACCCAAATTAAAGTACCTACATACCAACTTTTTCTTAATTCACTGTTCGATGAAGTTAGACACTGTGTTCCCAACTTTCAAAGGAAATGTACGAAAGTAGGCAATTTATTCTTTATGTACAAACACGGCTCAGTTTATTTTAATGTAGCCCCACATTATACGGGCTCTGACCTCCCAGAAACAAGAGTATTAACGATATTTCGACACAAAAATAGAAAGAAATAGGTAGTAGATATTTTTCCGATCGTCACAATAGCTCTAATCAGATTGTAGTGACAAAGAAGTCTCTGTAGATTGTACCGCTTTGTATTTCGTTCATTGATACTCGCAATGTGTTGAAAGAAGAGCATTCAAAATGAAAAATAGAGAAATTTCTTGTGATCTAGAACTTAGGTAATAACTTCTATTTCTGCTTTCTCACATCATTTGAAAGAATTTCTTTATTGTAAGGTGTTGTCGAAATTATAGTAAATCATACCAAAATGTTACGAGGTCCTAAACCAAATTGTTGCCATACGTCTGTTTGCCACCGACGTTGTATTAAATTTATTTATTTAAGATGCACAAAACACATTACAATCGTAAATACAGTAAAATATTAAAAACAGAAGAATACAGAGATGGATTGCAAAGTAAATATATGTGCATACAGTGACAATATTATTTATATTACTTAGTGCTATGTATATATTAAATTATCTAGAAAGACTGTCTCGACGTTACAATTTTTTATAAATTAATCTTTATGGAGGATGTCTTTCAATGTTGTCATGAATTTATTAAAAAATTGGAATTATATTAGACAAACCGATATTTAATTTAAAATTTGTGAGAGGTTACAAATAGAACAGGATTGTTCCGGAAGCATAGATAAGAAGTAACATAAAATATCGTAGTAAACTTAAAAATATATTTGAATGTCCGCTCGTAGCATTGTGGTATCAAATTGACGTGTGCGTTACGATCATCGAGGTTAAGCAATTTTTGGCAAGGTCAACCAACAGATGGGTGACCGTTTAGCATTTTCATTCTCGAGCGGTAGTCGTTGGAAGTCTTCGGAGAGAGTAAATAAATTCCAACACCAAAGTCTGCCGTTAGCCCATACGATAATAATAGAAGTATCAGCCCGGAATCTGAAAATATACCTGGTTTATGGCAATAGGCTCGCCCCCTATTCTGTGATACCAAACAGTCGTCAAAATATAATATGTTGTATGCTCAGTCTACTATACCTACATTTTTTTTTAAGTTTTTCTTATAATTACAAAAGTGTCTTTATTTGCTTGTCCTTAAAAATCGTCATAACTTTTGTCTTTCATCATCATCATATCAGCCCAATGACGTCCACTGTTGAACATAGGCCTCACCTAATTTATTTATTTATTTTTTCACTTTTGTCTTATTAGTACAAATTAATTGTTTTATTTTCATACAATAATTTTTTGATCGTAATTAATTGGAAAAAATAAATTGTCAGTCTATGCGCCAAACACCCTATAAAAATGTAACCAGGTAATGCGTTCCCACAAGTTATATTCTGCTATTATACAGCCATTTGTCATTCAGTACACGGGCGAACATTACTGAATATTCTAGGTTCTAGACGTAATCCCTCTGTCGCCGGTTACGTCACCCACCCACTAATACCATACTAAATATATTCAAGACACATATCTATAGGAAACTACAGAAATATTTTAGTATTAACATGGTACTTTAAATTAATTATGTTGAGATGGCTTCTCTATAGCATTTTTAGGGTTCCGTAGCCAAAATGGCAAAAATATTCCCCCTTATTTAGTCATGTCAGTCTGTCCGTTTTTGAGTTATTGACAAAAGATTGCGCTTCTCAACAAAAGGACGTAAGCGCCAAGAAGATACGCTCTTTTGTTACGGCACCCTACATTAATGAGCATGGTCCGATATGCTCTTAACCGGTTTTTATGTATATATCCTTAAAAGAAAAATATAATAACCGCACGCACCGGTTACTAAAGTATCTTACAGCGTGAATACGACGATACGACATTAAATGAAACCGCGTATAGCATGTGATGTTAGAAGGCTTTGACAAAAAAATCAAATAAATATTTGCAATAGTTTAGATGTAAATAAACTTTTTTATTTCACAGTTTTAAACAACCTGTAGTTATTTACGTTGATCATATTATGTTGTCATTACGTCTTTCATCTCTGACTCTTTCATGTTAAATATCTCTTACTCTGTTCCGCACTTTTAACGTCATGATAGAAAAATAATGTGTAGTTTTATTTATTTAAATTTTTTGGAAAAATCGATTTATTGATTATTAGAATATGTTTATAAGGGTAAACACTGTCTGCCTTATCACTTAATGTCGTATCGTTTTATACACTCTGTAAATGATTCTTCACCAAAGCCTGCATCGTATAAATAGGACTATCTGTTTCTACATACTTGATACATAATCGTTGACCCAGTATTGCCCGCCAAGTAACTTTGATCTGTTTTTCTATTTGAAATTTGTTTGGATTGGAACTGTCGAACTATCTCGAACAAATAACCATCGAGCTGTTTGCTTGTAACAATGGAAACTAATACTAAAGGAAATTGCGGAAAATTGAAAATGTTCTACAGCTGTGAACTGTAAGATTGAAGTGTAGTTAGAAAAAGAAACGTCTTTACTTTGAGAAGTCCAGATTTATTCTGTTCCCACGATCGGGAACGACAGTTTATGCAAGAACTTATAATTATGCTTACTTAACTTAATTCTAGGAAAGTATAAGATTACGATTACTTAATACAATTTACTAAAGGTGTACATACACTACACCTCCGGGGGCAAAAGAAAAAAAAAAAACACAGAGAGCTCTTTGATTTTTTTTTACATGATTTTATAAAAATAAAATAAAATATTAACTATGAAATAGTTTAGTTCTATCCTTATGGATCAATTCTATCTTATTGTGTTTAATAATTTTAACATTAGGACCCATATCCTCTAATACAATGTAAGGGCCTTCAAAAATATTATCCAATTTCTTATTTCCTTCTTTTTTAACTAAAACTAAATCATCTTTATTATAAGTAACCGGATTACATTTCTTATCATATAACAGTACTTGTAACCTATATTTTAAATCTAAAGAGTAGTCATTATGGTTATATAATGGATCTAATCTATTACAATTATTATTCTTAATATTATTAGGTATATTACACGACCTACCAAAAATAAGTTCAAAGGGCGTGTACTTCGTCTCTGAATGGACGGTATTATTATAACTGAAACACCAAAATGGTATCCAGTGCGACCAGTCAAAGCCGTTTTGAGTGACCCTGACTGCTAAGCTGGAGGTCATGGGTTCGATCCACACCCAGGACAAATCTCTGTGTGATGAGCATAAAGGTTTGTTCTGTGTCTGGGTGTAATTTATCTATAATATGTATGTATTTACAAAAAAAAAACAAATAAATGTATTTAAGTAGTATATCAGTTGTTTAGTACGCATAACACAAGCAAATATAATTGCTTACTTTGGGACTAGATGGCGCTGAGTGAATGTGGTAGAATATTATTATTATTATATTATACCTACACACATACATGTTGCGCAGAGATTGGATTGGATCTTTGTTTGGCTGCTAATCAGCTCCTATTAATCATAGCGTTATATTATATAACCTATAACCTTCTTTGATAAATAGGCTATCAAACACTAAAAGAATTTTCCAAATCGGACCAGTAATTCTGGAGAGTTCAACCAAATACATAAATTCTTCAGTTTTATAAAATTATTTATACTCGTAAGTATAGATACGATGCAATACAGAACTATCAGTCACACAATGCTTACCATTCAGTACACGACTCCCGAAACAAAAACGTTCCATCGTAAATCTGGTTATGGCTGTCTAGCTGTAAATTGGTATCAGGTTGCCAGCCAGCCCCAAGCCCTGACATTCAATAGAGGCGACAAACGGACAATCAGTCGGTGGACATACCCCGGATTTGAAATACCAATCTCACTGTCGAATAGTATTAGATAGGCTGAACTCGACTTCAATGTACACGATTTTGTGCATAGGATTTTATATTTTATGTATATGAATTTATATGATATTTTAGTCTGCACTATGGATCATACAATCGTTTACAATTTGGTTAATTTTCATATCTATAGTTATATATACTAATATTATGTATAAAGTTGTAGAGTTTGTTTATTTGGTTGTATTGTTGAATAACCCATTTATCGAGGAAGGTTAACAGGTATTTAACATCACGCTATGGGCAATAGGAGCTGAGCAGTGGCAAAATAAAAACGACGGGAGCGAAGCCTGTTTTTGTTCTTGCCTCAAAAATAAGGAATTAAAACTACTAGAATCAGATAGTAATAAGACATATGAAAATCTAATACATTTTGGATGGTTAAGAAATTAATTATGTTTACGATCATAACAAAATCAATACCATCCACAAAACTGTAATAATCATAATAATGAATAACACGACTGGTATAAATACACATTAGCATAACTAGATGGCATTACTGCCACGTATTACCTTCATATTACTGGCAGTACGTATGTACCACCCTATCTACGCATAGTATATAGAGCAACGCGCGACACAATTTATGTTGATTTTATCACCGAACCATGTGCGAATGTAGCCCCAAGGAGAATATATTTACGCACTCGACGACTCGTAAAACGTCTACCTCACTTTTACCTATCTTAATCTTAGTAACAGCTACTTCAGTTCCGCTAAGCACTTCACACAAAAAGTAACTCGAGTGTTCTTTTCAGAAAGATGAAGTTATGCAAGAAATTTGTTGTGTTAAGTTCTCACACTACACTACAACAATTGTGGTGAAGTGAATAAATATCTCACTAAAAATACTATGTACTGGTGTACGTACAGTGATATCGGCATACGTACATCATGTACGTTTGACTCATCATCTATACAAATAAATAAAATTGATGTGTCTGTTTGTAATATTGAAATAACCGTTTTTTACTACATGTATATGAATATATTATTATATACGGTACATACACCAAAATAACATTTTTTACAATCTTTGTCTGTCTGTCTGTTTGTTCCGGCTAATCTTTGGAACGGCTGGACCGACGAGACTTTCACTGGCGGATAGCTAATGTCACAAGGAGTAACTTAGGCTACTTTGGTTTTGAAAAATTATCAGGGTTCCGTAAAAAAAAAAAAACTCATTTAAGTTAATGATAAGTTGTCCACGCGAACGAAGTCGCGTGCACAGCACAGCTAGTTTTAAAATATAATAGATCAGCCTTTGTTATGGTGGCTCTACTGCAGAGAAGAACATCAATTATTTCTGTCAGGAGAGTGATTTTCTCTTCTCCTCAATAGCTACAGAGATCACGACTCGTCTACTGATATGAATGTCACCTATCTCTGTTCTGTGTGTATGTGTGAAGTTTAACGTAAGATAGTGGTCATTGCTTCTCTAATAGTCAACTGCCTAATTACTTTTTTAAAGATTTACTACTTCTAACCCTGTGTCGCAGGGGACTTTCTTCTTCTTATCGAGAAGGCTTGAGGCAGACCCTAGAGTTAGAATTTATCAAGTCGCCCAGAAGGCTTCCAACTTGACTTAACGACTACCACATTAGTAATAGAAACCAACGGCTTTACGTGCCTTCCGAAGCACGGAGACGCTCGAGAATGAAATTGCCACAAATGGTCACCCATCATGGACTGACCTTGCCGAGTGTTGCTTAACCTTAATGATCGTAACGAACATGTCAGTACCACAGTGCTACGAGTGCCTCTTGGGACTTTACAAACATACTTGAAATACATACAACATGGAATTAACGGAAGTACACCCAGACTCGAAACAAGTACATATTTAAGATTTACACAAATATTTATCTCGTGTGGTAGTTCAACCCACGTCACTCGGCGGGACAGACAATTTGAACAAGACATCACGTTGTGCCATGCCTTCATAGCAATCCGTATTTGGCCTTAGATACAATAAAAATAATTATTTTAAATTGTACATTCTATGTACCTATATAAATACTTATTTGTGTCCCAAACAAAGCAACTTGAATATTTTTTATTGGACGTGATAGCTTTTATAGGGTTAATTTTAAACTTTTAATTTATAGTTATCCTTAACGAGCGCTTGTAACAGCTTAGTATTTAAACTTAATTAAGCTGCGTAAAAAGAAAACTATGAGATATTTCACAGAGCGTAGCCTCTTTATATTCAGATTATGGTGGAAAAGAGATAAAACGTAAGTAAGCTGTAAAGAAACTCTTTGACGTGACAAATCCTTTGATATAAATTATCAGATGGAGCCGCATGGCCGACGAAGCGAGCTAAATGAAATCAAATACTATCTCCGTTTCTTCCACTTTAAGTTTGTATATCAGAGTCTCGTAGTGGCAGCTGTGACGTAACCCAAATGCCTTATAAATTATTTAAAGGGAATCGTCCTCTGTCAGACATTTGAATTATTTTGAAGGCCTTACTTGTGCATAATTAAGTATACACCATTTTACAGCAACTCTTTTGTACGTGGGCCTTCTGAATTAAGTGTTTGCTAATTTATTAGTAGCTTTGTTTGTCGTGTTAGATTAAAATGTTATGCTGCTTCAAGAGGAGGCATTGGTCCAGGTGCAAACAACGAAGTATGCAACAGTAATATAAACATTATTTTTGAAGTTAGAATTCATAAAAATTTAAGTGTCTGAAGGAAACTTTCAAAGTGTTGAAAGTTAAAGAAGTTTGTGAATATCATAGAAATTGTTGCTCGGTCTCCTTTGAAACTCGAAATTCTTATTTTCTCTCTTTAAAAAACTTCTCGCGGTCACAAAAATTGGCACAATTCTGTGCTCCCAATAATGACCTACTTTGTTTTTCTAAGAAATTCTTGTAGAATAAAAATAATGTGAATATAATTATGCTGTGAAAATGTAATTAACTTTTTTGGGGTGGGTACTCTTAACTTATGCGTAAGTACTAAAATAAATAAGTAAACAAGTTGGATGCAAAACTCAAGTCACTCGAATTATTCAGAAAAATGACTATGTTTTTTTACAAATTATTTTCTTGCCGTAAACCATTTTTCGTGGTCTAAATGAAGAACTTGATAATAATTCATACTTAAATGGTTTTATAAACGAGAAAAACGTCTCGCTATTTTCAGAATCTTCCACGAATTACTGAAACGAAGCCTTAGGGAGTTGGCGTATTTATAAAGAGCAATTTCTTGCCATTTACCTAGTGTTTCGATAACCCACAGTATCCAGATTGCCACAAGGTATTAACCTCCATAGGCGGGGTCCCAGGAGGGTCACTAGTTAAGTCATAAATCTCCCCTCTAAGCTGAAAGCTAAGACCGACTTAAAATAAATTGCTTGCTGAACAGTTGTTCTGTGAGGACGGATCAGTTCCACAGCTTCCTTTGTCTCAATCAAGCACCTCACTAGGGAAATTAACCTTGGCATAATTGTGTTGTTAGATTTATCATTATTCACCTCCAGCTCTTTATGTACGCAATGAAATACGTACAATACACAATTATGTGCTATTCTACGAGTTCACCAGTACTCGTAAATATTCCTATGTACTTAGTATATCCTTTATGAAATGATTTGTGGTTATTGTATGTATTATGAAATTTCATTTTAAATGAAGCTGATTGGTCTAGAATTTTTCTTGGTGAAGAAGATTCTAGAGAAATAGGGCACTTAATAAGACGTGATGTTCGGCAGTAAAAAGAAAACACATTTAAGGACCTAATTTTATTTTGTAATTTTGAACCTGTTTGAACGATTGTTGGCCCAGGCAGATAGGTGTCTTCTAAAGTTTCTTAGTAAGTGACAGATATTTTATATGAAAAACTAGCTTCCACCCGCGGCACCGCTCGATTAAGTAGCCTATACTCCGGCCGAAATGGATGTATGTATTTCAAAATAATCCATAAGTTTTTTTATTAATAAATTTGTTTAAAAAAATCAGACATTAATGTTGTTATTTTTATTCTAAATCCATTTCAGTCCGAATATAATAATATGACGTAGTGTTCCAAACTAATGTATCTGTGTGTCAAATTTCATACAGATCCTTTAGCAAGATATCATATATCATCATAATATCAATTAACGAAGCTACATTCTCAAATATTATTACACTAATTGATGCAAATATAGCAATAAATACTTTAAAATCCTTTAAACTTTCGCGACTTGTACACACTGACTGAGAAATATATATATTATATAGATAGAGCCAGCCCGTGACCACGGTCGGTGTAATCGATCGAAACGTCGGCGTCGGGCAAATAAATAAGGTATTTCATATTCCTTAAATATAATACGTGACGTACGTACGTACGTAGACCCGTTGCATAATAATTTAATATTAAATACTTTGTTTTATAAAGAAAAAAAAACAGTATCTATTAAAATGCTTCTTTTAAAATACAAATCCGTAAAAATTTTGACACTTTCTTAAGAACAAAAGGTACTAAAATAAAAGGGAACCGTAATGAAAAACAAATAGCTTCTTTACCCTATAAAAGTAACCCTTTTAAACAATACCTTATAATGTTTGAACAGGTTTGCTTTCCTGCATTCAAAAT
This sequence comes from Laspeyria flexula, assembly GCA_905147015.1. NCBI lineage: Eukaryota > Metazoa > Arthropoda > Insecta > Lepidoptera > Erebidae > Laspeyria > Laspeyria flexula. Next base: position 8,885,888 of record LR989962.1, on the reverse strand, counting down.
AGCTCTCCCTTTTTATATTGTACCCATTAAAGATGTCGCCAACAGTTTTAAAATAAAATATTCAACCCTTCACTCGTAATTTCGTGCGATAAGAGTTTTCGTACTTGCTCCTTAAGTGTAATCTTGGCAAAATTGCTCAAAATTTTAGATTAGCAAGGTTTTTTTACTAAGTATTTTTACTAAAGATTATAATATAACTCTTTTTTTATACTACGAACAGTGGCAAACAGACCTAAGACCCACCTGATGGTAAGAGAAGAGGTTACTATGACCTATGGGCGCCTGCAACACCAGGGGCATCACGAGCGCGTTGCCGACTATTAAGAAACCTATTCACTCCTTTTATTAAGATAATATTATAGTAACTTATATTCACTATATTATATTATAGCGTCACGCCTTTTTCCCCTAAAGATACTGATAAACTTGAGTGTTCGCTTACTTGTAGTGAACTATCTTTCGTTACATTACAGCAAAATAACATTCTAGCGAGCCAAACTGAAACTAAATAAACTATCGCTAGAATGCTCTTGAAAATGTTCATGGCTCTGCTCCCAGCTCTGTTCGACGTTCGTTAAAAACATTGATAGCTCGATGTTTTGTTCAGGTCAATCAGAACCTTTACGAAGGCAGAGATTCCTCCCACCTATACACTTATATTGCACCTGCTATGATAGGTCCCATACCAAAAGGGTTGAGTGTATTGTCATTAATTCAGGGCTCATACTGAGAATCTCAAGGCAAAATAACCCAATACCATAACAGTCGTCACTCCCACTGCACCACTAATGCATTCAGAAATTTGAAATAAATAAAAATAAAATAGTATGTTAGAAAGGTGTCAAAATAAACATAACAATTTGGTACAAGTATTTACATCGCAAATACAAATAACATAATTTGATTATTCAACCAACAATATGCCAACTTTGAAACAAATAAACAACATGGATTTCAATTTGAATATACTTAAATATACAAAAACGTAGCTGTTGCCTATTTCTAAAATCTAACGTTTGTATAACAGATTGCGTAGTCAAACATGACGACCGTCGAAATTAAAAACTGTGCCTCGCAAACCGATGCATATCGATTTGTTTCCCCTATTCAATGCAGAGCGTTTGCGAACCGAGTCTGAATACCGCCACCGCAATGCCTCAGGGCAACAGGAATGCCTGCTGGACACAGGAACTAACCCACGTTATGTAATTGAAATGAATGTTTACATCCACCGGGAATAGAACTACGAATAAAAGTAAAAACGCGACCAAAATATGGTTGGGTATTTTTTTTTAGTTGTTTTAGAGTGGATATAGGTATGTAATGGATAAAATACAAAAGGCCGTCAAAATGAGGTTGTAAATTATAATGTATCTAATAATAGATGATGTGATAAAATATGTATAAAATACACCAGCAGTTTTGTACCCTAAAAAAAAAGATTTACATATCATTAATCTCCTCCCGCCGCCTAATAATAGAAATTATTTTGCGCCTTTATATTGAAAACATTTTTTTTATTCTATTAATGTAATGTAAGTAAATCAGAGTAAGCCCCCAGATATTATTGGAACTATATAAATAGTCAATATAGTATCTACATGAAATAAAGCATTTTAAAATTGCAAAGTAACATATTGAAACCAGTTGTAGCACATTTCTAATCAGAATTCTCGGAATCGTGCAAACAATACATACAATTACGCTCCATGTTATGTGTGCAACTATCTCATTCAGAATGGCAACCCCAACGAGTAGTAATAGTAGTAGGTACATATATAATACATCTTGTCTTGCTTGTAATTTGTTCAAATAATGCCTGATGTACATTCAACAAATAAAGGAGTGAGTTAAATTCAAATACTTATAAGTTGCCAACCTTTGTAATCTTCTTTGTGTATAGTTTGTGATATAACTCGCTACAGTGATTGTTATAATAATATGTTAAGCTTCAAAATAATTTGTTATTTAAAGTGTAACATAAGCACTTTGATAAATATCTGCCAGTTTTTTCACAAATGCTTACAAATCTAAGTTACTGTGCTTGCAAATGCTCACGTAAATAAAACCAGAATGTAAATCTAAATTTTAATATTATAAAGCTGTAGAGAGAGTTTGGTTGAACGCTAGGAACTCAGAAACTAATGGTCCGATTTGAAAAAATCTTTTAGTGTTTTATAGCTCATTTATTCAAATAGGTTATAGGCTATATAACATCACGCTATGGCCAATAGGAGCGGAGAAATGGCCGAATAAAAAACTACGGCAGCGAAGCCCTGCGCGGCTTCTAGTATAAAACAGAATATTGCAACTGACGCGTTAATAGTCTTTGATATTTAATATAATATATTATTATAGAAATTCTTTCTCCCTTTAAGGCTTTAAAAAAGAGCTTTTAAATTTTCCAGTGTTTTGCTTATGTTCGTTTCTTTGTAATTCCCATGAATAAATAAAGCAGGGAATTCTTGGGAAGACTAGCTTCGGGGGATGCAAGGAGGTTGTTATTTCATTTTAAATAGATCAAGGCTCTAGCGGGTACGGTACGAGCCAACACCGCTGTTTTAATTAAGGCTTATTATAAATTGCAATGAGAAAACTTTTCTTTATGTTTTGGGAACTAAAATGTATGCATTTGGTGGTAGTATTTTTTATTGTTTGAATTTCAGTCAAATAGAACTATGAAAGCTCTTATTATAAGTTGACAGATGATCTAACTCACGAATACGACTAAAATGTTATTCGCATGTTTTTAACAAAATAAATATTATATTATTTCTTGGATTTCTGCTGGTTAGTTGCTTTTCATGAATCTGGGCAATCTTCTTGAAGGAAAAAACTTTGTTTTTAAAAGTGAAACAACTATTTTTATCGTTTTCAAAGGCTTTTAACGGGTAAATAAATGTTTGCTAAAGTATTTTATGTACAGACTTTTCCCCAACAAATGCTCCAAGAGTTACAATCCAATCTTAAAAATTATACACAATTAATGAACCTATTAAAAAAAGGAACCACGAATTCACATGAATTTCCTATAAATAGAATATCTGATTGAGGTCAGATTCCTGAGGAAACGTACCCAAAAGGCTAGCCTCTTTACCGTGTTATAATAACTACGTTTATAAATATTAAAAATTTTACTTAAATAAAATTATAAGATATAATAATATAATATAATAATATTCTACCACATTCACACAGCGCCTTCTAGTCCCAAAGTAAGCAATTATATTTGCTTGTGTTATGGGTACTAAACAAGTGACATACTACTTAAATATTTTTTTTTTTTTGTAAATACATGCATATTATAGATAAATTACACCCAGACACAGAACAAACCTTTATGCTCATCACACAAAGATTTGTCCTGGGTGGGGATCGAACCCACGACCTCTGGCTTAGCAGTCAGGGTCACTAACCACTAGACCAACAAGCCCGTCAATATGTTTATTTATCTTTAATATCAACTCTACCTAAACTCTTTCCTTGTGCGAGTTCCTTTCAACAGTGGTCATCTAATAGTTTATATTATATTAATGTAGGTACCACGCGGATTCTAGTTTTATTATTATTTATAGTAATCTTTTGATGCAGTATACCTACTCTTTCTAGGACACCTATTGTATTTTAAGTTTAAAAACGTTTCCGATTGTCCCACTACTTAGATTAGAGGGACGAACGGGCAAAATAATAAAGCTCTTCCCGTTAATGGACGGACGACTGGGAAAACACCCGTTTTAGCAGAATGTTTGGTGTAGACAATTCCAGAGACAGTGGTGGAATCCTGTTCACCAAAAATATAAAATAACGGGTAAAATGTTTTTTGTAGCCTTACTTAGCACGAAACTCATTTAAACTTAGTTCTAAGTAGATACCTGTATATTTTCAAACTCAGAAATTAGTACGCATAGAAAAGGTATGGAGGGCCTGCTATTAATGAACAATTTTAATTAACATGAACCTTTCCTTGGCTCTGTTTACAGTATGTTACTTGATGCAACAATATAAAAAGGGCAGGCGTTAATGTTATAGGTACCTATAGCTCGCTCTTACGGGATGTTCTATCCATACCTTTGTTGTGTTCTGCTTTAGCAATTTGATTTTGTCGGTTAATTGGTCCCATGTAGCCCATGGGCTGTGTAATTTAACCGAGTAACCCAAAAAGAGGGAAATGTTTTCGGTTGTTTGTAAGTATAGCACATCTTGTGGTTTAATGATATAAGCTATTTTAAATTATTGGTGTTTTGGCAGTATAAAACATGATACAATAATACATTATCTCGAACTCTTATGTTATTTTTTCCGCGTTGCAAGTTTGTAACAGTAATGTTAAAATATGTTTAATATTTACACTAATTCATTGATTTTTTCATTGAACTATATACCCTTTACACAAAACAGAATGCTTACTACAAAACTTGTATTGAATCCATTCTAAATAAGCAATGATAAATAAGTTTTTAATTGTTATCTTACCTTTACCGTTTTTGAAAAAAGAAGCCTATGTCCAAAATTGTTGGACGAGGAGTACTCACATTATAAATACATTATTACCATTACAGTGCACCGATTTAGTAATAATATTACATTTCATTACATTATTACATTTAGGAATTCATAAAATTTGAGCTGTGCCATCTAGGGGCCGACAAGCAAAATACATCGACAAAAATGAAACAAGCGCCCGCGTTAGCTTGTAAGGTCTGGGCACTCTTTAGTTCCAAGCTTTTTCAAAAGATGACGCTTCTAAACTTATGAATGCATAGATAAGGGCTCTTCAAAAAGCTTTCTAGTAGGTATTGTACAAAATAGTACTAGTTATTTATATGAGTTTCTACTATGTAATCATAATATGAAATTCAATCTTGTTATAACATAATTATAAATTATCATCATGTAAGCTATGTGTCAATAGTTAACCGTTTTGAAATACCCACATACAGTAACACTAAAAATATTTTTTTATCGAGGCAGAATTACAAAACGTAGTCTATGTATCTAGGTTGGTGCAAAATTATAACAACAGACCTATATTTAGCTTTCTGCATCCCCCACACAGTTATTTATGTAAATGCACACATTCAATCGAATTCATGAACTCGAGTGAGTACCTGCTATATCTATTAGGCATGAACTAGAACACCACTTGAGCACTAATTATGTACATAACCACTTACAGTAGATTGCTACAAGTCTCAGGGCTAACTTACACGTTGAATAGTACATATCGAAGGATGAAATGGATGTTTAAAATTTAAGTAAAACTTCTTTTGATATCAATGTTTTAAAATGTACTGTAAGAAACGAAATTAATTGTCTATACAGACGGATCTGAAGGAAATGGTCTATAATCTAAGAAAAAACTACATGGTTCATCATCATCATCATCATCATATCAGCCCAATGACGTCCACTGTTGAACATAGGCCTCACCTAATTTCCGCCACAGCGAGCGATTTTGTGCCGCCCGCATCCAACAGCCACCCGCAACCTGTACTACATGGTTGGCTGGCTTTAAATCATCAATTTATTTTACTCAAACAACGCAGAAAATAAATAGTGTAAACGGAAAATATGTTTTAAGGAGGAACACGTTTACAAAATTTAAATAAAACAGAATAAACCAGAAAAAATTTAAAACGTTTGATACCTTTTTATAACTTAGGGGACCCCCCTATCGCCAATCTTTAGAAGGTGGTTACCATTGACTATTAGTTTACTCGCTTGTTCCTCTATATATTATGAAAATTTATTAAAATCAGATAATAATATTTAACGTAACGTATATCAAGCGAAACAAAAATAAAAAAAATATAATGAACCTTTTTACCTGTCAGCAAGTTTAAGCCTTTGAAACACAAAAAAAAACAAACAGAAACAAAACAATAACAGAAAGAGACCTTCAACGATACCGCATCAAGAGCAACTCAAACATCAAGTGAGTACAACAAAAACACAAAATAACGAATGCACAAAGGAAAGCAATTACACACACAATAAAGACGGTGCCACACTGGCATTTATGATAAGCGCCTGACGTAAAAGAGACGAGTTAAATTATTGTAATACGATGCACAAACCAAAGTGAATGCTGTACTACAGCGTTTCCCAAACTATGGGTCACGATCTTACTGGTCGTTAGCGATATTAGAACATCATCATCATTACACCCATAAATGTCCCACTGCTGGGCACTGGTCTCCTCTAAACATTGGGAAGGGAATTTAGCCTACAATACGATATTGGATAAGCTTTAATAAAAAACAATGTTTACTACACCATGAAACACGTAACCAACTGATGATCGTAGATGAATATAGAATACGCTTTAAAAAAGAACTATTGGCCTTATTATAAACTCCTTATGCCTGTTTTGAAGTACTTCTTCGATTTAAATTATATGTATTTTTCTTAATTCTTTTAGTTCATAACCTTTAAATCAGCTATCAGATTACTTCCTAATTTGGATTGTTTTATTAGATGGGTACGTGTTTAGAAACTTTGGGAACCATTGCTGCACAACGAACAAGTTGAAGGTAATTGAGCTGTCAGCTAAAATTAATGCTATTGCCCGGTCAGATTGGCCAGTTCATTGTAGGCTAACCACGTCTGAGGCGTAGACCCGACGCGTCAAATTATCCATGTGCGCTGATAACCAGAAGATTATCTCTGGTTAATACGTAGGTGTGAAACTTTACACTTATTTTAAATCGTTTTGTTTTGGAATTAAGTATTACGAATGGAATTGCTTATATTATCTGTATCTGGGTTTACAAGTAATAAATGCGTAGGTAATTAGGTATTCAAATTCAGGCTCTTGCCTTATTTGAAAACAGTACAAACTAATATATAAGTACCTACCCTTATTTTATTTAAATTAACATAACAGTAAATGAATAAAGATGCAATCTTTCAACGTTTCATCAAATCATTCAAAATTTCATCACTACAACTTCAACTGGATTTGAACCACAACTGTAAGCCGTACAATAGCGTTATATCAAATATTAATCCTCTAAATTGACTTGAAACCTTCATGAGACTCTTCTTTTATATAATAATATTTTAATGCATCAATCACGTTACCAGAGGGCTTACTTGATAGTCGAATTCAATAAAAAAATTACAGCCGATCATATAAAGTTGAATCTTGAAATTCCAAGTAGGCCCTATAATAAAAAATCCGATTTCAAAATTTAACATACTGTTATCTAAATAGTATCTACTAATATTATTCTTAATTCCTAAGCATATTAGCTACATGGGAGTTTTCTCAGCTATTTAAAGTACCTAACCTAAAAGAACCTCTATCTAAATGCCCTATCTCTGAACCTTAAATTTATCAGTCGTGAGGTAGATAGTATCAAATTGGACAGAGAACGTTTGGTGCCCTTACTCTCCCGCATAATAAATGAATACTCTAGTTGACAATAATGAACATCATTGCTATTAAAGTGAGTGGAGACTACTCGATACTCTTATGGTATACAAGCCTCGTATGCTGTAGTACAGGCTTCAGAAAAACTACAAAGCCAATACAATCTTACGTGTTGAACTGCAAATCAATTTTTTTTTTATTATTTTAATGTTAAGATGCAATTTGTTAGTAATTGACATAATTGTACACAATAATAATTTATGGGTAGTGTTTCGCAGAACTGTTCAATATGGTACTCTCACTTTCTGCCATCGTAGCACCAAAGGGTTTCGGTTTTGATTTGCTGTCAAATGTAACTAAAGATATAAGTTCCTTGGGAAATTTAGATATTACTGTCAATTTTAAGCAATTGACAGCGACATTAATACCGACTAATAAAATGTCGAAATTCAGCGTAATAGAGTGAGTGACTGAGTATTAAAAAATCTTAATTTAATAAACATTGATATTAATTTAGTGTAGCAAGTGGTAAGTAGCATACCAAGAACACAAAACTGAGAAAAGGACAACAAATAGTTTTGTGTTATTGACATAATTTTAAAACCAACTCGTACAATAAAGATAATTTAATACGAATTTCCGTTTAATTAATTTCAGATATGGCTGAGGGCACTTCTTGCCATGAGTCCATGACGCTCAAAAGGTTAATTGATACAGTTTAACCTAAAAACAATTAAATAGAAATCAAGCTAAAAATATCGCAGAAAAACTATTTACTTTAGTAATTTTTGTGTAAGCGAGTAGCGAGTGAAAAAACAAGCACTCGATTAAAATAATAATTTAATAACTAACTACATAAATCTCATAAGAAACATCCGACACCATAACGAAAAGCTTTGCGATCATGTATCATATTTCAACGATAAATCTTATATATCCGAACATCGCTTCATTGAGAATGAATGTCGGATCCAAGTATGACAATAAGCAGGCTTTCTGATTTATTCCGAGGTCAGTAGAAATGGAAAGATTAAGTCTACAATACGATCCCAGGCCCCTACATCAGCCTTCACGTCAGAATATATTATTATTGTAAGCCACTGATCATATTTCATCTTTAGTTTTAAGATGTGGTTACATGCACAAAAAATCAGATAAGTCAGCAGTTCTAAATCTACAAATTTGCTTTCTTTTAACATTTTTCTTTTTTACTTTTACGAACCGCACAGCACACGTGAATGTGTGGAAATAAAATATTTTTAAATGACTTACACATAACAACATGAATTGAATGACAAAAACCTGAACATTATTGATTTTTTAGATAAAATGTTAATGGCTTTTTGTCCTGCAGCGGGATTTGAACTCACAATCCTGGCCTTGCGTTCTAGTGCTCTTTCAACTGAGCTATACAGACATGTAGATAATATGTCTCGGCGATTGAATTTGTTCATTACTTACTGATGTCATAGTGATCAAATAAAAATAGAATCCTCAAAAGTTGATTATTATATAATATGTATAATTTAAGCCACTGATAGTGGTAATGTTTTAAATTACTGATGGTGGCAAATATTTATACATTTAGCACCACGTTGTCTTTAATTTATCTGATTCGCAGAGCGTGTAATCTCACCCTTACCGTTCATACCTACCTTATTTACCTTTTATCAGCCCAGTTAAATCTTAACAAAACATTTGACGTGAGATAAATCCTAAAAGGGAGGAATATAATCTTTTTAGGTTCTTTTTGCTTTAAAGATCTGATAAAGTACGCAAGGCTTAACTTGATGGTGCCTAGTTTCCACCAACACTTTCAAGGTTACGGTTCATTGCGATATAATCTAAAAAGTAATGATAATACACGAAGGTAGTTTTAGAAGAGCATGATTTTATCGAACACCAAATAATTGTGTTTTCAATTATCTAATAATACATCATGTAATACTTCAAAAAATACATTGAAGTATTCTTGATTTACCCGGTTTGGAACTTTGACTAACTTTTTAGCTTTTCAGCAGCGATTCTAGTCAAATGGGGTTTTGATGGACAAATGCCCAATTTGGCTAGAATATATGTTAAATTCTTTATCATCCCATTCGTAACAGCTATGATTCTTTAAAGATTATTCACATTGATACCTACTTCTTGAATGGCAAGCTAGCAGCCGACAATGCTAGTTTAAAATAACAATAAGCCCATCAATCGAATAGCTTGCACCAACGTATCTAATTACCACTTTTCTTCTGCGTTTATTTGTAATCATATTCAACGGGCAGTTTCAATAGGCAAAAGAAAAACTTGCTCGTATATTAATGGTTTCTAAACTGGTCACGTTAGTTGTAGGTTCTAGTGCAATATGATATCACTTGATCAACTGTACATATAAGTCTTATACCATTCCTTGATACTTGTTTTTTCCCAGATATTTATTAGGTACCCGATTAAAGTAACACTAGCGATGAACTTCGGTTTTGTACGGGTCAAATATAAAATATTCATTCATAAATATTATCTTAATTTAGGTAGATTTTCAAAATATATTCTGACATATAATACTTGTTTTAAAAATTAGTGATATAACCAAAAATTTGTGAAATCGGTTCAAATGATCATTCCTTTGGAGTGATTATTTCTCATACTTGTTTTTAAGATCTTCACTAACACTAAGTAGTAACAGCTGTCCGTAAGTAAAACCAATATTTTCTTGCTTGGCAACTATGAATGCAAACCACAACAGAAAATTGGAGGTAAATAAATGACGTCATAATGTTAGAAGTGAGTAAAATACAAAAATGAAGCTAAGGAACATAGAAACGGTTCTAACTGGTTCTCTTCTACAGTACCCTTAGTTGCCGTTGCAAGAAGTACAGGCGTATTTATAAAAATAATTCCATATACACCGTAATTGGTTCAGTGTGTTAAAACAGACCTGTGCGTGACACAAACTACACAACAAAGTCTGCAAAAACAGCTCATGTGAAAGCTGAACGCAATTACTGACGGAATCGACTTTTTTGTGTCCATCGTAATATATAGGTCTTCGAAAACTGTACCACTGGGTTTCAAGAGAACTCCAAGAACCGTCATTAGAATACCGTGGATAACGATTAGTCTGGCTGTGGCTTAATTGCAGTCACTTGTTATAGTTATTTCACGGCAAAATGCCTCAAATTAACCCATTATTTTGCCCGCTTCGCACACCGTACGGGCAAACCTATTTTCAACATAATCCCCGTCTTACTAGTTTATCGTTAAACTAAACGGTTTGCATTACAAAATACAGTTTTTAAATGTGATTTTTAAGATCACGTTCGTTATCTGTTAAATGGTATCATAATCAGGTAACGCCTTTAAATTGTTTATGTTATGGTTACAAGAAAAATACTAAAAATACTTCTCAACGTCACATGTTGATGGCCTAGTATTTATAATGCGTGAACATTATAAAATGGAACCAGGTTTAGTACTTGTAGCATTTACATAGGTACCTAGTAATACTAAAAATCATAATAAAACTTGGACCACCTATCCAAGTTTTAAAAGATTGAAAGATTGGTAGAGATAATAATAATAATCAGCTGGCGACAGTTTTTTCTTCATCATCCAGTCTATCCAAAGGTTGTCTGGACGAAATTGCTCTTAGCAATAAGAGCGCCCATTTTCACTAAGTTTTCTTTTATGTTAGTTCTATAAAATATTGTAAATTACATTTGTGGAGAGATAAAGAGTATTCTATTTATCTACCTAATAGGCAGTCGTCGTCGGTGAGGGCCGCTATATTGGTGATAAGATGTTATATAGGCACCAAATCAAAAATACACAAAAAAAACTGTGAACAACAAAATTCCTCTGATTAGGTACCTACTAAGTAATCGCTCCTTAAAAAAAGTCTTAATTAAAAAAAAATCTTATTAATTAAGACTTTTTTTAAGGAGCGATCACTTACTAGGTACCTAATCATTATGCTCAGTTGAATGAATAGTAATCGCTCCTTAAAAAAAGTCTTAATTAAAAAAAAATCTTATTAATTAAGACTTTTTTTAAGGAGCGATCACTTACTAGGTACCTAATCAGAGGAATTTTGTTGTTCACAGTTTTTTTGTTTATTTTTGATTTGGTGCTTTTATAACATCTTATGTATATTACAGGAATTAAGGACACAATTTTATCATAATTATTAATACGAACCTAGCGATTATGCTCAGTTGAATGAATAGCTTTTAAATGATTAAATTGCTGCAAACTGTATGGCTAAACTCATCATAATTATATAAAATGGAGCAATTTTAGCAATTTATGTATTTTAAAAGACTATAGGTAGACCTAGAGAAACTGAGAAGAAACTCCCAAACTCGTTTTATTTAGAAAAAAACATAAAATATTTTAGTTTTTTAATTATTTTATCAACACGCTGTTGCTAAATTAGATCCGTATCATCAAACATTGATTATAATCATTCGTGCACCGCTATTTCACTCGCTATGTTAAAAACATCACTTTTATTAGAAACAAGTCAGTGACCCGTTCTAGTTTAGTATGGGTAAATTATCATACCTACAAAACAATTCTCCTTTGACATTTATTTACATAGTTACTTAACACAATTCACATTGGTAATATTCTTCACTTCTTTTTAATAGCCAATCTATTACTTGCATACTAAATGAACTTAACCTTATCACTATCGATTTCCTACAAATTCTAATCTTAGGACTGGTATCTCTATGTCCTATACGGTTTCAAAGTATCTACCTATAGTATATTTATTGTTTTATACAAATACTATTCCAGTTCATTAACTCGAGTATCCATATTTACATTTATCATGCCGTGTCAACAATGAGAATTTATGACGTGCAATTATTGCAGGAGTCGGGGCAAAAACAACTGTGATTGACATGCCCGGCTTGTTCATGATAGATCCAATATAAGTACCTACAACCTATAATATTGAGAAATCTGGTGCATTTTAATGTTCGACGGAGACAAGATAATATATGTAAAGTTACATTAACTTTATGCACAAAACGAACTGAAAGAAAATAACTAAAAAGTTAATACTCGAACGATATATGAGGGCCGATATCTACTTAGTGCAAGTTGCAATCTTTTGCCAATATAAGTTAATAAGGAAAGAGTATTTTATAATGTGCCAATTTATTATTTTTATTTATAATAATATATTATTCTCAAACTGCTACTACTTTAATACTGCAGTCTCAGTAGAGAGATAATGTCATATATGGTGATCAACAATAGCGTAGTATCAAAGACTATGGGATCTTTATTGTCAGACCACACGGGTAGTTCTAGGTATGTGCTTTATCTACAGTCACACATTTTTTTTATCAAAAATATAATTTTTCTATAAGATTTGAAAAGGAGTTTTACTTCGACAGACGTTTATCATATGGTTTAAATAGGTCACCACTGTCGAATTTGTACAAAACAAGAAGGATCTCAATGAATTGAACTGTATCTACTAACAAGACATAATATTTACTAAATTACTACAGCCTGCTTGTTACGAAAACGCCTATTTATGCATTCACAAATTCGAAAAAACATGATTGAACTCTGGGCAAATAAAACTGACTTCCATCAAAAATAAAACTTACAGCTCAACCCGAAGCTAACCAATCAATAAATGATTATTTTGTGCATGTAGAAATAAAACAAATATGTATCGCGGCGAGTTTAATCAGTAAATTAAATTCTGCCCTTCAAGGATCAATCACGAAGTGGTGTGCTTTGTGCAAGCCGACCTGGGTGGTACGCTAACTAAAATATTTATTCAACCATCGCCTCACAATGGCAACGTATTTCAATAACGGACGTCAGCGACTCGGCGCAACGCGCGGTGGTCGGCGCGGCAGCGCCCGCGATGTGTCCTAGCCTGCAGCGTTGCAACTACGCCCTGACCCACCTCCCTACGAAAATACTTTATATTTTAATAATCATTTTTATCAGAATTTTAGTGATATATTGCTGTACTTATTTACTTTTGTATTTTTATTGATGATCTGATCCCACCGCAGGATCGCGCTGGATGCAAGCCGAATACAACCGGTCCTATTGAAAATCTCTTGGGGAGGATATACCTATTATGTCCAACAGTGAACTTTCTAGTCCGGCTCATATATACTTTACATTGAATGCAACACATAATTTGAAAGAAAATAACATAACGTAATATTTATAAGCAAATAAAATTTTACGATTTGATTTTCCCACACGCTTAATATATGGAAGTACATTAATTTTTATCGCGTCCATTGATACTATTAACGACTACTACTGGGTTATTAAAACGTGTACTTTCTGGTATAAAATCACGCAAACGTAATAGCTCGTATTAAGTGGACGCCAAAATGTTGTTCTCTATCATAGAAAAATAGGCCTCTTGATATTTGTGATTCGCAACAAGTACAAATACATAATGCATATTTAATTGTTTTAAAATTAATATAAAAGGATTATACATAGATATTTTAAATAGGTACCTTATTTACTTGGCCGACGACGCACGTTTCAATCGAATGCACCTATCACAATCATAGGCAGTTTATAAAAATAAAGGACTTAAGTCTAATTTTATTATTATTCTGGATGATGGAAGAATAAATAGAAATAACTGCAAATTGTTTTTTATACACGCAATTAGTAATTTAAATGATATATTTTTTACTAAACCATTTACTTAGAATTAATATACCGATTGCACATTGCTATTTTTTCTCTCCCTGTAAGGAGTGGCGTGACGGTTGAATAATAATAGAAGCACTAACTTCTAGACTAAACCTGTAACTATAATATGAACCTTATTTTGAGAAACATACGGTACAATACTGAATAAGGAAACTGTATTTCAAGAAGTATGTGACTAGAGACCCGTTTAGGAATGTATTAGAACAAAAAGTTCAGCAGTCGTAACAAGTTACGCAAGAGCGGGGCTTTATAAAAAGTGGTCTCCCTTTCAAGGGTTAGTCGGTTCAATACTTGGTGTAGGTTTATCGAGGAGGCAATACATTACGGTGAAGCAGATGGTTGTACTACTAATAACTTTAACAGGCATTCGAATGTCTAATTAATTTATCAAGATTACTTAAATGTGTTAATTGAATGGAATTAGTAGCTCATCTACTATTGTCTTTAAATGTAACTGCTATTACGCATTTTAAATTAATTACTGTTTTTAACCACGAGAGCTTTCGTTATTAATTTACGGATAAAGATAAATTGGCAATTTGGTGTATGTTAATTCATTCAACCAGAGATACTTCTGTAAGGTCAACCTCTTTTAATTAGTAGTTTTAAAAGTCATTTAAAATCAATAGAAAGTATTAATTCTGGTACTGTCATTCACTAGAAATTGTACCAAAAACTGGTAGGAAAGTCATGGCATTTTAATTTTACACTAGTCATCAGTATTGTTAAGATAAAAAGAAACTTCATGCTAAGTAAAATGAATTCCAATCACACATTTGGATTCATCTAGCAATAGAATCGATGTACCATAAGCGATTTCAATAAAGACAAAGTTAGGATCTGATCTTTAATTTCTTTTGCCCGGCCTTTTATATGCAAATAGAGAGCAATTTATCAGTGCGAGACATTTGAATAGGCGAGTCTCCATACCACTTGGTAAATAAATGGTATCTGTCGGGAACGCCGTAGACGATGCACGTGCGAGGATCACTCCAATTGATGCGCACTGATGCATGTGATTGTAAACTGACAACATAAGAGTATACAGAGCATCTTCAAGTGGATTCCAATACGAATTGTTCCTTATCATTCCCACGTTACCTCTTACAGTGAAACGTTGTGTCGCTTCGTAACGCAGTCTCATAATTTCAATAAAAAAGCAAATACAAGCTTTAAAGTATGTAAGTCAAGACATTCCTTTAAAAAAAGACTGCGCGCCACGTGCCCGCGAACGACTTCCAACTTTCAATACAAGATTGGTTTAAGTTCGTAATTAGTTCATAGTTTTATTTTAAAATCTGTGGAAATCGCACATAGAAAAACTTTGAAACTAAAACCAGCGCCGCTAATTAAATCTCTGTAAGTAATTTAAAACTACAGCTGCAATTGTAGTGAACGGATTTTACTATCAACGAATGCGAATTGTTATATCTTATCTTAATGGCTCCAATACATTGCATATGACGTCGATCTCAGATCATAATATAAGATCAGCAAACTCAATTTAAAAATTATAAATGATACTTTTATGAGAGCTGCACAAATTTAACTGCTGGAAACAATTAAGATTTTAATATGGTGTAACATTCGACAAGAGAAAATAAACTAAATAAGTAATCGATTCGATGTCAAGTAAATCATTTATGGATTCTTTGTATGCTGGAGATTTGTAATTTATTATTCCGGAGTGAGTATCGAGATGATGGTAGGTACGTGGCACCACCCGCCGACACTCACGACTCGTACAATTTGCAATGTGATTCAACTTGCAAAAATACGGTCTTGAAATCCCTTGAATGGGCGGGCGAAGTAATGGATACTATTTACTTTACATTATTATTCAACGATCGCATATATACATAAATGTTACTTATGATACGGAGAAAGGATGTTTATAGTTATTGTTTTTAATTTTAGTGTCATTATTATAGTCAGTTTTGTGTAAGTATATATTATTAAATATATTTTTTTATATATAATTATATCGTAAAGTTTTATCAAAGAACTCTCTACTTTATTAAAATTTTATGATGAAAACAATAAATTGCTACGTTGATAATAAGAAAATATTAAAATTGCAAGTTTCTTGAAATGGTAAATACTTAATGCCGCACGAAGTTCTTATATCTTACTATCAAACAGCTAAAACTACATACTAGAAAAATATTGCGATAAATTTCAGTCAGAATAATACTTAATTCTAAAATTTAAATGTTTGCTTACAATTCCACAGAACATTAAAGCAAGTCCTTTTAATTGACACACCCAGGAAGATAAAATATTAATTCATTTATTTCCATGTCTCTTTATCGGAAACTTGCACTTCTTAACGAACTTGATAGACCTTAAATCTAGCTCTTTAATTAGTTTATAGTTCCAAATATATGTAGCTATGTACTACAACACTATCGACACGTCATTCGTATTGAGACAACATGTATTCCCTTTTTAAAGGTCCTCACGTGGGCGACACAATGCCTTTGAAAATGCCAAGCGATAAAGTAAAATTAAAATCGACACAGTTGAAATAAAATATTGCGAGTCGACTTCAATTGAATGAAATACAGTCGAATAAATATTCGACTTTGTAAATATACAGTAGGTGGCTTCCCACGTACTTTCTTGAGTGTTATCTCGATCTGTGAATGTTTTCATTCAATTTATGTGTATGTTTTGTTAAATGTAAGCAATTGTTTACTCGCTATTCTTAACATCAATCGAATACACGTGTAAATACTTATAACAATTAAATCAAAAGATAGTAAATAATTAATCAATGACAGTCACAAAATTTAAATCAATTCCCACTATCAAATTTCTAAAACCATTAGAAGAAAATGGAAATCATAATATATAATCGAACTAAGTATTTATGGCATCGATATAACTCGTTACGTTTACGTCATATGTTTGTGCTATAGTTTCGTGCAAAATTAAGTACAAAATAATAATAATTTTTGATACAAGTACTTATCAGGTAAGCGTACGTTGCGTCTATTGCTCTTATGACTCTTTTAAATTATGAAGCTACAATACTAAAACAACTATACTAAAATGTAGCTGTATAGAGACTCCACCAAAACAGAAACGGGAGGAATGTGTTTCATCAATCAATAGACGTGTGCTGCGGTGTCCTCCTATCCTCGTTCTCACTCATTCCTATAAAAAGAGTTTCGATTTTTCAGTTATCTTCCCAGAAAAATTCATGGTAAGAGGCCATATCTCATAATAATAATATTACGAACATAGTCATACAATGAATGTTCATAATCAACTATGATCATATTATATAATATATCTCTTATATCGTATGGATCTGACAACACTATTACCTTCATTAGTGAGTCGACTCTTCCATTATCTTATGCAGAATAACCTTAGGTCAGCCACGTTCCCTTTAATTGCAAGGTCGGTGTCAGGTTAGACTCGGGTTAAAGATACGTGATTGTACTGTATACATCAATATGAAACTTTCTAATTCTACCTTTCTACCATTCTGGTCTCCGGGCTGGGCTAAAACCAGGTTTTCAACTTGAAAGGTACGAAATCTTTCAAGTTGAAAACCGACGCTCGCATTAGGAAAATAATGCTTTTGTCGCAAAGAACTTTACAAACATACAAAACGGACACACATTATCTGGGTGTACCCCAGACTCGAAACAAATATCTAAGAATTAGACAAATATTTGCCTCGTGTGGGCAATGGGTAATCGAAATCACGTCACTCGGCACGACGATATTAGTGACGAGCTTATTGGTTTTTTCTACTTGAAATAATCAGTATTTGCCCAAAGATGAAATATATTATGTGCCTATTTAATGGCAAAATGCTCGCTCCCTACTACAAGGAGCCAAAAATAATTGGCAAAATGTGGGTAGAAATTGCTATGTTGGCTTAAAATTAAATGTTTCCGAAGATCTAGCACTCTCAAAAAAAAACATCAGCTTTAAATAATGAGTAAAGAATACAGTCGTTAACATGTCTAAATTTAATAGAATCGTAAAATACTCATAGGTTCTAAAGTTCTAACCTATGAGTATTTTACGATTCCATGGTTTATAGTTTTATTTTTAGTGTTACTAAAGAAACTAGACATAAAACAAATTCACGACAATTTAACGGTGAGAAATAAATTAAAAAACAAAAGGTAATTTGAAATGCCTTAACGTAATTAGATATGATCTTGATGGATGGTGTGAGAAAATTATGTATTACTGAGAGACAAAAAATGTTGGCATTGGTAAACAGTTGTGAGGTTATTGACTGGTTGTCTGCTACAAATTATATTGCTACCAAGAACCAACCAATCCAATACTACAACCACACTAATTCGAATCTATTATGTTAGTGTATTGAGCTGTTTCACCACTACAGATAACTGTAGAAATGTAGACATAAGTAATAATAATAGTTTATTTTCAAAATTACACATATTTGAATTACA
Organism: Laspeyria flexula; assembly: GCA_905147015.1. Taxonomy (NCBI): domain Eukaryota; kingdom Metazoa; phylum Arthropoda; class Insecta; order Lepidoptera; family Erebidae; genus Laspeyria; species Laspeyria flexula. The sequence goes on along the minus strand of LR989962.1, from coordinate 8,867,357 downwards.
TGGTACTAAAATAAAATGGCGATGCACAAGTATGATTTTCTTCAAAAAAAATAGTGATTTACTATTGACTATTGCGAATCACAATAGCCAATAAGCGACATTCTGTTAATTAATGAGGCCCCCACCAATCAGGAGACCTTCTTACGCGTTTGCCACCTCCATTATACAGTCTGTTACCAGCAAGTGGGCATTTATTAAAACTGATAATAATAATATGTTCCATTGTCAATTGTTCGCATGTATTAGCAATTCATAAATATGTGAAAATAACGCTCAATTAAATTTTCTAAGTCCGCACATTCAATGTCGTGGGTGTACTACTTACTACGTTATTGTTGTTACTCATATTGTTAATGAATATGGTACTAGTTACTAGGCATATCGTGGTACGGGGGTACAAAACTGTGACAACTGTCACTAAATGATTACTTGTCAATTATTTTATTAAAAGCCGTGCTACATGCTCATAAACTTGCTTTCCACAGAGGTGCCCTTGGTGGATTCCAACCGCGTAGCCGGCTGTTGTAAACCAAATTTCATACAAACTACGCGGATGGCAACCAAGCTCCCACCAAGGTCACTCTGTTGGAACGCAAGTTTATAACCGTGTAGAATGGCTATTACTGTGATGTACATTGCTGACAATAAAACTTTGTTAGAGAGTTAATAAAATCTGAATTTTAGATTATTAATTAAGTTCAGGTCACGGTTAAGTTAAAGAACCCTGTTACTTTATATGTATCCTATCCTCGTTCTCACTCATTCCTATTAAAAGAGTTTTGATTTTTCAGTTATCTTCCCAAAAAAATTCATGGTAAGAGGCCATATGTATGTATACCTGTTATTATATTATAAGGAATAGTAAATACCTGGGAATGCCCGACGTTTCGACGACGTATTTTTAAATAAGGTATTTACTATTCCTTATAATATAAAACGTGACGTAGACCCGTTTTAAAGTAATTTAATATGTGTACAAGTCGCGAAAGTTTAAAAGTTTTTATGGCAAACCTGTTACTTTAATTTAAAAAAAAAAACCATCTTGTCGGTAACAGACTGTATAAAAAAAAAAACAAAATCAAAACGCAACTTGTATGACACTTTTTATTTTACTTTATATGTTACTTTATATGTATCCTATCCTCGTTCTCACTCATTCCTATTAAAAGAGTTTTGATTTTTCAGTTATCTTCCCAAAAAAATTCATGGTAAGAGGCCATATGTATGTATACCTGTTATTATATTATAAGGAATAGTAAATACCTGGGAATGCCCGACGTTTCGACGACGTATTTTTAAATAAGGTATTTACTATTCCTTATAATATAAAACGTGACGTAGACCCGTTTTAAAGTAATTTAATATGTGTACAAGTCGCGAAAGTTTAAAAGTTTTTATGGCAAACCTGTTACTTTAATTTTAAAAGAAAAACCATCTTGTCGGTAACAGACTGTATAAAAAAAAAAACAAAATCAAAACGCAACTTGTATGACACTTTTTATTTTAATTGTGTGATCAATAAGGTCATATCTAAATCATGAACGCTTCTATACAAAATCAATAGCAGTGAACCAATACATTTGCTAAGTACATGTCAAAACAAATTGCTGGCCGTAATCAGCACTTCAGATCGCAATTTGCGCTGTGCTGTAATAACTTGAGTGGTTTATGATTAACGATATAATTATTCTTTTTATTTGTTATATTTTTAATGACTAATTTAATCATAGCTTTAATTACAAGAAATTTTATGACTTACTAGCTGTTGCCGGGGTTTTGCTCCCGTGTATCTTTGTTTGGCCATAATTGAGTTCTTATTGTTTGTAGCGTGCTCTATAAATGGGCTTATTATTTTTGAATTTAGAACCCGTGATGCCTGGGATTAGAGCGTTTAACTAACAAACAAACTCTTCAGCTTTATCATATTTAAGTAACTTTTATACAAATTAATCATTCTTGTAGGACATGGGATTGTAAAATATTATGATACTCGTTTGTCACCTCCATTATACAGTCTGTTACCAGCATGTAGGCATTTATTAAAACTGATAATAATAATATGTTCCATTGTCAATTGTTTGCATGCAATTCATAAATATGTGAAGTAACTGCTCAATTAAATTTTCTAAGTCCGCACATTCAATGTAGTGGGTGTACTACTTACTACGCCTACGTTATTGTTATTACTCATATTGTTAATGAATATGGTAGGTACTAGTTACTAGGCATATCGTGGTACGGGGGTACAAAACTGTGACAACTGTCTCTAAATGATTAATCCTGTTACTTTTATTTATGCATCTACTTCTACAATTTCTCTTCACCACCCAATGGTTGACTGGTAGAAAATGCCTAAGGCATTAAGTCCGCCTGTACAAAAAATTCTTTGTATAAAGTTAAATAAATAGATAAATAGAACCAATCACAAACATCTCAATCAAAAGAAATTAAAGCCTTTAGGTATAATGTTTGAGTTTAGAAATCTTTCTTATTCTAATTATCGTATTAAATAAGATTAGAAACAGTAGACAATCAATACCCGGAACAAGGGCGGATCCAGGGGGGGGGTCACGGGGTCATGACCCCCCCCTGAGCTGGTTCCAGGACTTAGGTGGACCACTAATTGAACATAATGATTTTATTTATATATTTTGTCACCATACAGATTTTATGTAACTACATACCTTCAATATTTAATTAATTTAATATAATATAATAATTTTGTATGATGGCAAACGTTTGGGAACGAACGTATCGAAAATTTAAATTTTACCGCGCCACACTTGCGCGCGCTTGTCGACTACGTAACGTCTAGCTAGACCTAACCTCAATCGGAATCGGAACGACTAAACTTCAACATAGTTCTAAGTTAAAAACTAAAATTTATTTCTACCTATACTTAATGTGTTTATAAGTGTACCTTTATAAGTATTCTTAAAAATTGTTGCTGCAAATTCATTAATTACAAGAAATGGTAAGTAATCAGTTTCTCATTATTCCAGTGCGTGTGTATTTTTAAATTAAATTAACTTAAATGTTATTGTTGTTAAGGCTCATAAAGTACCTCATAGGTAGATATATAGGTACCTACTTACTGAAAGAGTGCTGCATGACTTATGTACCTACTTATATTTTTTTTTTGACGAGGGAGATTGAAGAGCATTAAGCTTACTGACCTAACCTAAAATCTTAGATAAATTCGCACAATGAAATCAAGTGTATCGTCGTGACCACACTGATTTTAATGCTTTTTAAAAATAAAATAAGAGAGCAACCAACAAAATGAATAGGTATAGCATGCATAAACTTAAAAATAATCTTGGAATATATATTATAAATAAAAACAGGCATGCATTTACAACAAGTAAATAGTAATCTACCTACTTTTTACTTTATTTGTATATTACAGATTTTTAAAAACTATAAAGTATTAGAGAACCTGAAAAGTTTTGCTTGTTTAACACTATACTTACCTAAAGTAAGTAGGTATCGTGTAGGGGCCTAAACTTGAGTAAGGTCTTTATGGAAAATGCAGTGGACTGTAAAACTACCTATATTATTATGTTTTTATGTACTTATAACTCATACGTTTACAAAAGTTTGTTGTCTGATGTGGGGTGTTAAATTTGCATGGTTTTGCTTTGTTTGTGAGGTAATGCGCCTGCGCCACCAGCCTGTACTATAACGAATGTGGGTGTTTTTATGTATATATATTTAATATGTATTTGCAACAGTCTGTTGTCTGTTGTGGGGTGTGTAATTTGCTTGGTGAAATTTGCATGGTTTTGCTTGCAGGGTGATTCTAAGGGAAAAGGAGATGGTAGTGGTGGATTGAAACGTTCATTAAAAAAAATAGATTCATTTTTCCCAAAGAAACCAAGGCTTGAGATTGCTCACTCGAAAAATTCACCTACAACAACTACAGATGAAAATAATTGTATTGCCGATGCTTCTGCTTCTACAGCTACATTGCCTACATTAACCTTAGATGAAGAAAAAACATGCTCTCACTCACTGTCGCTTCACTTTTGCTGAGTTTTGCGTCATACCCCTCGACATACCTTTAGCTGTTAAGACAAATCATTCACCACGGTTATGGAATATAAATAGGCTGCCTCATTCCGTGCGTGATAGTGCTTCTCTGGATGTCTTCAAGAGAAGATGGCAATATGTACGTGTTATTATGTGTTAAGTTTTTCAAGTGTACAATAAAGAATAAATATTTTTAAGTACAGTACTTACGTACATTAATAAAATACCTACTTTTTACTTGTATCTATTGTTATCAAAATTAAATTATAAGTTCTTGACTTGATCACGACTATGTGACCCCCTCCTGGCGCCAAAGCTAGATCCGCCCTTGACCCGGAAGAATTATTAACATTCATTGACACAAACAAAACATAAAACAGTGTCAAGTCCCACACTTCTCTATGGTAAAAATATTGCTGCTCTGCGTAAACCAATTAGTTACTATAGACATGAGAGTAACAACACTGTAGAAATTAAATTTAATTATGTACTTGCTTATTATATTGCCCAGTAGTGGGATGTTTGTGGGTTAAAATTATAATGATGATAACTTGCTGTAACTGCATTAGGTATTTATAATATTTTATTGCAGATGTTTTTATTTAAAATTGCTTTCTTTGATAAAATATTTTAAATAGAATCAGCTGGTTTGCGAGAAGGAAGGTCTTAAAAAACTTTCAGCGCTTGTAACTCTGTAGATATGCACTTTTGGAGTCTGTGACCCTTGACCTTTTGTGTTAAGAATCACTAACTCTATCCCCAATTTATTCAGTATCAAGAAGCTACAGGTGATATGAGGTCGGAGGGGGGAGGGGGAGGAAGCTATAACGAGAAAGAAACTTACTTAACTTCGTCATAATAATTATGGTCCAGGGTTAAATTTCCTGATCAAGCAAAAATGCACTTCTGCCTACACGTAAGGATAAAAATACTATTTGACTTCACTTCTTTAGTTCATTTTTTCTTAAGTGGTCATTATTACGATTTCTACGGAGATAACACTTTCATAATAGAATTACGTGTTTTTTATCACATTGTTCACACATGTTTACAGAGACAGCGTATGACAGACACCTGTACTTTATGTTAACTGCGCGAGTAACCTACAATACGTTTAACAATAGCAACAGTTACGCTCCCACACTCGTATAACATTTACTAAAACGCTTAAACTGTGCATTCTTTATAAAATTATCCTTTAAACAGGTCATTCATTAAAGTAATTTCTCTTTTGTTATCTTTCTAATAAGACTATGTTAACATTTTCATGGTTCACGTGTTCTATTATAATGAAGATTCTCGAATAAACTCTCTCGCTCTGTAAGCATACAAATAGAGACAAACAGACCAAATACTTGAGTGACTCATACACAGTCCGCGTGGGGAAAATATATTGAACACACAATCTCCAGCTGGTGCGAGGCCCTACTTCAAGTCTTGTGGTTTTGTGCCCCAGAATAGATTTAAGTATATTAAAATTTAGATATATGTTCTGTGGGCCGACCCGGAATTTCGAAATACGATTAGGTTTCGACATCACTTCAAATAATCGCTGTCTTTTCCAACCTTTGACAATTTTTTATCTACATTTTGGTATTCACTTCTGGCGTCTATTTAATTCTGGTTTTATAATTTAAAATAAACACGCTCTGATGTGTCAGCCGGAAGTTTTATCAATTTTCCCATTACCCCTTAAAATGGGAAAATGGATAAAACTTCCGGCTGACTTCACAAAATAGGTATTACTAACAAGTTTCCAACTTTCCTTTCCATGCAATTAAAGAGAGTTCCTAGAGTAAGTACTCTATAAAAATATCAATGCAATGGAATGGAAACATCCTTCGTTGAATAAGAATACCTACAACATTCCAACACCCACACTATTTAACAATGACTCGATATTTTAGTATTTATTCTTGGATAAGAGCACATTTTCATATAGAATTATGCATAATATAAGGATTTTAGAGTAAACAGAACTGCAGTAATAACGATATAAAAACGATAAGTTCGTAATGTTTATCTTTATAGCGTAAAGTACCGTATGTTGTCCATTTCGACACACCGCACGGTATAAACTTGGAAATTTGTTGACATCACAAAATCACGAACAGTAAGAACCTACAATTTCACACGAAGCTATTTAAACATATTCTTTATCTGTGCATTGACACATGCAGAGTATAATTTGCGTTTCCATGGTATACCAACTATATCTTGTTAGATATGGACACGCAACGTCTTTGAAAGGTTACCTACCTTTATTTTCTAGTAGGTAAAGGTTAAACTATAAATTAATTTTACTGTAGAAATTTAATTTAATTATGTACTTGCTTATTATATTGCCCAGTAGTGGGACGTTTGTGGGTTAAAATTATGATGATGATGACTTGCTGTAACTGCACTAGGTATTTATAATATTTTATTGCAGATGTTTTTATTTAAATTTGCTTTCTTTGATAAAATATTTTAAATAAAATCAGCTGGTTTGCGAGAAGGAAGGTCTTAAAAAACTTTCAGCGCAGCGCTTGTTAGATATGGACACGCAACGTCTTTGAAAGGTTACCTACCTTTATTTTCTAGTAGGTAAAGGTTAAACTATAAATTATTTTTCGGTTACAAACAAACGATAAACGCGGATATAATTTAAACCCACACTCATGAAATATTTGTTCTGTGATTTCATCGGTGATGTTTATTTTGGTAACATAATATATTAAGTTCACCTAATTTTTTTGCAATATTTATACTGAGTGATTCCAGCGTACCGTTGTAATATTTTCTTACATTTAGTGATTTATTCAAACAGCAACAATAATAATTTACACAATTATGTACAAACATACAAAAATAATATAACCTTATGTATTTAAAATTAAGTTTTGAAAAAACTATTTTTAAATTAACACAATTTTTTAGTTTCATTCTTACATTTTGTAGAAGTACACCACAAAAAGAGATATCTTTAAAACCGTCTCCTTTGTTGTAAAACAACCTTCAACTTAATTCTGACCTTCACTTGTTTTTATTTTTTATGTAAATTAAATACAAAATAATTTCCAACTCACGTATGTCAATATCGGCTACAACAAACACTAAAAGCCTGCACTCAGAGTCAAAGGCTCTCAAATGAAGTAAATAACGAGATAAATCCATTGCCTTAGATGGGTGGGACATGGTCCTATAGCCATAGCATGTTGGGAGACATTCGCCGAAACAAAGGGCGATAAAGTAGCGTCATAGTGGCAGGGCCCGTCGCAAATTGGTTTATAGAGATTGCAACCGCGATGCGCACAAAAAGCTACATCCACTTTAGACCTCACCTTACATCCTTTTTGCCTTCCCAATATATGTAGTGTAATCAACTGGTAATCGCGTCGAAACATGGGAATTTTTATGGGGTGATGCAACATAGTTAGTAACTGCTTGTTTGCTGTACGTACCGATCTGAACTCAACAATTATGTGGCGATATTATTTAGGTAAGTATATAGCATGCAATTTACTGAGATAAAATAAAATGAGTCTGAATAAAATAAGTTTTCTGCAACTAAATTTTAATATCTTAAAATCGTATTTTAGAAAAATTTGTTGTGATTTAATAATCTTGGATCAAATCATTAAGTTTATCGTCAAATTGACCAATGAAATTTTGCAACATAATTAAACATCATTATATACTTCATAATAAATAGCAATTATTAACGTGTGGTCACTCTACAGGACCTCACATACGGAAATATTCCAATCATTTTTTAAAAGACCGCAATGATGGACAAGTCTGGTTGCTTGGACCATTTTACAAACTTACAATAAACTGACACAAAATACAATCGTTATTTGAGTAATCTTAGTAAATATGCTTCACCAATAATAAAATTAAAATAATATTATTATAATTAAGATTTGGTAGGCATAATGGACTTAATGGTAAAATCAAATAAATGAATAAACGAGCTTGAAATGAAATACTAGGTACTATTTCAATCTACTGCCTAATACCTATCAAGTCATCTTGTGACCACGGTAAGTGTAACCTGGTCGAAATGTCAATTCACAATTAAATAATATCACTTATCGTGAAAGATTTCAATTAAATACTTACTGTATTTTGATGAAAGTTACAACAGCATGACGTACTTACTCGTACCTAGTATGGATGTACCTCATTAGTTCAAAGGGGAATACTGTTAAACATTTTCAAGTCAATGTTGCCCCACACATCAATGTAACGACCACTCAATACCACATTGTGGATTAAATTTATACTGACCACAGGGCATTTTATTTTTTAACGCCGCCAACTTTGCAGTAATGTTACCCGCGTAATAAAAACCTATTTATTTGTGTATTGCGTGCAAATGACTGTTTGGATTTGTATTTTGACCTCCGTTTCATTCAAAAGTAAAATTATGTAAATAATATAAGGAAAAGTTATAATAAAAACTTATTAACTAGAAACGGGCTAAAATAAAGATTGTTTCATATTAAAAATTACCAACCTTTTCCATAAGATACAAATGATTTACCTAGAAGGATTTAATCGTTAAGGAGAAGTTTGGTAATTTTTAATATGAAAAAACAGAAGTCGCCGCATGGAAGCTTGTTATACAAACTATCATTCAAAAAACCTAGCTTTCATCATTATATAGATAGGTACTCGTATGTATATGTCAATAGTCTGTAAGCTTTCTTAAAATAAATAAAAAATAAAATAAATACTTGGTTAGCTGCAACAATAGGCAGTATAAAATAAGCCAAAAAGTAAGAAGTATCCAATTAAAATGTCAGAGAATGCAATATAAAGTACTCCGCACACTGTATTAGAAATGTGTCGTCGTGAACTCGTGAGTGCCACTCTGTTCACACCACAGACAAACAATTTGCAACATACGGCGCCAATTAAATCCATTTTTAAACAAAGAACCACGACTTTGACCTCAGCCTCTAATACTTTTATCTTAGTCTTAAATAAACCTCGATCTAAAAGCAACCACGCCATAAAACGTTCAATAGACAGCTAACGCTCAGAGCTACATTGTAAGAATGTTTCCTTCGATATATTTTATAGACTTTTTAATATCAATATTATTTATAGGTAAAGTTACAAGTTGTGTTTTCTTTATTGAATTATAATATTATGTTAGTAGCTTATTTTTAAAATTAAAACCAATGTATATGGTGTACACATTATTAATGGACACAAAGACACCCAGACTGGAAACATAAATCTATGAATCACACAAAATAATTGTCTCGTGGGAAAATCGAACCTACGACACGGCACGGAATGTTAACATACCAAAGAAGCCGAGTGCCATAAACGTAAAAAATATAATAAAATCACCCTTTTCTTCGTTCACAAACACGCTTCGAAATTCAAAAGAAAAGTTTAGAGCATACATGCGAAACGACTTAACATTCGCAATAAATGTGTCTCTGGATTCTCACACGTGCTAAAGAGGCGAGGCTAATGAGAGACTTTAATTATAGTTTGCAAGTTAAAGTTCGAGAAGCATTGCAATTTGCAAGTGTAATATAAGTGGGAATAGTCCTAGCTGGTTATTACCTCTCTAACGCCGATAGTGGGTTCAATAGACGTGGTTGGATGCAGCCGCGGCGTCCGCGCATGCTCGCCTAACGAACGAGATGCGCAAGCCACGATAAAGAGGGCATTTCAATAGTGCATGCGTGGCTGCGCGCAATGCACTTCGCTGGGACATTTGCGCTCACCATCGCTTCATATTTATTGCGATTGTGTAAGATATTGTCTGCAACTTAGAAAATGAGAACACTTATGTTATTTGATCTTATCTGTCGAATAAACGACACCAGTTGATCTAAGATTGTAAGATATATGGTGTAGTTATTGTTTATCGCGGTTTAACTTTAATAGTACTTGCTTTTGCTTTATTATAGTTAAAATCAGCCGGGTTAGTCCTTTTAAATAAAACTAGTGGCATTGCAGAGATATCCTTATTTAATATGTTGCATTAAATAAGCCTTGAGAAATCTGAAGAAAATCAACTGGTATACCAGTTGGAAGGTTATTAACCCGAATTTTCTGCGCTTGTATGCAATTTGAGGTCAGTGACCTATGCCTTAAAATAAATAATAATACATATATTATGTTAAAAATAAATAATAGTAGTCTCTCGGTACCGAAGACCACTTAGGTACATCTTTATATATATAATTCTTCAGTACGTGTGTTGACAGTGAACTCCTCCTAAACGGCTGAACGAAATTTTTGTGTATGTGTTCAAGTGGATTCGAGGATGGCTCAGATTCACAAATTAAATAAAAATAAAATGCAATCGATTGGTATATCATGCAGGACGACGTCTGATGGGTCCGCTAGTACTTTATAATTGTCTGACATATTACTTAAATAATCATTAAGTATGTTACATGCAGGAGTTTTCCCAACTCTGCCATAACCAATTTGCGTATTTAACTCAAAATTTTAATTTTAAATGTAAGAATTCATAAAATTTTACAATTATTCATAAAGTTTAACAATAATTTATAAAATTTAAATATGGTCGCTTTCATTTTCAAGGATATCATAATCGACCGATCGTATATCAATATTGTGAATTCTTTTGGCTCAGGCTAGTGAACAAAAGTCTACCATTAGCAATTACCTCTGTGACAGTTTTATTGCTTACCCGAGATCCTAACGAGCATCTTCGGATTGACATGAATAAGTAAACGTCAATCAAACATCTCTTATTATAGACACGTCGTAATTGCCCGCAGCACTTCTCAAGTGAGTCAATAACACTAGCACTTATTGGTTTTTTCATCATTTTTACTGAATTTTTTGGTTATAATTGACATTTTATTATGTAATAAGAATCCTAATATCGGACATCGGACTAAGCATTAAACCAGGTTTAAATTGACAACTTTGACACTAAAACAATGGCTTATGACAATATATTTAAACCTGGTTTAATACTTAGTCCATATTTTGTAATAATAATAATAAAAGAAAGCGGGAAGAAAGCAAATGTTTTGTAAATGATGTATGTCAATAGAATTTCAGTATTCATGATAATAATTATATGTAATACGTAATAATGCGCACGCCTAGCACCAAAAAAGCACTCTTATTAAAATATATTATGTCCCATATTTTATTTTCCGGCCATGAACACTTTAGCACTCAAAAGTTTCTATCAGATATCGTGCCTTTACGAGTTTGTTTGTCATTGCTGATGTTCATGGACGATAATCATCACTTACCTTTAGATAGTCTTAATAAAAAACCAAACATTTGAAATACTTTGATGTAATATAAATTATTAATATAATCAAGAAAATTCAATAATAGTCTTTATGTCATAAGGAATAAAGACGATAAAATACAAAGTAGGTGATGGGAGGGTAAAGGACTAGCCTTCCCCTACCATCAAGACTTAAACTCAGTGGTTAACTGTGAGAAAATGTATAAAATAGACCTGTTAATGTTATTCTAAAAGGACTGTACTGTATACTTACGTATTGAAGAGGCCATTACAGATCTCACTAATAATACGTCTGGTGTTACATTGGTATAAAATTTTACACTTGGATTGAAACCACAAAATGCTAAATTAACTTTTTTGCAGAATACGATTGAGTTTGTTGCGGGAATATAAGTTGTTATCCGTTTAACAGGAAATCGTTTTATGCTTCACTTGATAACGACGAAGGTTACATCTTTGCTGTCCCTTATGCTAGATAATAGATAAGTTGTAAACCTTATGTATGTACGGTCAGCAACAAAAGTAGCTGAATATATTCAAAAGTTAATTATTAAAAATTAAAATAACCCGACAGCAAAAAATCAACAGTTAAGCAACGCACTATAAAGAACGAAAAATGGTTGTATTATATATTATTTATTATTATATAATATATTATGTATTATAATTTATTATTATTCCTGATTAAATTTAAAGACATTACATAATAATATGTATATATGTGTAATCTCCTTTTGATTCTCTTTTTTTGATACCCTACTCGATACGTTTGGTTTAAATAAAATTTAATTACTTACAATTTGGCGCCAAAAGTCCGCCATTTTTTGTTTTTTTTTTAATACCTTCACAAAGACACCTTCACCTTCACCTTCACAAAAAACTTTTTTTCAAATTGTATATTTTGTGTGCACCCGGCACACAAAATATACAATTTGAAAAAAAGTTTTTTCAAATTTCAAAATAAATTATTATATTAAATTTAATTCTGGCAAAAATCTTGTAAAGTAAAGTATGTATGCTACGGTATACAAACGTTTTGAAATTATGGATATGTTCAGTTACTTTTGTTGCTGACTGTACAAAGAAAATGAACTCACAGAACATTGATAATATTATTTTGTGATTTTTCTTACTATATGTTACAATTATTAAATTACTTGTATATTTTTTATGAACATAATCCTCTATCTGAGGATTGAGGATTAACATAATCCTCTATCTGAGGATTGAGGATTATGCGTCAAATAAATTGTTCTTATAATTATTTAAAACTAACTGTTTCCCACAACTTAGCCCACAAATATGTTTTAGTTTCAGTATAGCTTACTTTACTGAGTGTAGCATTAGAGAAATAATTTTGAACCTTTCTTTATAATAGAAAAAGTAAAAAGTATATATTCTTATAATATATACTTTTGTGAGTGAATTTATTTGTTACGCTTTTACAGCTCAATTTTTCAACTAATTTTATCAGAAATTCATATAAAAAAATAGTCTTGGGTCTGAAAAAGAAATAAGACTACTTTTTATCGACATAAAGTGAGGTGAGAGCCGCGGGCACATCCTAGTATTCAATTAAAAATAATTGCGTATTAATAATGATCATGTGTGAATTTTTATTTTTTATACCATGACGGCGATGTTGGCAAACAGACGTACGGCACGCCTGATGGTAAGCGGTTACCGTAGACCATGGGCACATGCAACACCAGGGGCATCACGAATGAATAATATGAAAAATAAAGTTCACGAATCAATAACAATGACCTACAAGTTATATACGGAGAGGTGTTAGTAAAAAAAAATTGTAACGAATTGAGTGAACCTCCCACTTTTTAAATCAGTTAAAAAGGACAGACACCTCTATTTGTTTAGTTGACAAACCGTATTCATTAACAAACAATTCGAATAAAAAGTCATATGACATTTAATAGTTTTACAACGATCGTTAATTACTAGTTCTGCGCGCAGTTAACCGACCAAACTGGATAGCTCCGGACAATCTACAATTACAATGAGAATCGGTAGCTATACAACCTGTCAAATTAATACCCGATGCAATCTGGGACTATTGAAAAAGCATTTAAAAGTTGATGTGTTTATTAAATTGTCGTAAGTTATTTACGAGAGCTGTGCGCACACGATTACTCGTGCTCCATGTAATTATTGAGGCCAGCTTAATCTTCTCACTTTAAAACTTTATTCTTTTTACGGTGCTCGGGCTAAAACAACTCTATTGTGGTTTTAAGCATATAACTTTAAATATTTTTTGTCATAAACTCTACAGCAGCAATTGACACGTTTTTTTTTTAATTTACAACTATAAAATCATTGTAAGTGCTTTTTTTAGGTAGTCGTGTGAAAATCGCGAAAATGTAGTAGGAATATAAAATAAACAAATAATTTTGTTTGTTTCTTTTATTTATTTATTTTTACACAAGACCACTTACTGAGTAGTCGTATACACAATCTCTGCGGTACCGAGGCAGTGGTTTTGTTTATTTGAATTACATTTTGTTCATAACTTCATTGGATATCATTTCCTAACTAGTCAGAAAACTAAGAATCTTTAGTAATTTCATATTTTCTCAGCGAGATTTTCATAACATAAACTTTGCAACATAAAGTTCTAAAGCACAGCTTGCATTCAAGTTAGACGGGATGTTCTTCACCACATCCGCAAAGAATTAATTCCCACGAGGGCACACATAATTACATAAACCACCACTATGACCACCTTGTACATAATCGATCTGAAGCAATTAAACAAAATGGAGCCGTAGACCAGTCTGCTCCTTACAGTTGCTATAAAATTTCTTGTTCCGCGTGAGATTACGACAATCTCATCTTTTTATAGAAAAACTAGTCGCGTTTAGAAGTGCGTTCACGTCGCCTTGCTGCAAAAGAAAAATCACAAGTACAAACTGGTATAGAAAACTAGATTTCCACGTCTTCTAGCGTTTAGAATGATTAGCCTCGAGGGACGCATTGTTGATATGCTATCAGCTGATCCCGCGCAGTCCGCCATGGTAGCGCGTCCGGAGCGCATGCGCGCCGCGCCGCCTCACAACCCGCTAAACACGCGTGCGATCACGCGACTAACTACTTCCTACAAAAGCTCGAATGACACTATTTTATCAATAATCGTAATGGCATAATAAAAAAAATGCCAGCGAACGGGAGGAAGGTTGTACGTGTTGTGAAGTATTTGTTGGCCGGTGTGACAGTTTTTTGCGTTAGTTGGATAGCGAGTGTGAGCGAATTGCATGCGGGAGTGCGATGGACTAGCAGACGAGGGGACAGGGACCATGGCATGTCGACCATGAGGACTATAGTGGCGTACTCCGAGCAGAAGCAAGCAGAAATGGACCGGCCCATGCCCGTTACTTGCGACAGGCTTCCAGTTTTTCCGCAACTGTTACATTTTGTTAGCATTTTTTCACAATTATTTACATTAATGACTTTTTAAGTAGATTTCCCTAGAAGCGTCTTATATTAAAAATAGCGTCATTGATTGAGTTTATTTTTGGTTTTATGTAAAAAAGAAAAGCTAGTATTAAAGACCTCGGATATTAATTATATAACGTTGCATTACTTTATTAATACAATAATAGATATTCTATTAAAGGACAAATTTTTAACATAATCATGTAATATTTATATGAGGATATTGATCGGGCAAGCAAACTATTTCATAAAATATGAAAAATCGGTTATATCTACGTGTAAAAAGAGATATATAAGTTATAAAAACATAAAAGAATTAAAATAAAACAATTAAGTAATAACCTAAAGCTTGGATATTTATATATATATTTATATTTTTACAGACAGAAAAATAAATACAATTTAAAACAAAACAATATCAAATAATATCAAATTAATTTAGTTGTACAAAGATGAACTTAATTCAGAATAAAGCCTAGGGTGCGCAATATATACTTACCTATGTTTTAAATAAGTACGGGTATTAAGTTACATATCCTACGTTTAAAAATTTTATAACTTAGCAAAAAGTTCAAAATATCAATTTTCTAGATCATAAACTCTACTCAAAGCAATAAACATTATGACGTAATCGTAAATGTAATATAATATTATTATGATTCCCGCTCATAATCATACGCCGCAAAATATGTAAAGCAGATAATTCTATGAAAAAAAAAACAATTATATATTAAATAACAAAAAGTATAATTATATTATACTTTTTGTTATTTAAATGGCAGCAACAACTTAGCATCATATATATTATGCTAAAGCAAGATGGATTACTATTATTCCATATGTAAATTAGTGACTTCCCGACAAAAAATATGCTGATAGAATTATAAATTGACAAGAAATGGATAACAAATGCATTAATATTAGATTTACGATGCTACTTATGTCAAAGCTAGATAAAAGATATCTTTTAGAAAGGCTAGAATTATGTAATTTCTAGAAATAACATGAACCTATTATATTCTGGTTTAGACTTGTTATTTTAACAATGCATCGTTCGGACTGACACGTACTCATAGTGTAGGTAGACGATAATACGTTTGTTGATCTTTGACATTTCGTTGGGTATTCTTGATGAAATACTAATTTAAATGTTTTATTACCGAAATATCAACATGAAAAGGTAGCGACGCTGACGAGTCAATGGTTTTTGCGGTTAATGTAGAATCTCTTTGGATGTCTACAGGCTATAATGTAAATATTGTAAATAGCCTGAAATAAATGATTTTATTAAATAATTATGCGGAGGAATTTTATGATGTAAATATTTCTTTTTTCTTATTTTTTAAGTTTAATGTTTCGCATTGTTGTTATTATTGGTTAAATTTAATTTAAAATATCGTAAATATTTAGTAAGTTATAGACGAGTATGAATAAATACCAATTTCAAATATAAATTTAATTTGTTGAAAAGTAAACATAAACAACAATTCATTTTTAGGTATAATGCGTTTCTAAAGGGTTAATTCCATTACAATAACAATGTATAAAATCGCGTGAACACTTTAAATTTCATTTTCAGTCATTTCCATTTATTACTGTAAAAATACCGTTGCACAGGAATAAAATTGCTATAGCAATATGCATCATAAATGCATATGCAAATATTGTAGACAAGAATGGATGGGAAAACACATGATGTTGTAGAAAATACGATGTATTGTAATGTCTAGTTAGTATGTAAGAACACTTCCTGTTGCTATGCGTGACTGTGTCCCAGACACTGATAACATTGCCGTAAGCCATCATTAGCACAAGACATATAAAGTTTCTGATACTAGATGAGCCTAGACATCCGACTCGAAATCTCGATAAGTTGATTTCAATATCGTGGTCAAATGTTTTAAAATGATACCAAGGTTGCTATATTCAAATCAATGCCAATATATTTAAATACTAGTACTATAGCTGTGCCCGCGATTTCATCCGCGTAAATTTATCAAAAACAACATGACTTTTTTTTGGAATTTAGATTTTTACTAAAATTAAAGTAGCCTAAGTTACTCTTTATTACATCAGCTATCTGCCAGTGAAAGTCGCGTCGAAATCGGTCTAGCCGTTCCAGAGATTAGCCGGAACAAAAAAAAAAAATTTTTGGTATATTTTTTTTTTTTTATACCACGAATGTGGCAAACAGACGTACGGTCCGCCTGATGGTAAGCGGTTACCGTATACTATCTATATATATGTACTATACATTCATAATTATGCATGTAGTAAAAAGCGGTTATTTTAACATTATAAACAGACAGTCCAATTTTATTTATTTGTATAGATTATGAACCTACCTCTATGATTATTTCTATATTTACATTTTTAAACAGTTATTAAAATTAAAAGATCTACAAAGAAGGTTTACTAAATAAGACACTTATGGTTATACTGTCTTTACGTGTATATTAAACCTGCGTACAAAAGAGGTTTGCATAATTATATTCTTTAAACATGTTAGTAAGCTAATTTAGATTCCCATTTTACTGTCTTGTCCTTTTATGTATATACCTTGTTTTAAGTACCAACAAGCGCCCATCGCACCTATTTGTAAAAGGCGTTAACGCCTTTAAAATTAATGACAATTGCCGCCTTCTTCAATTTGCAAAAAGTAGCTATTCATATTATCCCTTTCTTTACACAGTTGGGTGTACAGACAAATGAGACACATTTTTCAATCATTACAAAAAAAGAAGACTCTCAGACTAGACCTACCTACTTCCCAGCGATTTTTTGAAAAATACCAATCCGTTCTTATTTATTGATCTAAAACATTTGTGTGTAGCAAACTGCCTCGGTGGCGCAGCGGGAAGTGTATACGATTGCTGTGGAAGAGGTCCCAGGTTCGATTCCCGGGTCGGATGAAAACGGTATTGGACTTTTTTATGATGTAATTCCAGTATTGAGATTTTCCCGGAGTTTGGTAAACAAATGTTCCTGGTTGATGACAATAGGCTCACCCCCTATTTCATGGTACCAAACATAGCTGGCGAAATGTGGATGTGAAACACCTCTGCCTACCCCTTCGAGGAAAAAGGCGTGATGCTATGTATGTAATATGCAAACTTTTACAATAACTTTTTAACGAAATCCAATAAATATAAAAATAAGGATGTATTCGTTTTACACTACGGTTTATTCAAATGTATTTACCATTTGTCTGAACATTTCCTAGACCACATTTCAAAGACAGTTTCTATTCTATAAACAAATAGAGCTTAATTCAGGGGCTAGACATTTACGTAATGACAATGTACCGATAATGCACTGAAGACGGTGTTTCAAAAAAACCTATCTCTGTTCTGTGGTGTTTCGCATGTCATCATGATCTCCAATTTGTTTGGTTGAAAAGAAATTGAAAAGTGATAAAAATTGCATACAAAATGAAAATTATAACAAATTAAATCTTAAAGTTATTTAATAATAAAATTAAAAAGTCTAAACACTCTTTTTTACCAAAGGTCAATTTAATTTTAACAGGTTATTAACATTTTATCACGTTTAACTAACAATAAATTTGCAATAGTGTTCCCAAAGATTTTTTTTATATAAAACTGACCTGACTCAAATTACAAAAGCCGAGGAAAGCGAATAAGTAAACTGACATTTATTTAGCTGTATACATTATGTTTATATCTTACAAATATATTGACTGGTGATATTGAAATACAAAAGAAACGGCTTCCCATAAACAGATACGAACAGAAGTAAAAATATATCGATTCTTATTTCTCACGTCATCCAAACAAAATGATAGCCATAAACAAATTGGTGATATGAATCGAATAATATCGCACAAACACCGATTGCCTCCTCTCAAAGCGAGTCTCAAATGGTTTTATTTCAACTCGTTTTGTGTAGCGATAATCTATTCCGATGCTGGTCACGAATGGAAAATAAATCGAAATCAATATCGTCTTCGGGCATTTCTAATAGCACAGAGTGTGCCGCCACTGACTGCCGCTCCCTTTGTTATATAGGCTATATAAACCAGATATACCGCAAATATGCACGGGTCCGATACAGTAAACATATTTGCATGAAATCTTTTAAACTTTCGCGACTTGTACACATATTAAATTATTATATAACGGGTCCATGTCATGTATTATGTATACTTACCTTATTTCATATTCTTTAAATATAATACGTGACATAGACCCGTCATATAATAATTTAATATATATTTGCATGAATAAATAGATATAGAAAACCCATTTACTGTAAATTAGCTTTTCGCGCGTATCTTGTATGTTTGTAAATTTCTTTATTCCCACGTTTTTTCAAAACGGCTGAATGGATTACGACAATTAAGATATCGTTAGATTCGTTTCAAAAACCCAAGTGTCCTTAAATAGGTATTAAAAAAATATACATATGTTATGTCAGGAATAATAGTTACAACCATTTTTCGGTCTTTTTAGTGCGCTGCTTATCTGTTGATTTTTTGCAGTCGGGTTATTATAATTTTTTTAATTATTTACTTGTGATTGGATTATAAATTCACAACAACGATTAGTAGCTCTTCATACAAAAACTGACTGTACTTGTTTAATTCTAATCCCTCAGGTTTCTAACTGAGAGAATTAACATCGACTATTAATTCCCTTCGCCGCCAACCAAGAAACGTATAAAAAAGCCCTATGATCCGATTAATCTAACCTAATGATAAGTTCACCGCATGTGTTGGTGCAATTACGCAACCTGTCTCGTAATTAAGAATTACGCGCTGGGAGAGATCTATTCAAGGTGGTAATTTGTGATAGGTCTGCTATCTCAATCGTATAGATAGATTGGTACAATGAAGCGGCATTGGAGTGCCATCAACTTAGAGCGATGCTCTAAGGCTATCAATTTAAAACTATTTTGACCGTAGTTCTTTGATTTTGAAGAATGCTACTTGCAGTGCAACTTTAGATCAGAAAACTACTATTATTTCATATCAGCCCAATAACGCCCACTGCTGGACATAGGCCTCGTAGTTTCCACGCCGCTGTGAGCGATTTTGTGTCGCCTTTATTCGTGTTTTATTTACTGCGAATAAAAGTACACTCAACGACATAAGTTGCTAAATATTTCAAAATTTTAAAAATATCTGTAAATCTTATCATTATTAGATAAATACATGGTAATTTACCCGTTCTAGCAACCCGCCTGCGGAAATAGTAACTTTGTCAAAGTAACTTTATCTTAAAATTTTGTTGTCTGTGATATTTGTGCCACGAGAAATGGAATTAATATATATTTTTATTAAAAAAAATGAATCGTCTCTACCTATAACTAATGTAAATAGCCATAGTATTTTAGTATTTAAATTAATCGTTCTCTGAGCTACACTCAACACCCCACTTCTCAGGATTTTAGACATTAAATGGTCAATTTGCTTCAATCTGCCAATTATCCACTATTAGTTCACTATTCACAAGCGGTAATTCGTAAGAGGTTCATAAAATTAAATGTTCTTTTTTTTGTACCTTTTTTTTGTAACTGAACAAATTCTAAACTACTGATTTAATACAGTACCTATCTGGTTAGGTATTCGCAAAGAAATAATATAATAAATATCTAACAACAAAGGACTGAACTGAGCTCTGATTCTGAGCTGTCGGAACGTTTCCAGCCGGAAATGCCAGTTTATTTAAAGTAAAAAATACTCGCTCAAAATAGACAGTTGTAGAAAAAATCTAATATTATTCAGTTTTTACCACTAAATAACTTAAAACGTAAATAAATTTCGCTCCATGATTCAAAATGCGGTAGCATTCCGACTCAGAATCAGAGGACATATCACCTAACATTCACAACTCGTACAAGGAATTCCCAGGCGATGCGGAATAAAGATTACTGTTACCGTAATCTAAACATTTGATTTTTCACACATACAAAGATACACACATACAAAATTACTTTTTAATACTGAAAAAGAAACTTCACAATTTAACTTAGATTCACAATCGAACATCGCACCAATCTTATTCCAATCACGAGTGCTGTAAATAACCCGAATTGATTACATATTATTATTGTTATGGAATAAGATTATACAGATGTGAGTGATATTCGGTTCGTGTGAAATGAGGACACGTATTTCGCGTGCGATGTGATTACACCTCATTATAGTCATTATCTTTTTACAAGACTCCTTTGTTCACTTATCGCTGGAAACAAGTGAGCTGCAGTTAAGTTACCATATGGTTTCAAAGCAAAGGGGATAGCTATTAAGTCTTTGAAGCCTCCTAAGTTTTACAGTAAGTGTCGCCTTTTACGCTTGTTAACGTATTTACGAGTGGTAATAGAAATCACTCTTGCTCTATACTTAGGAAAAACTAGTTTTAACCGTCATTTGCGTAATTACTGTTAAGTAAGTTGAAAGCTAAAAAGGGTGTTATACTTACAGCTGTAGGTTCTAATAAAATAAAAAAATATGATGCGAGTTTTTTTAGCTACGGTTAACAAGTCAACATTTCGTGCGAGAAAGGGCCAAGAATCTCACTCGGAGTCTAATTGATTGAAAGGTCTTCGCTTCATTCTCCAGATTACACATGCAAATACCGTAAAAGCGATTCTTTTCGTTTTATCCTGTGTTTTCTTACAAACTAGTATTACAGCTCAAAAAGCTTCGACAATTTCGAGAAGCTCTAAATTGTAAAGTCCACAAATAGTATTATGTATGGTGTGAAGTTTCAATTAACAAATTCTAAACTTGTTCAAAGGAAGCGATGTTGGCCGAATGGATAAGTGACTGGCGGTAGTACCAATGTGCATTTCACTTTGTGGAATTTATATATACATACTAGTCATGTGACTTACCACTTACCCATATACCCTAGAAGAAATACTAAGTGTATGTCTGATCCACCAAACCGCACAGCGTGTGTGGATTATAGCCTAAACCCTCTCAGCTCGCTAGATACAGGAAAGGAGACCCGAGCCTAGCAGTGGGACATTAATGGGTTGCTGATAAAATAGTTCTATACATGTCCTTAATATTTTATGAGTATTTAAATCAACGAATTATTAGCTTGCCAGTTATTTATTAAGGGTATACATAATATTTATGAGGTATGTAAAATTTTCTGTAACATTAATCTCTTATGGTAATGTGGTTTATTAATAAAAAACAATAAGATAAAGTTGTATTAAGAGATAGCTAAGCGCACAAAGGCATGACGTGCAAGACAATCCTCGGATTACAACTTAGTCATGTCGGAATGCAGGTATTTGATAGACATCTCAGTCATTGTACGTGACAGGACAATGCCGTAGTCCAATATAAAACACCGTTATTGTACACAAAGAGACATGTTTACATTAAATATTAAGCCATTTTAAGTAATGGAAAAATTCAAACCCACAACGGGTCCCGTTATTCGTGTGAATTTTTCCATTACTTGTTTAGCATTTATACAAAAAGAAACATGTTGTTTACACTTTCAGTCCACACAGAATCGAATATTTGAAAGGCCGTTTTTTCAGCATCCGCATTTTTGTTGCACTTTTACAATTGAATGGTAATAAAAAAAAAGCTGTTTTTAATAAACTTGCTACTTTTTTATTTATTTTTATTTGACAAACAACTTACCGCCTGATGGTAACAGCTGGTAACTACATAGAAGTTTGTCTAGTCTGCAATAAAAAAAATATTGATTGGTATTTTTGCTAAGAATCATTCATTATTCTCTATGACTACGTAAAATATTGCGTCTTTTTAACGTGTCATTTACCTATAAGCTAACAACGCACAGTGTTTTGTGAAGCCCGATTTTCGGACATCCCATTATTATTGAAAAACCTGACAGAAATGATCATTTAAATGCAAGTTTTCGTATCCCCATCTAGCTACCGAGTCTAGTTTCTGAGTTATAATTTTTTGAAAATCGTACTTTTTCCATCCGGATATTAAGAAAAAAATTGATTACGCTTAAATTAAGTGTGATACGAAATAATGATGTTAGGTACATTGATGGCGCATTTTATGACGAGTATTTCAGTCCATATATGAATCTCGCACCATTGTTAGATCGAGATTTATACGAGTTTTTCGGTTTTTAGTTTTTATTAATTTTCTCAAAAATCCCGCCGTTTTGGGAAAAGTTATCTATACAGAAATCATTCTATTTACTTCCCCAATACAACACAAAATTATGACATCCCAAATCCATGGGACTTAGAAGTTATTCCAGTTTAACTATTTTTGTTAGGGTTGTCAATTTTTTTATCCTTATTTTGTGGATTAAATTTTTCGTAAAAGTTAAAGTTCCGTAGTCAGAATGACATACAGAACGTGAACCAGTTTATTGGCAGCCTACCGAGATCTTGCAAAAATATTTATTTATTTATTATTATTTGTTAAAAACTCTATACTTAAGCAAAAAATAATCATTGTACAAATATGGACTTAATGCCTTACGCATTTTCTACCAGTCGACCTTATGGTAGTCCAGAAACAACATGCCACTTAAAAGAAAGAAACAGAGGAATATAATATAATTGATAAATATATACATATAAACAATATAGTTAATAATATAGTTAAGAGAAATATCAAGTTAAAAGTTCCCTTCAGGTTTACTACATTTGTTTGTTTGTAGGTAGAATTCGAAATAAATAGCAAATAAAGTTTGGATAGCTGGTGGTCAAATTAAAAATATTTATGGGAGTTTTAGCCAGTAGAAACTGTTACCGCCTTCACTTATGTTATTGCTATTGCATTATGTGGATTTTGCGTGTCATTTAGCAGTATTTAGTACGTACTACAAAAATACTTAAATAACACAAAATGCCTGAATATGCTTTTTAACGTACATCGATGAATAATATTTTATTTAGATACCAAGCTGTTATCCTGGCTTCTTCACGTCAGATAATATCCAAACTACCGATTTTAATACTAGGTAGATATATTTTTTGGCAAAGGTATATAAAATCCGGATATAAATAATTATCTGAGATTTTGACAGCCCTAACGACGTAAAATCCGGATTAAACTTAAAATCGTTGTGGTTTCCAAGTCCCATGGAATTGGGTTGTGAAATTTATGTGGTGTGTTGGAGAAGTTATCCAAATAATGTGAGTATAAATAACTTTTCCCAAAATTGAGGGATTTTCGAGAAAATTAAGATAAACTAAAAATCGAAAAACACGTATATATCTGGATCAAGCAAAGTTACGAGGTTCATTTATGCACTAAAATACCCGGCATAAGATGCGCCATCAATGTACTTAACATCGTTATTTCTATGATGCTTATTTTAAATGTAATAATTTTTTTTCTGAAAAACGAAACAAAATTTGGTCGATTTTCAAAAAATTATAATTAAAAAACTAGACTTGGTAGCTAGATGGGGATACAAAATCCTGCTTTTAAATGTTCATTTCTGTCAGGTTTTTCAATAATAATGGGATGTCCGAAAATCGGGCTTCACAAAACACTGTGCAACGTACAAATAATTTATACGTTTCTTCAGATTCACAATGCATTCGTAGCCGTAATGCATTTTGTAATTACGATGATTTTTCATCAAAAACTACTTATTATAATTTAGTACTTGATTCGTTTATTGCGAAGATGCGTAGAGACGTAATAGCGTTTGCTATTTATGAGCTATTATTCCATCGGCTAATATACAGCTACATGTCATTTTGAAAGGCTCTGACACGTTTTCCAATATATGAGTGGTGCATAAACGGAGTTTACAACGGTGGAGTCACTTCTAACCGCTTCCCGTTATGCATCTAATCAAAACAAAAGGCAAGTAATTCCTAACCATTGCTTAAATCGACTTATCACATTTGAGTTAGGTTAGGTACTAAATTTTAAGGATTTCTAAGAAATGAAAGGATTTATTTTAAATTTATTTTATTCATTACTAAACATCTTTTTTTATTTTGTACATTAAAAAATATTTTAATATATTTTCATGTTTTAATGAATGAATGATGAATGAGATGAATTTAAAATATGACGTCAAAGGTAAAGCATGTGTATGTGCTCTTTAAGTTTGCTACTCATAAACTTTAGAGTAATTCTTTACAGATAATTGAATGTATAGATAAGAAATGAAAACAAAACGGAAAGTGAAATAAATATATCTTATCCCATTTCTCATATTGTCATTCATACGTGTGTAAGTAATTAATGAGATAGACATCTCACGGACACCGCAAACGAACCGCGAAGTTTATTGTAATACCCGTGTAATTGCCAATGAAATGATAAACGTAGACAGAGAGACACATAGTTTATATACAAATATCTCGGACAGCCGTGAGAAATCTATTGTTTTAACTAAAATAAAACTGGTATTTACAAAACGTTTATAATATTTTTTTCAAATAACATGTTGAACAAGAAAACTGCTTAATAGCAGCAGAAAAAAAATTGTTAACGTACCTCTGTTCCTTCAGTTGAGATTTAATTAGGTGAAAAATGTGTAAAATGTAAGAAATCATTGCGTTTACGGTTCTATTTATATGCAATTAAAACATTGGAACTTGCAGGGCGTTAAAATATTAATTGTAAAATAATTGTAAGCTTTACGGATACTTACTTATTAATACACTTTTATGTTATTCTAAAAATTTTACTAAACATATAAATATAATTTAGATAAAAAATAAAAAAATAACCTTTTATTCAGAAAATTTCAATGATAGTTACATTTGATTATTTGTTTTAAATTTAAAATACAGCTTCGATTAAATAATAACAATTGAAAACCGTGAAATATAACACTAAAATGCGACGTTGCCATTCCTAAATATAAACGCTCTTAATTTACATCACTCAGCTAAAAGGTTTTTTACTACTTGAATTATTGATGTAGCAAACCTACACCTCGCTGATATTATCTATTTATGTAAGTAATTTTACATTGATATTAAACTCTTTCAAGCCCAACTTTTATGATATTGAGAACGATCTTAGGATATGAATAACAGAAAAAGGCATATTTTATTTGCTATGCGCACACTTTTATTACATTTTGAATTCAACGCTTTCTTTTACAAAAAGTTACATTTAAGTACACCACTAAAACTGGAACCCTTAAGGCCTATTTAAAATCTTGACATTCGACATACTTAGTATCGTTGTCAATTGCTTGAAATGACAACAACCATAATATTATAACTCAATTTTTAATAATTTTCATTTAATCAGGCTAGTCTTGTAAGACTGTACCACTGTAGTGGAACTAAACGCTGCGTATTGTTATAAAGTCATATTTGATAGCATTTGCAGCACAGTAACGCCCTTCTTGTTGATATATCATGACTGCACGAAAAGCCATAGACGACTATACAGCTAAATCGGAATCAACTACAAAAAAAGGTTCCTAGAACGCCCTCTTATGGTCGACATTCAAGCAAGGTATACATGAAAGTTTTGACATATCTAAGTAAGTTCCATAGTTCACATAACTGAATAGTTTTACGGCATACACGCTTGGGTTTCCTTGACAGTTGTGTCTGTCACATCAAAACCGTTATCTATAACCTGTGTATGCCCAAAATTATGGGTAGTGGCAAAATAGTTTAGCAGTTTGCAAAATCTAAGTCATTCTCATTTGTGTTACTTGGTGCAACTTATTTTTGTGATTATGTTATCTCATTAAAAAAGGATCATTGCTGTCTACCCTGTAAAGACTACTGTACGTATAAAAAAGACTATCATTAAAATTGTTTATTTGCTTACCATCAGATATGTTCATATTACATAAAAGAAAAAACATTTAACAACGATTGTAAAATCTGCAAACTGCGCTGATCTATAATCTAACAAAATGTAATAACCACGCGAATGTCTCTTAAACATAGCACTAAAGTTGCTTTACAATTATTTAGATTAAAACCTCGTGCGTATTACTTTTTTATTACAACTTAATTCATGGCTTATCTTAATTAAACAAATGGACGTGACTTTGAATTGCTGGTGAGAAAAAATCTTACGGCATAAAAAAAGTTAAGATACTTGATAGAAGATACAGAATACAGATTGATTCCCGTTTGTAACTATTCCATTTTACTCCGCTTGTTTGTGCAATGAAAATTAATACGACTGCTACTCAAAAAGCCTTGGATTCGATTCCCGGACTGGGCAAACACGTATTGCATTTATTTGTCTTGAATTTTTGAAATGTTCCGGTTAAAGGCATTTATTACATGGGACGTAACACAGCTGGTGAGTGTGGGTGAGAGACAGCTCTGCTTACCCCTTAGGAGTTAAAAAGCGTCATGCCTTTTAACTCCTAACGTATTCTATGTAACTAACTAACGTATTCTATGAATGTGACCAAGATAGGTTAGGCTTAAAACTCCAGAGTTTTATAATTCGAAATTGATAATCCTGATTTATACAAGTCACAATTATGTCACAAGTCAGACCTTTACGAAGGTTTACACATGTTTTATTACGTTTGTTAGCTTCCTACGAAACCTAACCTAGAAACCTATTTTTAAGGCAACGGTCTCACTAGGAACCAAATCTTGTGTCGCGGGGGCAAACCTACAAATTAATAGTGGACACGCAACTCGAATAAAATGTCTATTAGATGAATTTTACACATTCCTAAAAATATTTTCGTCATCGGCGATGTTAGTAGATGACCACCTTAAGCGCTACGTTATAAATCACGATCAGTCCAATATAATATTAAGTATTTAATACAAAAATGTTTTCTATGATGAGTAGAATAAATAAATGAGTAGAACACTGAAAAATATAACAAAGTATCCATATAATATCTCAATGATAAAGGAACTACGACAGAGAAGCTAATTAGTAACTAATTATAATTCTTTCGCATGTTAACCGTCGATTTTTTATTCTTTTTTATTTATTTTTTATTCATCATGTCAGAATGGCATATTTACACGAAGTCTTAAGGCCAATTATACTTACGGATTTATTTCGTAGCAGTATTAACTTTTAAGATAACATCGCTTAAATTATGGTCAATTTGTTACATACATTTAATTAATAACTTTTAAACTTTCGCGACTTGTACACATATTAAATTACTTTAAAACGGGTCTACGTCACGTATTATATTATAAGGAATAGTAAATACCTTATTTATTTGCCCGACGTTTCGATCGAATTACACCGATCGTGGTCACAGGCTGACTGATTACTGGCTACATTTAATTAGTTTGATTAACTGACAACATTGAA
Source organism: Laspeyria flexula (assembly GCA_905147015.1). Lineage (NCBI taxonomy): Eukaryota > Metazoa > Arthropoda > Insecta > Lepidoptera > Erebidae > Laspeyria > Laspeyria flexula. The sequence continues at coordinate 8,839,404 of LR989962.1, read as the reverse complement.
GTCAAATTCTCTGTATTAATTAATTATCTTATGTATATGTACTTGCAATGACATAAAACTTGATGAAACTACGTCAATTTGAACGGAACCTTTGAAATGAAGTATAGAGCATTATGTACTTATTGCCATACTACTGTTGTACTGTTGGCGTAGTGGTTAGTAACCCTGACTGCTAAGCCGTAGGTCGTGGGTTCGATCACAGAACAGAGATAGGATTTTGAGAGTCGATTCCCACCCAGTAATATGTATGTGATGAGCGATTTTTCTGTGCCTATAATATGTACCTATGTATTTACAAAATAAAAATATTTAAGTAGTTTATCAGTTGTTTAGCACAAGCAAATATAATTGCTTAATTTGGGTCTATGGCGCTGTGTGAATGTGTGAAAATACCGTATAGAAAATGAAAAACTGATTAATATAATTTCTACAACTATCTATTTCTTTAAGATTATGTTTTTTAACTTTAATTAAACTAACATTTAACATGACAGCAGAATCAGGGGACAGGTCGAGAGGGTTTTATTACTATTATAGCAAGCCTGCCATAGATATAAACGTGCGCCGTATCGAAGCTTGCTAACAAAATAATTACAATTAGTTCCGCAGTTATTAGCTTCGGCGTGAATAATGGCTAACGTCCGTGCACACCTGCTAATCAGCTACACACTGTTACGCTGTATACCTAATTATAGTCTCCCTAATGTACAACGTAAACAAATGTTAATAACTAAGTAAGTACATTTATATGGCTAACTGCCGTACTCAGAGACGTTACATACATTTAAAGATTATTTAGAAAAACGTGTACCTAATACTTAAATCGATACGTCTAAAGACGATTATTCAATGAAAAAAATGTGTTAATGACAGCCACCAATAAAAAAAAAAAAATATTATTTCTAAACAAATTCACCTAAACAAAATAATGGTTCTTTAAATTAATGTGACTATGTTTCGTTTATTTACAGAATCGCCGATGGTCTCGCAACAGTAGCACGCAAGATTGGCAGCGTGTAGCCGGTACGAGCGTATCGCTGTACGCGGCGTACTACGATGAGCGTATGCCGCAACGTTACATCCGTATTCTTGCTATGTTTTCCGGTAATGCACATCTTATATATTGTTTTTGTAGTTTATGGTTATAAAAATATGATTAATAACCCGGCTTCCTTCTTCTTCTCATCGTTTGGACTTGAGGCAGACCCTAGTGTTGGAATTTATCAAGTCGCCTTCCATTTTGACTTAACGACTACTACATTAAGTGATAATCGGGACTAACGGTTTTACGTGCCTTTCAGAAGGCATGTAAAACCGCACGTAGACGAGAATGAAATTGCCACAAATGGTCACCCATCACGCACTGACCTTATCGAACGTTGCTTAACCTCGATGATTGTTACGAACGTCTCAGTACCACACTGCTACGAGCGCCTCCTTTACCCCCGTCGTTGATGTCGCGCAACCGTTTTCTCCTATAGTCAGAATAATTTAACCCTTTGAACGCCAGAGACGTCTATACACGTGAAATGAAAATGTGCTCACCACGCCGATGACGGCATGGCACGTCAAAAATGTACTTTATTTTATAAGCTTGGCGCACAGGGCACGGCGATACCGATTTGACGTGGCGCTGAAAAGGTTAATATTTATTCGTCTGCATTCTTAAATAGACACAGGCAAATATTTCTGACAAAGTTGATGATGATTTTATAGCACCACACTATTAAAGTTTTGCCAAATAAAAACATTTTCCTATAAATCACACTTAATAAGTAACGAACATCTTTTAAATTTTCTATAAAAAAGCGTTTTTACAAAACGCTGTTTTATAAATAGAAATTTATATTTTTTAAAGTCAGTAATTTAAAATGTATTAGGTAATACAGCGTTCATCATATCAGCCTATCGACGTCCACTGCTGAACATAGGCCTCACCTAATTTACGCCACTGCGAACGGTCCTGTGCCGCCCGCAACCAACGGCCGCCCACAACCCTGACCAGGTCGTCGGTCCATCTGGTGGGGGGCCGTCCAACGCTGCGCCTTCCAATACGTGGCCGCCACTCGAGAACCTTTTTCCCCCATCGGCCATCAGTTCTACGAGCTATGTGCCCTGCCCACTGCCACTTTAGCGATGCGATTCGGTGAGCTATGTCGACAACTTTAGTTCTCCTGCGGATCTCCTCATTTCTGATTCGATCACGCAGGGAAACCCCGAGCATAGCTCTTTCCATGGCTCGCTGAGCAACAGTGAGCTTTCTAATGAGACCCATAGTTAGCGACCACGTCTCAGTACCGTAAGTCAATACAGCGTTACATGGGGTATTTACCATACAACTTTTAAAGTGCTGGCTTCAAGTGACTTCTATCATCTAAAGCCAAAGTCATAGAGAAAAATAGGTACAATAATATAGCAGAATTACTAGCAAGACTTGTATGGTAAAATAACAGTTAATGTAAGCAGCCACATTATAGTACATTATTCAAATGCACCTAATGGTGGACCATAATGACGTAATTTCTTTGCAACATTGTAGAATCCTCACTAATGCAGTAAAACATTAAACTGCAGCTAGGACATACACGGCAGAGACACCTAATTAAAGCTTGTCAAACAACCAGTTAGAAAAAATTATTCAAGTCTTCGTGGATGATATTTTTACATTACTACTTTAGAATTTCAAATTATTATAAGAAGCAAGTTATTATAAGTACTCCGTAAATAGACAGATTTAGAATACATATTGTCACTACCCCTTTTCAATCCGTGGGTGTCGTAAAAGGCGACTAAGGAACTTAACTCTAAGCAGACAAGACACTGCAAGAAAAGAAAAATTCGAAACAAAACCCTATACCAACCCGTCTGGCCAGCGTGGTATAGTAGGCTAAAGTCCATCCACATTGTTTAAAAGAGACCCGTGCCCAGCTGTGGGACGTTTATGGGTTGAAATGATGATAAGAAGCAAGAGCTAAATAGAACAACACTTTAGTGAGATTAGAAAAAGCTATTATTATATTATATCCGAATAATATAAAACATAAATAAATAATTAACATATAACATATTACGGAATGTTAACAAGTGCACCTTTTAGTAGAATATTTTGTATTCAATTTTCCAGGCACATTTTACTCCGTTTCACTAAACTTGAGCCGGATTATGTAAATTCCTAGTAAGATAGAAAATAATCGCTTTCGAAAATAAACAGAACAGTTCCAAACTTATCTAACAAATTTGCAAGTCAATCATAAATCTTTACATTTAAGTGTTATCTTGATATACGCAAGTGCATGAAGCTTTCAAGTTTAAATTTTGTAAAGAAATTTAATCAGCAATTAAGTTGTCCTTATTTGTGCGGCGTGGTTCGCACGCGCATTGCCTCAAGCACTCCTATACTATGACTAAACGCATAATTATAATATTCTTACAACGCTGTGTAATACAAATCTAGACTGTTATAAAAACAACGTAAGTACATAATTATCCTACACAAAATATGGAAACGCGATACATTTTTCGTGCGGCTCGTTTCAGAAAATCGATTACACACATTAAATTTTATGACACATCATGCAGTCACGGATGAATATCTCAAAGTACACAAAATTGATTAAGGCTGCTCTTTTTCTTTTCACCCCAGGTGATTTTACTCTATAGACTTTTATAAGTGAATAATACGTTATGCGTTTACTCTTATCTCATTAGGTAGTCAAATATAGTAAGACATGACATATTTTATATTCTTTACATTTCGTAATTGTTTACCAGTTTGTAAGCCTGATAATAAGACAAAATAAAACCTTTCCAGTTTCGCACGATTAACACGAACAAACTGCTCAATACATTATTAACTCGGCAATGTTTTCAGAAAAAAATCAGGTAAACAAAATAATCTCGGTCAATAAAGACATCGGGGAAATCTCAAGTACTGATAAACCGACGCCATAATTACTAGTGCGGTGATAGCCGATCGCCAGTTCGTATTTTCTCTGCATACAAAACAAGGAGCCGCTTGCAACTTAATCAACGGGAGGACTCTTTTATTTTATGAATCGACCACCAATAAGTTACTAGCGATGTCTCATTAAAGTTGTGCTAGTATTGTGTATAGTTTAAAAAGTATTTTTGTAACACTTTAAAAGGTTTAAACTAACAAAAGAGGCGTGGATGGAAAGTGGTCGAGCGACGACACAGCTCGGGCTCCGATAAGCCCACACTCATTTGTCACTGAAGGCGAGCGTACGCGTCGTGTAAATTCCTTCCCAGCCGAGATATACCCACCCAACTCCTATGTTGTGGTGAGCAATGAGAGACGGATTAAACACTGGCCTTTCTCAAGCCTTTCGCTTTTATATTTTACTATTTGCTTTGGAGAATTGTTTGTCGATTTTATAGCTTTAGCTTCCTTAAAAGAATTTTAGTAGAAAGAAATATTTAGCAATAATTAGAAATATTATCGATATTTTACGTTAAATCATGTAAACATGCTGAATACAATACAATCTAATGTAAATAGTTCTCTTAAGGAAATCTTCTTAAAGTTTTTATACAAGTGCATTTAACAATCTGAATTAACGAGTCAGACCAGAAAAAACAAACCTACTTAACAGCGCTCTATCTATTTAATTAATTTACTTTTAAATCTCGTTAACGAAACTAAAACATAAACTAACATATCCACTTCACAATACTGAAGCAAAAAGGAAATTGATTCAACATAGCTACAGGGAAACAGCCCATCCTGTTCGCAGCGAGGCAGTAATTGAAGCACCGTTTTAATGACAGTTCCTTGCAAAGCACCGGTCCAAGTACCCGAGAAAATGATTGCAACAAATTACTATTATATAAGTCACAGTAATGGAGTTTCTGTATATGAATTATGGGTGTCGGCAAGTAGTGGGAATAGAGCACACTTTTCCGTTGACTTACATCACACTTAACTGTAGGAAACGTTTTATTTTCTCGTCATACGGTCTCTGCAGTCCTTAGAAATAGTATATGTTTTAAAAAGTTTCTATATTGTCTAACCACAGTTATGATTTCATTAGCATAATTATATACAAAAGGTTCTAGGTTAAAAAAATACAAAACAAATATTATTGCGAGCTCGTATGAGGTATTCAATTTTGTATAAATACAAGTTTACATTATGTTGACTTATTTTTTCTTTTATTTGTCTTTTACAGGTCGCAATTTTTCAACAGAAGATACATTGTTTTGCCAAACACGTTCGGTAAATCCTTACAATGATTCCGTGGAAGTAGTTGCAGCGAGGCCTTTAGAAATCTGGTGGCAGAATTGGGATGGATCTAACTCAAAAGTGGAAACACCATTGCTTCTTTCTTGTCCTTTAACTGAATCTCTTTATGGACCTTCAATTGTTTCAGTAGTAACACAGCCTTGCGATGATCCTACGAATGCATTTCAATTGAAAGCTATAAAGGAGCAGAATAAGAAACGGATGTTCACAATTTGTGTTAAGGATATGAAATTTAATAAAGATATATCTCAAAACTTGATAGAATGGGTTGAAACTAATAAAATACTCGGTGTAAATATGATTGATATTTATATTGATGAAGTAACAAGAGCAACAGAAGAAGTGCTTTTGAACTACGAAGGTCAAGGTTACGTTAGATTATTTCATGTTCCTATTAAATATAAGGCAAATAGATCTCTATGGCAACGACGAAGAGATCACATTATAACTTACAATGACTGTTTATATAGAAATTTAAAAGAATCAGAATTCATAATTCCGTTAGACGTTGACGAAGTTATTATGCCGAAAATTGCAGATAATTGGCCAGATCTATTGAAACGTCTTAAAAAACATGGCTGGAATTCATCACAATACTCATCTATTATAATACGAAATATATTCTTATTTGACTTTATGCAAGACATTGATAAGTACAAGAGTATTAAACCTCTAGACCTTAAGAATAAAATGTACGTAAAACGTGACGATGTACGAATAAAAAAATCTACCAACTTAGAAATAGGTGAAATAGAATTAGTAGACGATTCTAATTTAAATAATGAAGTCATAGAATTTAATAATGAAATAGAAACAGTGCTGTATGAAAAGTACAAAACGAGATGTGGAAGTGAAATGCCTACGCCTAAATTAGTTAGACATATAGTAAGATCAGCAGTGATTAGTCCAGTAGGAGACTATAGCAAGAGCTGGATGTTAACAAAAAAGGTGTTAACAGCGTTCAACCATTACCCTCTTACTAGTATCGGTACGTCAGGGTTCGCTGGCTGGTCACCGCCCTTTACAGAAGTGCAACTTAATCATTATAAGGTAATATAATTATTTAATTATTTTATATATTTTTGACCCGTTGGACTACCGCTTAACCAATAGTACTTTAAGCTGTCTGTAAAAACCTCCTCTTTTTTTTATTAGCAACCCATTAATGTCCCACTACCGGGCTCGGGTCTTCTCTCCTCTATCATTTGAGCTGAGAGGGTTTTAGGCCATAATCCACACACGCTGGCCTAATAATGGATTAAAATATCACTATGTTTGTAAAGTTTCCCGCGGCATAAGGCTTGTTCCTCAGAGCGGGCGTTGTCTTCTACAACAGTTTGTCCAAATTTATACACTTTCATTCTTAAGCTATTACTTCTCTGTTGACTTTTTCCAATCGATAACAGGCTAGAACGGTTTTTGGTTCTAAAAGTGCAATGCAGCAGCATTGCACTTTTAGAATCAAAAACCGTTAATAGTTGTGATATGACTCCGTGGCAACGATTGGCGGTTAAAAGCTATTGGGTGATTGAATGAAGTGTCATTTCAACGCATTCAACCGTAAAAAGAAAAAAGTTTTCCATATTTTTAAACGTGGCTCGTACAAATTGGTCCAACGCAGTTCTTTATTAGCATCATAGATAAAGTAGCCTCATAAAAGCAAGAACAATAGACTGTTGCTGCATAATATCTAGCGATACTATGGTCACGTTTTCAAATATTTCTCTAATAAATAAGGACATATTGTGACGGTATGATCACGTTGCAGGAATCGTGCAACACGACAGTGTTCGGCGAGTGTGCGCGGTATGGGCGGCGCGCGCGCGTCGACACTGCAGCTCTCCGCCTGCGACGGAGGCTTACCCGCGCCCTCGCACATGCCATGTGTATACCAATAAATGATACTTGAGATTTTTAGTTTCATTTGATAACATTTTAGAATTAGAAGATGACCAGGCAGAAGTACCTTATTGCCGAAGATGTATAAAAAGATTGATGAATTTTGAAGAAGCGAAAGATATATGTCAGAATTAGCAGATGGAAGGAAATCTCTCTGCTTATCCCTCTGTTGGGAGAGAGTTGTAAGCTATATGTATGTTTACAATTTAACATCAACAAAATGACATACTTGGCTGTTTCATAACTGGCGGATAAGTGTCTGAGTAATTATAATTATCTGGGAGATAGACACTTATCGACCAGTAGAGCAGAGAGTAGATATATCTTAAATGAATGAACCTTAGCCTACTATGAATATCGATAGTGACTTAGTAGGAATTGATTATTGATGTCAATGTTCCAAAATTTAAAAATGGCCGCTGTCGCTCTAAAACATTTGATAGCGATATCGACACCGAGCGATATCGAAATTCATAAAGTCTGGCACAGCTTTCTGTGCAACAATGGCGTCACAAGGAGGGCGACACTGTCCTTCAAATATGACATTATAACGATTAGGACTTGCAACATTTAATGTAAGAGAAACAAAGAATAAAAGTAAGCGGATTTATATCTTTTTGTAAAAAAGAATTTACGACCACATGACGCAAGAATATGACTTACCATAATATTATATATCGTACATGAATAAATTTTATACATTCATAAATATCTAAAAAAACTTAAATATAAAAGCGACGGCAAAGCTAGAGTCACACGTTATAAGTGCTTTAGTAATGGCACTAAACTGCGCACGACTAAATGCATGTATTATGCAAAGTACGATGGAGATTTCCAATATAAAAGGTAAAAGATGGTTTAAATATAGATCTGAAGAGGCACGTGGACGAGCGTCGATGCAAAAAGTTTTCTTTAAATATTTATGCAGAGGAGATGAAGGCATTCATCAATCGTAGACGATTGATGGCTGCTGCTCAAGTAGATGCCTAAGTATAAACGCGCCTTGATTCAGATAAATATGCTTTAGGATTGAAGTGTAACGAACTCAGTCGATAATACGTATTATAAAATTACAGCATATATCTAATGTTCTATTGTGTTCGACTAAATGTCAAATATTCGTATAACTCAGTTGTTTTGATTCGGAGCTACATTTCATCTCAGTCATCGCGCGTGCTAGTAAGTATAAATCATGATCCATATGCATTGCAATGACAAAGAAACAACTGAATTACCGCATAAATACTTTTGATTAAACTTGCTCAGCGAGTACTTCTGGTAACTTTAGAAATAAGTACTCTGCAAAACACATTTTCTATAAAGACTGTGATCACAAACACTTTCGACAGAAATATTTTGTTCCTTGCAATAGGAGGCGATCCTTGCTATTAACCGGACACACAATACATTTCCAAACTCAGAGCTAATACTAAGAGTTTCAAGACAGATAAACAATACGATTATTGCCCACCTGAGAATCGAATATGGGACTTTTTATGCGGCAGTTTTCACATTCGCGCTGCGTTACCAAGGCACTAGAGATAAAGAGGAATTTTCACCTATTTTTACACGACTGTCCAAAAAAGGGACTGTTATGTTTTTATATCTATACTAATATTACAATGCTATTACGCGAAACTCTCTCAGAAACCGCACAGCACAGCTTGTTCCATAGTGCTGGCGTTGTCTTTAAAGAATAAATTACAAGTCCGATTTGAAAAAATCTTTTAGTATTGGATAGCCCATGTATCGGGGAAGGATACAATACTATTTAACATCACGCTACGACTAATAAGAGCTGAGTAGTGGCCAAACAAAGATCCAAAGGAGCAAAGCCCAGTTAACAACAATGTAGAAAAAACCTGAGCTAGGCTCAGGTTTTTTCCATAACCATTATAAACTTTATTAGCCATCAAACATCAACCAAGCTAATCTAAGATCAAAGTCCATCGGCATGAACATTATTCAAATGGCCGCGTAATCTAATGATTCACCGCCTAAAGCAAATTATAATAATTTCACGTAAATATGTTGCGTCCATTTTGCGCGTGTTTTGTATTCGCGTAGAATTGAAGAGGGAATCGTCCGTGAGTAATCATGTGTAACGAAGTAAATTGGTGATGTCGTTATAATGACTTATCTGCGTCGAACTAATCTTGAATAGGCAATGTGAGAAAAGGACACGAGCCTAAAATACAACAGAGGGACTATACTCTCGTCAATGTATGAAAATAAAAGAGACCTTATTAAAAAATGTTCAAACATCGAAATTCTGAATTAAATGTGTAAATTAGTTATTAATATAAACACTTTGTGAATATCTTCAATTTTATCAGTAGCGAATATCTTAATACAGATCTAGCATGGTTGCAAACAAGAAAGGCTTGATCCTAAAAAGACTAGAGATCTCTTCTGATTTCCAGAATCGTGCAAGTCTAGGATATTATATGCTCCCAAAATATCATACCAAAAATATTTAAAAAAAAATTACAACAAATATAAGTTACCTAGAAGGTAGGTAGGTACAATAAAATCAAGCATAAGGTAAGTAAATATTATGAAAATATGTACAGATTAAGAAATTAAATTCTTTTGTCCGTATACAGGGTGGAATTTTGTAATGCCACCTGGATGGAAAGAACGTTAAATACTGAAGATAACTAGTTCATTTTATTCATAAGAAACATTCCTTTATTTTTAAAAAGAAACAAAACTGCACTTTACGATTTCTGGAAATTCACTGCCCAGGAATCGAAACAGTTCAATTTCCAAAAAATACACCTTGTTCTTTTATGGCGTTCATCGATTGGGTCAATCATAAGGATCGAATCTCTCTAACAAACGTGGTAAATTAAAGGAATGTTTCCTTTGAGTAAAATTATCTATCTCTAGTATTAAGAGTACTTTCCCACCAGGTGGCATTACAAAATTCAGCCCTGTATTTCGAAGCTGTAAAATAAATCCCTGACACAGTCATATAAACACATTACTGTAACTACTATTAATTAGGTATAAATTATTAGCTTCAACTGTCTTAAACGCGATGTGAATAAGTATCCACCAACAATTTGTTTAAATTTCAAGACATTTTGTAATCGTGTACCTCTTGTACAGTCGAGTTCATTAATATATTGGCACCATCATTAGATATTTTTTGTTGAAAAGGGTGACTACAACTTATTGCATACTGTACAGTATATTTTATTGAACCATTCACATGAGGACATATATTTGATCCATAGGTTCTATAGTATTTATTGAGCTTTTCAACGCTCACAATATTTTGAATCCTTGATGGTGCCAATATGTTAATGAACTCGACTGTACCTTAACACGCTGAACGCCGAGATTCCAGACACAATAGAAAATCTATTGTTTGGGGGTCACCGGTGACCTCCATGGCGCTCAAAGACTTAATAATATATTATGAACACTTTATATCAGACTCATATCCATTCCTATATTAATATATGTGGGGGTAGAGGGTTTCCTAAGGCCTAAATGTTTGGTATTTGTTGGTAAGTCAACTTACAGTTTATTACTCATTCATCATCATCATCACATCAGCCCAACAATGTCCATAGATCTAATTAAGTCCTCGGTCCATCTAGTGGAGGGCCATGTCCCACGCTGCACTTTTCAATAAGTGACAGCCACCTTTTTCCTCATCGGCCTTCATTACTGTTAATTGAATAGAAACTGTATTTTTATAGTTTACTAAATAAAATACTTATAATTAAAACATTATAAACATCTTAATAAACACAGTGAGTGTTCAGCACAGCATAAAACAATTCGTAAATAAAAAAATAAAAAAATTGTTTAATAATAAATTCTAGCAAAATGTTCAGAATGACTGTTATCTAACGCAAACATCAGCTTGGAAGCCTTCTGGGTAGATAACCACAAACCACAAGAAAGACAAAATAATGTGTCTACATGTCAAATCTTGTAAGTTGATTGGTAAAATTGCAATACTTAGCTATTGATTTCAATTCAATACATTTATTAAAGTAAAGTCACAAAATACAATAAAAAATATTAAATTCAATTAACAAAATAAAATTAAAATACAAAAATAACATTTTAGGAGAGGCCTATGTCCAGCAGTGGACTTCAATAGGCTGAGAGAAAAAGAAGAAGAAAGAAAAGACAAAAAGACAAAGACAAAATCAAACAAACAGTGACGCTGGGTCAGGAGTAAACCACTTGGAACTTCGTCCAATGTTCCATGGTAGCGCAGTCTGTGTCCATTCACATCCATTCTGACAGCATCGAGTTGCAGGAGGATGATGGCGCTGCAACGCACGTGACGCATCAGGGACGCAATTATTTTGCCATGTATCATGTTAAATCATCCACTTGTGCAAACATTCCTGATGCGCTACCCCTTAGGCATTATAAAAGGCGCAATGCAATTTTTTTAGTAAATCGAGAAAATGAACTCGCTAAAGCTTTTAACAATCCTGCAAACAAGAACTTATACGACAAAGAATTTGTGTTGTTTAATATATTTCAATTGAATTTGACCTTAGTATAACAAAAATTTGTTTATACTCTAAAAGAATATTTGTTTTGTAAAATATTCGTAAGTTTATCTTATCGTAAATACGCACTCGCCTTGCTAGCCAGGAAGGCTACAAGTAGCGTTGCCAGACGATCGGATAAAGCCGGATAAAGTTAGTCCAGCTTCGGTTAGGCTTTGTACATTTCAGACATCACGTGGTCGTTCGAGCGTACAGCGAGGCTGCGATGGCGCTCGTCGCTCACTCACCTCGCATTAATATTATAACACAACATCCTTACTAATTTAGAGGGTCCTGACTTTACCGAAACGCCCGACAAAACTGGCTAGTCTGTCCGGCTATTAAGTTTGACGACCTGGCAACCCTAGCTGCAAGCAATGGAAAGCGCGTGTCTTTACGAAAACATTTTATTTTATTTTACGCAACTACCTTGTAAGGTACAAGCTCTCAATATTAACACTAAAAAGCCTCAACAATCAACATAAAATGCGCTAAGTCCTAGGAGATTTTAAATATCACTGAGGCAAGTTGTATATTTCTGTTTAACGTTCTCTTTATTTGTACATTCCATATTTAAGTTTTAAGTGCAATTTTATTATTTATAAATTGAGGCATCATCTATAATAATATTATAAAGGTGTAAAGTTTGTTTGTTTGAACGCTAGGATCTCAGGAACTACTGGTCCGATTTGAAAAATTCTTTTAATTTTGGATAGCCCATTTTTCGAGGAAGGAACATAACATCACGCTACGGCTAATAGGAGCTGAGCAGTGGTCAAACAAAAGCGACGGGAGCGAAGCCCCGCGCGACTTCTAGTCTGTAGTAAAATTGTTTGTTGTGTTCAGAGATAATAATATTGATTGAGTTAAATTTTGCTTACCGCAATACTCGTATTATGCGGTAAGACATGCTGACATACAACTGAATTGCATCTTGTTGGTTACTTGTTGTTTTATGCAAAATAAATATTTATAATCTGTAGCTACAGTAAGGAATTTGCATTGAGAGTCATTTATGAAGAATAGTTATTATTATTATATTTTAATATTTTTTTCTAAGTGTGCCAATGCTGAGTACGCTAACATGAGCGAAAGAAATTAAAGAGCGCAGAAATAATGTTTAATGTTTACCTGTATTTAGTTTTTGAAAAACGAATAGCTATAGTGTGGACACTAGCCCGAATAAACCTAAATTTTGGATTGTATTATCCATACTTATACTTATCTATACTAGTATTATAAATATTTACTTTTTAACCTTTGCGTTAAAAAGTAAATATTTATATATTTTAAACGTCAAGGAGAGGTATAAATATTAGTATTATAAAGCTGAAGAGTTTGCTTGTGTTAGTTGTGTTTTGGTTGGAATCGCTAATCTCAGGAACTTACTGGTCAGAATCCAAAGTATTCGTTTACAAACCAATAGGAGCTGAGTAGTAGCCAAAAAAGGGTCTACGAGAGCGAAGCCACGGGCAACAGCTATATCTATACTAATATTATAAAGCTGAAGACTTTGATTGTTTATCTTTTGCGCTAATCTCAGAAACTACTAAAACAAATTAATAATATAATAATAATATTCTACCACATTCACACAGCGCCATCTAGTCCCAAAGTAAGCAATTATATTTGCTTGTGTTATGGGTACTAAACAACTGATATACTACTTAAGTACATTTTTTTTTTGTAAATACATACATATTATAGATAAATTACACCCAGACACAGAACAAACCTTTATGCTCATCACACAAAGTTTTGTCCTGGGTGGGGATCGAACCCACGACCTCAACAGCAGTCAGGGTCACTAACCACTAGACCAACAGGCCAGTCAAATTGAATTGAAAATATTTTTTTTGTGTTTCGAGGAAGGCCATCTTTGTATATCTGTGTGATCTTATAAAAACATTTTAAGGTTGCTAGATTTTTTTATTATGTGAATATTTTCGGAAATAAACGCTCCGAAAGTAGTATAAATTGCGCTCCCCCCCCCTCTATATTCTAAGTCGTAAAATAAAAAATCTGAAAAAATCACAAAAATATCGCTAAACAAATACTCCCAACTAAAATTATTTTGAACATGATTAGATGTGCCGTTTTTGAGTTATTGCCGAAAAACTACGCTTCTCAACAAAAGGATACGCTACGAAGATACGCTCATTTGCTGCGGAACCCTACATTGAGTTTGGTCCAACATGCTAAGTTAAAATTTATAGCATTTAAAAATATCTGTGACATGTTCTGTGAATTACTTCCATGCAATCGGATACGATGCACTGTAAGGTCAATATAACAGTATAAATTAAATGCTATAGAGTGTGTATTTCAGGACATTTGACCTCGTCCTTAGGACAGAGTTTCAAAGCGCTGCCCTCACTGATTCACTTACAGCAACAGATAAAAATCGACTAGTTTATTGGACATTGTGCGTACTTTGAGATGGAGGGATAAGCTGATATCGTGTTCGGCGCGGTAATCAATTACTACCGCCTACTAACCCGCTCCCATTCAATAGCGTAACATTTTTATTGCAGCTTCCAATGCCACAAAAATTAAACCCTCGTTAATACAGATCCCTGATAAAAGTAAGATTGAATTTAAAATATTGTAATCAATTTACTTTGTCTAATTAAGTTTATTTAGTTACTAGAAGTCGCGGGGCTTCACTACCGTCATTCTTTATTTGCCCACTGCTCAGCTCCTATTGGCCGTAGCGTGATGTTATACCTATAGCTTATGTTACTCAGTGATAATGTAGCTTTCTAACGGTGAAAGTAATTTTGAAACCAGTCCAGTGGTTTTTAAGTTTATTCGTTACATACAAAAATACATAATTATCTTTCCCCTTTATATTATTAGCATAGAAATATAGATATAATATGTCACCGTAAAATTGAAAATAAAAATGTAAAGACCGTTAGATTATAATCTATCTCGCGAGATTGTGAACAGTAAGATACTGCTTAAAATTTATAGCAATATTTTTCGGTAGATTATAATCTATCGAAGTGAAACTCATTAAATCACAATCTGGCGCTCGTTAAATTGTCAACTGTCCGAAGGCTGTCCTGATTAGTCGGTCGTACAGTAGGCCGTTCTGTGTCCATAGAATTAGGAATGAAACATAGGTGTCAGTCAAGTAAAATAAATTCACTTCAAGAATTGTGTCATCAAGTAGGTATTTATTTATTATTTAGGAAGTAATCAATAATTCTGTCATCATACAGTAAGAAAAATTATAACAAAACAAAAAAAAAATGAAATAATAATTTTGTTCTCCTAATTGAAAAAATAAAATTTGCTTTAAAAAAAAAAGATCACAATAAAATCAAAAACTCGAAACAAATTAAACACGAACTAAAACTATTTTTGATTATCTTTGATTCGTCCATTCAATTATTTTACTACATATTTTAATTCCCCACTGCAGTAGTTTTTTACTTTATGGTAAATTCATACTGATTTAATACTATTATCATTCAAACTGCACTTCTTTGGCTAATCACAGATTCATTTTACTTTTACAATAATTTTATATACTTAACTAATTCTAAAGCTGTGTGAATTTCCAACACGAAATCAATTTACAATCACCGAAACACTGTTTGTTACATTAAATAATAGACAACAAACGATTTAACAAACAAATATGGCGGCACGGGGCACATGACGTTCAACTAATCAGAGCGCAAGATGCGTTCCATTGCATGCCGGTTCACAATTTGACGGTTTATTTCGATAGATTTTAATCTACCCAAAAATAACGCACTATTTTATTAATAGTGCGTATTTTTCGGTAGATTGTAATCTATCGACAGTTTACAATCTCGCGAGATTTATTATAGTCTAATAGATTTTACAATTTTACGGTGACATATAGACTAGGTAAATTAAGTTATTCAGGTGAGCTGTCAGTGGAAGGTATAACTCCTTGACTCTTAGGAGTTGGAGGATAATTCTTTCATAACATCTTTAGTATGTGTAGATTACACATACTAAAGATGTTATTAAGATAATGGGCAGCTATAGCACTCTACTTATTTTTTTCACAATCAAGGGTTAAAAGTAAAGAACAAAAATCAGAAAAAAATGCTTGAAATGTTAATTTAAATAATGTATCACGTTAATGAGGACTCATGACAAATGTAATTAAATTAAATAACACAAGTCTCCAGCAGTACGATAACAAAAAAAATACACAAAAATAATTAAATAATTTTGTTGAAATGGCAACTGAATGAGTGGGCAAGAGCATAATTTAAAAATAAATCTAAATATGTATACCATTTTCACACCGTTGGCAACCCTGAAATAAAAATATGATTTCCTTGCAGCCTGATATTAGGGCTACCTCCAGGTAACGGGTTATCCATTACTTACGACAGACCCTGTATATAAAAAAAAAAGAATTTAAAATTAACAAGCAGTTGCTTTGCTCTGACGATGACGTCGAGTTGCTATAACTTATTGCATGTTTCGTCTATCTGTAGTTTTTGTTATATCTTGCGTTTACCACAACAAACTACAAACCTGTATTCCTTGAAAACCAACAACAAACTTCTTCAATGCCACCAAAAGCTAGACATTGTGAAACCAGACCAATTCATTAGGCAATTATTAGACGATATTATTTTTTTAATTTACAAAAACTTGTTAATGACTTCCACTGCTGGACAAAGGCCTCACCTAATTTCGGCCACTGCGAACGATTTTGTGTGAAAACAGTGCGTAACCACAGAATAAGTAATAGTACTACTGGCGTATCTACCCGACAACTTAATGTTATCATAAGAATAATAATTATACTAAGACTTACAGCTGTAGGCACAAACACAAAAATAATAATATCATAACAGGCATAACAATATCAAAACAGGCATAATAATAAATATAATAAATGATTAAAAAATCTAAATCAACTTTTGTCTTCGGCTTAGTATGCGTGGAATTCATTCAATTGTTTTGATAACACTTAATTGTCCTCGTGCAGATATTAAGTGTTTTATAGAATACAAATATTCTGATTGAAATAGAAGAGTGTCATTGAACTTCTGAACGGAACTAATTAATAGACCACTCTTTGAGTCATGTGGTAGAAGTGAAGACGCAATAGCTTCTGGACCCCGCGAAAGAAACGAAGATCCCGAAGATTAAAACGAAAAATCAAGACAATGAATACTCAAAAATTCTGCATATTATTATTTTTCATCATATTGTGTGGCAATAACTGCTTATCAGACGTTCAGTGCAAAGTTTATACTCTTCGTTTCACCACAATACATAACCGACTCAATTCAAACCAGGCAATGGTAGGAGATATAAAAGGTACTGATTGCAAATATTATAATGCTCAAACAGAAGTTTATGGTATCAATACATCCACGCCACTTGAGTCAATACTAAGTTTTTATAGAGTGTTTAGAAAACATCCTCCAAAAGTCTGCAGTATTAAAGTTTGTGGGGACGGCAAGCCTTTAAGGGGTCACTATTGTGGTAAAGGAGAATGTGATTTGTTTGGACAAAATTGTTATGGAGGTTGCATAGAAGGAACTGAAGAACATGCAAAAAAAGAATTCGTCGAAAGCCATTGGAACAAAGAAATAGATTTTATTTGGAAATAACTTAAGTATTTAAACATGTGGAAAAAATCACTATAACACCAATCCCAAGAAATAACCAAAAGAACCTAATCACACACAGCAAAAGAACCTAATACAGGCCAATATCCAACTGAGCATTTGGTAAGTTATTGGAAAACATGTACATACACAACACATATTGTTACGTCGCAGTTATGCAGCTAGACATCTTATATCTGATAAACATTAAATATCTGTGTGTGGAATCAAATATGCTTATGTTTAGTGATTACTTATTAAATGCCATGGATTCTTATCAACAGGTGGATGTTGTGTATACCGACTTTTCGAAAGCTTTCTATAAAATTAATCATAACTTATTGATAGGAAAGCTTGGAAACGTCAGTATACACGGTAATCTACTCAGATGGATGAGTCTTATGTACGTAATCGTACACAATCTGTTTGCCTCAAGCGTTACAGCTCTGGCTACCTACCTGTTCCTTTTGGAGTGCCTCAAGGCTTCCATATTGGCCCGGTATTATTTACCTTATATATCAATGGTATGGCTGACACCTTGAAAAGCACTAATTACTTACATTATGCTGATGACACCAAGATATTCAGAGTTATAACTGAAGCAGCTGATTGTCATTCCCTCCAAAATGACTTAAACTCTTCTCAAATTAAAGACAAACTATGTCTACCTCTATTCTCTAATCAGTTTCTAAATTCAAAACAAGTTTTTATTATAATGTTAAATGGTGATTTTATTTTTTATAAGTGTTTTATGTTGTACTACTTACAAATATCATTGTCTATTTGTCATTGTTTAAGTATAAGCAGCAAACGCTCAACATTGTAAATTACTTATTTTTGGTTAATTTTGTGTACTCCTTTGTCTTTAATGAAAAACATCTAACTGACGTACTCAGAGACGTTACTTAACTAGGTTTATTTAGTGAAAACTATAATAGGCCTAAAAACGATTAATCAGTGAAAAATTTGTGTTGACGACAGATTACTGTTATTGACGTCTCTGAGTGCGGCCGTTAATATATTACATTAGTGATAACGACTGTTTGTAACAGAATAAATAAATATAATATATATTATTAATTAAAAGAAGTAATATAATACAAGAGAGATAATCAAATAGTGTTTAGAGATTGTGTGATAATAACTGTGAGGATTACTAATGTTTGACCAAAAATATATTGACAAATGATCATTTGACAAACAACGTTTCACCAAATATTCATTTGGCAAACGAGACATTTGACAAAAGTGTCATCTTACAAAAACTCACATAGCAAATGATCCTTTAGCAAACAATACACTTGTTAAATGTGTTAAATACTAAAATGTCAATTGACCTATTTTTATTTCACCAAATAATATGTTTAGCAAATTAAGCATTTGTCCAAATGTCATTTAACAAAATGTTATTTCATAAAAAATTTAGTCATGATTTAGTCTGTTGGGTAAGTTATTCCACTAATTCACTAATTCTGCATAGTGGCAACTTTCATTTGGGGCAGATTTATTTACAGGTAAACTACAAGAATAGACAGAAGGCTAGCAATATAAATTTGTTTTAAATGAATCATCATCATCATGAATTATCATCATCATCATAGTAATGGAAGACACGCCGTAAAGTCGTTTCTGGAACTCGCCGGCCGCTGCCGCGGCACGCTCGCTTCGCTCACTCGGACGCGGACGTGCGCTGTGCTTATGTCAACCTAACACGCTCGTCGCTTCGCTCCTCGCTAACCTAAGCTGATTAACCCTTTGCCTTTCTCTGTGGTATAAAATAAAGATTAAATTAAAGAAACTATAAGCAACGAGAGTGCAATTGAACAAAAAATGACAGGTGTTCCTCCGGAAAAAATAAATAAATAAATATGTCTCCAAAGAGGAAGGGATTAATAGAACATTAATGTTGAAAGACGATTATTCAGAAACAAAATTATTAAAATCGATTTCTGCTTATTTAAAATTATAAATACATATATAACAGAAACATTGCTTACACAAGTTTAGTGTATAAATGATAAAAAATAATTATTTTCCAAATAATGTGTATTAATTTGATCCATACCATATCTATTTTTAGATTTATTAATAAATGAAACACTTGTCAATCAATACATTTTATCAAACGTTTTTAGACCAATAGTAGTTTTAATCTAATAACTCATTTGCTAAATATTCATTTTGTAAAATAATTATTTGTAAAATGTAAATATAAGTGTTGTTCATTAGGAAAAGTGAGTCATTTGTAAAATGATGAATTGGCGACACTATTGTTTTACCAAACGTTGTTTGTCAAGTGTAGTTTTGCCAAATGACTTTTGGTCAAACAGCAGGACCCCTAACTGTGAGGTACAAGCCATTTTAGATCACTTGTCACTTTCCATTAGATTATCAATTTCAGTGTTCACAAAATATTTTTACCGTTTATATTATTCACAGTTAGTACCAAGGGCATGAATCCCACATACCATATTGCTGGACGAAAATCAACCTAACGTATTTTTTTCGGGGTTCCGTAGCTAGCATGGCAAAAACGGTACCATTATAATTTCGTCCTGTCCTAAATTTATAGGATATATATATAGGATAGGTGTCTTGTGTGGGCTACTAAGTTTAGTAGTTAAATAATAAAAATAAATATTTTTAAGGGGAGCATTCCATATATACATGTATGAAATAACCTGAATGGGAACATTCCATACATACATATATATTATGTCGACAGATCTTATAAAAACACTTTCTTAGAATTTTTTTGATTATTTGTATATTTTCGGAAATAAATGCTCCGAAAGTAGCAAAATTTGTGTCCCCCGATCTATTTTTTAAACTTAAAAATCTAAAAAAATCACAAAAATAACACTTACCAAATACTTCCAACTAAAATTATTTTGAACATGATCAGAAGTACCGTTTTTGAGTTATTGGCGAAAAACTGCGCTTCTCAGCAAACGCTCTTTTGCTACGGAACCCTCTGTTTTTTTCTTAGACATTATACCATTGCTTGGCAAGATATTACCAATTATAGTCTGACACAGAAGGATTATGTAACAAAAATCAGCAGTAGGGTAAATACAGTGTATTTCCTATCTAAACGTGCACTCGTGTAGATTTGTGTATTATTAATGTAATGTAACTACTGTAATTTTATGTTTATTATTATAACTAATCTGTGTACTAATGGTCTAAAAATAAATGATTAAAAAGTGTATACGAGCGATGTTTACTGTGAACCATTGTAAAAACAAGTCCTGAACTTTTCCCCCTTATAACCAAATATGGACTAAGCATTAAACCAGGTTTAAATTGACAACTTAGACACTCAAACAATGGCTTATGTCAATTTAAACCTGGTTTAATACTTAGTCTATCTCTCGATATAGGCCTAGATAAGCCTCGTGCAGAAGGTGACATTTATGATAAAACTACATATATATACATATATCTGATATACATCATCTACCGCAATGCCTGAAGACCAAAGTCTTCGGCCAATGCGTCCTACCTGTCATGACTTACGGTGCCGATACGTGGACACTCACTGTAGGACTAGCCCACAAACTTAAAGTCGCTCAGCGAGCTATGGAACGAGCTATGCTCGGCGTCTCTTTGAAGGACAAACTTCGTAATGAGGTAATCCGACGAAGAACCAAAGCTACCGACATAGCTCGTAGAATAAGTAAGTTGAAGTGGCAGTGGACTGGTCATATCTGCAGAAGCACCGATGCACGGTGGAGCAAGCGTGTTCAGACCGCGATTCGGTAAACGTAGAGTAGGACGCCCTCCAGTTAGATGGTCCGACGACCAAAAAAGGTCGCTGGGTCTGACTAGATGCGGAAGTCGGAAGACAGAGTGTTATGGCGCGTGTTAGGAGAGGCGTACGTCCACCAGTGGGCTGCAATAGGCTGAAATGATGAGACATTTTTTTTACACAGTGCCATCGAATATATAAATATTTATTCCGACCGCATCTAGGTTACAAGGTAACACTTATGAAAGTCACAAGATAAGAATGTAACAGGTTATCCGAAAAGTAGTGACAGCAAATTTGCCTACGACCAGTTCGCTGACGGGGTGGAGCTATGAGAAGAACTGGCAAGAAACTCACGCCACTCTTTTTAAAAAAATGGATAGTTACAATCTTTGGTAATTTACAATTTGTGTAGCGTGTAAAGTGATGCAGCAGAGCACCACACCGAATGAATGTTTACAAACTGAATAATAAACAAAAAGCAAAAAGTCTGGCTCTGCGGTTGCATCACTTTACACATTGCTATGCAGCCTTTAGGGGCAGTCTGTGAATAAATATAGTTTTAATTTTGTATTTAAAACATAATATATTCAAAAATAAAATAAAAAATGTTACTAAAAAATATAGGAAATGCACGAGAAAGCGGACATAAATATTCACAACGTGCCCCCACGTCATTAGTGTCATTTTACACAAACAAGATATATCAAATCAATGATAACATTATTCCCAAGACATTTTATCATCTAAAAACTTATTAATTGCATAATACCCCTTTCGAATCTGATGATCTTTAAGAGAATCACCGCTGAGCCACCAGCGGCCTCAACAACACTAGGGAGCATTAAGGCCCTTCCTTCCGATTTGCACCGAAAACGACTATTTTCTGAAGACTACTCTCCCTAAACGCCTTGATCGAAAAATTAGAAAAAAAAAAACATATTTTGATAATTGATCCATCTACTACATTTTCAACATATAAAATTTTCGTACGACTAATACTTTTGCCTCAAAAAATATTTCAAATTGCGATATATTTTATCTTAAAATGCCTAAAACTTTAAAACGGCTTTATAGTTTGAAAATATTTTTACACTGATAAATTGGTGATTAAATTTACTTAAATCTCAACATAGCATATATAAATCGATCAATATTTTCTTAAAAAAAAAAGCAATAATACGATTTCCGTACGTTAGAAATTCAGAGGCGCTCACCGCGGGCGCGGGCGACAAACAGGCGTTAGCCTTCAGACGGGAAGGCTGTGTTACTCGTTGCTCCATTTTTGCTATCGACTGACTATAGTGACTATAGGTATAGTATGCACTCAAACAGCGGGATGACGAAATAAACCAAAGGTGTCACACAGAGCCGTCACGCCTTTCTCGCTGTGTGCCGAAACCTTTAGTGCAAATATTTATGAACTTTTTTCCTTTGATTTCAAAGGCTAGCTAGTTGTCAAACTTGTTTTGAACGGACAAGAGACAAGACACGGATTGTCTTATACATTCGGCTGCCACCAGTCAGGATAGGCTTCTATTGAAGTAAAAATCACAACAACATGCATCACACATAACACACAATTAGATATTTTTTAATAATAAATAAAATAATAGGAGATAAAAACTTTAAATCATTTAACCAAAAATCTCAGCAGAAACATGTGGAAAGCTAAGAAGGAAAGCTTGAATTACTTTTTGTAAACATTTATTCAATAAAATATTTACACATAACTTAAAAACATACACAGCTAACCTATTAAAAGAAAAAAGAACCAGATACTCTATTTACAGGAAATTCCTATAAATAGAATATCTGATTAAGATCAGATTCCTGAGGAAACGTACCCAAAAGGCTAGCCACATTACCGCGTTGGATAGCAAGGCTAATGCGTTGCCCCAGGTAGAGGCCAGCCCTTGTATCATGTGATACCTTAGAAACACGCTTACAAATTTCACGATAAAATATGTGAGCGTTTGGCCCCCAAGGTCCAAGAGTTTCAACCCCAAAAGGCTCAAAAATGTAAGTCTCACCAAGACTTTGATATTTACGCCTCTTGAGGCACTGTGCAGAATTGGCAGCAGAACCCGCTTTAATACCAGTCCGTGAAAGATGAGATGCCGCCAGTGTGTCAACGCAAGTAGCATCCCACACCAAGGGCTTACCCATCTTCCACGGAACGAGAGTCATGCCGTCGGGTCGCTTACCATCGCTACGCACTAGGCCGTTAGGCTCCAAAACGGACGGTATACGCGCACTGACAAGCGCCCGGCGAATGACATCGTTTAAACTGGCAGGCCGCGAAATTCTACCAGCGCTTCTGAAACAAGACAGACCGTGGTGACCAAGCTGATCAACGACCTTACATCAAGAACAAAGGTGAGTAATAAAATTAGAGACTTACGGCAATACGGAAAGAAATGTTGTCAACGAAAGTTCCAAGGGCAGGAGAAGGTATCGCTTTCAACCAAAGACCTGATTCCCATTCAGCCGCAGCCAAAAGACGAGTACGATCCGCAGAGTTGGTAGTCGTTTCAAGTAAATTATTACGCACCACTCTACAGAGCGATTCGTCCCACAGCCGCTGCGCTGAAAGATTTTGAGGGAGATCGTCAGATGTAATGGATGTCCACGTATCAATGGCCTCTGAAATAAAGGGGATGTGTACAGTGTTCAATGAATGAGATTTAGATAAAATTTGGCAGGTTAAGTCGAAAGTACTGTGAGAAAATGATAAATATGCTGGAAGGCTGACGCTGGTAATTGTAAGTATATTACGATGTCTAGAAAGAGATCTATCTATCATCTAGAGAGATGTATATCTGATTACTGTGACTAGTAAGTAGTACTATTACTGACTTATTATACATGACAGTGACGGACGCACGGCAACATAGAATTGTTTTTTCGGAAATGTTCTTCTTTTTATAAGAAAAATTATAAAACTAACCGTCTATAACACTAAAGTAAAACTGCCATTAGACAAAAATAAGTCACGTCAGAATATTTCTTTAAATTACGTTATTATTTATAGGGACTAAATTTAAAAATAATCTGCGCCTAAGACTAAAACAATAAAAAAAAAAAAAGTTATGAACTACTATAATTTATTTTAAAACTTGCAGTTTAAATTTGAAATAATTAGGTTCCACTATTTTAGGCAAAGATGTTTTTAGTTTGAAACGAATATTTTTTTTTTATGAAGTGATTTAATTTTGCCGTTCGGAAGTTTTCCAATACCAAGTCAAAAGTCAAATTTCCAAGTGTTTTAAAATATTCGTTTTAATAAAAAGTTTTGTAATAAAAGAACTTGGGTCGTAGGCCACACCGTGCGAAGCATGTAAGATTTATTAGATCAATTAATTATTTGAGTAACTAAAATTCAATTTTTAAAATAAACTAATAGAATTGTATACCACTAAATATGACACCAAAAATAGGTTGAATATTTTTTTCCGAGAAAACCGTATAGTACCTAATAATATATTTCCAAGATAAAATATTATCTTAGTTACCTACTAAAATAAAAAAATAATAATTACCCAAAAAAACTATATCCTAAACAATAATTACAAACCTAATAACGTAAACAATGTTTTATTTTCGGTATGAATATGGTTTGGAATTAATTGTATAAAAATTTAAAAACTCACGGCACAAAAATATCGTAAACAAATATTTGTGTTTATGGGCCTTCTAAAATCCCAATACAAAATAAAACATCTACCTGTCTTGCAACCGCCATTCCAGAACCGTAGGCAAAAATTCAGAGCTAGGAGCGCCTGTCTGCGTTTACGCATGATCTATGACCGTTATAATAGTGTTGCACAACTCACACAAGCACGAATTGGCGAGCGACTTCAGAGCCATCCCACCGGGAGTCGAGCCTTTTGGTCGCTCGCCAAAGCTGCCCAAGGCAACTTCTGCCAGTCCAATCTCCCACCACTGCGGAAATCTGATGACAGTTTGGCCCATAGTGCAAGAGAGAAGGCTGATCTCCTGGCCGATCTCTTTGCCTCAAACTCGACTTTGGACGACGGAGGAGCCACACCACCTACCATCCCGCGGTGTGAGAGTTCTCTGCCTGAGATTCGCATCACACAGCGTGCGGTCAGGCGGGAACTCCGACTCTTAGACGTCCACAAGTCGAGTGGGCCGGACGGCATCCCCGCGGTGGTGCTTAAGACGTGCGCCCCTGAGTTGACCCCCGTATTAACGCGCCTTTACCGTCTCTCCTATTCGACCAACAGGGTTCCATCTTCGTGGAAGGTTGCTCATGTCCACCCGATCCCTAAAAAGGGTGACCGGTCGGACCCGTCAAATTACAGGCCTATCGCGATAACGTCCCTGCTATCTAAGGTGATGGAGCGAGTCGTCAACACACGGCTCCTACAGTACCTCGAGGAGCACCAGCTGATTAGCGACCGACAGTACGGTTTCCGTCACGGTCGCTCAGCTGGTGATCTTCTTGTGTACTTGACACACCGATGGGCAGAAGCCTTAGATAGCGGGGGAGAGGCTCTAGCTGTGAGCCTCGATATCGCGAAGGCGTTTGATAGGGTCTGGCATAGAGCCCTTCTATCGAAGCTACCATCATATGGAATCCCCGAGGGACTCTGCGAGTGGATCGCCAGTTTTTTAGATGGGAGGAGCATCAAAGTCGTCGTCGACGGTGCATGCTCCCAGGGAAGGCCCATCAATGCTGGTGTTCCACAAGGCTCGGTGCTCTCCCCAACGCTGTTCATTCTGCATATCAATGACATGTTGTCTATAGATAGCATGCATTGCTATGCAGATGACAGCACGGGTGATGCGCGGTATACCGGCCACCAGAACATCCCTCGGGTCACTGTACAGGAGAAACGGTCAATACTTGTGTCTGAAGTCGAGGCATCTCTAGGGCGAGCCTCCGAATGGGGTGTGAAGAACTTAGTTCAATTCAACCCCTCGAAGACACAAGTATGCGCGTTCACTGCGAAGAAGGACGCATTTGTTATGGCGCCTCAGTTTGAAGGAGTATCTCTCCCGTTGTCCGAAAGTATTGGGATCCTCGGCGTTAATATCTCGAGCAAAGTCCAGTTTGGGAGTCATTTGGAGGACAAAGCCAAATTGGCGAGCAAAAAACTGGGTGTCCTGAACAAGGCGAAGCAGTACTTCAAACCTAAACAGCGGCTTGTGCTGTACAAAGCACAGGTTCGGCCGCATTTGGAGTACTGCTCTCACCTCTGGGCGGGAGCTCCCAAGTACCAGCTCGACCCACTTGACTCCCTCCAAAGGCGGGCTGTTCGAATCGTCGATGATCCCAATCTGACGGACAACTTGGAATCGTTAGGGCAACGGAGAGACTTTGGGTCACTCTGCGTGCTCTATCGATTGTTCCATGGGGAGTGCTCCGACGAACTTCTTGATTTGGTGCCATCGTCGCCTTTTTATCATCGCACCACTCGACGCCGCTGTAGGCTTCACCCACACTACCTGGAGCCGTTATCGTCTAGAACGGTAAGGTTTCAGCGGTCATTCATCCCACGTACGTGCCGGCTCTGGGGTGAACTTCCTACAGCGGTGTTTCCTGAGCGCTATGACATGTCCTTCTTCAAACGAGGTTTAAAGAGAGCTATCCTATCAAGGTAGGCAGCGGCCTGGCTGTGCCCCTAGCATTGCCAACGTCCATGAGCGGCGGTAACCACTTACCATCAGGTGGGCCGTCTGCTCGTCTGCCACTTTAGGCAATAAAAAAAAAAAAAAAAAAAAAAAAAAAAAAAAAACGAACAGCATTAAGAAAAAAAGGAGCGGGGGTGCGCGGGGATAGTAACCTAGCTCCGCCCATACGCTCAAGGTTATTGGGGCCTACAATCGCCTTAAGAGCATTGTATGTAATAGGTATGTCTGGTATTATAGGATAAAAATGTGTCCTGTGATGACGTGTTGATGTGGACAAGGCCTTGTCGAATGTGAGAGGCCATCTGAATGCAAATTACGTTATGTGGTCTTTCTGTGATAAGCTCAACGCCTCGTGTGCGTTTTTATATGAGCCGTAACACGAAACTATTGTTTTTGTTCAATGAACATTTTGTTCTTTTGAACCTAACGTATGCATTGAATGAACTCAGACTAATTGAATGAATTTCACGCGTATACTAACAATGATGTAGGTATATTTGTATAATAGTAATCCTACATATATTTCATAACCGAAATGTTATGTAGGTACCTACTACGTGCATAACATCCTAATGACTGCACCAAATTGTTTAATTCTTTTTAGAGATCTGTAGCCAAAATGGATGCCAAAAACAGAACCTCTTAGTTTCGTCATTTCCATCCGTTCGTATGTCAGAGGCATTTTATTCAAAAACTACTCAATGTATACTCAATATACATTTATACTGATGAAATTTGGAGATTAGGCGTCTTATGTGAGCTCCTTAAAAAACAACACACTTCAAATTTTTTTTCTCTCTGTCTTTCCGTCTGTCTGTCAGATTGTTTGAGGTAAACACCGTAAACTACTGAACCGATTTCGACGGGCATTAACTGGCGGATAACTAATAATTTGCCAAGGAGTAACTTAAGATAAGTACTTTGATTTAGTAGAAACTATCAGGGTTCCGTGAAAAAATATAAAATCACGGTCACAGCTTGTTTGTGTGTAAATTTTATTTATTTGAATATAACTTAGATATATAATTTTTGAAAATTAAATGTCAAAGAAGGGAAAATTCCAGTTGTCACGCCAATCAATAAACGCACGGGCGGAGCCGCGGGCAGACAGCTAGTCTTTTAATAGTTATCTCATGACAAAATCTAAAGTTATTTTATCCTGTCATTCACGCCTTTGTTTGTAAGCGTGGCATTCATGCAATTTTTCTGAGCTGACAATTGTTATTTATCTAGCAGACTCAAATTTAAGTTTCATTACGAGTGGTATTAGAGTCGAGTAGCAGACGTGACTAAACGTGGAAAACCTTTTCAAAAGGGAACAGATCTAGCTGGCTTTAAGTAGAACAATTTAAATGAATTCTGTACCTACAGACCTACGCAGGTACGTTATATGACCTCGCCGAAGAATAAAACGAAAATCGAAAAATAATGAAGAGCGTAAAATTCTTAATGTTACTGTTTACCATTATCTTATATGGCATTTTCGACAGTGACTGCTTATTTAAGCGGTTTGAGCCTCTCTGCAAAATATATACTCTTCGTTTCACTACAAAATTCAACCGAAGAAAATCAAGCCAGCTATATCCATTTGAAACTAAGGACAATGATTGCTATTTATATAAGGCTAAGACAGAAATTTATGTACCTAATACATGGACCCCAATTAAATCAATAAAAAAAATTATATATATAATTAAAAAGCGTCCTCCAAAGGTGTGCAATATTAAGGTTTGTGGGGACGGCAAACGACTGAAGGGCCACTATTGCGGCAGAAGAAAATGCAATTTGTTTGGAAGAAATTGTGATTCGAGTTGTATACCTGAAGAAGATATAAACAAAATAAAATCAAAATTCTCCGAACGCTATCGGAACAAGCAAATTAACTATGTTTAAAATACCAATATTAAATTGATTATGTGAAAAAAAATTGTCATATTCATTGTTTTATTTTGAGTCAGGCCCGGCTCGTCATTAATAAAAAAAATATCCAGAGTCATCCTCGTATCATTTATATTAAAAAATCAAGTCCCGGTCATCACCAGTACATTATTTTAGTTAAAGTACAGACAGAAAGAAAAGCAACTATAAAATTACAAGTTCTTATTTAGACCAGTACTTGTAACAACAGCATCCTGTGCGTATTGGCTGACCGATGGGCCTGTCAAATAACCATGCACGAGGAGCGTCACATCGGAGAGCATTATATATATACTATATTATTATAATTATTAATAATAATAATAATGTTTATCTACACTCACATCGAACAATTCGAATTACGAATTCAAAGACGGTTCTATACAGACGCACTTTATAAACGCATACCTATACATAAAATTTAAAAAAAACTCATTATAGTACCGCTATCTTTTTTATTAATTCATTAAACTATGGTTTTAGGCTGAATATGAAAAAAAGGCGCACGCATGCGCAGTTCGAACTGTGAAAAAATAGCGCACGCATGCGTACAAATAAATTACTTCCTTGTAACCTACCTACTTTGTTTAATTTCAATTTTTCCTATGAGTGAAGATAAAGTAGTCTATGAAACTGCATATAACTTAGGTATTAAAACCATAGATTTAGTATTAGGTCTATGATTAAAACACTCGAGTCAACCTATTATCGATATACCTATAAACAGACTCTCGTGTTTTAATACCCTTCTTATAATATGACAGTTGCATAAACTACTATTACTAGTTACTAATACAAATATGGGTTTATAAGATATTTCATTTAATTAATTTAGACGAAATTAGACACATCAAGTGCTCCATAAATGTTTATAAACTTGTTAATAAACAGTTATAACTTAAAATCTATTGTTAGTAAGAATACTTGTTAGCAAATAATATTAAATTCATAAAATCAATAAATAATACTTAATTATTTAATTTATGAAAATTAACATGTAAGGCTTTCTTTACTAATAATAATGTGCCTCATTATGGATGACTGAAACCGCTCAGCTACTACTACTCTCTTAGCTACGATTCAGACCAACCGGCTCGCATCGGCCCGCGCCGGGCGGCATTTTACAATGCGTTAAAGAACATTGAAATGTATCAACAGTAATTACAGTTCATATTTGCATGAAACTTACGGTCGGAGCCGGTCGGCCGTCGCGACGCGTCGCGGGATGCCGACGGAGGTAACTATGCGTAAGTTGCATGCAAATATGAACTGTAATTACTGTTGATACATTTCAATGTTCTTTAACGCATTGTAAAATGCCGCCCGGCGCAGGCCGATGCGAGCCGGTTGGTCTGAATCGTAGCTTAGAATACTATTGGGACTGCGGCGAATCCGGTACAATATCGAGGCCGATGTTTTTCGTCAGACTGCATGAAACCCATCGACCCTCGCTTCTGAGAATATGTTGGATGCGCTGCAAAAGGACAACATCCTCAACAGCATTCTAAAAGAATTATTATATTGAACACGCAGGGCATTAACCATCCTGATGCTTTGCATTTTGTAATAGTTTAACTCTTTTAGCTAACATGTTACACCTCACCGCCAATGCCCTGCGTTCCCATTTTATATGTCTACATGGGCTATGAGGTCTTCAGTGATGTAATGTCCATTTTAAGACACTCAAAATAAACTTATATTTTGAGTGTCTGTAAATTTGTCTATATATTATAAAGCTGAAAAGTTTGTCTATTTGTTTGGTTGAACGCTAGTATCTCAGGATCTAGGCGTTTGATTTGAAATTTTTTTTTAGTATTAGATAGCCCATTTATATAGAAAAGTTATAAGCTCATTATAAGCATCACGCTACACTCAATAAGAGCTGAGCCGTGCCAAATAAAAAACGACGGGAGCGAAACCCCGCGTGCTAGTATTCTATACTTCTTTATTAATTTGCAAGTAACTCATTACTTACAAATATATTAAGTTACAAAAATGAAACTGTTCGTTGAACAATGTACCCCCATAAGCTTTTCTTGCAAACTGTAACTTTTAATTAGATGGAACCATTGGGGCAAAGGACTATGCAATTTACTTGGAAGAAATTGTAATCAATCCTACGAAACTATTGCGTCAATATAAGTTCCACTTATGACCTTCTACTTTGAACACAATTTACTGTTTAGTTTTTTTATTTGGTTTGGGTGGTGGATAAATTAGCTGCCTTTTAATACGTGGTATTATATACACCGCCCATAGACAATGATAAATAATGGACACTAGTATTTTTCTTTCGAGTTATTAACTGAAATCTTTATAGTTTCGACGGATTCCAAAGAAAATGCCTATGCCTTCTGAATCATACAATGTTTTAATAATAAAATCTTGCTTAAACGACTTTTTATTTATTTACAAACAAGTTTACATCGACACCTGTCAGTCAAGCTACTTAATAGTTGTTAGCGGTTAGACTCAGATGTTCATCTAATTAGACACAAGAATCCGGTGGTTAGTACTTATTTCAAATGATTGCCAAGTGGAATTCATTTGGACGTAATTATTGAGTGATAAAACCACTTAAATAAACCAAGCTCACTAACATTTTATATGCAAAACTTTGTAAGAATGGATGTAATGTGTGAGATGGATGGAAAAACTAATCGTTTAGTTCCAGTTTTAAATTGTCTATTCGATTAGTTTATATAAACTAATCGAACGTTATACCGTTACCCTCTTATATATATATATACTTTACAATATTTATTTACCTATTTGCCTACGTTTTAGAAAAAGACCAAAAAATATCGAACAATCGTATACCTATATATGTAGATATGATCAGGATCTGATACAAAACAAAACTCACAATACACTGATAATGAAACTCAATGGTTCAGGCTCATTGTGAGGCAGATACAATCACTTCACTTACCGTACAATCAGATAGAACAGTGTCACTGCAGCCAGTACAATTACCATACCACGTATTTTTATGTACATACATGATTTTGGTATGTAAACTATTTATAAGGTTCCGTACCAAAATGATACAGAAGGAACCCTTGTGATCTCGCTCTGTCTGTCCATATGTCACAGCTTTATATCTCAGAATTTACTTATGCTATCGACATGAAATTTGGAACCAGTTGTAAAGACTGTTGATCCAACGCTATTAAATTTTAAAAACTTGGGAAAATGTTTTTATTTTAAAATAACTGAAATTTTAGATAGTTGAAATTTTTAATTGACAGTTTTAGATCTTGTGGGGTATCAGATGAAAGGGCTTTGCGTTCACATTACAAAACCAATTTTAATGAATTTTTAAGCTTATCTCCGAAGTTTGTGATGAGAAAAATGATTTGGATGACTAAGTAATAGTAAACTGATAGGTAGTTTTGTTCACATATTATTTGTTTTAAAAATGCCGAAATACTTAGTTCAAAGTGCCGAAAAAGTAACTATTTAATTGGATTCTACTCGAAACTTTATTGTAGAAGTACGTCGTAACAACGAGGATCAATTCTGAAGTGTTTACTTACTAAGTAAAATAACAGAAAATATAGCTGCCTAACTCTAGGGCCGGCGCGGCCCCCAGTGAAGGCATGACACGGTAATGGCGCGGCGAGGTAATGATTTTTTTGGTATTTTGACCTGATTTTGTTGACATTTGACTGATTTTTTTGACATTGTTTTATTTTATATTCATTTGACCACGAAAAAAATATTATGCTACGCCCCCTGTGCCCTGCTATGCCGGCACTGTGCTTAGACTCTTAAAGTGTATAGTGTATAGTGACATTGGTGCGGTGCCTAAATAAAACGAAATATTAGTTTATACTATACATTTATTTTTAATGCAGATAAAGCTATAGACATGGCATTCACATGCAGAAACCTTAGTTTGGCTTTGGAACAAACACGATTCCTCTGTCCGAATGGCGGTTCTGGAAAGATTCTTGTGCGTATGCCAAATCACCTCCTAAACAGCCTCCGTCACAATTCCTTCCAAACATATTGCATGGTCCTTTACCGCAATATTCACCTTGCAAAGGGAATCCATCTCCACACACTTCAAGATAGCAGTCAACTGGTGGTTTAACTGACGTGTGATTAATCCAACCTTTTACTGTTTCCATAGGTGTTAGCGGATTAAGAGAAAAAGGCGTCTGTACATCAGCTGATCAGCTCCATCAATATCTCTGCAGTCACTAGGAGGCACGGAGAAGAATCCCTCATTAGCAGGATTACGTGATCGAGTCACTGTTGTAGTGAAATAGAGATCAATAAATGGGCACTCAGCAAAGCATTTAAAGAAACAAGCACCACCGTCGACTCCGCCGTACAATGCGATGGAACAAAGTAATATTAACAGTTTAATACTCTTCATTGTTTTCTATATTCGTTTTATCTTCGGGGAACTCGTTACTGTATCCAGTTACTTGTTTCTTCGTGAAATAACAGTCCCTTCTGTTCTTCGTTAGACAGCCGCACTACTTTATGGTATTACAACTGTTGTAGGGTACCTAACTACCTACGTTAAGAATCTTAATGATGATAATATTCTCGTCCAGGTAGAATATTGATATGCATATTGTTGATAACACTAATTAGGTACCACATTAAAGACGAAACAATTAGTCATAATTAAATAAGATATTTAGTAAACCTAACGAGCCCAAGACAACTTTTGGCTGTTTGTTATGTTCAATTAAATTATTGGATTTCTTTTTGTAATTATATAAATTCGTAAAATAAGTATAGCACATCGGGCTAAACCTGTTCAAACTGAACATTCAGCCTGGGGAAATACTTAGTACCTACCGAAGACTGCAACCAAAGTAACTTGAGTGACTGCCTCGATAGTGTTCTTTCTGCTAGTAAATAGTTTTCCAGATTGTATTGGGGAGGAAAGGGGCTTTTAAAGGGTCGGTAGCTCATGTAATGCTCCAGAAGCATGTGGCCATATTGGTAGCCTCCATAAGCTTACCATCAGACAAACCGTAACTTTGATTGCCACGATTGCTTTATAAAACAATATTTCACATAAATAAGTTTATTCCTATTTTGTGCTAATATTATGTGTCTTTAAGTTGCATTGTTCTTATATATAAACGAAGAATTTCTAGGAGGAACTGCTGGTTCGAATATCGAAGAAGGCTACAAGCTATAGCATCACGCTTCGACTTATGGGAGCTGAATAAAGGCCAAATAAAGGTCCACGGGAGCGCAAATCTAGGAAAGGGCATCAGCTAATACATTATATAGGTACTATTCTATCTAATCTATTTAAAATTCAAATATCTAATGAAATTAAATAAGTTTTGCCGCAGTTTTATTATTATATAAAAGTATGTGGGGAAATAGTACCTACAGAAGACTGCAACCATAGTGATTTGAGTGACTTCCTCGATAGTGTTCTTTCTGCGAGTAAATCATTTTCCAGAGTGTATTGTGGAGGAAAGGAGTTTTAAAGGCTCGGCAGCGCATACAATGCTCCAGAAGCATGTGGCCATACTGGTAACCTCCATAGGCTTACCATCACCCAAACTGTAACCTTGATTGCTCCATGGCGGTGTAAAACAATGCTATTTCACGTAAAAAAGTTTATTCCCCACAACATCAACCAACATCCTCAGCCTGATCTGCCTGTCTGAACGCGATAAACTCAAAAACTTGGTAGATCGCATCGGAGAAAAAGGTGTCTTTTGAGAGCTTTTATAGTGTTTTCTACTGTACTTTGCTTAAATCATTAAGCATTTAAAATAATACTAGGTAGTACAAACTTGTGGAAAATAAAAAAAATATACAAAATGTTACCATTTATATCTACTAAACTTGACTTAGTATGTAGTAGTAGTTAGTATACAGTATGTTTTCATATATTTGTACGCCAAGTATGGCAAAACATGTTGATACAAAACATTAACATAATTATTATCTTATCTTATCTTATCCTGTAAATCTCCTAAGTTTGACTTATGGTTACCAGTTTTCTGGTTTAAGATATTTATTTCACAAAAAAGAATTATAATATAATTCACTTACTATTGAGAAATACAAGATAAACTTATTACTAAATAATTTTATTGAACATGCGAGCAATGGACATTTATGATGATTATATTTGATGATTTTAATTATATGATTTATTTTTATTTTATTTTATTTATTAGGAACAAAAAACAGTTACATGCTATGATGGTACAAAATCAAAATATTCTACAAGTATTAGCAAACATATAACCCACACTATTGTTCACAAATTTTCATAAGAAATATAAAGTTAATCAGACAGAATGAAGAATCAAAAATCCATACAATTACATTATTTCGAAAATAGCAACTCAATTGCGCGAACTTTAAATTGTTGATGTGAAAGAGCAAAAATATCGATATCGGTAAAGTGCGTGTTATATGTGTCCACAAGTCGGCGAAGAGGTGCGCGCACCCCAGCGTTGGTCCTACAGGCAGCTGTATGGAACAGTCGAGGCACGCGCACCCCCCGTCTATACACAGTTCTAGGTACCTTAATACATAGTTGGTTAGTAATTTGCGTACAGTCAAACCTATGGTTACACAAACCATGGAGCATCATGGTATTCAGGAGTAGACGTCGGGATTCAAGACTTAAGATGTTATATTGCTGCAACAATTGCATATAAGAAACTTCACTTCTATTAAATTTATAATTTATGTGTCGCAAAAACTTTTTCTGTACCATCTCAATTGATGACATGATGATTGCGATGTGTAAGTCAACAGGTAGATTTTGGCGATTAATTGTTTGTATCCTATCATTAAGACCATCTGTACCCAAAGTCACACTAATAAATAAATTAATTAAGTATATAAGATTTAAATTTCCGTTCACTTACACGGAACTGCAGCTCTCACAAAGGTTTTATTTATGCTGTAACCATGTATTTTATAAGAACACACGTAAGTACTTTTTGAAAAAAAAAAAAAACGCTGTTGTTGTATTGTATGGAAGTATTTAAAGTCACTTAAGTCACTTAAATTTATAGGTATACGGAATGCCAAAATTAAAGCAAAATTTAATAAGGTAATAAGACCTACCTTACCTTGTTCCTGACCCTACCTTGTATACTATATCATTCAATAAAAAAAATACAAGATAAAATCTGCATTTTCTATTATTTTTAAATCGTGAGTTAATTGGACATCATTAACTCACACATTTAATAAATCGTTGTTAACTTGGTAAACATTTATTTGGACAAAGTGGTAAAAGAGTGGCCTGAGTTTCTAGCGAAGTTCTTCTCGGAGCTCAACCTTCCGAAGGCAAATTTGCTGACACCATTTTTTTTGCTTTGTATGACATTCATAAGTATCATGTATGTATGTGATCCAAATGAAATAAAAAGATTTGACTTTGACTTAGAAAAATATATCTATAAATAGCTTGTATGTCTTATTGTAATATGTCCAGCAGTGGACTAGTACAGGCTGATGATGATGATGATGATGAAATTGCTATAAACTGTTATAGTGTGCTTGTGTGAGAGGACATAGACGGCGGTGTCTTAATAAAACGAAATATAAGTTTTTACTAAACGTTTATTTATTAATGCAGACGCAGTCACAGGCATGGCGTTGAAATATTACTTTGGCTCTGGAACAAACACGATTCCTCTGTCCGAATGGCGGTTGCGGAAGGCTTCTTGTGCGTATGCCAAATCACCTCCTAAACAACCTCCGTCACAATTCCTTCCAAAAATATTGCATGGCCCTTTACCGCAAAATTCACCTTTCACAGGGAATCCATCTCCACACACTTCAAGATAGCAGACAACTGGTGGTTTAACTAACGTGTGATTAATCACACCTTTTATTGTATCCACAGGTGTTAGCGGATTAAGAGAAACAGGCATCTCTTCTTTAGCTCCATCAATATCTCTGCAGTCACTAGGAGGCACGGAGAAGAATCCTTCATTAGCAGGATTACGTGATCGAGTCACTGTTGTAGTGAAATAGAGATCAAAAAATGGGCACTCAGCAAAGCATTTAAAGAAACAAGCACCACCGTCGACTCCGCCGTACAATGCGATGGAACAAAGTAATATTAACAGTTTAATACTCTTCATTGTTTTCTATATTCGTTTTATCTTCGGGGAAATCGTTACTGTATTAGTTACTTGTTACTTGTTTCTTCGTGAAGTAACAGTCCCTTCTGTTCTTGGTTAGACAGCCGCACTACTTTCTGGTATCACTACTGTTGTAGAGTACGTTAAGAATCTTAATGATGGTATTCTCGTTCAGGTAGAATATTTATATGCATATTCTTGATTACACTAATTACCACATTAAAGACGAAACAATTAGACATCATTAAATATTATGTTAATCGTTTCAACAAGATATTTAGTAAACCTAACGGGCCCAAGATAACTTTTGACTGTGTGTT
The DNA here is from genome assembly GCA_905147015.1 of Laspeyria flexula. Taxonomy (NCBI): domain Eukaryota; kingdom Metazoa; phylum Arthropoda; class Insecta; order Lepidoptera; family Erebidae; genus Laspeyria; species Laspeyria flexula. The sequence goes on along the minus strand of LR989962.1, from coordinate 8,802,344 downwards.
GTTCAATTATTGGATTTATTTTTGTAATGACAAAAATTCGTAAAAATAATATCGATATTAACTATAAATCTATAGGTACTAATATTATTCAGCTGAAGGTTTATTTGATTGTTTGTTTGGTTTAACTCGCTTATGGAGGAACTACTGGTTCGAATATCGAAGAAGGCTACAAGCTATAGCATCACGCTTCGACTTATGGGAGCTGAATAAAGGAAAAATAAAGATCCACGGGAGCGAACTCTGGGCAAGGACATCAGCTAATACATTATATAGGTACTTACCTATCTAATCTATTTAAAATTCAAATGTCTAATGAAATTAAATAAGTTTTGCCGCAGTTTTATTATTTTGTTTAATGTTAAGTATGTAAAAGTATGTATCAGCACATCGCGTTATACCTGTTCAAACTAAATCCGGCCTGGGGAAGTAGTACCTACAGGAGACTGCAACCATAGTGACTTGAGTGACTTCCTCGATAGTGTTCTTTCTGCGAGTAAATCATTTTCCAGGGTGTATTGGGCAGGAAAGGGGTTTTAAATGCTCGGTAGCGCATACGATGCTCCAGAAGCATGTGGCCAAACTGGTATCCTCCATAGGCCAACTGTAACCTTGATTGCCAACATTGCGGTGTAAAACAATGCTATTTCACGTAAAAAAGTTTATTCCCCACAACATCAACCAACATTCCCTGGCCTGATCTGCCTATCTGAACGCGATAAACTCAAAAACTTGGTAGATCGCATCGGAGAAAAAGGTGTCTCTTGAGAGCTTTTATAGCGTTTTCTACTGTGCTTTACTTGAATCATTAAGCATTTAAAATAATGCTAGGTAGTACAAACTTGTGAAAAATAAAACAATATACAGTATGTTTCCATTTGCATAATAATTCATAATTTAATTATTTAATATATTTGTACGCCAAGTATGGCAAAACATGTTGATACAAAACATTAACATATTATCTTTTACTCGAAGTATCTTCTGTAAATTACACGTGTTTTGAGTAAATAAATATATCTCATCTTATCTTATAAATCTCCTAAGCTTAACTTATGGTAAGCATTTTTCTGGTTTAAGATATTTCTTTCACAAAAAAGAATTATAATATAATTCACTTACTATTGAGAAATACAAGATAAACTTATAACTAAATAATGTTATTAAACATGCGAGCAATGGATATTTATGATGATTTTATTTGTTAATTATATGCTGATTGATTGCGATGTGTAAGCCAATAGGCAGATTTTGGCGATCAATTGTTTGTATCCTATCATTAAGACCATCTGTACCCAAAGTCACACTTATAAATTAATTAATTATAATATAAGAATTAAATTTCCGTTCACTTACACGGAACTGCAGCTCTCACTAAGGTTTTATTTATGCTGTAACCATGTTTTTATAAGAACACACGTATGTACTTTTTGAAAGAAAAAAACGCTATTGTATTGTATGGAAGTATTTAAAGTGGGCAAGTCACTTAAATTTATAGGTATACAGTATGCCAAAATTAAAGCAAAATTTAATAAGGTAATAGACCTACCTTACCTTGTCCCTAACCCTACCTTGTATACTATATCATTCAATAAAAAAAATACAAGATAAAATCTGCATTTTCTATTATTTTTAAATCGTGAGTTAATTGGACATCATTAACTCACACATTTAATAAATCGTTGTTAACTTGGTAAACATTTATTTGGACAAAGTGGTAAAAGAGTGGCCTGAGTTTCTAGCGAAGTTCTTCTCGGAGCTCAACCTTCCGAAGGCAAATTTGCTGACACCATTTTTTTTGCTTTGTATGACATTCATAAGTATCATGTATGTATGTGATCCAAATGAAATAAAAAGATTTGACTTTGACTTAGAAAAATATATCTATAAATAGCTTGTATGTCTTATTGTAATATGTCCAGCAGTGGACTAGTACAGGCTGATGATGATGATGATGATGAAATTGCTATAAACTGTTATAGTGTGCTTGTGTGAGAGGACATAGACGGCGGTGTCTTAATAAAACGAAATATAAGTTTTTACTAAACGTTTATTTATTAATGCAGACGCAGTCACAGGCATGGCGTTGAAATATTACTTTGGCTCTGGAACAAACACGATTCCTCTGTCCGAATGGCGGTTGCGGAAGGCTTCTTGTGCGTATGCCAAATCACCTCCTAAACAACCTCCGTCACAATTCCTTCCAAAAATATTGCATGGCCCTTTACCGCAAAATTCACCTTTCACAGGGAATCCATCTCCACACACTTCAAGATAGCAGACAACTGGTGGTTTAACTAACGTGTGATTAATCACACCTTTTATTGTATCCACAGGTGTTAGCGGATTAAGAGAAACAGGCATCTCTTCTTTAGCTCCATCAATATCTCTGCAGTCACTAGGATGGGTCTCCTCTCCCTCACGGACCGCCGAGGTGTTCGGACGCATTTAACAGCACAACTTCAAGCCACTTCGTTAACCTCAGAGCTCAAGTTATACTAGACGGAAAGCGAAATTGTTCCGATTCCTCGATAGCGACCAATGTATGCTGACCCCAGCTCAACTTATGTAGGACGGAAAGCTAATATGTTCTGTTTCGTCGATTGCGGCCAGTATTGATAGACATCTCACTGTCGAACCGTACTAAACCTTTATTTTACTAACACTAATAAAATAAAGCTTTAATAATGTCTGTTCAACGCACGCCGCCGAAGGAAATAAGTGGTTCCGCTCCGAATCTTAGCGATGCTCGTTGTACAGACGAAGATGCACAGAACAATGTTACACTCCGAAATGAAAAACGCAAGCGGGGTGATGTTCTTGAGGAAGAGATGAAGTCTTTTATGCTTGAAATGAGACATATGCTAACATCGGCTACTGATGCACAAAATCAAAAATTTAATTTATTACAATCTGTTGTTGATGAAATCAAAAAGCAAAACGATGAGATCACTAAAGCGTTGGACTTTATGTCTCTTAAATATGAAGAGTTCAAGGCGAAAATGGACCACAGTGAAGAAGAAAGAAAAAAGCAGTTAACACACATTAAAGCATTAGAGTCAAGAGTAGAACAGCTGGAACGCAATGCTCGGAATTCTAGTATTGAAATTAGAAATGTGCCCCGAAACAAAACTGAAAACAAGGAACAGCTGGTGAAGATAGTAAAAAACATCGGTACTGCAATTAAGACTGATATTGTCGACAGTGATATCAAAGACATCTTCCGATATACCACGAAGTCTGCGTTGAAATTACCAATAATTGTGGAGTTCGTGTCAGTTACAAAAAAAGAATCTGTTTTAGAATCAGTTAAGAAATACAAACGAGAGAACAAATCTGTACTCTCCACTTCACACGCCAAAGTTGACGGTCCGAAAGAGCCCATTTATATATCAGAAAGCCTTACCTCACGAAACAAAAAGATTTTTGCTATGGCTCGAAAGTTTTCGATCGATAACGGCTACAAATTCTGTTGGACTTCACACGGGAACGTATATCTACGAAAAGAAGAAGGGTCGAAAGCCGTTCGAATTCATAGTGAAGAAGATCTCAACCAGCTTGTGGCCAAAATATGACTATTAATCTCTTGCCTTCAGGTTTGCATGTTTATCTATCATTCTTGGTTTATTATTTTACACACAAACTATACTCAATCAAACACTAAATCCAAACACACTTATCCCCAACAATACACACTACACTATAGTAACACAAATATTACACAATGCTCAATTCTCACAATAGATCCATACATTACTAGTATTAAACAACTTAAACAGATCAAAACCCCCCATTTAACAACGTATGTGTTAAACATTATCATACCATATTTATGGTTACCCTCAGTAGTTCCAAGTTATTATTACTCTCAAAATGGTTTCTAGTTTTATACCGAATATTCAAGCCAATTTAGATAATATATCTGTAGCAGAATCGGCTTTTGTGGAAACAAGCGAATGTTTAAGCAAAATGTTTAGTCCAAATAATAGTCTTAAAGTTATTTCTCATAACATTAGAAGCATTTATCGGAATTTTGACCATTTTCTTGTATTTTTAAAACAGTTGGGCACTGACTGCGATATACTAATATTCACTGAATGCTGGCTATCTCCACACAAACCCCCGCCACAGTTAGAAAATTACAAAACCCATTTCTCAACACTCTATCACAATCAAAATGATGGTATAGTAATTTATGTAAAAAATGACATACATCACACTGTGGCTGAACCAGCCTTCTGTGAGGCTAATTGCCTACTACTAAAACTATCAGACATTGCCCTTATTTGTCTGTACAGGTCCCCATCTTATAGAGATATTCAAAATTTCCTCATATCGTTAGATACTATACTAAAAAGTACCCAAGACTTTAAAACAATTGCCATAGTCGGAGATATCAACATAGATATAAAACCATTTAATGTAGATCGTAAAAGCCAGGATTATTTAAATCTTATAGTGGAACATGGCCTTCTTCCTTCACACGTTTTACCCACACGTGAGTCCAACTGTCTTGATCATGTAAATCTTAAGACTCATCTTAATGCGCAAACTTTTGTCATAAACAATTCTATAACAGACCATTTCCCTATCTTGCTGAACTTAGTTCCTTTAAAAAAGTATCAAAAACCAAAGTTTAAAGAATATATTGACTATGAAAAAGCTGAAAATTGTCTTATAGAAAATGATTTTTCTGACATTTTGGATATGAACGATCCCAACTACGCCATCGAAACTCTTACTGACCGCATAAAAAACGCTTTAGTAAAAAGTACCACCATAAGAAAAATACCAAACAGAAAAAATATCCTCAAGCCTTGGATAACTCCAGGTTTACTAAGATGCATAAAACACCGCAATGTCTTACACAGCAAGCTTAAAAAAACTCCGTCAAACGAAATACTTAAGATATCTTACAGTAGGTATCGTAATTTTTGTAATGAGCTTTTAATTAATCTTAAAGAAAAATATGAAAATGGAGAATTCAATAACTGTAAAAACCCGAAACAAACTTGGGACAGCATACGTAAAATAATTAATACTTCAAACAACAAAAATCCGGCTGACGAGCTTTTGATCGGCAGTCTGAATGATCCAACTTGTAATATTAATAAGGTAAATCAATATTTCGTAGAAGCTGGTCAAAAACTTATTGATAAAATTCATCAGACTTCTAACATATACACACATGATTGCGATGATACTATATCAACTCCACACCGTCTCAAATCATTTGCCCTGCTTGAAACGAACATAATGGAAGTTGAAACTTTAATAGCTAACCTCAAGGACGGCTCTGCTACGGGATGGGATGGCATACCTACTGCATTCCTAAAACGAATCAAAACTATTATCAGCCCTATTTTAACACATATCTTTAACCTATGTATCAATAAAGGAATATTCCCTGAAAGTTTTAAACGGTCCATAATACACCCTATTCATAAATCTGGTCCTAGAGACCTCGTCGAAAATTATCGTCCCATATCAGTACTCACTGCTATGTCCAAGTTGCTTGAAAAGATAATTAACACACGCTTACAAAAATTTCTTATCCAAGAAAATATCCTGTCTGAATCACAATTTGGGTTTCAACCTAACAAATCTACTGAAGACGCAGTAGTACAGCTTACAAACTATTTGGCTAGTAACTTGGATCATGGTCGAAAATGCATTGGTATTTTCCTTGATCTGGCCAAGGCCTTCGATACGATCTCTACTAAATTGCTATTGAAGAAGCTGGAAGTTATAGGTATTCGCGGTCTGCCCCTTGAGCTTTTGAAGGATTACTTAACTAATAGAAGTCAAATTACGAAGATAAGTGATGCTGTCAGTAACCCTCTCCCCATCACATGCGGTATACCTCAGGGCAGTGTGATTGGCCCAAGTCTCTTCTTGATCTACGTAAATGAGCTTAGTAATTATAATCCAACTAACGGCAAAATTTTTGCTTATGCCGATGATACAGCTCTGTTGTTCCATGGAGAGACTTGGGCAGAAGTACATCATCACGCCGAAAAAGGACTGCAACTCACCGGTCGATGGCTGCATAATAATTTTCTGACACTAAACATAAAAAAAACCAAATACATCACCTTTACAATAAACAAGACCACACAACCGAAAATCAATGATTCCAATCTTAAGATCCATAACTGCAGTAATACTAATTTTTTGTCTTGTTCCTGTCCGATACTCGAAAAAACTGACAATATAAGATATCTTGGTGTGCTACTTGACCAAACACTGTCATGGCATCTGCAGATTGACCAGGTGGCGGCGAGAGTGAGGAAGATGATATGGATCTTTAAGAAACTCCGTAACATCCTTCGACCTTCCCTTTTAAAGACAGTCTACTTTGCCCTTGCCCAATCGGTCTTGACTTACTGTATACCAGCATGGGGCGGGGCATGTAAGACAAGGTTAATTGTTGTTGAACGTGCACAAAGATCACTACTCAAGGTATACTTAAGAAAGCCCTACCGATACCCTACGTTCACTCTCTACAAAGAATGTGAAATACTGACGATTAGACAGCTGTTTATTCTCCATACTACGCTCCGAAAACACAAAAATCTACCATATGACCCCACAGTGGCAAGTTCTATTCGAAGACGGAACAGGATATGTGCACCTATTACTCATCGTACTGCCTTCTTTAGTCGTCAATCGGGTTTTCTGGAGCCATATCTATATAATAAATTAAACTCCATGTTGAATATCTATCCTAAAACAGTTTATGAATGTAAAAAAGTAGTTATTAAGTATTTGTCTAATTTAGACTATAAAAACACAGAACTCATAATAACGACTGTTAAATAAATTTAAAAAACTAGTGTAGGTACTTAAACTACTACTGGAAACAATAATATAAAGAAGTAATTATTAATATTATAAAATAGTAAAAGTATGGCACTGAGCTAAAACACATAACACACACACACACGCACACACACACACACACACACACACACACATCAGTAAGCTCCTTTTCTTCCACTAAATACCTCCTACAATAAATGAATTTGTTAACCTAAAATAATCTTCCAACCTCGAGCGCGTGTCCTGGAGACCTGAAATACAGGGCTTGCCCTAGTTTAGGCTCCAGTCCACCCTCTAAGTTCATATACCTGTTTAATCACAATGTTTTCATACTAGGAGGCACGGAGAAGAATCCTTCATTAGCAGGATTACGTGATCGAGTCACTGTTGTAGTGAAATAGAGATCAAAAAATGGGCACTCAGCAAAGCATTTAAAGAAACAAGCACCACCGTCGACTCCGCCGTACAATGCGATGGAACAAAGTAATATTAACAGTTTAATACTCTTCATTGTTTTCTATATTCGTTTTATCTTCGGGGAAATCGTTACTGTATTAGTTACTTGTTACTTGTTTCTTCGTGAAGTAACAGTCCCTTCTGTTCTTGGTTAGACAGCCGCACTACTTTCTGGTATCACTACTGTTGTAGAGTACGTTAAGAATCTTAATGATGGTATTCTCGTTCAGGTAGAATATTTATATGCATATTCTTGATTACACTAATTACCACATTAAAGACGAAACAATTAGACATCATTAAATATTATGTTAATCGTTTCAACAAGATATTTAGTAAACCTAACGGGCCCAAGATAACTTTTGACTGTGTGTTGTTCAATTATTGGATTTATTTTTGTAAAAAAAAACATTTAAAAACATTTAAAAAAAAAAAAAAAAAAAAAAAAAAACACAATCAGCACCCACACATTACACTGCACTAATTAATAAAAGAAAAAATATACACAAGAAGAAAGTAACACTTCAATCGCTTTCCGCTACATGCTTGTTATAGGGGCATAGGCCTTAGTAAACACACTCGCGCTGCTCAATACTTCTTCTATGTTTCTTTTAGTAAACCTACCCACTTACTTTGATTTTTTTTTTGTTTTGTTACTTCCTAAGCAAATCAATAGCAAGCAATATCTGTATACCTACTATTATTACAGGCACCGCCTGCTGGATTTTCTTTAACAACCTACTTTGGTTTTATGTTTCTCAGTAAGTGATTTTTGTGAATTTTTATGAGAAATAAAGATCTTTAACCGTAATGACAAAAATTCGTAAAAATAATATCGATATTAACTATAAATCTATAGGTACTAATATTATTCAGCTGAAGGTTTATTTGATTGTTTGTTTGGTTTAACTCGCTTATGGAGGAACTACTGGTTCGAATATCGAAGAAGGCTACAAGCTATAGCATCACGCTTCGACTTATGGGAGCTGAATAAAGGAAAAATAAAGATCCACGGGAGCGAACTCTGGGCAAGGACATCAGCTAATACATTATATAGGTACTTACCTATCTAATCTATTTAAAATTCAAATGTCTAATGAAATTAAATAAGTTTTGCCGCAGTTTTATTATTTTGTTTAATGTTAAGTATGTAAAAGTATGTATCAGCACATCGCGTTATACCTGTTCAAACTAAATCCGGCCTGGGGAAGTAGTACCTACAGGAGACTGCAACCATAGTGACTTGAGTGACTTCCTCGATAGTGTTCTTTCTGCGAGTAAATCATTTTCCAGGGTGTATTGGGCAGGAAAGGGGTTTTAAATGCTCGGTAGCGCATACGATGCTCCAGAAGCATGTGGCCAAACTGGTATCCTCCATAGGCCAACTGTAACCTTGATTGCCAACATTGCGGTGTAAAACAATGCTATTTCACGTAAAAAAGTTTATTCCCCACAACATCAACCAACATTCCCTGGCCTGATCTGCCTATCTGAACGCGATAAACTCAAAAACTTGGTAGATCGCATCGGAGAAAAAGGTGTCTCTTGAGAGCTTTTATAGCGTTTTCTACTGTGCTTTACTTGAATCATTAAGCATTTAAAATAATATACAAACTTGTGAAAAATAAAACAATATACAGCATGTTTCCATTTGCATAATAATTCATAATTTAATTATTTAATATATTTGTACGCCAAGTATGGTAAAACATGTTGATACAAAACATTAACATATTATTATCTTTTACTCGAAGTATCTTCTGTAAATTACACGTGTTTTGAGTAAATAAATATATCTCATCTTATCTTATAAATCTCCTAAGCTTAACTTATGGTAAGCATTTTTCTGGTTTAAGATATTTCTTTCACAAAAAAGAATTATAATATAATTCACTTACTATTGAGAAATACAAGATAAACTTATAACTAAATAATGTTATTAAACATGCGAGCAATGGATATTTATGATGATTTTATTTGTTAATTATATGCTGATTGATTGCGATGTGTAAGCCAATAGGCAGATTTTGGCGATCAATTGTTTGTATCCTATCATTAAGACCATCTGTACCCAAAGTCACACTTATAAATTAATTAATTATATAAGATTTAAATTTCCGTTCACTTACACGGAACTGCAGCTCTCACTAAGGTTTTATTTATGCTGTAACCATGTTTTTATAAGAACACACGTATGTACTTTTTGAAAGAAAAAAACGCTATTGTATTGTATGGAAGTATTTAAAGTGGGCAAGTCACTTAAATTTATAGGTATACAGTATGCCAAAATTAAAGCAAAATTTAATAAGGTAATAGACCTACCTTACCTTGTCCCTAACCCTACCTTGTATACTATATCATTCAATAAAAAAAATACAAGATATGGGAAAAATCTGTATTTTCTATTATCTTTATATCGTGAGTTAATTGGACATCATTAACTCGTACATTTAATAAATTGTTGCTAACTTGGTAAACATTTATTTGGAGAAAGTGGTAAAAGAGTGGCCTGAGTTTCTTGCCAAGTTCTTCTCGGAGCTCAACCTTCCGAAGGCAAATTTGCTGACACCTTTTTTTTTTGCTTTGTATGAGGTTCATAAGTATCATGTATATACCTATGTGATGCAAATGAAATGAAAAGATTTGACTTTGACTTAGAAAAATATATCTATAAATAGCTTGTATGTCTTATTGTAATATGTCCAGCAGTGGACTTGTACAGGCTGATGATGATGAAATTGCTATAAACTGTTATAGTGTGCTTGTGTGAGAGGACATAGACGGCGGTGTCTTAATAAAACGAAATATAAGTTTTTACTAAACGTTTATTTATTAATGCAGACGCAGTCACAGGCATGGCATTGAAATATTACTTTGGCTCTGGAACAAACACGATTCCTCTGTCCGAATGGCGGTTGCGGAAGGCTTCTTGTGCGTATGCCAAATCACCTCCTAAACAGCCTCCGTCACAATTCCTCCCAAAAATATTGCATGGTCCTTTACCGCAATATTCACCTTTCACAGGGAATCCATCTCCACACACTTCCAGATAGCAGACAACTGGTGGTTTAACTAACGTGTGATTAATCACACCTTTTATTGTATCCACAGGTGTTAGCGGATTAAGAGAAACATGCTCTATTTTAGCTCCATCAATATCACTGCAGTCACTAGGAGGCACGGAGAAGAATCCTTCATTATCAGGATTACGTGATCGAGTCACTGTTGTAGTGAAATAGAGATCAAAAAATGGACACTCAGCAAAGCATTTAAGGAGACAAGCACCACCGTCGACTCCGCTGTACAATGCGATGGAACAAAGTAATATTAACAGTTTAATACTCTTCATTGTTTTCTATATTCGTTTTATCTTCGGGGAAATCGTTACTGTATTAGTTACTTGTTACTTGTTTCTTCGTGAAGTAACAGTCCCTTCTGTTCTTGGTTAGACAGCCGCACTACTTTCTGGTATCACTACTGTTGTAGAGTACGTTAAGAATCTTAATGATGGTATTCTCGTTCAGGTAGAATATTTATATGCATATTCTTGATTACACTAATTACCACATTAAAGACGAAACAATTAGACATCATTAAATATTATGTTAATCGTTTCAACAAGATATTTAGTAAACCTAACGGGCCCAAGATAACTTTTGACTGTGTGTTGTTCAATTATTGGATTTATTTTTGTAATGACAAAAATTCGTAAAAATAATATCCATATTAACTATAAATCTATAGGTACTAATATTATTCAGCTGAAAGGTTTATTTGATTGTTTGTTTGGTTTAACTCGCTTATGGAGGAACTACTGGTTCGAATATCGAAGAAGGCTACAAGCTATAGCATCACGCTTCGACTTATGGGAGCTGAATAAAGGAAAAATAAAGATCCACGGGAGCGAACTCTGGGCAAGGACATCAGCTAATACATTATATAGGTACTTACCTATCTAATCTATTTAAAATTCAAATGTCTAATGAAATTAAATAAGTTTTGCCGCAGTTTTATTATTTTGTTTAATGTTAAGTATGTAAAAGTATGTATCAGCACATCGCGTTATACCTGTTCAAACTAAATCCGGCCTGGGGAAGTAGTACCTACAGGAGACTGCAACCATAGTGACTTGAGTGACTTCCTCGATAGTGTTCTTTCTGCGATTAAATCATTTTCCAGGGTGTATTGGGCAGGAAAGGGGTTTTAAATGCTCGGTAGCGCATACGATGCTCCAGAAGCATGTGGCCAAACTGGTATCCTCCATAGGCCAACTGTAACCTTGATTGCCAACATTGCGGTGTAAAACAATGCTATTTCACGTAAAAAAGTTTATTCCCCACAACATCAACCAACATTCCCTGGCCTGATCTGCCTATCTGAACGCGATAAACTCAAAAACTTGGTAGATCGCATCGGAGAAAAAGGTGTCTCTTGAGAGCTTTTATAGCGTTTTCTACTGTGCTTTACTTGAATCATTAAGCATTTAAAATAATATACAAACTTGTGAAAAATAAAACAATATACAGCATGTTTCCATTTGCATAATAATTCATAATTTAATTATTTAATATATTTGTACGCCAAGTATGGTAAAACATGTTGATACAAAACATTAACATATTATTATCTTTTACTCGAAGTATCTTCTGTAAATTACACGTGTTTTGAGTAAATAAATATATCTCATCTTATCTTATAAATCTCCTAAGCTTAACTTATGGTAAGCATTTTTCTGGTTTAAGATATTTCTTTCACAAAAAAGAATTATAATATAATTCACTTACTATTGAGAAATACAAGATAAACTTATAACTAAATAATGTTATTAAACATGCGAGCAATGGATATTTATGATGATTTTATTTGTTAATTATATGCTGATTGATTGCGATGTGTAAGCCAATAGGCAGATTTTGGCGATCAATTGTTTGTATCCTATCATTAAGACCATCTGTACCCAAAGTCACACTTATAAATTAATTAATTATATAAGATTTAAATTTCCGTTCACTTACACGGAACTGCAGCTCTCACTAAGGTTTTATTTATGCTGTAACCATGTTTTTATAAGAACACACGTATGTACTTTTTGAAAGAAAAAAACGCTATTGTATTGTATGGAAGTATTTAAAGTGGGCAAGTCACTTAAATTTATAGGTATACAGTATGCCAAAATTAAAGCAAAATTTAATAAGGTAATAGACCTACCTTACCTTGTCCCTAACCCTACCTTGTATACTATATCATTCAATAAAAAAAATACAAGATATGGGAAAAATCTGTATTTTCTATTATCTTTATATCGTGAGTTAATTGGACATCATTAACTCGTACATTTAATAAATTGTTGCTAACTTGGTAAACATTTATTTGGAGAAAGTGGTAAAAGAGTGGCCTGAGTTTCTTGCCAAGTTCTTCTCGGAGCTCAACCTTCCGAAGGCAAATTTGCTGACACCTTTTTTTTTTGCTTTGTATGAGGTTCATAAGTATCATGTATGTACCTATGTGATGCAAATGAAATGAAAAGATTTGACTTTGACTTAGAAAAATATATCTATAAATAGCTTGTATGTCTTATTGTAATATGTCCAGCAGTGGACTTGTACAGGCTGATGATGATGAAATTGCTATAAACTGTTATAGTGTGCTTGTGTGAGAGGACATAGACGGCGGTGTCTTAATAAAACGAAATATAAGTTTTTACTAAACGTTTATTTATTAATGCAGACGCAGTCACAGGCATGGCATTGAAATATTACTTTGGCTCTGGAACAAACACGATTCCTCTGTCCGAATGGCGGTTGCGGAAGGCTTCTTGTGCGTATGCCAAATCACCTCCTAAACAGCCTCCGTCACAATTCCTCCCAAAAATATTGCATGGTCCTTTACCGCAATATTCACCTTTCACAGGGAATCCATCTCCACACACTTCCAGATAGCAGACAACTGGTGGTTTAACTAACGTGTGATTAATCACACCTTTTATTGTATCCACAGGTGTTAGCGGATTAAGAGAAACATGCTCTATTTTAGCTCCATCAATATCACTGCAGTCACTAGGAGGCACGGAGAAGAATCCTTCATTATCAGGATTACGTGATCGAGTCACTGTTGTAGTGAAATAGAGATCAAAAAATGGACACTCAGCAAAGCATTTAAGGAGACAAGCACCACCGTCGACTCCGCTGTACAATGCGATGGAACAAAGTAATATTAACAGTTTAATACTCTTCATTGTTTTCTATATTCGTTTTATCTTCGGGGAAATCGCTACTGTATTAGTTACTTGTTACTTGTTTCTTCGTGAAGTAACAGTCCCTTCTGTTCTTGGTTAGACAGCCGCACTACTTTCTGGTATCACTACTGTTGTAGAGTACGTTAAGAATCTTAATGATGGTATTCTCGTTCAGGTAGAATATTTATATGCATATTCTTGATTACACTAATTACCACATTAAAGACGAAACAATTAGACATCATTAAATATTATGTTAATCGTTTCAACAAGATATTTAGTAAACCTAACGGGCCCAAGATAACTTTTGACTGTGTGTTGTTCAATTATTGGATTTATTTTTGTAATGACAAAAATTCGTAAAAATAATATCCATATTAACTATAAATCTATAGGTACTAATATTATTCAGCTGAAAGGTTTATTTGATTGTTTGTTTGGTTTAACTCGCTTATGGAGGAACTACTGGTTCGAATATCGAAGAAGGCTACAAGCTATAGCATCACGCTTCGACTTATGGGAGCTGAATAAAGGAAAAATAAAGATCCACGGGAGCGAACTCTGGGCAAGGACATCAGCTAATACATTATATAGGCACTTACCTATCTAATCTATTTAAAATTCAAATGTCTAATGAAATTAAATAAGTTTTGCCGCAGTTTTATTATTTTGTTTAATGTTAAGTATGTAAAAGTATGTATCAGCACATCGCGTTATACCTGTTCAAACTAAATCCGGCCTGGGGAAGTAGTACCTACAGGAGACTGCAACCATAGTGACTTGAGTGACTTCCTCGATAGTGTTCTTTCTGCGATTAAATCATTTTCCAGGGTGTATTGGGCAGGAAAGGGGTTTTAAATGCTCGGTAGCGCATACGATGCTCCAGAAGCATGTGGCCAAACTGGTATCCTCCATAGGCCAACTGTAACCTTGATTGCCAACATTGCGGTGTAAAACAATGCTATTTCACGTAAAAAAGTTTATTCCCCACAACATCAACCAACATTCCCTGGCCTGATCTGCCTATCTGAACGCGATAAACTCAAAAACTTGGTAGATCGCATCGGAGAAAAAGGTGTCTCTTGAGAGCTTTTATAGCGTTTTCTACTGTGCTTTACTTGAATCATTAAGCATTTAAAATAATATACAAACTTGTGAAAAATAAAACAATATACAGCATGTTTCCATTTGCATAATAATTCATAATTTAATTATTTAATATATTTGTACGCCAAGTATGGTAAAACATGTTGATACAAAACATTAACATATTATTATCTTTTACTCGAAGTATCTTCTGTAAATTACACGTGTTTTGAGTAAATAAATATATCTCATCTTATCTTATAAATCTCCTAAGCTTAACTTATGGTAAGCATTTTTCTGGTTTAAGATATTTCTTTCACAAAAAAGAATTATAATATAATTCACTTACTATTGAGAAATACAAGATAAACTTATAACTAAATAATGTTATTAAACATGCGAGCAATGGATATTTATGATGATTTTATTTGTTAATTATATGCTGATTGATTGCGATGTGTAAGCCAATAGGCAGATTTTGGCGATCAATTGTTTGTATCCTATCATTAAGACCATCTGTACCCAAAGTCACACTTATAAATTAATTAATTATATAAGATTTAAATTTCCGTTCACTTACACG
The DNA here is from genome assembly GCA_905147015.1 of Laspeyria flexula. NCBI lineage: Eukaryota > Metazoa > Arthropoda > Insecta > Lepidoptera > Erebidae > Laspeyria > Laspeyria flexula. The sequence goes on along the minus strand of LR989962.1, from coordinate 8,787,165 downwards.
GAACTGCAGCTCTCACTAAGGTTTTATTTATGCTGTAACCATGTTTTTATAAGAACACACGTATGTACTTTTTGAAAGAAAAAAACGCTATTGTATTGTATGGAAGTATTTAAAGTGGGCAAGTCACTTAAATTTATAGGTATACAGTATGCCAAAATTAAAGCAAAATTTAATAAGGTAATAGACCTACCTTACCTTGTCCCTAACCCTACCTTGTATACTATATCATTCAATAAAAAAAATACAAGATATGGGAAAAATCTGTATTTTCTATTATCTTTATATCGTGAGTTAATTGGACATCATTAACTCGTACATTTAATAAATTGTTGCTAACTTGGTAAACATTTATTTGGAGAAAGTGGTAAAAGAGTGGCCTGAGTTTCTTGCCAAGTTCTTCTCGGAGCTCAACCTTCCGAAGGCAAATTTGCTGACACCTTTTTTTTTTGCTTTGTATGAGGTTCATAAGTATCATGTATGTACCTATGTGATGCAAATGAAATGAAAAGATTTGACTTTGACTTAGAAAAATATATCTATAAATAGCTTGTATGTCTTATTGTAATATGTCCAGCAGTGGACTTGTACAGGCTGATGATGATGAAATTGCTATAAACTGTTATAGTGTGCTTGTGTGAGAGGACATAGACGGCGGTGTCTTAATAAAACGAAATATAAGTTTTTACTAAACGTTTATTTATTAATGCAGACGCAGTCACAGGCATGGCATTGAAATATTACTTTGGCTCTGGAACAAACACGATTCCTCTGTCCGAATGGCGGTTGCGGAAGGCTTCTTGTGCGTATGCCAAATCACCTCCTAAACAGCCTCCGTCACAATTCCTCCCAAAAATATTGCATGGTCCTTTACCGCAATATTCACCTTTCACAGGGAATCCATCTCCACACACTTCCAGATAGCAGACAACTGGTGGTTTAACTAACGTGTGATTAATCACACCTTTTATTGTATCCACAGGTGTTAGCGGATTAAGAGAAACATGCTCTATTTTAGCTCCATCAATATCACTGCAGTCACTAGGAGGCACGGAGAAGAATCCTTCATTATCAGGATTACGTGATCGAGTCACTGTTGTAGTGAAATAGAGATCAAAAAATGGACACTCAGCAAAGCATTTAAGGAGACAAGCACCACCGTCGACTCCGCTGTACAATGCGATGGAACAAAGTAATATTAACAGTTTAATACTCTTCATTGTTTTCTATATTCGTTTTATCTTCGGGGAAATCGTTACTGTATTAGTTACTTGTTACTTGTTTCTTCGTGAAGTAACAGTCCCTTCTGTTCTTGGTTAGACAGCCGCACTACTTTCTGGTATCACTACTGTTGTAGAGTACGTTAAGAATCTTAATGATGGTATTCTCGTTCAGGTAGAATATTTATATGCATATTCTTGATTACACTAATTACCACATTAAAGACGAAACAATTAGACATCATTAAATATTATGTTAATCGTTTCAACAAGATATTTAGTAAACCTAACGGGCCCAAGATAACTTTTGACTGTGTGTTGTTCAATTATTGGATTTATTTTTGTAATGACAAAAATTCGTAAAAATAATATCCATATTAACTATAAATCTATAGGTACTAATATTATTCAGCTGAAAGGTTTATTTGATTGTTTGTTTGGTTTAACTCGCTTATGGAGGAACTACTGGTTCGAATATCGAAGAAGGCTACAAGCTATAGCATCACGCTTCGACTTATGGGAGCTGAATAAAGGAAAAATAAAGATCCACGGGAGCGAACTCTGGGCAAGGACATCAGCTAATACATTATATAGGTACTTACCTATCTAATCTATTTAAAATTCAAATGTCTAATGAAATTAAATAAGTTTTGCCGCAGTTTTATTATTTTGTTTAATGTTAAGTATGTAAAAGTATGTATCAGCACATCGCGTTATACCTGTTCAAACTAAATCCGGCCTGGGGAAGTAGTACCTACAGGAGACTGCAACCATAGTGACTTGAGTGACTTCCTCGATAGTGTTCTTTCTGCGATTAAATCATTTTCCAGGGTGTATTGGGCAGGAAAGGGGTTTTAAATGCTCGGTAGCGCATACGATGCTCCAGAAGCATGTGGCCAAACTGGTATCCTCCATAGGCCAACTGTAACCTTGATTGCCAACATTGCGGTGTAAAACAATGCTATTTCACGTAAAAAAGTTTATTCCCCACAACATCAACCAACATTCCCTGGCCTGATCTGCCTATCTGAACGCGATAAACTCAAAAACTTGGTAGATCGCATCGGAGAAAAAGGTGTCTCTTGAGAGCTTTTATAGCGTTTTCTACTGTGCTTTACTTGAATCATTAAGCATTTAAAATAATATACAAACTTGTGAAAAATAAAACAATATACAGCATGTTTCCATTTGCATAATAATTCATAATTTAATTATTTAATATATTTGTACGCCAAGTATGGTAAAACATGTTGATACAAAACATTAACATATTATTATCTTTTACTCGAAGTATCTTCTGTAAATTACACGTGTTTTGAGTAAATAAATATATCTCATCTTATCTTATAAATCTCCTAAGCTTAACTTATGGTAAGCATTTTTCTGGTTTAAGATATTTCTTTCACAAAAAAGAATTATAATATAATTCACTTACTATTGAGAAATACAAGATAAACTTATAACTAAATAATGTTATTAAACATGCGAGCAATGGATATTTATGATGATTTTATTTGTTAATTATATGCTGATTGATTGCGATGTGTAAGCCAATAGGCAGATTTTGGCGATCAATTGTTTGTATCCTATCATTAAGACCATCTGTACCCAAAGTCACACTTATAAATTAATTAATTATATAAGATTTAAATTTCCGTTCACTTACACGGAACTGCAGCTCTCACTAAGGTTTTATTTATGCTGTAACCATGTTTTTATAAGAACACACGTATGTACTTTTTGAAAGAAAAAAACGCTATTGTATTGTATGGAAGTATTTAAAGTGGGCAAGTCACTTAAATTTATAGGTATACAGTATGCCAAAATTAAAGCAAAATTTAATAAGGTAATAGACCTACCTTACCTTGTCCCTAACCCTACCTTGTATACTATATCATTCAATAAAAAAAATACAAGATATGGGAAAAATCTGTATTTTCTATTATCTTTATATCGTGAGTTAATTGGACATCATTAACTCGTACATTTAATAAATTGTTGCTAACTTGGTAAACATTTATTTGGAGAAAGTGGTAAAAGAGTGGCCTGAGTTTCTTGCCAAGTTCTTCTCGGAGCTCAACCTTCCGAAGGCAAATTTGCTGACACCTTTTTTTTTTGCTTTGTATGAGGTTCATAAGTATCATGTATGTACCTATGTGATGCAAATGAAATGAAAAGATTTGACTTTGACTTAGAAAAATATATCTATAAATAGCTTGTATGTCTTATTGTAATATGTCCAGCAGTGGACTTGTACAGGCTGATGATGATGAAATTGCTATAAACTGTTATAGTGTGCTTGTGTGAGAGGACATAGACGGCGGTGTCTTAATAAAACGAAATATAAGTTTTTACTAAACGTTTATTTATTAATGCAGACGCAGTCACAGGCATGGCATTGAAATATTACTTTGGCTCTGGAACAAACACGATTCCTCTGTCCGAATGGCGGTTGCGGAAGGCTTCTTGTGCGTATGCCAAATCACCTCCTAAACAGCCTCCGTCACAATTCCTCCCAAAAATATTGCATGGTCCTTTACCGCAATATTCACCTTTCACAGGGAATCCATCTCCACACACTTCCAGATAGCAGACAACTGGTGGTTTAACTAACGTGTGATTAATCACACCTTTTATTGTATCCACAGGTGTTAGCGGATTAAGAGAAACATGCTCTATTTTAGCTCCATCAATATCACTGCAGTCACTAGGAGGCACGGAGAAGAATCCTTCATTATCAGGATTACGTGATCGAGTCACTGTTGTAGTGAAATAGAGATCAAAAAATGGACACTCAGCAAAGCATTTAAGGAGACAAGCACCACCGTCGACTCCGCTGTACAATGCGATGGAACAAAGTAATATTAACAGTTTAATACTCTTCATTGTTTTCTATATTCGTTTTATCTTCGGGGAAATCGTTACTGTATTAGTTACTTGTTACTTGTTTCTTCGTGAAGTAACAGTCCCTTCTGTTCTTGGTTAGACAGCCGCACTACTTTCTGGTATCACTACTGTTGTAGAGTACGTTAAGAATCTTAATGATGGTATTCTCGTTCAGGTAGAATATTTATATGCATATTCTTGATTACACTAATTACCACATTAAAGACGAAACAATTAGACATCATTAAATATTATGTTAATCGTTTCAACAAGATATTTAGTAAACCTAACGGGCCCAAGATAACTTTTGACTGTGTGTTGTTCAATTATTGGATTTATTTTTGTAATGACAAAAATTCGTAAAAATAATATCCATATTAACTATAAATCTATAGGTACTAATATTATTCAGCTGAAAGGTTTATTTGATTGTTTGTTTGGTTTAACTCGCTTATGGAGGAACTACTGGTTCGAATATCGAAGAAGGCTACAAGCTATAGCATCACGCTTCGACTTATGGGAGCTGAATAAAGGAAAAATAAAGATCCACGGGAGCGAACTCTGGGCAAGGACATCAGCTAATACATTATATAGGTACTTACCTATCTAATCTATTTAAAATTCAAATGTCTAATGAAATTAAATAAGTTTTGCCGCAGTTTTATTATTTTGTTTAATGTTAAGTATGTAAAAGTATGTATCAGCACATCGCGTTATACCTGTTCAAACTAAATCCGGCCTGGGGAAGTAGTACCTACAGGAGACTGCAACCATAGTGACTTGAGTGACTTCCTCGATAGTGTTCTTTCTGCGATTAAATCATTTTCCAGGGTGTATTGGGCAGGAAAGGGGTTTTAAATGCTCGGTAGCGCATACGATGCTCCAGAAGCATGTGGCCAAACTGGTATCCTCCATAGGCCAACTGTAACCTTGATTGCCAACATTGCGGTGTAAAACAATGCTATTTCACGTAAAAAAGTTTATTCCCCACAACATCAACCAACATTCCCTGGCCTGATCTGCCTATCTGAACGCGATAAACTCAAAAACTTGGTAGATCGCATCGGAGAAAAAGGTGTCTCTTGAGAGCTTTTATAGCGTTTTCTACTGTGCTTTACTTGAATCATTAAGCATTTAAAATAATATACAAACTTGTGAAAAATAAAACAATATACAGCATGTTTCCATTTGCATAATAATTCATAATTTAATTATTTAATATATTTGTACGCCAAGTATGGTAAAACATGTTGATACAAAACATTAACATATTATTATCTTTTACTCGAAGTATCTTCTGTAAATTACACGTGTTTTGAGTAAATAAATATATCTCATCTTATCTTATAAATCTCCTAAGCTTAACTTATGGTAAGCATTTTTCTGGTTTAAGATATTTCTTTCACAAAAAAGAATTATAATATAATTCACTTACTATTGAGAAATACAAGATAAACTTATAACTAAATAATGTTATTAAACATGCGAGCAATGGATATTTATGATGATTTTATTTGTTAATTATATGCTGATTGATTGCGATGTGTAAGCCAATAGGCAGATTTTGGCGATCAATTGTTTGTATCCTATCATTAAGACCATCTGTACCCAAAGTCACACTTATAAATTAATTAATTATATAAGATTTAAATTTCCGTTCACTTACACGGAACTGCAGCTCTCACTAAGGTTTTATTTATGCTGTAACCATGTTTTTATAAGAACACACGTATGTACTTTTTGAAAGAAAAAAACGCTATTGTATTGTATGGAAGTATTTAAAGTGGGCAAGTCACTTAAATTTATAGGTATACAGTATGCCAAAATTAAAGCAAAATTTAATAAGGTAATAGACCTACCTTACCTTGTCCCTAACCCTACCTTGTATACTATATCGTTCAATAAAAAAAATACAAGATATGGGAAAAATCTGTATTTTCTATTATCTTTATATCGTGAGTTAATTGGACATCATTAACTCGTACATTTAATAAATTGTTGCTAACTTGGTAAACATTTATTTGGAGAAAGTGGTAAAAGAGTGGCCTGAGTTTCTTGCCAAGTTCTTCTCGGAGCTCCACCTTCCGAAGGCAAATTTGCTGACACCTTTTTTTTTTGCTTTGTATGAGGTTCATAAGTATCATGTATGTACCTAAGTGATGCAAATGAAATGAAAAGATTTGACTTTGACTTAGAAAAATATATCTATAAATAGCTTGTATGTCTTATTGTAATATGTCCAGCAGTGGACTTGTACAGGCTGATGATGATGAAATTGCTATAAACTGTTATAGTGTGCTTGTGTGAGAGGACATAGACGGCGGTGTCTTAATAAAACGAAATATAAGTTTTTACTAAACGTTTATTTATTAATGCAGACGCAGTCACAGGCATGGCATTGAAATATTACTTTGGCTCTGGAACAAACACGATTCCTCTGTCCGAATGGCGGTTGCGGAAGGCTTCTTGTGCGTATGCCAAATCACCTCCTAAACAGCCTCCGTCACAATTCCTCCCAAAAATATTGCATGGTCCTTTACCGCAATATTCACCTTTCACAGGGAATCCATCTCCACACACTTCCAGATAGCAGACAACTGGTGGTTTAACTAACGTGTGATTAATCACACCTTTTATTGTATCCACAGGTGTTAGCGGATTAAGAGAAACATGCTCTATTTTAGCTCCATCAATATCACTGCAGTCACTAGGAGGCACGGAGAAGAATCCTTCATTATCAGGATTACGTGATCGAGTCACTGTTGTAGTGAAATAGAGATCAAAAAATGGACACTCAGCAAAGCATTTAAGGAGACAAGCACCACCGTCGACTCCGCTGTACAATGCGATGGAACAAAGTAATATTAACAGTTTAATACTCTTCATTGTTTTCTATATTCGTTTTATCTTCGGGGAAATCGTTACTGTATTAGTTACTTGTTACTTGTTTCTTCGTGAAGTAACAGTCCCTTCTGTTCTTGGTTAGACAGCCGCACTACTTTCTGGTATCACTACTGTTGTAGAGTACGTTAAGAATCTTAATGATGGTATTCTCGTTCAGGTAGAATATTTATATGCATATTCTTGATTACACTAATTACCACATTAAAGACGAAACAATTAGACATCATTAAATATTATGTTAATCGTTTCAACAAGATATTTAGTAAACCTAACGGGCCCAAGATAACTTTTGACTGTGTGTTGTTCAATTATTGGATTTATTTTTGTAATGACAAAAATTCGTAAAAATAATATCCATATTAACTATAAATCTATAGGTACTAATATTATTCAGCTGAAAGGTTTATTTGATTGTTTGTTTGGTTTAACTCGCTTATGGAGGAACTACTGGTTCGAATATCGAAGAAGGCTACAAGCTATAGCATCACGCTTCGACTTATGGGAGCTGAATAAAGGAAAAATAAAGATCCACGGGAGCGAACTCTGGGCAAGGACATCAGCTAATACATTATATAGGTACTTACCTATCTAATCTATTTAAAATTCAAATGTCTAATGAAATTAAATAAGTTTTGCCGCAGTTTTATTATTTTGTTTAATGTTAAGTATGTAAAAGTATGTATCAGCACATCGCGTTATACCTGTTCAAACTAAATCCGGCCTGGGGAAGTAGTACCTACAGGAGACTGCAACCATAGTGACTTGAGTGACTTCCTCGATAGTGTTCTTTCTGCGATTAAATCATTTTCCAGGGTGTATTGGGCAGGAAAGGGGTTTTAAATGCTCGGTAGCGCATACGATGCTCCAGAAGCATGTGGCCAAACTGGTATCCTCCATAGGCCAACTGTAACCTTGATTGCCAACATTGCGGTGTAAAACAATGCTATTTCACGTAAAAAAGTTTATTCCCCACAACATCAACCAACATTCCCTGGCCTGATCTGCCTATCTGAACGCGATAAACTCAAAAACTTGGTAGATCGCATCGGAGAAAAAGGTGTCTCTTGAGAGCTTTTATAGCGTTTTCTACTGTGCTTTACTTGAATCATTAAGCATTTAAAATAATGCTAGGTAGTACAAACTTGTGAAAAATAAAACAATATACAGTATGTTTCCATTTGCATAATAATTCATAATTTAATTATTTAATATATTTGTACGCCAAGTATGGCAAAACATGTTGATACAAAACATTAACATATTATCTTTTACTCGAAGTATCTTCTGTAAATTACACGTGTTTTGAGTAAATATTATATTAAATTATTATATAACGGGTCTACGTCACGTATTATATTTAAGGAATATGAAATACCTTATTTGTTTGCCCGACGTTTCGGTCGAATTAACCGACCGTGGTCACGGGCTGACTGGAGCAGCGGCCGAGCGTCGTTCCTGATGCGTGCGGGTTTCTGCTACTACCCTCACTTTGGTCATTTATATTTATAGTTTTTGAACTGTCGGTACTTCGACACACTACACTAATAAATAAATAAATATATCTCATCTTATCTTATAAATCTCCTAAGCTTAACTTATGGTAAGCATTTTTCTGGTTTAAGATATTTCTTTCACAAAAAAGAATTATAATATAATTCACTTACTATTGAGAAATACAAGATAAACTTATAACTAAATAATGTTATTAAACATGCGAGCAATGGATATTTATGATGATTTTATTTGTTAATTATATGCTGATTGATTGCGATGTGTAAGCCAAAAGGCAGATTTTGGCGATCAATTGTTTGTATCCTATCATTAAGACCATCTGTACCCAAAGTCACACTTATAAATTAATTAATTATATAAGATTTAAATTTCCGTTCACTTACACGGAACTGCAGCTCTCACTAAGGTTTTATTTATGCTGTAACCATGTTTTTATAAGAACACACGTATGTACTTTTTGAAAGAAAAAAACGCTATTGTATTGTATGGAAGTATTTAAAGTGGGCAAGTCACTTAAATTTATAGGTATACAGTATGCCAAAATTAAAGCAAAATTTAATAAGGTAATAGACCTACCTTACCTTGTCCCTGACCCTACCTTGTATACTATATCATTCAATAAAAAAAATACAAGATATGGTAAAAATCTGTATTTTCTATTATCTTTAAATCGTGAGTTAATTGGACATCATTAACTCGTACATTTAATAAATTGTTGCTAACTTGGTAAACATTTATTTGGAGAAAGTGGTAAAAGAGTGGCCTGAGTTTCTTGCCAAGTTCTTCTCGGAGCTCAACCTTCCGAAGGCAAATTTGCTGACACCTTTTTTTTTGCTTTGTATGACGTTCATAAGTATCATGTATGTACCTATGTGATGCAAATGAAATGAAAAGATTTGACTTTGACTTAGAAAAATATATCTATAAATAGCTTGTATGTCTTATTGTAATATGTCTAGCAGTGGACTTGTACAGGCTGATGATGATGAAATTGCTATAAACTGTTATAGTGTGCTTGTGTGAGAGGACACAGACGGCGGTGTCTTAATAAAACGAAATATAATTTTTACTAAACGTTTATTTATTAATGCAGACGCAGTCACAGGCATGGCATTGAAATATTACTTTGGCTCTGGAACAAACACGATTCCTCTGTCCGAATGGCGGTTGCGGAAGGCTTCTTGTGCGTATGCCAAATCACCTCCTAAACAACCTCCGTCACAATTCCTTCCAAAAATATTGCATGGCCCTTTACCGCAAAATTCACCTTTCACAGGGAATCCATCTCCACACACTTCAAGATAGCAGACAACTGGTGGTTTAACTAACGTGTGATTAATCACACCTTTTATTGTATCCACAGGTGTTAGCGGATTAAGAGAAACAGGCATCTCTTCTTTAGCTCCATCAATATCTCTGCAGTCACTAGGAGGCACGGAGAAGAATCCTTCATTAGCAGGATTACGTGATCGAGTCACTGTTGTAGTGAAATAGAGATCAAAAAATGGACACTCAGCAAAGCATTTAAGGAGACAAGCACCACCGTCGACTCCGCTGTACAATGCGATGGAACAAAGTAATATTAACAGTTTAATAGGTACTCTTCATTGTTTTCTATATTCGTTTTATCTTCGGGGAAATCGTTACTGTATTAGTTACTTGTTACTTGTTTCTTCGTGAAGTAACAGTCCCTTCTGTTCTTGGTTAAACAGCCGCACTACTTTATGGTATTACAACTGTTGTAGAGTACGTTAAGAATCTTAATGATGATATTCTCGTCCAGGTAGAATATTTATATGCATATTGTTGATAACACTAATTACCACATTAAAGACGAAACAATTAGTCATAATTAAATAAGATATTTAGTAAACCTAACGAGCCCAAGACAACTTTTGGCTGTGTGTTATGTTCAATTAAATTATTGGATTTATTTTTGTAAAAAAAAAATAAGTATAGCACATTGGGCTAAACCTGTTCAAACTGAACATTCAGCCTGGGGAAGTACTTAGTACCTACCGAAGACTGCAACCAAAGTGACTCGAGTGACTGCCTCGATAGTGTTCTTTCTGCTAGTAAATAGTTTTCCAGATTGTAATGGGGAGGAAAGGGGCTTTTAAAGGGTCGGTAGCTCATGTAATGCTCCAGAAGCATGTGGCCATACTGGTAGCCTCCATAAGCTTACCATCAAACAAACCGTAACTTTGATTGCTTTATAAAACAATATTTCACATAAATAAATTTATTCCTATTTTGTGCTAATATTATGTGTCTTTAAGTTGCATTGTTCTTATCTTCTATACATATAAAATGCTTTGTCCTGAATGACTGACGGATCAACGTACAGCCTACACCGCTGATCGTAGAGACCTTAAACTTGGAGGATGTGTTCTTTGTACGACGTAAGCATCTGATAAGAAAGGATTTTCCAAAATTCTACCCATAAACGGGTGAAAACGGAGGGTAAAGTTTGTATGGCACAACGTGATTCCTTCGTCCAATCTACTTCCAATTTTGCATAAACATTCTTCATCAGAATTGATGAAAGACCTGTTTCGTATTTTATTGAAATTCATCCCTTAACGGGGTTAATAACAGGATTTTCATTTTATGTAGTACAGTTTTCGTAACTATAAACTAAAACAACTCAATGCTAAAAACTTCAAAATTTGACATGTTCAATTTTGAAATAGGGTAAACTATACTATTGTTGGCATCTCATCAGTCTTTGGCACTATGTGTTTTAAAAATAAATATTAAGAATTGCTATAGCACAAAATACCTGCCTCTTCCATGTCAATGGTGTTGTCATATGAGGGTTCTGTTTTTGCCATTTTAGCTACGGAACCCAAAATGCTTATTAATATTAAGTGCCAATGACGAATACTTAGTTGTTAATAACTGTACTTTTGATGCTAATTACTGTACTTTTCGAAACATTTTAGAATTTTATATTTTTTTTGTTCATAAAACCATGATCACCTGAATAAATAGGTTTTTATTTCCGGGTGCCAATCATTATACAGTCTACCCTTATCTATTAAAAAGAATACACGAAATTGAACTATTCAAATTGGTTTGACATGTATTTTGTTTGAGTTTTTTCTCAGAAATTAAAGGTCAATAATCAGAAAAAATAGTAATAAGGTCTTTTCAATTTTTTTTTTTCAAGGACGCTAATTACGAAAATGTTATCTATTTTGACGTAAAAAGAAATTCAACCCCTGTTGTGGGGTGATAGGTACATGAAAATTCATGAATTGCACTTAAAACAAAGATCTATGTAAATATCGAAATCTACGCGGATGAAGTCGCGGGCAAAAGCTAGTATATTATATAAACGAAGAATTTCTCTAATTGACACCTGCCGAAAGAAATATATACCTACTTAACTAGCTGTCGCCCACGGTTTTAACCGCGTGTCATTACATGATATTACATGATACTACTTTCGCCTTTAGAATCGAATTTCCAGGAATACTTTCTAAATGCAGCTATTACTTTATCAAAACATCCCCCGGTCTGTCTGTCTTATTTTTTCCAATTAATTTTCAATTCAATAAAAAAAATGCAAAACATGAAATGAAACTGTTTATCCATTAACTTCAAATCTTGAGTAAATTTTGGGACATCCTATACTTGCACATTTAATAAATTTTGGCTAACTTGTTAAATATTTATTTGGCAAAGCGGTAAAAAATATATCCATATATAGGACTTTCTACCTATTGGCTATTGCGTTTGTGTAAGATGACATAGACGTGGTTGCGGTGTCTTAATAAAACGAAATATAAGCATAAACTAAATGTTTAATTTTTCACAGGCATGGCGTTAGTTAAACCTTACTATGGCTCTGGAACAAACTCGATCCCTTTATCCGAATGGCGGTTACGAAAAGCTTCTTGTGCGTATGCAAAGTCACCTCCTAAACAGCCTCCATCACAATTCCTTCCGAATATATTGCATGGTCCTTTACCGCAATATTCACCTCTCAAAGGTATTCCATCTCCACACACTTCAAGGTAGCAGACAATTGGTGGTTTAGTTAAGGTGTGATTAATAAACCCTTTTATTGTATCCACAGGTGTTAGCGGATTAAGAGAAACAGGCTCTATTTTAGCTCCATCAATATCTTTGCAGTCACTAGGAGGCACGGAGAAGAATCCCTCATTATCAGGGTTACGTGATCGAGTCACTGTTGTAGTGAAATAGAGATAAAAAAATGGACACTCAGCAAAGTATTTAAAGAGACAAGCACCACCGTCGACTTCGCTGTACAATGCGATGGAACAAAGTAATATTAACAGTTTAATACTTTTCATTGTTTTCTATATTCGTTTTATCTTTCTTGTTTCTTCGTGATGTAACAGTTCCTTCTGTTCTTCGACGACGCAGTACTTTGTGGTATTAGGTGTTGTAAGGTACATTAAGAATCTTAATGATGCTATTCTCGTCCAGGTAGTATATTTATAGGCATATTCTTGAGAACACTAATTTTCGCATTAAAGACGATCAATTAATCATACATCTACACATAATATTATCTAGAAACTCGATATTTAATTGAGTAAACAATATATATACTTAATACCTAGCGTACCAACTTCACATCAGGTGTCACGCTTGCTTATTTGCCATCTCTATTATAAAAAAACGCCATACCATTTTCGCGTGAGTCGGAGCTCGAACTCAAAACCGCGCAGTACACACTCCCACTGCACAGCAGAGGCATTCGATTTTTCTTTGTTACTGAAACATAGATTTTATCAAGACGAATATTGGAAAAACTGCTCTTATTTTATGTTTCTAAAAGGACGGAGGATTTAACATTTGGTGACCTGATCTTTTATTAAAAAAAAAACGTTTTGAAATATTCCAGGTGCACACAGCAATCGCAGGTTCTTAATATCGTATTTTCAAGTATCCAGGCTGTTCATCAAATCGTTGATGGGTAGTTGAGGAAAATTCGTAGATATATTATGTTTTTAAAGACAAGGTACACCTGTAACATGCCCTGTGGAATTTTACAAATATACAATTAACAGACACAAAGTACACCTTAACCAAAGTATTATAATAATTATATTCTACCACATTTACACAGCGCCATCTAGTCCCAAAGTAAGCAATTATATTTACTCAATACTCAATACTCAATTGTTTATTGCTTCCACAATGTATAACAGATGGTAAGTAAATAATCTTATAATTATGTGACAATCGTGGACCCTGTCGGGCACAGCATAGTAGTGTTGTAGAAGAGAGGAAGATGACTTCTTTTCGTTCATTATAATAAAAAGATTTTCAATTAATGCTATTTGTTTAAAAATGTTCATTTTAATTTAAAAATGTCAGGTTTTAATGCGAAAGATTTTCAAATAAATTAATGTCAAGATCTATAGTAATGTGGTTGTGTTATGGGTACTAAACAACTGATATACTACTTAAATACATTTTTTTTTGTAAATACATACATATTATAGATAAATTACACCCAGACACAGAACAAACCTTTATGCTCATCACACAAAGATTTGTCCTGGGTGGGGATCGAGCCCACGACCTCCGGCTTAGCAGTCAGGGTCACTAACCACTAGACCAACAGGCCAGTCAATATTAATTATAACCTATGAGATTCCATCATTGACGATTGATTTAAAAGGTAGGCGTCCACATGACAACTATGACAAGTGTTAATATGAGATTGGTTTACTAGTACCTACCATCTATTTTCCACCATTATTTAACTTTATCTGAAAATGAACTTCGTTCTCGGACTAGAGACTTCGTTCCTAGGATTTACTATGTGCATCATCAGCAACCCATTTGCACAGCAACTAGAGAGCTGAGAAGGTTTAGGCCATAATCCACTCACGCTGGCCTAGTGCGGGTTGGTGGATCAGACATACTCATAGAATTTCTTCTAGGGTATGTGGGTTTCCTCACGATGTTTTCCTTCACCGTTAGCAGATGTTAAGTCACTTGACTAGTACATATAAATTCCACAAAGTGGAATTCACATTGGTAGTGCCGGTCGAGATCGAACTCGGACTGCGTGATTTGCACGGCGCCGGTCCCTTATCCGTTCAGCCACCATCGCTTTTTTGTTTACTATGTTGATGAACTAGAAAATAGTCGAGCCCTCTACCTACGATATTATAATTTCAAAGGACTCATCGCATATAAGTACCTAATATTGTCCATATAGTTCCATTGCAATAATTTTCTTAAACATACTTCGGTAAGTGGTAGATGCGTGTATAATTAAGGCAAAAACATCAACAAGCGTCTCGCGGCATGTCAACGCAAAGACGCAAGCCACGATGCGACGCGCGACGTGCGCAAGACCAACACGCGCTAACAAAATTATCTTTACAGTAACTGTCGCCGCGATCCCAACAATTTTATATAATAACATAATTACTTATACCATGTTCGCAGAATATAAAAAAGCTTTGTGTAAAATGCTAATTTAATAAGTACTTTATAATTATTGTAAGAAAACGAGTAATATTGGCAAAACTTTTTAATTTATAGTTTGCCAATATCTTTTTATTTTATAAGGCAAAAATATCTACAAGCGGTCATCTGGTTTAGTAGGCTAAATTCCCTGCAAAATGATTTGATAAATTCTTTCAGTGTTCGATTTATTATCGAAGAAGGCAAGAAATATAACATCACGCTGTGGCCAATAGGAGCTGAGCAGTGGCCAAATAAAGAACGGGAGCGAAGCCCTAATTGTAAATATATTTTATGTCATATTCTTTAAGCTTTGTGCATAAGTCCGCATTGAAATAGTTTTCATTGAGATATCTATTTTTTGATAAAAACAGAAACAAAACAACTGGAGCAGTTACCTAAGTGGTTCTGGGAAATCATAAATGACATAGTATCCTTATAACTAATTACCCACAATAATGAACGCCTAATTAAGTTTGACATCAATTAGAACGACAATACTGATAATATCATTGTGGTAGGTAGGCGTGAAGTTTGGCTATTTATCAATACCAGTGAAATAACCAGTGGCACGTATACTACGAGTACGTACGGTATCATGTTGAAAATAAATTTCGTTGGCAGAAATTTGTCTCACGAAAAAATCCTCCAAGGTCCCACTTTATATGCCCCGTTAGTCCTAAAATAATTTTTTCATTATTTATTTCCGGTTGGTCCCAATTCATATGCCTATTTAGTCCCTCTTTTTTATACGTTAAATTATATTTTTGGTAGAGTCAGACTAAAAAAGTTACTCCTTAGTCATGAAAACACACTAAATACATTAGTACTTTATCACTAAATATACAGCAATTTTTAGTTTAACTAACTGTAAATTACTAAAGAGATGAATTCGGAATAAATGAGAAATTTAATATTCATGAGGGAAGAAGTAGGATTTTTTTGGAATGTGAGACAAAATACTGGAACAAACGAGGCATGATGTTTATTAAGCAATATCTTATTTTTTTTAATTACCTACATAAATTAAATTTCTACGATTTATGTATTATGATGATTGCTATGGTACTTACGGAGCAAGTTTTTCTGAAAAAAATCTATTATTAATACTATGTACAAAGGATTAATTCTTTCACATAGCTATAGAAAAAACACTATAGACCTGCGCGGCCGATACAGTAATTATTTTTGATTTTATTTTAGGTTCTACTCTAGAATATGGAAATACCACCAGATATTATGTAGATGAAAATAATGTCTTTTATCGCCGTGCGCCGGCCCCGTGCGATAGTCGAACTCCTTCTCGCTCTAGTAAATGACAGTACTAAGTTACAGAAAGAAACAGAAGCATAGATAATGTTTACGTCATAGACCTAGGATCCGATACTAAATCTATGGTTTACGTCTGCTATGGTGCGTATGCCGCAAATAATATATTTAATATGAGAGAGTATTTCTTTCTCACAGAAAATAATTCCTTTGCTTTAATTTTTGACAAACATCAATCAAAACTGGCAATCATTAGGTACATTAAAAACAGAAAAAAAACAAAATAAATGTTCATTTTCTCTCATAAATGATACCAGGAATTGCTGCGTCGTATTACTCTTCAGCATTCAGTGCAGTAAACGTTAAGTTAATTTTATTATAGAGGCTGACCCGCTATGAACGTTGTTGTTAGACAAGACTCTTAGATATGCGCTCAGAAACCGGCCCAGTTTACAATAACAATCACATTATATGACTCAGAAGGAATGTTAACGACTAACTAGTATGCTTTAAGACACTCTCGACAACTAACTTTGCTATAAAACACTATGATCATCATCATCATCAGCAACCCATTAAGTCCCACTGCTGGGCTCGGGTCTCCTCTCCTCTCCTCTATTATTTTCGAGGTTTTCAGGGACGCTGATTATATAAATGTTATCTTTAATGACGTAAAATGAAATTCAACTCCAGTAGTGGGTTGTTGTGGAATTAATGAATTGCACTTAAAACAAAGACCTATGTAATATCGAAATCTACGCGGACGAAGACGCGGGCAAAAGTTAGTTTATAATAAAATTCACAGTGAAATCAGGGGCTTAAACATAAATATTTTTAAAAGAATTATAAAAAAGTTTTTAATAGAAAAAATAAATGTTTTTAGTCACTTTCTGAAGTTTGTTGTGTAGTTTGCAGTATTAACCGTAGATTTAGCGCGCGGATCCTAGGTCTATGGTATTAACTGTAATTAATTAATTTCTTCTTTTTTATTTAAAAATAATATTTGCGTGCCTATGGGTACAATGTACCTACCTACATTGACAAATACATATTTCTGTTTCTGTTTACATTTATAGAAATCACTTTCTTCTATGTAAAAATATAGGTAATCTTAGAACTAATTACACTAATTATTAGTACGAATTACATATACCGTGTGGAAGAATAATTTTACAATTAACCATCGAAAATAGGTACCTACCTACTGCCGATATCTGAAACAATAAACTTCTAAAAGTGCAACAACACAAAGAAGTGTTTAAGCATTATTTTTTTTAAAGTGCTATTAAATCCTGTGATTTGATATAAATGAATTGAATGAATGAATGAAATGAATTTTATTCTTCAAAATGGACCAGAAGTTCTTGAGATCATGGCGTTCTACCAAACAAACAAACTCTTTAGCTTTATAGGGAATATGGTTTGGGCTCCACTCGGTTTTCATTGCAAATGTAGATACACTTGTCTGAAACTAATAGGTACGGCTAATACGTAAACTGATACGTAACGGTAACAATGTACGTAAGTAAGTCCTTGCCCACACTACACAAGATGAGATTTACCATCAAAGCTTACATAATAATAGCTTTCATAGGAAATTGTTCCAATACTTTGCGACGCCTATAAGTTGCAATAAAATTGCATCATATTGTGACCAAGACTCTAAGGTCGCCAAATAAACACATCAATGACACAGCGCTAATAGTTATGGCATGGTTGATTGCGTTTTGCTCAGAATTGCAATCTTGATCTAAGAAAGAAACGATATTTACAACATCATATTGTGGTTTAATTTAACCCGAGATAGAAATATAAGGCAAACTTCTTTGAAGTTTGGTATTAATTTTAGTAAGTGTATTAAGTTTTATTCCCAAATTAACAGCCATACACTGGCTGTTTTTATCGTTGAGTGAGGGTCTTGGGTTTTTATGAGTCAATGCCCGAACCTTAAACTTAGAAGACAGCGGTAGCGCAACCAATTTTGGATTGTACCTTCTCAGAAATAAAATAAGAGCAACCTATCAAAATAATATCTTACAAGACACGAGAGCTAATCCTAAACGAGCCTAAAAGGTATAGGAAGGGAAAATTTAATATAGAATAGAAATAGGAATTTCATATAAACTTGTTATTAACTACCAAATTAGAAATTAATGATTTTGATTTAACATCACGGGTATCGCTGTCTATCCCGACTTAGGTCCGGTACACGCAGTCAATGTCCTATTGAAATTTATCGTATCCCGCGAATCTACCGCCTCCGAGGCAGGGAAGGGTCGTCGACCTAGGAACGGCGTTAGGATACCTAGGTCGGTAGGTACAGTTTAGGTGCGCCGGCTGGATAGCTCGACGAACCCGGATGCCTTGCATTTATACCAACAACATACTATTGAATGGCGGCATACTTATAGCGGCTTTAGATACTATGCATCACTATATGATATGAATGCATCTAATGTTACAAATATTAAAAAAATAGCTTTTATAAAAAAAAAGAAAATTAAATGTGTTTTGTCAATACTATTTAGACTAAGAATGCCAATTCTGGTAATATTTCAAATAAGATTTAGAAAGATGTAAGATGTAGAAATAAGAACTTGCTCTAAAATCAATAAAAAAATGTTTGTGTTCAGAATTTTAACAAAACTGTTCAATTGTAAGTAAAATCTTAGAGTATTATAATTTCATCTCATCATACGATTTATGGGTGTCCAATCATCTGACAAAAAAACAAATGACAAATTTTCATTTATAAGACAACGTTTGGCAAAATTATACTTGATAAATTTATCATTTTACAAACTATTGTTTAACAAACTACTCATTTGACAAATTATTTATCAGACAAAATTTTGTTATGTCAAAACTTCAATTCATATATAATGGATTATTTTTTAAACATGTAGTAGGCAAAACAACGTATAACTGAATGCAAATGGCTAGGTAGATTAGGTTAGAACTACGACCACAACGAACCGAATGCCAAACCGACAGATTTTTTACGAATTATTTAGTCAAATGACAATTATTAAAATAATATTTTAACAAGAAATATCTGCTAAGTAAAACATTTGCGATACCTGTATCTTGTCACACGATTGTTTTTAAAGTATGTTTTAGAAATGAAAGTTTGTCAAATGATTAGTTTTTCTAATGTTGTTTTTAAAATGATAATCTGTCATACGTTTTTTATCAAACAATAGTAAACCCGATTTATGTCTCGTTTGTTCCCAATATTTTGTTCCATATTCCAAAAACAATGAAAATATCCATTGCTTTTGTTATACTTACTACTAACTAGACTAAAAAGGAATGATGCAACGATTAATATGTTATTAGTGTTACGCTGATTTCTAAACAATGACGAAATTGAAGACGCAACTGAGCAGTAACAAAGGCAGAATTCACAACAGCATTCAAATAACTATTGCAATGAGACGAGCATCTTGGTGGGCACATCCACCTGGAATTCAGGATATTTAATAGCAATGACATAACACTTACTGGCCGTACTCAGAGACGTTACTTAACTTTAAGTTTATTTAGTAAAAACCTGTAATCCTTAAGTCTATACGCCTAAAGACGATTATTTAATAAAAAAATTGTGTTAATGATAGATTACTACTAATTGACGTCTCTAGTGCGGCAGTTAGACTAATCTATACTAATATTATAAAGCCAATGATATTGTATTTTTTAACATACAATATCTGACTACATAAAGACAATAGATACTTATTTGCAAATCTATGGTCCATACCATAGATTTAAGATAGGTATACACTAATAAAACCGCAATCTCATTTCATTGTAAAATGAGTTCGTGGTGGCACTGCGATACCATGAAACTTTTACCTTATTTAGGGTCGCCATCTCTAAAATCTGTCAAACAGGACAAGAAGTAGGTATACCTACCTAACCCACGGATTTTGGAGCATATAACTCGGACATTTATTTGAAAACTAGCCTTTATGCGATCTTTGTTATAGTCATTTGTTCGTAACGTGTTGTTAGATAGCCTTCCTCGATAAATTGGCTATCCAAAAATATTTTTTCAATTCGGTTCAGTTCATAAGATTAGAGCGTTCAACGAAATAAACAATTAAACTCATCAGCTTTATAATATTAGTACTTACAGAATAATATGTTTAATATAATTTTAATTATAATTTAATTTCGGAATTTTAATTCCTGGAATAGGTTTGTACCTATTCGAGTAGTAGGTCTTTAATTGTTTAAAGACCTGCCTGCTTTACACGTACCTACTATACGTCTTCTAAACTAGGACAAATCCGAGGAAATCCGGACTGAAGGCAACCCTACCTTATTATACTTTGTAAATATCTGCGGCAATAACATTGTAATGTAAGCTGTACTTATGCTACATTTAATGCATCAATGGTCGATGTTTTAGAGAACATTTCCATAAATGCCGCGTTTATGAAGAAGCTACCGTTTCACATAATAATGAGCTCCATTTGGTTATCTCATGTTAATAACGGAAAATTGTTTTATTGCTACCCTGTACCTACAGTTGGGTTCAAAACTGTTTAAAACTTCTTTTTTTTATTGCTTGATGTGGCAGACAAGCGGCGACCTGACGGTGAGCGGTTACTGCGGCTCATGGTATTATTATTGTGGTTATTTTTAGAAACTTAATATTTGTTTTGCTCAGAATTGCAAGTGATTTATGAAAGTATCAAACTACACCAAGTAAAAGTATCTAAATAAAAAATAACAAATTTATTTATTTCTGCGAAAAGGTTACAATTAAGTTACAATGGCATACAAAAATGATGAAGCTTTAAAATGGTAATGGCTGGGAGTCACTAACTCACGACCCTATTCACTGAGGACGACATACAGAGGATGAGGATATTTGAGACTACAAAGCATCATTACATCATTGACTGGCCTGTTGGTCTAGTGGTTAGTGACCCTGACTGCTAAGCCGGAGGTCGTGGGTTCGATCCCTACCCAGGACAAATCTTTGTGTGATGAGCATAAAGGTTTGTTCTGTGTCTGGGTGTAATTTATCTATAATACCTATGTATGTATTTACAAAAAAAAATGTATTTAAGTAGTATATCAGTTGTTTAGTACCCATAACACAAGCAAATATAATTGCTTACTTTGGGACTAGATGGCGCTGTGTGTATATTGCGTGCGTATATAAATAAATCAAAATTACATACAATAATTATTATTTGTCATGACATTGGCAACCACAGCCCAGCCACTTATCGCAGAATATAGCTGACGCAGCCCTCCTATTGTCCATATTTATAATAATATTATTGATCAATTCATAAATAGCTAAATTATTGTTTTGTTCTTACGAAAACCTTTTTGCTCGTTCGTTAAGATATTACTAATATGGGTAAAAGAGCAATTGGTGTGTAGGATTCTAGGTTTTCCTTACTCGCTTTTTTATAAAGATGTTTTACTACTAAGTACTTACTGGGTAGGTACGCAGAAACTCACTTTAAATTTAAAACGTTAAGATTGCAACACCAAACTAACTTACTAACTAACAGTACCTATAAATTACCTACCATATATTCAACAAGAAATAAATCTCGAAGGTTTTACCTGCTTCGCATTTACTGCATTTGACTCGGCAATGACTCCTTTAATATATCAGTTGCACTGCAGGATGAAGTTGCATATGATATCTAGTACCATGTAAAACTTCTAGGCAATAAAGTTTCTGGTTCCCACATTGTGCACAAAACAAATTACAAATTATTCAGCGTAACTTTAAGGTTATGTCCTCATAACAGTCATAACAAAGTTATTCTAACGATCAACTCATGAGCTACATGCGGGGACAGTATAAAACATTACAATATAATTTTTATGTATATTTTTTTATTTATATTGGATGCGGGCGGTACAAAATCGCTCGCTGTAGCGGAAGTTAGATGAGGCCTATGTTCAATAGTGGACGTCATTGGACTGATATGATGATATTTATATTTCCGTTTCTTTTAGCAGTCGTAATTCAAATTTCATTTTTTTTGAAACTGGCTGTTGCCCAGTGACTTTCTCGATAAATGGGCTATTGAAAACTAAAAGATTTTTTCAAATAGGACCAGCAGTTTCTTCAGTTTCTGAGATTACCGCGTTCAACAAAACAAACAAACTCTTCAGCTTTATAATATTACCAAAAGTCACGCGTTTGTTAATTGGTAACGCGATAATCTCAGGAACTACTGCTCCGATTTGAAAAAATATTTCATTGTTGAATAACACATTTATCGAGGAAGGGTATAGACTATTTAACATCATGCTACGGTCCATAGGAACTGCACAGAGGCCAAACAAAGAAAGACGGGAGCGAAGCCCGAGGGAACAGCTAGTAATTATATGTACCTACCTATTTATTAATTGTTGTATAATTACGTTTCCCAGAGTTACCCCAAATAGAATTAATTTCGTTCGTAAGTATTACCTTCAACCTCACGTCACAGACTGTATTATAGTAACTTAGTTATAGTGTAGTTTAGAAGTTGTGCGAATACAATGTATGGCGTGAGAGTAGGCGTCTTGGGATAAGTGAAATAGGAGTTGATACCTCCGATGCCAAGCCGTATTACATATAACTTTATGCCGGTGTACTAGCGTAGGCAGGCACTATATTTTATATTTAGACTTGTGGTTTATACTCTTTACTATATTATAATACTTAATAGATTTTTTTCAGCCTGTATGATCTTTCTCAGATAAGTATCTACTAGAGGGAACGCGGCGCACGATTCTTCATACAAACGTATTCCCCTGTTTTCTCCCTGAATAATGTCTAAAAGGCAATTTTTTTTAACTCAAAAATTCAAGTTCAGCTATGGGCATGTCCCTATTATCCTTTTTTTCCAAAACTTATTAATAAAGAAAAAATGAGCCTCCAAATATTGCTAAAATTGCCGTATTTTTCATGTCGTAATTAGAGGACTACCAGAGGAATTCTATTAGTTATTTCCATAAAAAAAAATGATAGGAACCTAGTCATACTCTTCCTGGAATTTTTCATGTAAAAAAGGATTGAATCCGCTCAGTTTTCGAGGAGAAAACAGGGGAATACGAAACGTCCATTTCGTCAAAATTTTTGTCTTAAAATCTGTCTGAGCTGTAGCTGTCTTTATCGCACTCTTCGGGGGTGACTTGAGGTAAGTGGGGTCACTTACATGTATATGACTAGGGAAGTGGTATCTGTCGATATTTTTTTATCGATACTGTAGTGATGTCCATCAATGTCGATGTTGACGATTTACTGTTTTTATTTATTAAATTGTGAAACTGTAAGGTTAATTTCCGACTTTTGTATTAAGTTAATAAGATTATCAGATCAGGTCGCAACGATTTGATTTAGCTGCTCTAAAAGTAAGACTAGTCTTATCAAGTATATTCATATACACGCATTATAATGGATGCAAGAGAGGTGTAGGTTGTGGGTATTTTATTTAAAATAGCTGGCAAAATGCGAGTTGGATTCGCGCACCGAGGGTTCCGTACAATAATAATTTTTTTTTATTATTTGTGATTAAAATGTAAGATATTAGAAGGTAACGGGATAGCTATAAGTTACAATAAACATTCACGTAAAGTTCACATCAGTCCGGAGTGTATCATCTTATACCCGTTCCAATAAAGTTTTAATATATTCAGTGATAATAATATAACTACACGATTACGGTTTTTGGACTTTTTGCTTTACTTGTGCAAATTAATATTGCTTTTTGCCAAATTTCGTGATTCTAGGTCAAGGGGAAGTACCCTATAGGTTTTGACTTTTTTGATCGTCAAGAAATGTAGCAAAAATGGAGCATAAACGGCTGTATCTTTTCATATCTTGCATTTACTTAGAACTCTGATCTTTTATTATATTCCAAGGGATTGCAGACCCGAGTATTTTTAGGGTTTCGTCCCAAAATTGATTGATACCTCTACGCATTCTTGAGAAAATAATTCTTGACAGACAGACGGACAACGGAGCGATCCTATAATGATTCGTTTTTTTTTCCTTTTGAAGTATAGATTATGGAACCCTAAAAAGAATTTAAAATAATAAATAGGACATTTATTCTATCGTCATTTCCGTCTTTTCGCTTACGGGTAAATTGTGTGATCCCATCAATTATTTCAAGCAAAGGCCATTCGTGAAAAGAAATATCTAGTTTAGATAAGTTCGATCATCATCAGCAACCCATTAAGTCCCACTGCTGGTCTCGCCTCGATATTTTGCCAAAATAAGACATATTTTTTTAGTTTCTATTCCATTTTCTGGAGTTTTTCAGAAATTTTATACCGATATTTTATTTGTATATTTATTGAGCCATAATATTTTACAAGTTCATCAAGACTTGCAGCTTATAAACTTTTATTGTTGTTGACGAATAACCAAGTTGACGGACAATCTAGTTTCATCTGAAAATTGTTTTTATGCACCTCTTCTTTTACCATAATTATTCTCTTGCTGTATTAGGAGTGCCTTTGATTTACGAATACAACAATGATCTTAATTACCATTACAATGATATTAATAAAAACTAAAATTATATTATAATTCGAACAGAACCCTCAGGGAATTTTATTCATATGTAGGTTAGCGATAAAATATTTTATAAATCTTAAATAGAGGTAAGGTAAGTACTACGATTTTTTCCATTATTTACATACACGTAAAAGCAATAATAACAACGTGTAGGTAACTAAGTAACACGCTGACATCAAATGGACCGATTTAAGCAAAAATGATCCAATCAAATAAACCTCATTTTGACAGCCAGAGAAATACTGCAATGAATTTTAAAGTCAAATATCTCAAAATGAGGTTTGTGTTGATTGGATCATTTTTGCTTAAATCGGTCCAAATTTCAAAAACCAAATAAATGCAAAATGTAGATTCGCCGACTCGCCGGTACACGGGCGCGGGGAAGATGCTAATGGGGAGGAGGGGGGGGGGCTACTACGCATGTGGACCATCCACTCACACATTTAAATCTCAGGCTCAACGCGACAGCTATAGCTACTTCAAATACCTACTTTTCAAATTTCTCGCAGACCGCGTCCCCTCTTAAATAATGATATAACTAGCTTCCACCCCTAACATTTAGGTAAAAATACATACACGCATACATTCTCTTTCTTATACCTGTAAGTATATCTAGGTATATGTAGATAGATAATATAATTTATTATCTTGTTCTGTCATAAATGTTACATACAACCACAACAACACCTTGTGATAAGGATAAGACTGTTGATTTGGGCGAGCCAAGAATCTTTTAGGCTGGGCATTTCTCTCCTTCCTTTCAATTTCCTTTCTTTGCCTACGAATGCTATACAAAATACATAAAACAGAAATAGGTAGGTAACATGTCTGTAAACTCCTACGGTAGGAGTCCTGCCTAATAGTTGATTTTTTTTTCTCTTTCTTAAATTCTTGATTGAACAAACCTACATAAAATAAATTAAACGTAAAGGAGACGTAAGATTGATAGGTAGGTACCTATCTGATTACCTACTAAAATAGATATAGGTACCGTAATGAACCAAGATATAGTTCTACCAAATACTGGGGCTAACAGTAAGATAAGTACCTAAGCACTTATCTAAACATAGACGTCTTAAAGATCTACACATCACATTTTGTCGTCTTTATGTAGGTATTATGATGATGAACGTTTCACAATAACCTGCTTTAATTGCCGAGAAGTAAGAACTTTAAACATTATAACGGGTATAGAACGACGCAATCTATGCAACAGGATTATGCAAATCGATAGAAAGCTTTCACTAGAGTGACGGCAAACCGCAAGGTCGTATGCCGTTATTTAATCGAACTAAGTAAACGCAATGGGGACGAGGATAGTTGCAAAATAACTAACTAAATAACAGCATAGATAACTTAAAATAGTTTTTAATATGAAAATATTACATACCTATATAAAATACACTATTGAGAAGAATAGGAAATAGATACCAAATTTGGAAATTATTTAGTAGTAGGTAGTAGAGACTTCAAGATGTCTTTAATTCTCTATCTTATAAACTAGTCTACACACTTACCTAATTAAATCGGTCAGAAAAACGTTACAAGAAATTTCCTAGTCACCGTCTCAGGCACAGGGGCCCCAGTTTGGCGAACAAAATAGATCCAGATTATAACAAATTTGTTAAAATTTATCACAAATAAAAAAAATTGATGAAAATAAAATCACGTTGTTTAAATGTTTTACAAAAAGTAAAGCTAAGACAGTTAGGTACCATGCCATAAGAAGGTTGTAGGTACTTAAATACTTAATTCCGTGGTAAGGTGCTAACAGCCCTCCCGACACAATCTAATGGAGGAAAATCTACCGCGACTGGTATACTGCACTTTTTATATCAGTCAAGGGACTCAATGGTTAGAAACAGTTACCAACCATCAGCCGAGAATGCGGCTACCGTTACATCTTCCCGACAGTGTTTTTGTTGTAGGTAGGTACTATTATCGTCCTTGCAAAATGATTTACTTGCTGTACAGCCTTATAATATAATATATTATTATAAAAATGTTCGATAACCTCTGGTATCCCAGAACACCTCTACGCATTTCAAATGGTGCAGATGTGTCACCTTCAAAAACGATTCAGAAATTATTTTATCAAACTCAAGAGTTTTGGCACCCAGTGCTAGTTATCAAGTGCTGTGTAAAGTTCCTCCATGCGGTCCGCATCGGCGATAAACAGGGGTGTGTTCTGCTCTCTGCACTTCTCCTGCAATTGGCGAAATAATAATATGTAGAGCATGTCAACTGAAGAGCGCTGAGCGCGAAAGCTGGATTTCATGCCTTGGCGTTCAGAGCACGGATATGCCGATTTGACGTGGCAATCAAAAGGTTTGTGCATTCTAAGCACTCGGGCCGAATTAATGTACGGCTATCATTTGCCAGAAATCTCGAGTAGTGAGGCACTTATGGCTAAATATGTAGGTAGGTACATAATAATTACCTAAATAGATAATTATTATAGGTACTATTACTAAATTAGAATTCGAATTTAGATAAATAATTAATAGTATTTGTGGAAACCAATAATAATTAATTTTAATTTAATCGATCGGTAATGAAGAAGTCGTCGTAGATAAATTTCCGTTGTGTAGGTACTTACCTACCTAATAAACCGTCATACTGTCATAACCCAGGAAAGCCACCCAGGCATGAAGAAAATCAATATTTTCGAATACTCAATAGCAACGATATACCTATCTATAAGTATACTAAACCTATTTTTAAGATCTCAATCAAATAGCTAGGTATAATGTTTAATTATAGAAAACTAAATCAGTTGATGGTGCCAAAATAGTACCTACCTATACACTAGGAATACTTACATGAACACCGATTGGAAATTTTGTCGAATGACTCAACGGTCCCATGGTGTAATGGTTAGCACTCTGGACTCTGAATCCAGCGATCCGAGTTCAAATCTCGGTGGGACCTGTCTTTTTGTTCTTAGTTTAGTTATTCTTTACAAATCCAAATTTGTTATTGATAAAATTACCTACATTTTACGCATATCTACCTATTAAAGTAAAGCTGCTTAGTGAGTTGTATGATGACAACACTGTAGAAAAAAGAAAACAATGAGGTTCCTAGTAGGTAAGTAAGTACTTAAAATAATATACCTACCTAAGCTTTTTTCAAAAAAAAATCTTTGGTAGGTATTTATTATTCGTAGGCGCATTTTATTTCATAGTAAGCAGGTACGTACCTACATAATTAATGGACTTTATGACAAGATTTTACAACTAAAAACTCCTGATTAAAATAAATTTTCGTTAATAAGGAACAGAAAAAAAATAAAGAAAAGTCAATGCACAATATAATTCGTTGCCTTGGTAATATTTTGAATACACAACAATGTCAATAGGCACCTAGTAAGCTATCTCTACTTACATACACGTGTGGTATTAGGTTTTTGCTTACATGCCTGTTATTTATTTCTACGACCAGATTACTGAGACTGCCTATAAAAAAACATTAATGTGCTAAAGACATTAGTAGTGTGTTTAATTTTCGTCCATAATCCATCAGAAGAATGCAGCCCAACAAACTAAAAATATTGATGATTGGTCCTTCAGAGGTATTTAATTTGATTATCTACTTAATTTTAATAGCAATAGAATTATTTTAGTAGAATCATGGACTTTAATAGCAATCTCTTTTAGAGTGGGAAAACACAAATAGCAAACTTCATATCCGACTCCATAAATATTGAAGAGGCCGATACCCCTCGGCCCACTCAAGGAGTCAGGATTGTAGAGTTCGAATTGTCGAGTCTGAATGTAAATGGGAAAACAACAAACATTGATATAGAACTCTGGGATTGTAGCGGCGATCACCGGTAGGTTAAGATTCGTTTATTTGTAGATACCTAGTGATACTTACCAATAAACCAGAATAACATACTAGGTACCTATTTTTACGACTCAATAAAATATTACATACTGAAAATAATATAACTAAAAGAGCGAGGCACGACTATCATGAGCACATCACCTATCTGCACATTCATTGACTTTTTGTGGAGAATGATAAAAAAATATTTTGGCAATGCTAAGTTGATAAGTAACCAGATGTTTATGAATAATAAAGATAACCTTTTTAGATTTGAATCATGTTGGCCTGCCCTTAGACTTGGAGTTCAGGGAGTTATTCTAGTATGCTCTCCGAACACTGCACAGACAGCATCAAGAGAACTGGAACTCCTTTACAACTACTTCGTGTCACAGCCTAAACTATCAGCTAAACAATGTGTGTTGTTTTATAATTGCACGGAAGACCAAGAAGAAATGGATTCTTTGAATCTATGTAAGATTTCACTAAATTATTGTCATTACCTAACTCTGCATACCTCGAATATTGATTGCCTCATTCTAATGTTATTGTTATTTCTTGCAGCTCCTACATTTACGAAAGTTTCTCAAGTAGCAATCAATTTAAAGAGCGGTGGAACACGCTTAAAAGTAGACTTTTCTAATTATATAACTTCAGTTTTGCAATCTTTAAATAAAGATACTAACTAAAGGTTGTTTTTATGAAGTCTCGTTGTCTCCGTTTATACTTACGTCATCCCATAATCTGTTGATAACTGAAATACATCCATTCATTGATTGATGGCCTTTCACGGCGTCTGCGTAACCTTGGCATAACACGACATCATAAACAACTCTATGGACCAAGATCCCAGGATCCCCAGACTTATTATTTGCTGTGAGAAATGAAATGTGTGGGAATATGCACATTTCATTTCTCAAAAAATAAGTATGGTCTAGGGATCCTGGGATCTCACTCTACTAGACAAACTTCCTTTTATACCTACCTGTGTTCCTACAGATACCTAAGGGAATATAGTATATGGTGATTTTATTTAGAAACTTATTAATATTATTGTACTCGTATAGATTCTTCGATATTCAGAATTTATCATATTGAAACAATGTTTTTTTCAATACGAAATACTTACTCTGAGAATTTATAGCGCCAAAAGATTTTATGGCTAGAGATTATTATAATGCACAATCAAACTAGTATGCATTTGATAGTGCATTAATATTTGCACACGAGGACAATGTTTAGGTTCATGTTTAATGATGTTTCGTTAGTGAGCAAACACGATCTACTTTAAACATATTATACACCAATCACTAGTGCATAAGTGAAATGTAAAAAAAAAAATATGTTCACTTTGGCACACTTAAAATTTGGTGGGACAAAAATTACATCCATATAAATTCTTGGTTCACTTGTCTTACTAGGGTTGGTAACGTTACATTTTGTAGTCGAGAGACACTCTTTGTAGAATTTATACGGGTATAATTTGTTCCACCAAAATGAAATAATCGGCAAAATAAAAAAACCTAAAAAATATTTACGTTCCACTTTGGTGGGGCAAAGCAGGTATGTTTACGTGGATAAATTAGAGATAGGCAACATATCACTATTCCCTTTGTAAGTAATTTATAATAAACTGCATTTTTAAGAAAAAAGACGCCAAAATGTAGGAACAGGTACAGAGAAAAACATTTCTGAAATTAAATACATTTTTGTAACTTCACTTTAAAGACTATAAATAAATGCTGACAAAGTAATAGACGACTCCTAATATAGAGCTACGTAATAATCTTGATTTAATACAAGTTTCGATCACAATATAAGTAATACGTCTACGTTAAATATTATTTCAAATGAAAACTTTGAAACATCTGTCCTTTTTAAAACAGTTGTTTTGGAAACTATATGTCATTACCCGAAAGTTTTAAATAGTCAGCAGTAGGTATAATAATACATAGTCATTTTATTGAATAGGTATGAAGATGATAATTATACATATTGCATCGTATAAAAATATAAGTTTATACATAAATCCACGTTAGATGTTGCGCACTGCGTCTGAATCCGAAGAAAAATAATCAAATTGAAAATACATCTAAGCGACTAGACAGCATAAGCACTGGGCGTAAGATGTTTTTTTTCGGATTCGGCTCAGATTCAGATATAGTGTGCAGTTGCAACCGATCTTAGAAATAAGTTTGTCCTAGAATATTATTTATTAGTTTATTACCTATTAAATATATCTTTGTTTTATTAAATTAGTATAAAAATATTACTATTTTAAGTAGCTATTATAAATAACACCTACATTATGTAACGTTACAGAGGTATCATTTCGTTGTATTTAAGTAAATTCTACGGCTAATCTTGAGCATTATAGTCAATAAATAAATAGGTAAGTACATAAAAATAAATAGATGAAAATAATGATAAAGGTATTAAAATCAAGACATGATAAAATATAAAGATGAATTTATTTTAAAGTTGAGTAGGCCCGTCTCTATGATCATTACTATTATACATTTTATAAAAAAATCAAACCTACAAATCACATTGCGTAATCTAGGAAGTAATTTATTATTGCTTTTAATCTATGCCAACACTCTTGCGCATATTACAGGTAGGTACTACACTACACCATATCATTGTTAATTACAAATTTGATAGTTCTTATAGACTTCTCATAACAGAAAAGATTATTTTAAAGATTTAAATAATAATGCAATAATGTAAAAAAAACACGACGCACGCACTCAGTCTTAAAACATTTGGCTCTTATAATGAGTAACTTTTAACTTAATTCAGTATTATCATTTAATTAATATACAAAGTAAAATGATACTCAAATTGATCAATTACCTACTAAATAGCAAAATATTTACAATTAAGTGGACCTTGTACATAAAACTGTATACACGTAATCTATACTTACATATTTAAAATACAGCTGCAGTAGTCTATAATATTAAATTCACTAATATAATTTTCACCTTGATCACATTTTGCTGCATGTGGAAGGAGATCTCAACATACCCTAAAATAATTTATTGCGTTTACCTCATAATAATTTATGCTAGTAAAATATACAATATACAAAACCTAATTTCTATCGTTCTTCCAATTGCCTCGGTCATTAAAATTTTTTCGGTCTCTATGGCCTCTACCAGAACCTCCGCGATTCCAACGATCATTACCGCGACCGCGATGCCCTCCTCTATTTGGAAATCTAGGATAATTTTGTTCGCCATCCATAAAGTTAAAGTCATTGCCGGGACCTGGGCCGTTAAATGGCATATTTCCAAAATTATTAGGTCCACCAAACTTATTATTAAAATTATGTGGCATATTTGGAGCTATCCCTAACAACCCAGGCGTAGGACCCCCACGCGGGTCTGACATTGACTGATTAAAGCCATGCATATTACCCATATTCATATTATTCATACCTCCCATACCCATAGGTGGAATATTCATCATATTCATATTACCGCCATCCATCGCATTTGGGGGCCCGGGCATACTGCTGTTCATGCCAAATGCAGTTTGGTTGAAATTAATCGGAGTTTTTAATAACGCTTCCTTAGGCTTAGGTAAATATGAATACTCACCATTTTCTCCTAGTGAGATGCCTAGATTTGTGAATACATTACATAAAACACTATTTCCTTGAATTGAAGCTAAATCGAATTTTTTACCCGGTAACTTCTCTTGTTGATATTGTTTAATCATTTGCGTGACTGGAGCTAGATTCTGGTTTACAAATATTTTTTGCGTTGAACTCAAATCTTTATACCAATTGGAGTTTTGTAAAATAGTTTGTAAATCCAACGTATTGGATTTTTGGTCTGCACCAAGTGTCTCAACTGCATCTTTCGGTTTTCTACGGGGATCGATTCTGGGACCCGCAGGTGCGTTTGAATTCTTCGCAGATTTTTCACTATCGCTATTTGATTCCTCTACAGATAATCTAAATACTTTTCTTAACCTAGGGTCTACCAAAGCTTGCGACTTTGCAGTACTATTTCTAATATCTGTGTAATCAGGCCGAGGTATATGTATAGGCACTAATTTAAATGAAATAGGAGGATGGCTGTTAATTGACCCATTGATTTCAGAAGCAGGAGTGTAGTTTGGAAGTGGTTTAAAAGGTAAACCTAAACGAAAATCGATATCACCGGTGGTTTGGCGCAAATCTGTGTCACCGAAAGATGGAAGGCTAAATTCAGACTTTCGTAAATCAACGTCTGTGCGCCGCCGACCATCTGTAGGTTCACCATCAACACATTCATAAATTGACACTCTTGGGCTTTTCTTTACTGCAGGTTTAATTGAGTCACTTACTTTTTCTGGAGATCGCCTTGACCGGGGATCTCTTGATCTCTGAGGGGAAGCTGCACCTTCGGAAGCATTTTCGATTTTATTTTCATGTAAATTATTTTTCATTGTATTTAATAATTTTGTTACTTCTTCACTGATATCTATTTTAGAGAGGTCCCCTAACCTACTAAGCACTGCAGAGGGTTCTATTACGTGAGGAGCTGGGGCCAGAGGAGATGGAGGTGTCTGTTTCGGAGACGATACTGGAGACTTCCTTTTCGTTCCTTTTTCTTCATCACTGGAATACCATTTTTCGTCTATAAGTAAATTATTATCTTCATCGTCATCAGTTGTCGAACGACGGTGTCTCTTTTCAGAATTCTTAAACAGCGGTTCTGGTTGTAGAAATCTAATATCTGTGTCACATTCTTTTTTAGTGTTATTATCTTCAATAGTAGAATGTAGAATTCTTGGGCCATCATCAGAAAATGGAAGAACTCTGTGGTCAACATCCTTCGATTCGTTAGTAATTACGGGCTTATCATTATCGAATGACTCATTAGAAATGTCAATATTTTCCTTATCTTTCATAGCAAACTTTAAAGCATCTTTTGTGTACTGATCTATATCAATTATACTGGTATCTTTATGCAATTCTTTTTGATTAATCTTGGTTACAGAACAATCTTCTGGAGCTGAAAGCATAACAGCGGGTTGAAAACGCATGTCCACGTCTTTCCCGGGTAAATCTGACGAAACTACAACACTATTAGACACTGGTCCGGGTACAGGCGGTACTCTTAAATCTAAATCTTTCGGTTGACCTACCAGCTGTTGAGCCTCATTTATAAGGCCCAACTTCTGTATATTCATTGTGTTCAACTGTATTTCGGTTATTTGTTTTAATGATAATCCAATTGTGTTAAGTTGTAATACTGTTAACTGACTTAACTGATCTAAATTTTCTATTCCCATTTTGGTGAGGTCTGAAATTTGACGAGGTGTTAATACTCCCGTTAGATTCTTGATGCTTAATATATTAGTTGTGCCCGTGGTACTACTAGTTGGTGATGGTGCATTATAGTTTTGATTAGAAAGGTCATTTTGCCACCGCGATTGTCTCACTTTCGGTGATATTTTACTTTGTCTTTCGTTCATAAATTGATTATTTTGTAATGAATCAGGCGTATTCTGTGGGTTTGGTATATTGATTTCAAATAGTGAAGGAATTGACTTTTCCTGTGGTTCTGGCATTTCAGAATATTGTTGCATTAATTTATTTTGAGTAGTTTGTATCATCTTTAATGCACCTTCTCTATTTAGTCTAGGGAAATCACCTAAAATTTCTTTAGGAGCTGATTCAATGTGTTTCAAAAGTATATTCTTTATAGCGTCACTTAACGGTTTACCATGTGCAAATTTACAGTCATCTTTAAATATACACGGAAGCCCGGTATGATAATATTTACACGGAAAATCAGCATGCATATAGAGACATTTATCTCTCTTAGCGCAACAGTCCATTAAATAAAATTTACACAATTCCATTTTTCTTGGAGGTTGTGCATCATGTGAATAAATGCAGTCATCACCCTTATGACATTTACCTTGCATGTAATATAAGCAGACGCCATCAGGATCTTGCATAGGGTGGGCGCCTCTTCTTCTATCATTCTTATTATTCTTATTTCGTTCACGCTGAGATCTATTATGACGCTGCTGACGATGATGCTGTGGTTCTCTAGATTCATGACTACTATCTGACGCGTACGAATCTCTCTCATCTTCAGGATACATCTCTGACGGCGATTGTCTATGTACTGGAGATGCTCCCCTAACACACATCATCTCACTTTCATCTACCTCATCTGAATATTCTTGTTTTTTACGTTTTTTGCTAGAACCATCCTTACCATCATGTTTCTTTCTTTTCTTATGTTTACGACGCTCATCAACATCCTCTTCCTTAAAACCTTCGTTATTATCATTTTTGTTCATGGCCTTTCGAATAGCCTTTTCAATATTACCAGCAAAATCATCCTCAGTGGGACTGGAATACTTCCGATTTTTTTTACCTTTAATCTTTTTTTGTTCCCCTTTATTAGATTTTGATTTCTTTTTCTTACCTGATTTTGGGTAGTAAAAATCTTGATTGGATTCTGATTTCTCCAATGGTAGTTTTTGATCAAGTGTTGGTACCGTTTCGATACCTTTCTCTTCAACGACAGCCTCTGCTGCTTCTTCACCTTCACTTTCGATCTCCCCATCCTCCAAATCTTCAATTTCTGCGCTGGGCACGGTTTCCGTCATCGTAAAAGTGTCACTGGAATTTAATAAAATGATGAAATTAATTTTGATATTACTATTTTTATAAATTTTCTACGATTATTTCCTAATAATTATATTCAATAACATTGTCAATTACGTTGAAGTTGGAGTAAGAAGCTGAAATTACATTAATTCATGAAAAATCGATGCTTGTACCTATATTCTAACAAATAAATATGATTTTATTAACACTTCTAAGCAGGTAATATCTGATAGTGTCAATCATAAAATGTAATTTATTTTTTATGTTATGGTAACGATAAGTACTTAAGCAGGTAACTTTTAATGCTAAAAACGAATGGGTATCCCTAGAATGTTAATTAATCAGAATTCAAACCGAAGTGTCCCAAACTTATTAAAATATATTTATATTATTATGCGTAAAGTATAGTAGTTAAGTAATTATAAGATATGGGCAAACACAAGTCAACCACGAAAAATAAAATGTTACTAAGTGTGCAGCGTAAGCACTAGAAAACTGTACGTAAATTACCTAAATTATCCAAATAACTTCTTATAGGTATGAAATTATCTTATTAGAAAATCTCGATATGTTTCCTATGAGAAAGTTGGTTAATGGGGATCAGAGGTTTAAGCAAACTTTTTAAGACAAAATACCCTTAACTACGTATACGACGAAATCGCGATACAACTCACAAACTACTACAAATCATAATTAGGTTAAACCAGGGAACTTAGGGTGAAAAAATTAGATAACCTACTTTATACGATATTTTTTAAAGTTTGTTTCGGTTTTTAGATATTACATAGGTGGCTAATATCTGGCAAATTGATATCTTAATCCAAAAACCACAACAAAGTAAACAGAAAACAAAGTAAAAGATATTTACGAGCCAAGTTGTTAATTAAATTATTATATGAACCTTTGATTTTGATATATCTAAGTAATCATCAGCCCTATCCTGCCTCGCTAAGTTACTAGGTGGTTTGTTTTTAATAGCTAGCGTCATTATCTTATTATGATTAATGTGTTGTGTGAGTAATCCTACATCAAAAAAATCGAAATTCTCAAAGTGTAAGGTCGTAAGTATGTCTGACACAGCTTTCGTATCCTTTTTTAGCATATTGAACAATAGCGTACTGGCTGTAGTAACAAGTGCGAAAAGGACAACAATAATGATAACAATGCCATCCAATCCGAGTGTGGAACATAAGCTCTACGTCACAAAGAATAAAATCTACAATGTCATGTCGTCATGTCAATCGCCATTTTGGTGTATTATGCGACTAAAATAAAGTGGTGGTTAAATTGACAATAAAACCAAAAAATATCTACCGATTTACGAACTAAAACAACACAGGCATTAAATGATCATAACTAAAAACAATATTGCCACGAAATACCAGTCTGCTACTAAAATAGACCGAATTAATAACATAGACACACAAAGATCTCACAAATAAGAACGCAGGCAGGCCTTTTGTGCTGTGTAAAATATAAAAAATTAGCCTTTTGGTTAAGTGTTTTAAATATTTTCTAATCGGCAAGAGTAAACCTCGATTGTCTTATAATACTGTACCTAATATACGTCGGAACAATATGCATTGGGAATATCTCCAAGAACCACAATATTACTTAGATGTTGCGCAGTTAGAAATTCGACATGTATGGCAGAAGTCAGTACAATAACTGTTCATAGCCACTACTTTCAAGAGTAATTTTAGTAGATACAGCCAGCCAAGCAAGCAGTGGGTGGCCGTTCACATTTCACAATATCTTGCTGCGCGCTGCGCTCTCGCCACGAATTGAATGACGTCAGGCTTCTAGAACGGCAAGATATCTATGCGTCCTTCCTTTCATCGAGGTCACGAGGCATTTACGCTCACACACACTAGCACACGAAATTAACTTGTACGTGTAAAAATGGCGTGTAACCTACATACACAACCTAACACATCATCTTCATTTAGCAGCATTATAAGACATTTTTATGCTATGATTTTGATAATGCCCTAATATTTAATTTTAAAATACATACATAAAGAGGTTCTGTGCAAAATATAAGAATAGATAATTAATAGACAATGTACCGACACCAAAATTAACCATGAAGGCATAAAAATTAAACAATCTAATTATTTAGTGAGGCTAAAAAATTTCATGCAAAATAAACTATAGAAAAATTAAAGAATGCTCTCTCGTAATCGTAATGAAATATAATTTAGAACTAAGCGTGATAAATATAACTGGGGTTTCTGTATTTCATTACTGAATTACAGCCGCCATTTTGGACTAGGCCGTAATGGATTGATAAAAATATCAACAAACTTAAAAGATACGATTACCGATTTGCAAATGAAAATTAATTCCTTCAATACGCGTAAAAAACGTAAATGTGTATTTAGCGTAGATGGATGTAGCACGTGTATGGTATTTCCTTTAGCTGACCAAGCACTTTATGTAAAAAAGGGGACACGCATTCATAAAATGGCCTAACGAGTAAATAAATTAATTGTTACCAATCTTACATTAATGAACGAATCACTATGTGCGACTACTATACGCCATTTAAAATGGAAATCTTTCATAGCATAGTCCGCATAAAGACGAAACAATTCGAGTATGTACGCTATATTGATTTCGAACGACGACTGTAGCGGAACAATGCAGTGATCAAAAATTATTTAGTTTCCAATTTTATCACGCTAGGAAAGAGGCGCAAGTGTTGCGGAAATTACTTTATTATGTTGGCCACTATGAGAAATCCGCTTAATTGTAACCATTGAGTATTTCGATTGTTATGCATAAAGATTACATATATTCATTGATTAAAAGAAATAAGATATAAATGATATATTTTTGTACTATTTTAATAAAAGAAAACTGTGCTTACATAAAAAGTAAGTCAATGATTGATTTAATGTTGCTAGTGGCAAAATTTAATTTCCAAGCATGAGGTGTACCAACCGAAATATAAAAATAACCAAAAAGTATGTAAAGAAATTTTATATTTATTTTTTAATTATTTCATATTTATAACTTGTCTCTCAAATAGGTATTATTTTATTTTTATTTTATAACACAAACATAATAAATTGTATTGATAAAATAAAAACACTGATCAGTTTACAGCGAAACAAATATTGCATTATTTCTAAACCGAAATGTCATCATGATAATTAAAATCGTAATGTCAATGTCATTTTTATCAATTTTGTGATAAGTCAGCATTTTCCAACAATACAAGGATTAGTATTTGGTTTATTTTGTTATTAATAATACATGATTATGTAGTACTTTGGTTCATTAGAAACAAAATGTTAATTATTGCCTAGTGTGAAAGGGTACTACGAAATTTTAGTAATATTTAAATTGATAATACACTTCGAGTTTTGAATACTGTGTTATCATGTCTGAACCAAATAATCCATTTGCTGGACTTCTTGGTGTCTCTGAATTAGCATCATCAGTTGAAGCAACACCCGTTGATGAAAATGCAGCACTTCAAAATACTTCTAAAATACAAGAAAATGAAGAAATTGAAACACTGAATAGCATAGTGGAAAATGTTTTTCACTTTACAGTAAATCCTAATGCTTCAGCTGGAACTCGACAATTAGTGTATTTAGAAGAACTTGCAGAAGCTACTAAGCCTCGCATTTATATAGATTTAGAAACATTGGAGCAAGCATTATTTGAAAGACTACTTTTAACTGATATTGAAACCTATGTAATACCTAAGTCCTGTAAAAGTTTCACGGAACATGTGGTACAAAGGCAAGTGTTTCCCTATTTGTTCAGTTCTCTACAGAACATGCAGGGCTATGAGCTATCTAATATGACTAATGTGAAGGATGCTCTTCAGAGAATGAAGGAACTAATATTCAGAAATGCAGTAACTGCTTTAAAACAACCTGCTTTGTTTGAAGGACAGGACTTTTCAGCGCAACTTACAGAATTGCTACAACATGTAGATCCACAAAGTCATAGTTTCTTTATAGACATAGTGAAGGCCTTTATGTCAGAAGGTAAGAATATTACAATTAATGTTATTAAACTTTTGAACACTATACCATAATGGCATCTCCATACTCTGAATGCCACACCATGAAATTCAATATTTAAGATGTAGCAGTAGAACACATAAAATATGATAAGAATATAATTATTATGATGACTTAAAATCATTATTTAATATTTTTATATGAGCTGTGTCTGTTGGCTTTAGCCGTTGTCGGTAGGGCAGGCGTGGATGTGGTGGACATGTTGTCGAGTATAGCCCACATTGGTTCTCAAAACCTTAACCATAATATATATAATTTTCTTGCATTATCTGTTTAATGTAAAATTATAATATTCATATCCTTCTTTAGACTTTTAGAAAGCCTCCGTTACTCAGTAGTTAGTGAGCCTGACTGCTGAGACAGAGGTAGTGGGCTTGATTCCCACCAAGGACAAATCTTTGTGTGATGAGCACAATTATTTGTTTTATTTCTGGGTGTAATGTATCTGTAATATGTATGTATTTCCAAAAAAAAAGTTATTTAAGTATTATATCATTTATTTAGTATCCATATTACAAGCATTAGCTTAGTTTAGAACTAGATGGCACTGTGTGAATTATTACTATTTTAGTAGTACATAGCCTCGGTAGAGCTTCCCAACGGGTGGGCCTTAAAATGAACATGGATAAGACAACAGTTATGTCTAGTCGCCATGTAGCGCCCACCCCTATTACTGTGGCGAGCTCTAATCTTGAAGTTGTTGACGCATATATATACCTAGGAAAAACGGTCCAGTTAGGTAGGTCTAACTTCGAGAAAGAGGTTAACCGCCGAATCCAACTCGGTTGGGCAGCATTCGGGAAGCTACATACTATTTTCTCCTCCACAATATCCCAATGTTTGAAGACAAAAGTCTTCAACCAATGTGTATTGCCAGTGATGACTAATGGTACTGAAACATGGTCGCTAACTATGGGGCTCATTAGAAAGCTCACTGTCGCTCAGCGATCCATGGAAAGAGCTATGCTTGGAGTTTTCCTGCGTGATCAAATCAGAAATGAGGAGATCCGCAGGAGAATTAAAGTTGCTGACATAGCTCACCGAATCGCATCGCTGAAATGGAAGTGGGCAGGCCACATAGCCCGCAGAACTGATGGCCGATGGGGCAAAAAAGTTGGCGGCCACGTATTGGAAAGTGCAGCGTCCCCGCCAGATGGACCGTCAACCTAGTAAAGGCTGCGGGTGGCCGTTGGATGCGGGCGGCACAAAATTGCTGGCTATGGTGGAAATTAGGTGAGGCCTATGTTCAACAGTGGAAGTCATTGGGCTGATATGAGTTGTACATAGCCTACCTTTTATTAATTTAATTACTTCTACTTAATATACATACTTTTATATTAGTAATACTATCAATGGAAGTGTTAGCACCATTATAGACCCAGATATTATCTTATCTAGTCAATTTTAAGACAATCTTCTCTATTTGAGTTGCGCTCTTATATGAGAGTAAACACCAATTCTTTCTTCCATCTCTTGTTCAAGAAAAAGGTAAGTCATACCAGGAGGTGAAAATAATCAATTTTGTTTTAATTGTCAACCTTTTATATTTCAGAAGAAGAAAACAGTCAACAACAGCTGAAAGAAATAATGCTGCCAGTATTGCGACTTATGCACAATGATATTGAGAAAGCAAATATAATCAACCTGCCTATTTATATACTCAAGTCTGTTCAACTTTTTGCAAGTGAGTCAACTAATTGGAATTAATATGATGTGACCTCGCTTTGTGCAGGCGGCACAAAGTTGCCTGCAATGGGGGAAGTTAGGTGAGGCAATGTTCAGCAGTAGTCGTCATTGGACTGATGTGATGATGATGATGATGAAGACTATTTACCAAGATATTTCAGGCTAAAGTTATTCATACTATACTAGTTAACTGAAAACATTGACCCAATCAAGATAGAAAAAAAGTAAATTTTACAGGATGAGCATGACACTTTTTTGCATTTGCACTAAGTTTGTATTTGTTAACATTAATTAGTAGCTGAAAATTACATTTTTATAAATCATCAGAATAAAATCAGTAGGTCTATCAGCAAATCTTGACTCATAGAAAGAAACATAATGAATAATATTTTTTTACCTTTAATAGCACAATACCATTTTGTTCCCCGATGTCGATAGGGGCTTATAAACGGGTGTGGATATAGACTTATTTATTTTCTATTCTTCTACTATCTGATAATTAGATAAAAAGGAAAATTATATTATTTTTATAGCACCAGCCATACAATTCGTTAAATATGTATTTTATTTTTATCACATTTCAGGTAATCAATGGTTAGCACCTATATTACTAGACAGTTGTGAAGTAAAAGCGAGTGAAAAAAATGGAAGACTGTATCAAAATAATGTGATCGGAGGTTTACTGGCCCTATCATGTCTACCAAAATCTAATTCAGCAACAACGCCAGAATTTTTTGATAATCCTGTTGACCAGGTTTGTAATAATTTATTGTTAGTGGTAAAAAAAGCTAGTCATCTTTAATTGAGTAACTTTTATTTCTACTTTTGCAAGTCAACAAACTTAAATTTAATTATATAACTTGAAAATATATCTCATCCAAAGCAAGGGTGACATAAGTGTTTTGTAAAAATACTATGCGAGTTTTGACAATTTCCCTTAAATTCAGGACAGGGTGTCGGTAATGACACAAACATATTAAGATCCTTAACTTTTCTAGCCTGGTGAATATCTCGGTATTATTTTTCAGACTGCCACAGCTCTTGTAGAGTCATCTTTACGGAATGCGATATCCCACCTCACTAACAATATGCACAAAATATTCCTAACACTACTAAAGGGTGGGCCTCGAATAAAAAATAGGCTACTTATATGGATTGGAGGATGTTTGAAATCAAATGCAGTAAGAGGAAAACTCTGGAATATACAGGTCAGTTCAGTCAGTCAGTATTATTAGATTTGGAAAGATTTAATGTTAACGGGTTATCAGTGTCGGTATTTGGTGTGTGTGGTTTTGTCTAAAATACCCATTGCTGATTCACTTAATAAATTAGTCATGATTTTACAAGTAATTATGCAGTACTTGCTATACAAAAATTGCGGCTTTGGACACTTTCTAGTAACGAAGTCCTTGGGCAGCCAAGGTCTTTGAGTAGCATTCCTCGAAGTGATCACGTGATTATATGGTGTTCACGCATCAAGCTTTCACATTCTTAGATCCAGGCAGATTGTAGCATTTTAATTAAATAATCCATCAAGATTTTTATTCTAGTAGCTCGGCACGTGAGATTTTGTCATATGTAACCTATATAGAATCTTACATTCTAGACATAAGACTTTCATAAGAGTTACTTGGTAACCTGGATCTATAAACGAGATTTAATTTTCTTCTTCTTATTTAATTAAGTGTGCTTGAGGCAGAACCTGGTGTAGGAATTTATAAAATTGCCCAAAAGACTTGGAACTTGACTTAACGACTACCGCATTAAATGGTAACCGGGATCAACGGCTT
Organism: Laspeyria flexula; assembly: GCA_905147015.1. Classification (NCBI taxonomy): domain Eukaryota; kingdom Metazoa; phylum Arthropoda; class Insecta; order Lepidoptera; family Erebidae; genus Laspeyria; species Laspeyria flexula. Next base: position 8,744,395 of record LR989962.1, on the reverse strand, counting down.
TACGTGACTTCCGAAGCGCGGAGACGCTTGTAAATGAAACTGCCACCAACGGTCACCCATCTGCGGATTGACCTTGCCGAAGATTGCTTAATGATTCTTTCACATTTTGAATCTCTTCCTTTCTTACTCATCCAAAGATTCATTTGTTTAGCGATTATATTCTGCACGATCTCCAACAAAGGAGGGAGTGAGTTCGGAATCGGTTTCAGTATTTTGAGGCGAACTCAACACTTGTCTCTTATTAGGGCCTTACGGTGACATTGGCACTACCTCGATTCTCTTTATGGTTCGTTATTAAGGTGGTTATACATTCAGAGCAAACCCAACATGTACCCAACTAGGTAGGTATGATTGTAACAAACATCTCTGTACCATAATGCTAAGAGCATTCATTATAATGGTGACCCTGACTGCTAAGCCGGAGGTCGTGGGTTCGATTCCCACCCAGGACAAATCTTTGTGTGATGAGCAATGAGCATAAAGGTTTGTTCTGTGTCTGGGTGTAATTTATCTATAATTACATATTATTATTGTATTTACAAAAAAAAAAACAAATAAATGTATTTAAGTAGTATATCAGTTGTTTAGTACCCATAACACAAGCAAATATAATTGCTTACTTTGGGACTAGATGGTGCTGTGTGAATGTGGTAGAATATTATTATTATATTATAACCTAATTCTCCAATATTACGCTTACAGGTAGCTGAAATGTCAGCAGCGTCATCTTGCGTGTCGGATGGATTCATGTTGAATTTAGGTGCCGTACTTCTACACCTATGTCAGCCATTTTGTACCTCAGCAGATGATTCTAAGGCATTAAAAATTGACCCCACTTATGGTGCAGTGCCAGTAAGTCTATGTCATATTTTGTTATACCGTGTCTGTTTTGCTGAACTTAACCCCCCTTAATACAAAATACAGACTAAGCGTTAAGCCAGGTTTAAATTGACAACTTTGACACTAAAACAATGGCTTATGTCAATTTAAACCTGGTTTAATACATAGTCCATATTTTGTAATAAGGGGGTGTGTTTGTTTTTTTGGTTTATGTCTCTGACCTCTGGGATTAAAAATTTAGGATTCTTTAAACTCGTAATTATGTAGGTACGTTTTACGTTATTATTACTTAAAAGTAAGTAGTATACTACATAATAATAAATATGTTAATATAACAAAAGCTCCTTAATCAATTTTCGGTAGTTAAATTCGGTAGTTAAAATCTGATGTAACATTAATTTAGGCATAGCATCACGCCTTTTCTCCCCGAAGGGGTAGGCAGAGGTGTTTCACACCCACATTTCGCCAGCTTTGTTTGGTCCCATGAAATAGGGTGCGAGCTATTGTCATCAACCGGAAACATTTGTTTACCAAACTTCGGGATAATCTCAATACTGTAATTTCATGATAGAAAAGCCCAATACCAGGCAGCAGGCTGCCTCGGTGGCTATATTTATATAAAAATGTTATATTTATAGCCTGAGCAGTGTGAAGCGAAATTGGTGCATTTAGACTGCTTGCATAGTGAGACGTGCCTGTTGCCTCCAAGAGTGAACGATGATGATCAACCTCTACCGCGAGACACAGCAGACACTTACAACTTTGTTACTGAATGCTTTTTCATGACACAAAAGTGCATTGATTTGGGTAAGTGTACTCTGTGGTAAGTTTATGCTCGTAGTCCTAGGCTTATTACAGAAGGTTTTTTTTTATACCACGAATGTGGCAAACAGATGTACGGTCCGCCTGATGAACACCATCGTATACGAACTTCTCCTAAGGTTCTTATAGAGCTAAACATAATCGATATTTGATTAATAGTGTCTTTTAGATCTAGCGATTTTTTCTAGACAGTACGTAAACGTGTATTAAAAAGTAAGTATCCGTAATGCTTACAGTTATTTTAACATGAAAATAACGTCCTGCAAGTTCCAATATGGTATTTGCATATAAATAGAACTGTAAACGAAATGATTTATTACCTTTTAAACACTTTTGACCCAATTTGAAAAAAAATATTACACAAATTTAAATTTTTTTGATTAATTAATAAAAATTGAAAACCACGAAATATGACACTTTTGCAACGTTGCCGTTAGTAAGTATAAATGCTCTTAATTCAAATTTATTAAGAGCGTATTTAACGCCGATGTGTAACCACTAGACTTGACTATAAAAGTGATATGAACATTTCAGGTGTTCGCGTATGCGCCGAGAAGCTATGGCGCCGAGGGCAAGAGCTGGGTCAGGCACAGCGTGCACTCGCTGACGTAACATCAGCTGTGCACCATCTCCTTGACCCTATGAGACAGCGCAATCAGCTTCTCATGTCCAAGTAAATAATATAGTAATAAAAATAACTCTTAGTGAATGTCCTTCCAAACTTAATAATATTTTAAATGGGAAATATAAGCTAGCCAAAACAACTAAATGGTTTTACACACACGTATGAAATTTGGCACAGTTAAATAATTATAGTCAAGCTAATAATGCATAGGCAAATTTTTAACAAGACACCACCCTAGTGAAGGCTAGTATGGAATCAGATGAGCCTTATTAAATTATGGTTAAGACACATCCGTATATTTGTCACATTCCTCCATATTTTAGGCCATGGCTAACCACTGGATGATAAGGCAAGCTTTCAGGCACAATGGGAAATCTGTTGTTTGGTGGTCACCAGTGACTCCCATGGCTTTAAAGAGTGACAGATTTACTATGAAAATATTGTGAAAATTTTTTTTTATTTGCCAATGGCGAAACAGGTGCCTTAGAGTCACTCTTTATATAACCAGTAGACTTTAGATGGTTTTCATAAACTTGTATCTCTTTTATTTAATATTTGTAACATTGAAAATACTTTTTTTTTTATTTCATTCAAATAATTTAAACAATATGTGCAATAAATTATGTGTTACTAGCTTCCGCCCGCTGCTTTGCCCGCGTGGTATGTATTTAATACCTGTAAACCATCCTCTTGAATCACTCTATCTATTAAAAAAAACCACATCAAAATCCGTTGCGTAGTTTTAAAGCTTAAAGCATACATAGGGATATAGGGACAGAGAAAGCGACTTTGTTTTATACTATGTAGTGATAATAATTATCTTTTACAAAATAGATTCTACAGCCTACGCTGCGCTTTACTCGAAAAGGATATGCTTGCGAACCTGAACCGTTTGCAAGCAACCACTTGCCATTGGCTGGTGCAAGTTGCTGTACAACCGAACGTTACCGCTCCTATGGCCAACTACGCGCCTGTGGCCATGGCTGAAATCAACATGCCTATTACTACTCCACCGCCTGACACACTAAGGTTTGTGTATTATTGATGACATACTACTTGCATATAAAACTTGATACATTACGGGACCAATTATGTACCATTTTTGGGTTAGATGCCATGAGCGGCTTCTTCTACGTCGACCAGTTACTGATCCTGTTACAGTGCCCGCCCTCATATTCTCTCAAAATACCTTCTAGGGTAGGGTTTCCCAACCTTTACTTCGCTGAGCCTCCCCAAACCTAAAATAATTTTTTTTTTTGTCCACTAATTTTTTTATTTGAATTTCAATTAGGTATAATACGTACGCCACTGCGAACGGTCCTGTGCTGCCTGCAATCAACGGCCGCCCACCACCCTGACCAGGTCGTCGGTCCATCTGGTGGGGGGCCGTCCCACACTGCACAGTGTTTGATATGACCCAAAAAATTTCCCTCTGCTGTTTATGGTAGTAATCGATCTAGGGATGCATTTAAAATGCAGGAGTAAAACACCGACGTGTCTAATTCAAATAACTTTTTTTATAAAAAATAATGAACTTTACGTGACCTTGTCGTAAAAAAAAATAAAATAAATTCTGAAAACGTAACTGTCCAAGATATTTATGTTAGATAAATATATTCTAATAAAGTATCTTAGGGCGCATATTTTCCAGTTTTTATTTTTTTTAAATCGCTTCTGGATACCGAGTAATTAATTTTTTTCAGATTTTCGTTTTTATTTTTTTTCTCCCAAAAAACTCAAAAGTGTAATTTGTGACTAGCACAGAAAGATTGCTCTTAATAAGGCCTATCGCTGATAAAAAAACCACGTTCCACTATCGAGGCCTTTAGGAGATATAAACCATTTTGTTCTAGGGTCAAGTGATACAACATAGGGTTGCCACTAAAGGTCAAACAAGTTTTTTTTATGAGTGTTTTTTGTTTTCATACTTATGAAACTTTATTTAAGTTTTTAAACGCCATGTCGGGCATCGTTGTCCGACAAACATAAATAGATAAAATTAATAAATTGTGTAATTTTGCCTTTAAATGTACATTGTTGCCCTGAATAAATTTTCCATTTCCATATACTGAACAATTATTTAACAACCATCGAATTATTAGGAAGTGAATAATTCAGCTTCCAATATTTCACCTAAACAAACCCACCACCCATCATCCCACCATCATGCAAACCCCACCATCGAAAAAAACCTAAAACAAAAGGTCTGCCGAGCATGTAATTAGATTTTATTTCTAAATGTAGTAAGTTATTGTAGTATAGAATAAAATATACTTCAAAACAAAATAAATAAATTAAGGGCAAATAAAGTGATAACCCTAACACTATTTTTTAAAAATTAATTCCTCCTAAAGGCCTCGATAGTGGAACGTGGTTTTTTTATCAGCGATAGGCCTTATTAAGAGCAATCTTTCTGTGCTAGTCACAAATTACACTTTTGAGTTTTTTGAGAGAAAAAAAATAAAAACGAAAATCTGAAAAAAATTAATTACTCGGTATCCAGAAGCGATTTAAAAAAAATAAAAACTGGAAAATATGCGCCCTAAGATACTTTATTAGAATATATTTATCTAACATAAATATCTTGGACAGTTACGTTTTCAGAATTTATTTTATTTTTTTTTACGACAAGGTCACGTAAAGTTCATTATTTTTTATAAAAAAAGTTATTTGAATTAGACACGTCGGTGTTTTACTCTTGCATTTTAAATGCATCCCTAGATCGATTACTACCATAAACAGCAGAGGGAAATTTTTTGGGTCATATCAAACACTGTGCACTGCAATAAAATTCATATTACTTTTTTGTTCGTTCGCAGTGGCGTAAATTAGGTGAGGCATATGTTCAGCAGTGGACGTCGTGGGGCTGATATGATGATGATGATGATGATGATGATGACGATAATAGGTACAGATATGATATATGTATATATTTTTTTAATATTATATTGGTACATTTTATTCCAGATGCATTCCTGAGTTTGTTCTAGAGAACATAGTGGTGCTGATAACACTCGCGCGAAGAACGGCGGGTGCTATCAACGAGGAAGCTGACATAGCTGGTCTGTTGAGACCGGCGCTTACACTTGTTCTCACATTTATGGGGGACTCCTCCAGGACTTATAACCCGCATTTAAGGTGATGAGATTATTGGATACCTTCCTTATATGGACTAAAAAAGCTTATGACGCGTCTGTTGATTAGTGGTTCCTATGGACGCCTGCAGCACCAGGGGCATCACGAGCGCGTTGCCTTTAATGAAATTTAATGAATGAAAGGAAATGAAATTAAATGAATGAAATTACATGAAATATCGCTTGTTCATCTAGGTTACAAGTAACACGCAATTAATGAGCTCTGAATACCACTACTCATTAGCAAAAACTCAACACTAATGTTATTATGGCTGTACGGAGCCTTAATAACGCAGTTTCTTTTGGGCGGTGACTGGCAGTGGTAATTTCTCAGGCCGGTGGCTCATTTTGAGCAGGGATTACTCACAGAACACAGCATTATATATCCGAAGAAGCTTACAGCTCGCTTCGTAGACGTCTGTCTGTCCATCCGTGTGTCACAGGCATTTTATTCGATAACTACTCGATGAATATCGATGAAATTTGGAGGACAGATGTCTTGTGTGGGCCGCTACTAGGTTCAGTAGTTAAATAAGGAGTGCACTCCATACATGATGGCATATATCTTAACCGATTTTTTATTTTCAGGGCACGACTAGCAGAATGTCTGGAAGCAATGTTGCCCAATCACCCAGATGATCAACAACCTTTAAGCAGCTTAGCGTCTTTCTATCGCGAACAATTGTTCAAAGAACACCCACATAGGCTGCAGGTAAAAACCATCAATTTTAACCCATAAACGTCCCACTGCTAGGCACGGGTCTCCTCCAATTATGTGGAGGGAATTAAGCCTATACCATGCTGGCCAAACGGGGTTTTGTTTCGAATTTTGCTTTTCTCGCAGTACTCTTGTCTGCTTTGCATAAGATTACTCCATTAGTCGCCTTTTACGATTTTGATTTTGATTTAGTCTGGTGTTTTGGTTCTGTACCTTTCTGTGATATTTCAAACTGTAACTAATTAAAATTGTAACTACTATGGCGATTAAAAAGAGTGGTCTGAGTTTCTTGCCAAGTTCTTCTCAGAGCTCAACCTTGTCAGTGAACTGGCCGTAGTCAAATTTACTGACACCTTTTTTTTTTGCTTTGTATGACGTACATAAGTATCATTTATGTGATCTAAATGAAATAAAAAGATTTGACTTTGATGACACCCACGGGTTGAGATGGGGTAGTGACATTATGTATTCTTAATCCGTCACTACGCGGATTCATCATCTTTTGTGTATGTTTAATATTCTGTTTGTAGCCTTATTTTATTTGACCTGGTTCCGTTTTGTGTAACAACAAAATATTGTGCTAATAAGTCTCGAAAACTTAGTTTCGTATTTTGTTTGTTACAGCTGGTTCCGTGCCTATTGGATGTGTTCGTGGGTATTGAAATGACAGGTCAGAGCGTTCAGTTTGAACAAAAGTTTAACTACAGACGTCCTATGTACCTGGTCATGGACTTCTTGTGGGAAATTGAAGAACATCGAGATGCTTTCACGTGAGTACGATGTTACGTAACAGTTTCATTGATTAAATCAACATTTGAAAGAATCATGAACTAATACGCAATAGGTCTAAATATCGCTATGACGATCTCTTGTTAGGTCTAGGCATAACGCGAAATTGGCTGACTGCGTTTTAGGTACTCAGCGACTAAGGGAAAAATATTACCCCTTGTTGAGCCAGTCGGGTAAATATCTTAATGTATTTCATACTACCGACCCGCCCTGGCTTTGCGTGGAAGTTTCTTTTTGTGATTTTATAAATCGAGTAATTTTTCAATGCGGTAGGGATCGATCGGAGCATGGCATCGTTATATTTTCTTTCATACATGTACCTATTAATTAATACCTGACTGGATGCGGAAGGCGGAGGACCGAGTGTTGTGGCGCGTGTTAGGAGAGGCTTATGTCCAGCAGTGGACTGCAATAGGCTGAAATAATGACGATGATGATGTACCTATTTGGTTTACTTTATGACAAATTATGAAAACAGAAAAAAGAATTAACCAAATGAGTGTCTGAAATGCGCTTACATACATTCGGAATTTTTTTTTTTTTTATTAATGTAAAAAATAGAAGATTATTTTTCACAATACGTAAAATACATAAATTTATTTGACTTTTAAAGACCAGTATCACGATTGTTACTACCACCAAACCAAAATAGACTTAAAGTAGCCGACAAGTATCATTTTTCGGTTTTTATAGACTATGTAAAGGTATTGAAATACTATTGATAGTATTATTTTGTACAAGCTACTTATATATTAGATAAGAAGTACATTTCTTACATAATAAATAAGTTACATTATTGTTTCCAGTCTATTAGCAAAAGAAGCAGAATCAAACATGGAAGCGGTACACCCTCCTATATTCCTGCGGTTCGTTAATCTGTTGATAAACGACGCCATTTTCTTATTGGACGAAGCGCTCGGCAATATGGCGCAGATACGTACTATGGAAACTGCACAGTAAGCATTGTTATATTGGAAAGTTGTAGAATTGTTAAATGTGGTATACCAGGACTTCCGAACCAAAGGGGCACGCCACCCAAGGGGATGTAAGGGGGTGTAATAGGTATATTTAAATAAATATATTGGATCTGTATATTATTGTACCTAATTGAAATTAAAAAAATAATTTAGGTAGTTGATCAAAAATGTGTTTCTTATTTTATGTTGAAATATAAGGGGGCATGAAAATATTAATTTTTGTTCGGGAAGGCTCAGCGAAATAAAGGTTGGGAAACCCTGTGTTATACAAGGGGTGGTAAACAAATTTATCTGAGAATGCGAGTACTGTGATAACACTGTAATATGAGTAACAAGACGTCGCGCGGGACTTCGCTCCTGTCGTTCTTTATTTGGCCACTGCTTAGCTCCAATTGGGCGTGGCGTGATATTATATAGCCTATAAGCTTCCTCGATAAATGAGCTCTGGAAAACCTGAATATTATTAATCATTAAATTAAACGTGATATCATCTTGTCTGCCACCAAACACTTTCGAAGACGGAAAACACGTTTTTCTTTACAAAATATTAAAGACATAATTATTTACAGAGAATCCGGTGGTTGGTCGAACCTAGCGACACAAGAGCGTTTACAGAACATATCGAACTTGTCCCACATCGGTATGTTGGCGAGGTTCGACAACATATTGGGTCGCGACACCATTCGCACGCTTGTACGACTCTCGGCGCATGCGCCATACGTGTTCTGTCACCCAACCCTCGTCGAGAGAATCGCCTCTATGCTTAACTACTTCTTATTGCATTTAGTCGGACCTAATAAGAAGAATTTCAAGGTATGTTTTGATTGTTACTTTGTTTATTAAATTACTAACACTTAAAAATCTCTATTTGCTTATAACAGGCTATGTTTAAAACAGACTTTTCTTGGGAAGATTGTTGCTCAACAAGGGCACAGTACTTTACCAGTTTTGACTGGCCTGTTGGTCTAGTGGTTAGTGACCCTGACTGTTAAGCCGGAGGTCGTGGGTTCGATCCCCACCTAGGACAAATCTTTGTGTGATGAGCATAAAGGTTTGTTCTGTGTCTGGGTGTAATTTATCTATAATATGTATGTATTTACAAAAAAAAATGTATTTAAGTAGTATATCAGTTGTTCAGTACCCATAACACAAGCAAATATAATTGCTATAAATATTATATTATTATTATTATAGTAATGGCGGCTAAAATTGGCAAAGTGACCCCATATTGAGTATATTAAAGAAAATTATTTATACAAAAGCTATTAATTTCAAATTTGACATTCTATTTTGTTGTTATCCAGGTAAAAGACATGAAAGAGTACGAATTCGATCCGGCAACCACAGTATTGGATATTTGCCGAATGTACGTGGAGCTGGGCAGCAATGAAAGATTTTGTGCAGCTGTGTCTGACGATGGACGATCCTACTCCCCGCAACTCTTCACCTTGGCTGAAGCTGTCCTTGGTAAATAATCTTAATTAATTATTGTTTCCGTAATGTTCATGGAACTCTGATACTGTAAAATGAGGAGTTTAGTAGTAGTAGACTCGTGCCAGCAGCCGGGGAAGTACTACCTTCCCTCAGAATATCAGCGTCGAGTAGTAGTGTAACTGTTGCATTTCGTGGTGACTCGTTGTCCTACGTGAGCGACAAATACAATGCGACGCGATGGTTAAATATCAAATACTTGTTGTGTGTACTTGTGTCGTAACGCGACAAATAGGAACTCACGCAACAAGACGTGTTGCAGTAGCCTGAATTGACAACTTGAAGATACAGTCTTGATTTTTGAGGTAACAAGGAGGGCGTTAATTTGCTTGCAGCAAAGTTATCAACGTTTTTTAACGGTAATTAAACGTTAATTAATAGTACAAATGCTATGATGTTCAGTTTGCCGGTCGATATAACTTCAAAAAGTCTTCATATGGAAACTCACAGGCATTTTCGCCGCAAATCTATTCAATTACAACAACACGGCCGCACTCAGAGACGTCAATTAGCTGTTATCTGTCATTAACATTTGTTTCATTGAATTATCGTCTTTAGGCGTATAGACTTAAGTATTACACGTTTTTACTAAATAAACTTTAAAGTTAAGTAAGGTCTCTGAGTACGGCAGTTAAACATACTTGACTTACTTCAGATATAGGTCTTCGAGAGTCCACTGACATTTTGCTAGTTAACTTTCACAGATTGTACAACGAAAAATTCATTATTTTTCAACCGCACTAGAGAAGTCTACAATTAAGATTTATTTCCTTACTTTGTAGTGCGCATCGGTGGAGGAGGTCTACTAGGCTCATTACACGAGGTCGCGAGTCGAGTAGAAACACTCGCAGTTCAGCGACAACGCGACGAAGAGATTCTGGCGAACGCGCCTGAAGAGTTCCTTGACCCTATTATGAGCACTCTCATGTTGGACCCAGTTATACTGCCTAGTTCACGGACTACTGTTGATAGAACTACTATTGCCCGGTAAGATATTAACTTGGTAACCTTATAAGGCATAGCGTAGGACGTCCACCCACAAGGTGGACAGATGATCTGATCCGAACAGCAGGATCGCGCTGGATGCAGCCCGCATACAAACGGTCCTATTGGAAGTCTCTTGAGGAGACCTATGTCCAGCAGTGGGCGTTCTACGGCTATAACAATGTAAGACCACATAGCTCGTAGAACTGATAAAAGTATCCGAGTGAGAGAGAAAAGTACACCAGCCGAGCCCCCTTATTCTGAGCTGTCTGAATATTTTCGGAAATGTCAGTTTGATTAAAGTTAAAAAACATAATGTTAAAGAAATAGATGGTTGTAAAAAAAATCTTACATTAATCAGTTTTAAATTTTCTATACGGTAAATAATTTTATAACATTAAATAACTTAAGCCGTAAAAATACGTCGTACTAAGATTTGAAAAAGTTTACAATCCGGGTGCAATCCGACGAGCCAGAATCAGGGGGCAGATGTACCGAATGCCTAGAAAATCATGCGGATGGTGGTTGATTGTAGGCTGCAAGTCTCTCGCTGTGGTGGAAATTAGGTGAGGCTTTTGTCCAGTAGTGGACGTCATTGTACTGATATGATAACAATGACAAATCTTGCCTATCTGCTAAATAAAATCAAGTGTATCGAGTGCAAGCAGAGACTTCTCTATACTTAAAACAAGGCATAGTGGCCAAGTCCATCGAATTTAATTGTATGTGCCTACGTAGTCACAAGGCGTTTCGTTAGATTTGTTAATGCTAATGTCAAGAAGGAAATAAAATAAATATATTTAATATATTTATACCATATTTTTTAATTAATTCGCATTTTTCTTAGTATTATACTGACTATCACCAGCACTACAGCAGGGTTTCTGTATGAATGGGATCTTTTTCCACCCAGTATATTATTAAATCCTATTTTGTGAATTGGGAAATGTGCATTATTTTAAAGTGATGTTATTCAACAGAATGCTTTATATTATATTATGTATTGACTTACGTTTCAGTGGCGCCATCTACACTGACCTTTTTTAATCATTTTTTGTATTTTTACAGCCATCTTTTGAGCGACCAGTCAGACCCGTTCAACCGTTCACCGCTGTCCATGGATCTAGTGAAGTCCAATACAGAACTTAAAGAGCGAATTTACGCCTGGATCGCGGAGAAAAAGCGAAATATTGCTCAAAGTACTAGTAGCGTTTAAAATACCAAATACAAAATGTGTTTTGTATATTGTACTAGACTAACTAGTATTATAACTATATTTTAGGTTATTTAGAATATAGATTTCGTATTGAAGACGATTTATGTGAAAGTGCGTATGTAAATGGCACACGTACGTGACTTGTGTCTAGATAAAACAATGTATAATAATTTTCTTAAACTATTTTTTATTAAATTTTAGTTAGATAAGTCTTGGTACATATCATTTGTCCTTTAAGCTATTGTTATATAATTTATTTCTTTTATCTTTCAATAATGTTTCTAGTTACTGTTGATTTCAATGGGTGCGTTATTTTCTTGAGTGACTACTGATTTATTACCAGTTTGTACCAGACTTAACATTGTGATAAATTACAATTTCAGTCTATTTAGCATAATGAAGTTTAGATATAATAATTATAATATATTCCCTTGAATTTAATTTTCTTCATTTATTTTCAACCTACTCCCTCTACCTCACTTTAGCTCATGCAACAAATAATACTGTTTCAGTGCAGACGACAGCGCGGCGCGGTTGTATTGACCTCGAAGTGATAAAGACCGCGCCTGCCCGCGTCTGCCCACGCCACGCTGTCATTCTAAAACGATATAGAGCGCCTTGCACATTGCACACCCGGCGGGTACAGGCGGCGCGGTCTTTTTGACCGCTTGTGTGTGTTGGCCCTTTGGCAGTATACGATTCCTAGTGTATGGTACATACTATCGTTCGCGCTGAAATTGTCAACACGCTGTCTGCAGTGTCCAAGTGCTTTTACTTCATTGTCTATATCCAGCAGTGAGCAGACGTGACAATGGCTAATAGGATGATGATTATTTAATTACTTAGAAAGCCCATATTAGGCGATTTTTTCTATTTTTACTTGTTTGTGTAGTCGTTCATTCATCTACTATTAAGTTGCTACCAAAGCCTAAGAGGGTTGTTACATGGGTGTTACTAGTGCGTTGCATTGACGAAACTACGATTACAACGGCAACGCACGAACTGATTGCGAAAAGAACGATGTGATGTCGCAACGCAACGCAGACGCTTTCCAACATCACAGCGTCATCAGTGTAAAGTGTGCAAGTCTATAGACGACTTTGATATAATATATAGAAAATATTCTTGTCCGTTAGTGTGTGGATATAGGCTCTCTGTGTGGCTTGTCATTCAGATTTATTTGTTAGAGCTATGAATTGTCACTGTTCACCAAATAACTTAGAGTTAGGTGATTTTAGTTCCTTACTGTTCAGACGCCGCAGGGCACCGGTAAACTCCTGAGATAAAAGTTTATTGTACCGAGTCGTCTCATAATTTTATATTAATCTGTTTTTTAAACAATATTATTTTTGTTTATAATGCACCCAAATCACTGACCACTATTTTTAGACCATTTAGACATTAGATTTCTGACCTTTAAAAATATACGAAGATGTATAAAAACTTTACCAGAAAGACTTCTTTCTTTCTTGCTAAAATACCAGTAAAAACATAGCGCTTTTTCTTATATATTTTTCAATAAAAGGTACTCTTTTTGAAAAATAAATTTTCTAAATCTTGGTACTTTTGTATCAAAAAATTCGTGTAACAGGGAGAAGACCATAACATAACAATCCCTCCCCTCTCAACGACAATAGACAAGTTAGACAACTTAGTTGACATGGCGGAGTAATCAGCTGTTAATTGCAATGCTAACGAATAAAGTGTTTTATTTTCCGTAGATATTGATTAGTTTCTTAATATAATAAATTTTAACTCATTACCGTTTCATTTAACGTTACTCTTATATATTTTTATTAGTGCAATTCAAAATTTATTAAAAGAAAAAAGGAATGGCGCGATGTTCCTTGTCATCTGTCAGCTTCATTCATTCATCCATTGTGCAGAAAAAATGTGACTTGTTCGCTTTGTAATTTTGTTTTTATGTAATAAGTGGTAGTAGTATATTTGGAACTATAGTTATAACATCCCAATACTTTTGCAAAAGTGTTGATTACCGTATTGCATGATAAGAACACTCGTACTAAGACAACAGGGCCTCGTTTACCGTATCCTATGATGTTCCCTCTACAAAGAGCTTGATACGGCGTCGGCGAATGAAATGCTTATTTTTCTTGCGCACTGATAGTCGGTTATTTCATTTGATGAAGAAATAGGAGTGGTTTTAATTAGTGAAGTGTGAAAGGAAGGTAGGATGTCGGGTCGTGTAAGGAAGCAGTCGGATTGTCCTGTGGGCAAACAGGGTCCTATGAGAGCGACCCTGCCGGTGTCATCGGTAATGAAACAGAGCGGCGGCCTTAAGAAAAACGCTAGCAATAGTCCAACACTATCACCAACGAATGCGTGGCGGCGGATATCTCCGGATCACGCTCTGTCTGGCCAAAGAAGTCCAGGGGCCGTCAATTACAAAGGTATTAAAACTCTCCAATTAAAAATTGTAACTAAACTTTAATTTCTATCATTGAGTAGAGACTATGTAGGCCTACAATGAACTAAGTAAACAAGGTCCAAAAAGAGCATTAATTTCGGTTGATAGCAGCTTCCTTGCATTACCAATATCCTTAAGCAAATATTAATATACTTATCATCTATTCTATTCTATTCTTCTTTATGGCAAGCGTGCCGATGACGACAATTCTGCCAATGTCAGATATATACTTATCATCAATTGAGATCCTAGATCATGAGTAACCAATGACAAAATTTTGAGATAAAATTGAACTTCAATTATATACTAGTGGATTTTAAGTATAACGATGATGAAGGGACCACTGTAATTTCGTTGTTAATCTGGAAGTCTTTACAGGCAAAGATAAAGACGTACATGTTCTAGTGTAAACAGACATGTACACACTAGAAGGCTTTTTTTTCATCTTGATCCGTTGGCTTATGGTTTTTCTTAATTTTCAAAGATTTGCATTCAAAGCTTTCTAATATTTTAACATGGTTTTTCCATATCATAGATATTGTTGAATGGGAAACATTGTATTCTTTGCACAAATCAGCATTGCACCATTTTTCAACAGGTCTGCCAGACCCATTACTTCAAGAAATCGGTATTTACTCTTAATATTAGTCTCTGACCACTGGGAAATATTTTATCCATAAGGTTATGTGCCAGTATATTTGGATAGAATTGCAATATTTCTTTGGGTAATAATAATTTCTTTTGGTAATCCTAGGTTGTGGTATAGTCTCTCATTGATGACATACATATTGTTTAATACGTAGAAAAATTCCAGCAGGTTAAAGATGCAACATTTAAATGTAAATTAGTATAAAACCTACTATTTGGACTTATTTTATTTATTTACTTACATTAACAACTACAATATTACATTATAGGCAAAGGACGATTTGGTGCCAGTGTGATCCGGCGTACAGCTTCACTTGATACCTTATATCACAAAGGCCAGTGGTCCAGAGATTACTATCTTCATGCCGGCCAGTTGCAAGTAGATAAATCCACACAAGTAAGTACCTATTTATTTCTTTTTACTGTCAAGAAACTTAAACCATTAAAATATTCTACACAATGGTTTATTTATAATAATAATAGTAAATTAATATCCCAATGCTACACAAAGATCTTTCTATTTGGTGTGGTTGAGGTTTAGGCCGTAATCCATACAGGCTGACCAAATTGCTGTTTGGCAGTTCAAACATAGCCATAGAATTTCTTCTAGAGTATGTGGAGTTCCTCACTATGTTTTCCTTCACTGTCTGCGGATGGTAAGTCACTTGTCTATTACATAAATTCCACAAAATTAAAATCATATTGGTACTGCTGGTTGGAATGAAACTCAGACAACATGATTTTCACGCCAGTCACTCTACTATTACCAGAGCCATCTGTCTCTCAAGATAAATTTCTTGGTATTATAATATTATAATTTTTATTTAAATAATTTTGGTTTTTTATCGAAAAAAGATAGTAGTATTACTCAGCTCTATTTTCTGTCCATTTCATAACTAAGTAAAGATTGTTTGAAGACACATTGTAGCCAAATTATGTGTTTATTAAAATCTGGGATGTTTATTAATAAAGCTTCCATCCATGCTGAAGGTTGCTTACATAACATCTAATCTGTTTTTCATAATTTGGAATTTAAAATGTTCACTTAAGATGAATATAATTATGAGAAATCAAAATTGAATACATACTTTAGTTTTAAATTGCTGTAATGTATTCAAATATATTTATTTTAGATATTGAGGCCTTTGTTAAAGTTGTTGGATTTTATAATTTACAATCTGAACCATGTATTTGTAAATAGATAATCTATTTTATCTATGAAACTCAAAAAGATCAGTAGATATTTTATATCTGTCTATTAATACCACCTGTACATTTATCAATAGATAGACAATTAAGTGCAAAATTATGTTTATTTTACCAACTAAAATTAATTCATAACAAAGGTTTAAGAATGTTGTTGCATTCACATAATTACATAAGCAACATATATTATTTATAGCGTCTTACTTGACTGACATTTTTATTCATGCTATCTGTGAATACTTTGGAATTAATAATATTTGACTTGAGAATTGAATACCAATTTTACTGTGAAAAGCAGTATAATAATAGATATTCAATTCACTGCTAATTGTATACCATATTTGAAGAGAGTGAATGTACTAAACATGAATATTACATTGTATAAATAATGCCCTGCAGTTTACCATCATTATTCATGATAATTCACTATTTATAGATATTGATAAGAGATCAAACACAGTATTATGTTGTCTGCAGTAAAAACTTGTATTCAATGTCTAACAGTTTGTCGGGCTCGAAATATATTTATTATATCATAATCAAGTTGAACTTTTGACCTAATTTTCTGCTCACTGCGGAACATAAACATCCCCTTATTCACTCCACAGCATGCGGCTCTGGGCTATCAGTAGCCAACGGCTCCCCATATGCTTTAATGGGTTCTCTGTCCATATAGCTGGGGGCCATCCCATTTATTTTAAAACTTTATGCACATGATAAGTACAAAAGCAGGTGTTTTTCCGAGGGCAAATCTTAGGGTGCGGAGAGCATTATCTAGTTAAATCTTTACATCACCACATTAAATATTAAACTGTGATCCTTGATGCAGACTGATGATGGAGGCGGAACTTCAGGGCGATCTTCAAGAGGTTCAGATGACGACAAACTGGATCGCTTCCTCCGTAGCCGTCTACAACGACCACACAAACCTTCCGCATCTGGAGATAATTCACATTCGATGAGTACAGCACTGTGTAAGTAATAAAAGAAAAATAGACAATTTAAAGAATCCCCCGCAAAGTGCTGAACATGACTTGCTATAATCCCCGATAGTACGGGACGTGCGCGAATATGACTCGCATATGACCGGTTTTTTTAACTCATTAATTGTCTTTATTTCAGGGTCCCGTTTTGGAAGTGGTAGTGTCCCATTGAGAGCAGCCCGTTCATCAGTTGAAGGTCTGAACCAGGAGATAGAAAGACTTGTACTGTACCCTGCTAGTGGAACTCAAACACCACATCTTGACCGGCTAAGAGACAAAGTTAGTGTTCATTATATTCATCTTCAAAAGTTTATAGCTCTCCAGGAAACGTAAACTTATCGTTCAATTCAATAGCAGAACATCAAAAGAGGATAAAGTATACTTAGAACTAAATAGGCTTTAGTAATATTTCTAGATTTTATAATTTTTTCCTCAATAATTAATTTAGACTGTCAATATGGCGTGCGTAGCGGTTAAGGTGATCGCCTTCGATTCCGCCGGGTTCGATTCCCATACGATATTTGTGGATTCATAGATATTTGTTGCCAGTCTGGGTGAACTTTGTGTCCGTTAATTGTATTTTTGTGAAGTTCCCCGCAACATAGGGCTTGTGTAGTGCGAACCTTGTCTTTTTTAAATTTGGTATTTTAATTTTCAATTCTATTTCTCTATCTATTTTTTCTATTTTTGGTGACATTGTTATGCCAGATATATTCAGAGGATAGATATCTTGATATTTCTTCTAACGAGTTAGAAAACCTGGCTTAATTTAAAGATACTTACATTGCCAGATTTTCTCACCCGTATTTGTGGTAATAATACAGAATATTTAAAAAAAATCCTTATTTAAATTTTGCAGGTAACACCAGAAGGACACCGTGCGCCACTCGCCGAGTTGCTAAGGCGTTCGGTCAATACACAGACTCCACATGATCTATGCCATACTGCACATTCATCAGGTATTCATAATTAATAATCACCCTATATTTTTCACTGTCGATACTAAAAACAAGTAGTAAAGTATTGTCATGTCATCTACGCCAATTATACCTTGAATAACTCGATCCAAAGAGAGGAAAACTGTTGTTTCATTAACAAAGATAAAACAATAACTTTTTTTTTAATTTTAAACAAACCCTATACCAACCCGTCTTGCCAGTGTGGTATAGAGGCTAAATTCCCTCCACATTATTTGTAGGAGACCCGTGCCCAGCAGTGAGACCTTAATGGGTTGAAATAATGATACAATATTTGTTGTTAAAACGATTTGTGTAATAAATTAAACGTAAATTGGCGTTATAAAGAAACAGATATTCCAATTTATTTATGAGCTTCCCTTGATTTATTATTCTTGTCTAGTAACGCTTACGTGATGCTAGCATACAGGTTGAGCAAACAGCATACAACGCAAAAAGAATAGCAATGTTCTCCACGTCAGTTATATATAAATCATAAATTCGATTAATTTATGAAATAGCTAATGAAGATTTGTATTTTTGTCAAGTAACCGCGACGTTAGTGTACAGGGTATGCTTACACTGCATCATGTATAGATGACATGACATCCATTGAGTTAAATATCTTTTCTTTTGTAATTTATTTCTCTGTTAATTTAGCAGTCGTTGGCAAATTTGTTGACATTATTTTTCGGATAACCTGTTACATTCTTAACTTGTGACTTTCATAAGGATTACTTTGTAACCTAGATGAATAAACGAGATTTCATTTTATTAGCAAGTAAATAGCAAAAAATCCAGTTACAACTATGTGCTCTTCCGTTCTTTAGATGTTGTTTGTTAATTTTTTTAATATATTATGTTATTGAATTTCTATTGTATAATTGTGTTACTGTGCCATATTATCTAAGTGAGGTATTGTGGGTATAGATCCACCATCCCGAGGGTCACTATCCAGTGGTGGGTCCGCAGAGCTACTTGCCGCAGGTCTATAACTAACATTCAGCTTTTAGACGACCCCTCGCAATTATATAGTTGGTTGATTGCACACCTCGACATTTACAGGATGCCAGTTCTGTGAAGCAAAGTTTTCTTCTCTGTTCTTGCTAACATGCAAGACAAATAAAGCCAAATTTAGGACTTTTTTTATTTAGAATTTAAAATAGTTCTACTATGATATACTTTTTATCCTTTTGTTGTATCTTTGTAACGTCCCATGTGACATAAGCTCGTTCCCAAGTGTGAGCATTGTCTATTTAATTAGAAAGCAATAAAATTGGCATCTCGTAAATGTGTCTAATGTTTACATGTTGCTAATTTTACACAGAGACAAATTTTACACCTGTTTTCTTTTCGGAGAATGTGACAACAGTACCATAAAAATGTTTTACAAAATTTGCATCTTGTAAATGTACCATGAAAGCAACAATAACTTGCTAGTCTGCCATACTCCAATGGTTTTGATACTCCCAAAGCATGTGATATAATATTTTACTTTGCTTATTTCGCTTATCGAATAGGTATAATGTATTAACGTAGAAAATAATAGCCGTAGCATAAAGAAATATTAAATAAAAGTAACTATAATTATTTGAAATATAATTTGAGCATAATTTTCTGAAAGCTTTTTGACAAATTTGATGATGTTTCTGAAGGGTTAACCAGGGTATTTGTAAGTAATAATTGAGTTCAAGCATTGTAATTTCTCTTTTCATTATACTATATTTGGTCTAAATTGACATGAGCCATTGTTTTAGTGTCAAAGTTGTCAATTTAAACCTGGTTTAACGCTTACTCCATATTACAAAATAAGGGGGAAAGAGTCTGCGAACACAACAGTAACCTACCATATAGTACAACATTTTGTAATAATGAGTTAGAGATAGTAAGTGATCCCAATTTTATTAATCTAGGTACAACCCCTTTTATGGAGAAGAAAAGTAGAATAATCTTCAATTATAGATTTTTACAACTACCCTGGTTGAGTCTTCAATGTTTAGTTAAAAGAATCATTATTTAATAGTAATGATATGTTTGCAGGCGGCAGTGTGTGCTCGTCTCCAGATATGGATGGGTCAAAGCTGGGTACGTCACCACAGATCAACCGATTCTTAGCTCGTGAACCTCCAGATGGTTGTGAAAAGGTAAGTTACTTAATCGACTATCATTTTCGACAGCAGAAACTTACTTTTCAAAAGATTCTTATGACATAGCAGTTGTAATGGTAACAATAATGCTCAATTTCTTGCCAATTGATTGAAAAGTGTGTGAAACCTTTGGCTGATATAGATGATGTCTTTAGAACTAGACTTGCCTTTAACCTCTTGTTTTACACATCCGACAAATCGACACATGGATATATATTTTTGATAATGGCGGTTATTATAGTATAATAAACATAACACACTGTGTAGCGATGGATTAAGAATACATGTTACTACCCCATGTCAACCCGTGGGTGTTGTAAAAGGCGACTAAGGTACCTTAACCTTAACCTTGTGCAGACAAGAGCACTGCGAGAAAAGGAAAATTCAAAACAAAGCCTATACCAACCCGTCTGGCCAGCGTGGTATAGTAGGCTAAATTCCCTCCACATTCTTTGGAAGAGATCCGTGCCCAACAGTCTAACGTTTATGGGTTGAAATGATGAAACATAACATAGCCTTTTTCACCAAAGGGGAAGGCAGAGGTTCATCATCCATACTTTTAGCGGTTTTCGCAGCTATGTTAGGCTCCATGCAGTAGTCGACGTTGACGTTCAGAAGGTTAAAGATTGTGTCCTCGAATGTTGCAGGTAAACCTTAAAGCGGGAGAAGGAGCGTATGCTGAATCCGTGACGACGGTGAAGCCGACGATACCGGGCTTCACGCTGCGGCCGTCGCAGGGCTCCGCCTTCCAACCGTTGCAGCCCTCCCCGCACTCGACTCACTCCCCCCACTCCCCCACCTCGCACTGACTCGCTACCGACACCACTACTACACTATACTCGGTCTAAATTGGATTTATTATTTTTTATTTTCAAAAAATTTACCTAATTACTTATATAAAAGTTGTTTCCTAAAATATGTACATTGGTATTTAGAATTTAAAAGTAGAGTGTCTTCACTAGAATTGTTTCAGTGTATTTAGGTTATTTTTCGCAATATAGTTGCGTACCTCGTGAACTAGTTAGGACTGTATCTCAGGAGGCAGCTGTTCATCAGTGCTAATAATACCTAAGTTACAAAATATGTGGAGTTAGAATGTTACACATGTAGTCTGAAGATTTTATTTATTGTAGATATTGATTTTATCTTATTTTGACAATGTTTTTTAACATATCATGTGGTATATAGGTACTAAAATTATATGGCTAAGGCTGCGCAAACGGTGACGCGGAATAAACACCGCGTTGGACCGTGACTGCCCACGCCGCGCCCCCTCTGTGTTGGTCCATACAAAGTGGTTTGTTCGATTCACAGCAGTTAGCCACGGTCATGCCGCGGTCTTTTTGCCGCCGTGTGCGTTAGCAGTATAGGATTGCTTTTGCTCTATAGTTCCCGGTGAAAATAACCGGCCCGCGCCGCCTAGTTCTCATGAAGCACTCTATCTATTGATGCAAACCGCATCAATATCCATTGCGTAGTTTAAAAGATCTAAGCGTACATACAGAGGGAAGCGACTTTGTTTTACTATACTATGTAAGGAGTTTCTTATGCCGATATCGGTGACATTTAGCTGTAACTACTTATTTTTAAAATTTCAGAATTAATCATAATTTGATTTTATTAATTTATAATTGATTGTATTTACTTTTAAACTTTCGCGTTGCATGATAATATTTATTGATTTTAAAACGGGAATTCACGCGATGCTTGACGTTTCGACCAGGTTACACCGGCCGTGGTCACAAGCTGACTGGTGAGGCGATGTCATTGCTCCGTCGGTGAGGTGGATTCACTTAAATTATTTAACCCTTTGAACGCCAGAGACGTCTATACACGTAAAATGAAAATGTGCTCACCACGCCAATGACGGCATGGCACGTCAAAAATGTACTGTATTTTATAAGCATGGCGCTCAAGGCACGGCGATAACGATTTGACGTGGCGGTCAAAAGGTTAAGTAACCTGGTCGAAACGTCAAACACCATAAGGTATGTAAAAATTTATTTGTATTTAAAATCAATAATTAATTTTATTTGATTTGTATAAGATAAACAAAAAAAAAATAGTTACCTAAATGTTAT
Organism: Laspeyria flexula; assembly: GCA_905147015.1. Lineage (NCBI taxonomy): Eukaryota > Metazoa > Arthropoda > Insecta > Lepidoptera > Erebidae > Laspeyria > Laspeyria flexula. The sequence goes on along the minus strand of LR989962.1, from coordinate 8,722,350 downwards.
TGTATATTCTATGTCCAATTTGACTGTAGTATAGTGGGTTGTTTATTCACCATATTATTAGCTCATCGAGTTCCTCGTGTTGGTAGAACTTTCAATCCGAGTTCACTTTAACCTCCACATGTTTCTTTGATCCGGCTACCGTTTGTCTCGTATTTGCCGAATGTTTCTAGTGATTCGTTTGTACAGTATCGAGAGTAGTATTGAAGTACCATAGCACGGTATAAATGCAAATTAACTAAAACATGATAGTGTCACCCAAATTTGTCACTTTATACATAAACGCGTCTTTAATCTGTAATGACAATAATAACATTGTTTAAATTTATTATGACGAAAATATTATGTCCTCTATACGGGAAGTATTGAGTGTTTGTCAATTTCCATCAAATTTCGAGTGAGAGTACGAAGAAGGAATGTCCCAATTTACTTGCAATTATTTTACACTGATTGTATTGACAAACGAAGCAACCAAAGCAATTTAATCACAGCGTTAGATTCACTAACAATGCCAGACGCATGGCAATTCTTATTATATACGAATATATTATATTATGTATTAGTTTGCCCTGATATTATTTTTAATGAATACGGGATCTGACACACAGAATGCGTTCAGAACGCCTTCTATGTGGGCATGTCTATGTAACATAATACAACACAGCGAACATAGTACGCGTTCTGTGTGGCAGGTCCCTACAGTAGGTACTGAAGGAGCTATTTTTCTAAACCGTTTTATTTAGGTTTTTATTAGCACTCGCTGCTCCAGCTTATTTTGTTTACATGACTGGATATATATTTGATCTCATTTTATGTATTATTTTAAAATTGTGTACATAACACTCCATGATGCAAGCATAGAAGTTTAAAGTGTTATAGTATAAGTGGTTTTTAATTTTCATCATACATGCATAAGTTTTTTATTTAAATCATTGAAGATAAATTACTTCGGACCAAAATTCTGAAAAGGGCCAGATCATGTTATTTGTGGTTATGGATATATCGGTTGCTAGAACGATTTTCTAATGCAAAAGAGCTTTAACTTGTGGGATTTGATAAAAGAAAAATGTAAAAGTAAGAAAATAGACTGAATTTTGAAACTTTACTCATACTTTGATACAGGTGGCTTGACTTTATTTGTTATGTAGTGTAGTGTACTATGAAGTGCCTATTATGGACATGCTTACATGTTTGTTTTCTCTTGATTGTATTGTTTCACATTAACAATAGTCTTGTGATGTTACGTTTGTATATTACGTGATTACGTCAGTGTCTGTATCAGGTACATGAGCTATTCGTTTATATGACGTTCGTTTAGGGAAGAACCGCACTCGTTGGATTTCTCATTTTGGCCAAAATGCATTTTTATCATCGAGACTGATAATATAGTATGTTTGACAACTTACACATAAATAGTTAGATCTGCTTTTGGACATACGCAATTATTTTTTAAAACCTTTTTTAAAATTGGACGGCAAATATATATTTTGGATGGCTCACCTTTGGAATATATAGTATTTTAAATCTTATCATTGCTCAAACAAAATTTTTATTAAGAGCCACACTTATGATATAATTGTAAACGCCGAATTGTAAACTTAGTGATTATAATATTTCCAGTTGCTGATGTAAATCAGTACATATTGATTATATTGGTTATTCAGTAAACAAAATGTGATAATGTAAGTGGATCGGTCGATTGTAGGCGATGATCGTGAGTTGACGTTGACGTTGAACAACTTCGGTACTGAGTGCGCGCTAGTGCTGAAAGCGCCCATCGACGTAGCACATTGGAACAGTGTCCGACAGTTGTCTAGAATTATCGAAGGTGCTGCGTAGTGACTATAAGTGTGTACAGACTAACCGACTTGTGACTAAGGAGCAGGGTGTTTGGGATGCGAAGGATGCGATAAATTGTATAGTCGCTGTGTTGTGTGACAATCTAAGAGGAAATGTACAGAACGTTATTTCATCCATCATTATTCACATACATGATGATTGTGTGTACGTTTGATATTATATGTTGTATGACTGCAACTCCAGTCGTAAATGATTTCACATTTGTTGTAGTGATTATTATATATATTGTGCAAAAACATTAAATATTAACATGGAAGAAGAGCCGAGCCAATAATTAATTTCCGGAATTCTGTGTAAAATGTAACAGAAATAAGTGCAATATATAGCTGTAATGTTAAATATATAAAAATTTAAGATTATCTGTATACTTTGTCGTTTGTACTAAGTGTCTTGATGGATCCACATTTGAGTTGCTCGATTGTTGTTGTGGAACACGTTCCTGTAACGTGAGCTTTATGATTATGTTTGCATTGCTTCCTAACAGCTTCCATGTCGCTTCTAGACCCCCACACTTGGAATCCAATACTAATAATAGACTTATGTCACAGGTCCAGGTTGTAATTTAGGATTTATATAAGTCTCTCCCAATGTCGTTACCTAATTTAAGGTTTAGTAAGTTTTAGTAAAGGACCCGAAAAATTATTAGCTGTTAAATAAATGTGTGCTATAAACGGTCCCCTTACAGTTTAATTTAAAGTAAACCACTGGGATGTGGACTGAGGTTCCTAAATAAAGTTGTTCATTGCCACCCATGTTCCCCCCATGTGCCGCTGGCGCTGTTGGTACAAACAGACTACACAATTGTACTGAAGAAAGAACATCTTTATTTAAGAACTTTAATGTTTTTAAAGTACATAAAGATATTTTTATATGTTCAGGGTAGGAAGGGTGAGTTGTACCATAAAAGTAACTTGGCTAGGTAGGACCTTAGATTTGATAGTTCTTTTATAGATGGTTAATATTATTTTAAAGTTTGCTTTTAGATGAATAATAAGTTTGTAATTTTTATTAATACAATATTAGATTAAATACTAACATTAAACTAAACCAAAAGTGCCCATTGAGATAAGTTTATAATTCAAACAAGCCTTTTGTTCGGCATTTTGTTAAAAAATAATGTTTAGGCAAACAAAATTAGAAAATAAGAAAAATTATCGAAGGATTGTTGAGTTTTAAGTTATCTAAAATTGTTAAGGTTTATGGATAAAAAAAATCCTTTAGTTTTTTTACAAGTAATGTTCAAACAAAGGGCTTGTTTAGTTAGAGGCATTAATTAACATCAATATTAATAGTATCTACCTTTAAGTAATAATAAGAATGGTTTTATTATAGTTTTGTTTCAGAGAAGAAATTCTAATTACTATTTTTGTTTCCAATATTTTATCACTTATCTGTTTTCACTGTAATGTATCTTGCTGTATTGCAGACATATCCAATATACAGACTGATTTAATCTCCTGCTTTTTATTATTTCACCTTGGTAGTAGTTGTTATAAGAAGGTTAATCAGTTACAGAAAAAAGGGAAACGAAATTCAAAGTCGCCACCCGATGGCAACTGGGAATTTTATTCCCAATTGGCACCAGGTGGCAAAGGCAAAATGTAGATGTGCTGCACATCTGCACATGATGATGGTGGCCAAGCCAGTGTCTCACTTATTTTTTATCGTCATAGACTCGAGAACTGATTCTGAAATTTGTTTTTACCAATATACACAATAGGCACTTGTGGACCTGGAGGGTAGATAGAAGCTATGTTGCTTATAATAAAAATTGAAAATAAAAGTTTAATTATTTATTCAAAGTTGAGTCTTATTTCATAAAAAGTTAACTGAAACATAGTGATTAATTGTCTAATATTGTAAACTACGCTTAGTTTGTATATCGTCTAATAATATTCTTAGTTCTTCATCTTCAAATCTTCCCTCTAGTGATGGTATCAAAGCCTTGGCTTCTTCAGGTGTCTCTGGGCATAAGTTTGCTAAACTCGCCACTTCAAACTTGTGTAGTTTTTTTGATTGAAGGAGGCTGAAATTAAAATAAGTTTAAATATGTATGTACCTAATCAAATTTTATTACACAACTGGCTGGATACTTTTATGACTTGGGACATAGGTGTTTATAGTTGTTTTGTTCAGGTTGCTTTATAAATAGTGAATTTTTATTTTATTACTTACTTTCTAACAGCAGCTATAGTTTCTTTGTTTTTAAATTTCTTAAACATGTTAGTGTATGTGAGTGTTTTCATGAACACCTCTGAGAATTCTTGTTCTTCTTCTGCCGACTCATTCTGTGCCTTCCGATGTTCTAACAACATATCTACTTCTGATATTAATAGAGTTTCTGCGTTTTCAAATTCTGCAAGTAGATTGTTAGATGTAGAAAAGTTTTGTTTTAATGTTCAGAATTGATACTTCTAAAATCAAAGGTGGAAAATGATATTATAGTTTTTTTACATTCTATTAGTTTCGACATCAACAAATTGAATTCGAACATTAGCCATTTTTTTAACATTCCAACCAGTCAACGAGCACAGCTAACCAATAAATTTAATACAAGTAGGTATAAAAAGGAAACCTAAGCCCATCAGTAGGTGAATAAGGGTTGATGATGAGAACGAGTATGATATTACTAAATGAATGTCATAATTAAACTTACCTTTAGGAAACTGCAAGTCCGCCGCATCTTCTTCGACAACGTCTTGAATAGGTCCAGCCATGGTTTATTTGTGTGTAGTAATAGTTCTCATATAAATTTTGGTTCTGCGATTAATAGTTCTGAAAACAACACTTATAAGTAAATCAAAATCTGAAACACGATGAAAATGTTTTGACCGGGAATGTGGCACATTTTGTGAATTTAGTCGGAATCCTATATACTATTTATTTAGAAAATAACTATTAAGTTAACTCACTTTAAAACTATGAAAGACTCACGGCTTATTATTGTACATTTATATTTAAAATCACAATTGAATAGCGTTAGCGTCAACAAAACAGCGTTTTCGGCTTAATTAATTTGACATTTGAATTTGACAATTTTCATTACTCCCAATTCTATCAAAGTGATTTTAGTGATGATTAATATTGTTTGGTAAGAATGGTAAGATCTACAAATTGGAAGATCAACATAATTTAATTAATTTAACTTTTATCTTTAATAATTTGTACCTATTTCCAAAATTTTGCATTACTGTTTCGGTTTTAATAATTTTTATGTTACTAATTAAAGACGACAACTAAACGAGTTTGACAGCCAACTGGTCGTTCAACAATCAGTCTCGTGATCTTGTCAGGAATCAGAATTTTTGACATTTGATTCATTTCGAATGTTTTTTTAGGTTAAGTATGTAAGGTTAAAGTTGTGTTTACATTTACAAAATGTATTAGATATGATTATGTAGGAATAATAATATTGAATATTTTTGCAATCACATCACATGCAATAATGAGTACAACAGGAAACATGTCAAAAACGCCTACAAAAACTGATGCATCTCATCATCTACAATTCAAACCTAGAGGTACTTACCTAAAATATAAGAAATGTAAAGTTCTAAAAGCTATGTCTACTGTAATAATTAATAATCTTTTCAGAAATTACAACACCGAGTAAAGACCACCAAGGTATCACAAAAACAGTATACTCACATGTATCAAAGCTCCACAGCTTATTAACGGATTGGTTCAAGATGAAGGAAAAAGGAGTCCGGTTATGTAAAGCAATCTCTGCATTAAAATTACATGAATGCATGTCTGACTATTATCCAAGTCAATTAAAACCTCTAATGGAGAGCCTGTTGGAGATATTAGGCAGCTTAAAGAATATTGTTGATGGTAATTAATTTAAAGGTTAAAGATCCTATGATTTATAATATTTAAATTCATATCTCTTTTTTCCTGTATTTGCGCGCACATTAACAATGCCCAAACTCTTTTAACTGTGTGTAGTTCGTCTAAAATAATTTTTTCTCCATTGCTTAAAAATGTATATTAAAAAAGCTCATTGATAATTCCAAATAGCATTGCATTGATATTTTACAACTATGCAATAGTTTAATTTATTGGCACATTCTGGCATAGTATAAAATAGAGTCTTCTAAACTACGCTATGTCTTTGATGCGCTTTTCACCAGTAGATAAGAGTGATACCTCGAGGAAGGCTTACGTTTATAATTTTAAAACATACCATGTGGGTGAAGATGCGGATGGAAACTAGTGGGATGATAAATATAAGACAATATTAACATCATACATTGATACATTATATGGGGGCATCATCATTGGGCTGATATGATGATGATGTTTATATTGTATAAATTAGGTGAGGCCTATGTTCAACAGTGGATGTCATTGGGCTGATATGATGATGATGATATATTGTAATACTTGAGAGGGAATCCAGCTGCAATTTTTTTGTTTCAGGAATTAGTATATTAAATAACCAATTGATGGCACTAGCTAAGTTGCAGCCTACCAATGAGCCTGTCATATCCACCTGGTCTATTAGTAAAATCTCCAAAAATGTTACAGAAATATTTGAATCATTACAAAAAGAATACAGACTCAAACAGGTTATTACAGGTAAGCAAGTGTATAATTTGCTGACACCTTTTTGGCTTTGTGTGACATTTATAAGTATAAATCTAATAAACTATTACGAATTTGTGTATGAAACAGTTAAAAAAAACATAAATAACAAAAAAGTTGTTACATATTATTTTTTTTTTTTTTTTTTTTTTTTTCGTAATTGGTTTTATTTAAATAAAACGGTCTTATAATAATGAAAATAATTAAATTAAACATCTACTTACATAAAACTATATATACAGTTAAATACAAACAAAAAAAAGGAAACTAAAACGAAAACTTAAACAATAAAAAAAAAAAAATCAAATAACCCAAAGAAAACTTGTTTAGGCATCGTAATATTCGTCAGCATCACTGTCAACTGGAAACGTACCCAAAAGGCTGGCGGCATTGCCACGTTGAATGGCAATGCTAATTCTCTGAGCGAGAAACACACCAGCCCTCTGATCACGTGAAGCGTCGATAAGCCTTTTTGCCAGATCTTTAAACAAAGACCTAGCACTCGGACCCCACGTACCTAAAGTCTCGACCCCAAACGGCTCAAAAATATAATTACCAATTAAATTATGGTATTTTCGCCGTTTGAGGGTCTCTGCGGCTGCAGCAGCAGCGCCAGCACAACCCGCTGAGCTTGAAACATGGGATGGCGCAAGGGTGTCGACACATGTTGCGTCCCACACCAAAGGCCTACCCATCTTCCAGGGTAATAATGTCAAACCATCAGGTCTCTTCCCATCGTCACGTGCCAAGCCATTCGGTTCAAGAATAGCTGGAACGCCAGCGGTGACAAGAGCTCGGCGGATAATGTCATTTAAATGGGCATGCCGTGGTATACGACCTGCGCTCCTGCTGCAGGATAGGCCATGGTGACCGAGGCTATCGACGGCCTCCCCACAGTGACAATGATGCGGAGAAACACACGGTGCACCTAAACGAAGACAAGTGGCAAGACGAAATGTTGTATCGTCCAACATTGTGCCTATGTTGGGCGACGGGAGTGCTTGAAGCCATTGACCAGATTCCCATTCGCCCACAGCAAGCAAGCGCGCACGTTCAGCAGCAGTAGAAGCTGAAGAAATAAGATTTTTTCTTCTCATACTGCTGAGCGGCCCGTCCCACAGCTTCTGGGAGAATAGGTTGGTCGGCAAATCAGTACCTGGACAAGCCATTTTCCAAGCGTTCACAGCCTCGGTCTTACACAGCACTTCAGAGTTAAACAGTGTAGGTTCTAAAATTTTCCTGACTAACTCATCGGTGCTGTGGACAGAAGACAGAAACGCTGGTAGACTTACATCTGAAATTTTGCGAACGCCGAGCCCCCCAAATCGAATAGGGAGAGACGCCTGGAGCCAGACTCGGTCATTCAAAGCCACATTTAAAACTTTGCTCAGAGTAAATTGGATAATTTTGTCCATTTTGTCTAATAGAGGTGTGTTTTGCCAAAACTGTGTTGATCTTAGGGCGTGAGTAAATTTTGGTACAAAAAGACAGTATCTAATAATGGTATAAGCCGAATGTGTGTTAATATTTAAAAGACGTTCAGAAACTTCATTAAAATTTTGAATTTTTTCTTCAACAAAAGAATTGTAAGATTGTTCAAGAACGGGGGACCCAAGGAGGCGGAAATTACTTTTTTCAATAATTTTGATGCCAGGTGCCAAACAATCAAATTTAGAAATTACCGAAAGTCTATCATTAACATTTTCATTTAAAAAAATTTCACACTTGTTTGTGTTTAATTTTAATCCAATAGATTCAAATTTGGATTTTAAAAGGGCCAAATCTTGTAAAACTGTATCTACGTCACCTCCGAGAGTCCCGTCGTCTAGATACCAAATGTTAAATTTTGAATTTAGCTGCCGAATAATTGGATTTATAGCTAGACTAAAAATGACAGGTCCAAGAGGGTCACCTTGTTGACATCCCACTGCCGAATCCAACACGTTGTCCTTGTAAATTAATTTTGAAGTGTTCCTGTAACATTGCCAAAGGTATTTGTAAATTTTGGGAGTTTCTAATTTTACTTGTTCTAACAAGGTGTCCCTGTGTACTGAGTTGAAGGCATTCATCAAATCAACCTTCAGAATGACCTCTCCTTCACCACAACCAAGGTAGGTAGAGAGAGCGTGTACGGCAGCCTCACAGCCCCCCTTTGAGCCGAAGCCCAACTGTAGGGGCTGGAATTTGGAAGTAAGTTCTTCACAATAAAATCTGCAGCAAATTTTGGCTGCCAAACGCCTGTACGTGCTCCCCACGGCAATGGGACGAATACCACCATCTTTTTTCTTCAGTGCACATAGGTTTGCACCATACAGAATATCGATGATGGCTTCGTCCACATTTCCGGAGAGCATCAAGTTGATTAGTCCAGTCAGCTCCTTTAGGAGCGCATCACCGGCCTCCCCAGCACTTGGACAAACTAAATCTTTCAAGTGTTGGGGAGTCAAACCATCGAGGCCACCAGCAGAGCCAGTCCGAAAGGAGCCGACTGCGGCTATCACTTCCTTGGGAGTGGCACTAATACTCTCCAGATCATTATCTGGAGGATCTGGGAAGGACAGATCAATCGTAGGCGCAGGATGCTTGCTTTTCAGACCTTCGAGGGTGTCTGGAGAGCAAGGCGCAACTACATCAGTACTAAATAATAACCTGGAGGCTCCCCTTATGTCACCTTCCCTTAACTTCGATTCCACATAATGGTATAATGTCCTATTATTATTATTTGATTGTAATTTTGCGTCAGAATTGTTTGCCGAAATTTTACAGTTATGTTTAATTTGGGAGGTTATAGATTTTTTTGAAGTCTGATCGTTGGAAATGTGTAAAATCTTGTAAGGAAAGGTAAACAGTTGTTCCCAAGCCGACTTCGAGTTCTCCCGTATAACAAGCCCTATGCATTTAGATAAACTATGTGCTACTGAAGGTCTCGCACCCCGGGGAACTCGCTTCAAAATCGGAACTGAATTTTTTAAATTTGCTAGATGTTGCCAAAAGGGAATACCAAAAGAATGAGACTGTGGTGAAAGAATAGTGGGGCTGGAAAGAACATCTTGGCTTTTATGAATTTTGCCAATATGTACTTTCAAGCCTCTTTCGCCTTTAAAAAATCGAGCTTGGGGACAGTAAGGGCAACTTACCAATGATGTAGTTGGTTGATTTGCACTCACATTTGTACAACCACTTGCACAGTCTTGTGACATAAAACAAACAGAACGTATACTTATAAACTAAAACTTAAAAACAAACAATGTAAAAGAAATATCAAAGAAAATAAGTAGCGCTGACAACTACTGTCAGCGTCCTGCCTGCGCACGGCGGGCGCCGCGGCGGCTTCGGTACGGTCATCCAAAGAGATTTTAATGTATATAAGAGTATTTTTATTATTGTATACCCAGTGGGTATTTTCCACCCAAGGGGGGCCTGGGATGGTTGTGGTGCTTGCTGAGGTTTTCTTCTTTTCGTCGCCTTTTGGAAGCCAATATATATATAATATAATAATATAGCCAATATATAATATAAGTTTATTCTTCTTTTTTCTGTAATTCTTTATTTGAGCCTTGATCTCTGTGACGTTTATCGAGTTTACACCAAGACTAAACACGTAGTAAAGGCACTTCGATAACTTTTCCTTCAACTTTATAGATATTTCTTTCTGCTTCTCATATGTTGTTACATACAGAACATAAACAAAATATTGTTTTCAATGTTAGGTACTTAAAAACGTTTTTTTTTGTAAATTTAAAAAACACTAGTTTTAATATATGTCATGTGTGTGTGTCATGAGTAGATTGGTAATTTCTAAATGTTGTTCCTATACCATTAATTGATCAACTATATATATTTGTAGGTACTAGCAATATTTTTAACATGAGTAGAACTTTTTCATAAAGTAGGAATCCATTTTCTTTTTGTATGGTAAATATGACATATTTGGCCAATGTTGCAACTAAAGTATAATGCCAATACTTCTTGTCAACCGGTTAACCTCAATAGTACATTGACATGTCTTTGAAATGTCTGAAAAACAAAGGAGTTTCAGCAAACGCACGTGTAGACCGGCCCCTCGCCCCCGCAACCCAATAGCATCAATAAGAGCGAGGCCACACGATGCGTTAACAGTGCAGCGTCGCGTCGCATCGTAATTAATTCATGGACCCACATGGACGGTGGAGCATCGCAGTGCAACGCTCTCTACCGCGGTGCAGTGCAGAGTATAGGGTCATTTCAGTCTGTTAACGACTATGTAGCGAAAAAACTGCAGTGCGGCATGCTATCACTAGCCCGACGCAGCATCACCCTTCCCTACCTCGTCACTCAGGCCTCAAGTCCGGCGCGGCTGTTGTGTTGTGCCGCTCGGTGGCCCATCTAGCGATTTGTATGTGGGATTACGAAGCAGCACTGGCGCCGCACCGCACCATCAACGCATTGTGTGGCCTCGCTCTAAGAAGCGGCAACCTCCTTACCCCACACTGGGGAATAATTTAATTATTTTAAGTAATTTATTCTATCCTCATGTGATTCACCCCCTTCAGTAATAATCCACGGCACGTTGGCCACCTAGCCTTGTGATTATTACATTATAACTTAAACGATAGCAGAGAAATCAGTACCTATAGTGTCGAATTGGATTACCAGATAATCCGAAGATTTTATAGATGAAACCACAAATATGAGTTCGATGTATCGAACTCCGTTTTTACGTAACTCTAAATTTTGATAATCGATACTAATAACGTCACACGAGTCAACCACTGAACACAATATCTTCAATAAATTTAACAAAGTGATTGTGACTAAAGGTCTCAGCACACATATGTGATCGGAAAGGGATCGTCACCGTATCGCCTTTCGCCTCGCTGTCAACCAGGCGTCAACCTAACGTACGCACGTAACGTAAGCGTATCAGCAGCGCCTGTACGTCAACTCGGCTACGGCTAGGCGACACCGCGCTTGGCCGACAGGGGCAAGGGTGGACGAAGACACGTGAGCTCGGGTACGGAGAGACGTAAGACTGTTCCGAGGCGAGGCGATTACGTTACGATTCCGATTAGTGTGCGTTGCAGTAGGGAGTTTAATACAAACAATTCTGAACGGCTCGAGGCGATACGGTGACGATCCCTTTCCGATCCCATATGTGTGCTGAGACTTTTAATAGGCGTCCGGCCCATAGGACATGGGGAAGAACATAGACTACCTTTTGTCGACATACCACGCGATAGAGAATGCCGACGTAGATCATATTTTCGTGGACTCATTAATTTTTAAGACTTGATTGAAATTTTGTAGGTATAGTTTATTGTGACATGTTTTATAATTTCAGAAAACGTAGCACACTGCAGAGATGAGAAGTTAATAGAAGTTTATATCAGCGCGTGGGAGTTTGAAGTGTATTTCAATTTTCAATTCTTGGCATATCTGCTTGCTGAAGTCGGGTTGACTAGCGTTTCATAGTTAATTGCACTTTGGACCTGTGGGCTTCCTACTTTACTTCCTACGTATATATAATTAATATATATATATATATATATAATATTAGTTCAAAATAATAATACTTTTGTCAGGTACGTGATAATAAATTTATAAGGATGCCATTTCCTTGGTGTTTCAATTTGTGTGTCCTCACCAGTCACTTATAGGAGGCGAAAACTTCATTAGAGTTTTTTTTTGTCTATGACTGTTGTTACATAATCTTATTCTTTATTTCATTTGGATCAAATACGTACCTACCTAAATGATACTCGCTCGCGGTTAGGGTTACCAGATGTAAAAATCAAAAAACCGGAGAAAAGGCCTGGTTTTCATGGAAAAGTCCTGAGATTTTATACAGTTTGAGAATTTTCTCTCAAACTCAAACACGTGTTATTATTTTTATACACTGCGGCTCTAGCTCACGCGTTGCAACTTGCACGCAACTTACTTAGATAAATAAGTATTGATTTTAACTGCAATTGTTACCAAAAGAATATTATTTTTAGTTTGTTTCACTTAGATAAATAAGTATAGATTTTAACTGTTCAATTGTTACCCAAAAAAGATTATTTTAGTTGGTTTAACTTTTAATTAAAGAGATCTTTAAAATGTAACCTGTGTTTTATTGAAAATCCTGAGATATCACGAGATTTGCAAAATCCGGCCGCAATCCTGAGAAAAGTCAAAAATTCCTGAAATCTCAGGACAAATCCGGAGATATGGTAACCCTCCTCGCGGTGGCGTTAATTAGGTGAGACATATGTCCAGCAGTGGACGTTGTTGGTCTGTTATGATGATGATGATGATGACAATAAGAGAATATACCTACTAACAGAATGTCATACAAAGCCAAAAAAATGTGACACTAACAAAAATAAAAGTTAACTATGATAAAATAAAGGCAGCTACTTCCCATTAAGTACTTCACTTTCTCATTAATTTCCACAAGTCAATCAGATGTGATAGGGCGGTTGCCGTAGCAACACGTACCAAACATACCTACCTACTTACGTAGTCGAAAAAGCGAGTCAAAATTAGAAAGCGGTCGTTTTGTAAACATTGTTTAAGTATTGATACCTACCTATCTACTAAAGCCACATCGGGAAAGAAACTTAGTTCGGTTACATATCTGACCAAGGAGGTATTTTTTTGTCCTATCAGAGAGGCCTATCACTATCAGACGTTTCAAGTAAATATGTAATTAGTTAGGTACCTACGCTTCACAGCTCACAGCTCTGAAGCTCACTGATCGAAGTGGTGGCAATGTTACCCATCTTTCCTATATTTTACTTCTCTAACCAGACTGCATTATTTTATAATTTCAGCTTTTATTAAATTACACTTTACCTAATTCTCACTGTAAAGCTACCGTCTTCAGGTCATCTAATTTCTTCTAGGTACCTATATCACACGCGGATAAACGATTCATCAATTTATATCTATCAATTTGTACATCGATGATCGTTAAAAGTCAAGACTTGTGTGGTAGTAAACTTGCGCAACGACCTGTCCACGGATATTAATGTACATATTTATCATTATAAACACCTATTTTGGTTTACGGCATTAATAAATATAAATAAATAGAACGAGGAAGGAAGGGCTCCGGTAGGTACAAGGTGTCCCTGCTTCTGTCGAAAATTGACCTAAATTCGTACAGGAAGGCGTTGCCCCGATGTTATTTCACGCTCAATTTACTTTCTGCTAAGCATATTTCCCAAAACGATATATTTGAAAATTTCCAGTCGCGAATATCTACTTATGAAAATGAGTTTACCATATCAGACGGCAGAATGGTACCGGTATCTAAGCGTCTCGTTATTTCGCTCTCGTTTCAAGCCTGCAGACGTATTTAATTTACTGAAACGAACCGTGATTTCCCGAAAACGCATAGAGGTTTAAAATAGCGTACGCCTTAGATTTACACTTTTCGACAAGAATTTTATTTTTTAAATTGCGTTAAGCCTGCGTTTGAGAGATACCTACTCTTTTGGCTGATGTTGAACGAAGAGTTCAATATTCTGTTTATTTATGGTACGTTTGCCATTTGAACTATTAATGCAACGTTATAAATAAAACGTTATGATAAGTATAGACGCATAATCAGCCTTAACCGGAGAAACGAGACGATGATGTGGCCCGAATATGAAAAAGGACTAGAATGCCCACTAAAACCACCTGTGGGGCCCGTGCCTGTACACCACAGACCAAAAAAGAGGTTTACTTCATTTATGTTCTGTGCAGAGCACCATCATTATACATAATTATAGTCCGCACACACGTTAGGATAAGAATGACGGTTTTGTTTGACCTAACAACAAGCATAGTCGTCAGGTATAACCAAGTTCCATTGATCATATAACATATACCTAACTGAACAGTTTTACGGCATTTACGCTAGGGCTTGCATGAAGGTTGTGCCTGTTAGGTCAAAACTCCAACGTGTGTGCGGACCATTAGGTATACGTCTTCAACCGCAGTCAAAAATAAATTTACTTTCGTCATAGTGAATAAGGTAGGTACTTACTTTTATGAGTGATTTAAGATGTAAGCATCAGTAGTGTGTTAGTAAACAGGCAAACAATTTCAATGTCAAACTTTATTCTATCTTATAAGGCGCAACTTTTGCATAATATTTGTTTTATTTTCGTAAGTGTAAATGATGACAAGGTAAGTAACTAAGTTATTTTCAATCTATGAGACTGAAAATGGCATCAGCAAATACAATTTCGTAAAAAACGGTCTACTTACTTAAACGCTTCTGGTAAAAGTGGGTTCAGGTATGTCAAAATATTTGACTTAGTGCTAGGTATGCATGCCATGTTTTTATACAAAGGTATAAGTACTAAGTACTTACCTACTTATGTTAAAAACATTGTAAGTAAGTAACCATTTTTTTTCCATGAACTGTGTTTATTAGGATAGTAGATAGCTTATAATTAATAGCATAGCACGAATAGAGAAAGGAATGTTAAGCTGGTTTGGACATGTCGAGAGAATGAACGAAGGAAGAGTGACAAAACAAATATACGAGGCGAATGTGAAAAGAAACGTTGGAAGGGGAAGACCTAGAAGAACGTACCATGACCAAATAGGTGACGTTCTAAAGAAGGGACAGATCAGGAGTACCCTCAACCGGCGAGAATGCATGAAAAGACTGATGAATGTTGAAGAAGCCAAAGATGTATATCAGAATCGTAGCAAGTGGAAGGAAATGGTCTCTGCCTACCCCTCTGTTGGGAAAGAGGCGTGATCTATATGTATGTATTATAAATAGCATTGAGGGTTCCGTATGTATATGCATTTTTTTTACCTACGTAGTAGTATCATAAAGTTAAGATATTGGTAGGTAACGGGATAGCTATAAGATATAAAAGACAGACAGACGGACAGGTGACCCTATATGGGTTCCGTTTTTTTTTCTTTTGAGGTACATACCATAATATTACCTTAGTAACTTATTAGTCCTTGTAGGAAGGTACGTGGGTACCTACATAAAAATATAATAATGGGTAATTTTTCACGAGAATAATAAATTGAATTAATTGTAATAATTCATATTTAATCATTTTAATTTA
The DNA here is from genome assembly GCA_905147015.1 of Laspeyria flexula. NCBI lineage: Eukaryota > Metazoa > Arthropoda > Insecta > Lepidoptera > Erebidae > Laspeyria > Laspeyria flexula. The sequence continues at coordinate 8,706,859 of LR989962.1, read as the reverse complement.
TTAACGAAACAATAATTCATTTCGGTTATCTGAGAGAGGACACAAGATGAATAAGACATGTTACCTCTAGTTAAGGTGGTGACCTTGGGGGGAGTCCATAGATAATAAATAAGTAAATGGTTGTAAATGATGTAGATACTTAGTATGTGTGCTTAAAGTGTCAGTGCAAGTGATGAACTGAACGAGATACTAGATAAAAGAACACTCTGGGTTCCACACACTGGGTGAGTCCATAACTTTAATAAATCTAATCTTGTAGATACTAGATACCTATATAAACTTATCTACATAAGCCTAGGCTTTACTAGAACTAAATTGGAATCGAACTGCCCCCTGATTCTGAGCTGTCGGAATATTTTCGGCCGGAAATAATATTAAAAATAATATTCTACCACATTCACACAGCGCCATCTAGTCCTAAAGTAAGCAATTATATTTGCTTGTGTTATGGGTACTAAACAACTGATATTATACTACTTATATACATTTTCTTAATCCGTAAAAATACGTCGTACTAAGATTCGAAAAAGTTTACGATCCGGGAGCAATCCGATGAGTCAGAATCACGGGGCTGGTCTAACTTCTATTACATCTTTCGATTTCCTTAGATTTAGAATTAGATTTTCTACAAATTAATTGATTATGTATGTAATAACAGTAGTAAGACATTTTTTACACAGCGCCATCTAGCCCGAAGTCAGCTAGTATAGATTTATAATAGTATCTAGACGACTAACATATATTTTTAATAAGATACATAGAAATACATACCTACCTATGATACTCCGGGTAGTGACGCATTAAGAATACATAATGTCATCTCAATCAGTGGGTGTCGTAAAAGGCGACTAAGGAGCAATATTAAGCAGACAAGAGCACTCCGAGAAAAGGAAAATTCGAATTATACCAACCCGTCTAGCCAGCGTGGTATAGTAGACTAAATTCCCTCCAAAATGCTTGGGAAGACCTGCGCTCAGCAGTGGGACATGTTATGATGATGAGTATTATAGATATGTAACATGTCGCCTTTTTTTTTTTTTTTTTTTTTTACTTGGGGAAATGCCTGACGCATACCCCTCGGTCTTGGGGAAAGGTGTTCCTGTCGTCGCGCTCTGCTGTGGTCACGGGAGCGCAGGAACATTCGTCCGCGACCACAGCGACGATGGCCCGCTACGGGCCCCCTCTCTGCCGGAGCTCGGCTCCGGCGGTGACGTGCGGGAACACGCACACGTCACCAGAAAACGCTCGCGGTCGACTTTCCCCAAAGTCGACCGGTCCTGGCGTGGCGGACGCGCTCAGCCGGGCGCGTCCTCTTCTCGGGCTTTTACGGCGGGAGGTCGCGGGCGTAAGCCCGCCTTCTCCCGCCTACCCTTCGATGGCGGATCGGGTCACTGAGGGCATCGTCTTCCCTCTGCCGTTCCGCCTCCTCCTAATGTAACATGTCGCCTAAGTTAACTTATTACAAATAAATATTGCTAGCAACATCATTTTATGTATTCCTAGAATATATTCCGCTACAGCTTATCTCCTCGTTCGGTATCGACACAGAAGCCGCTTATGTTTGCATGCGCGTCTGTGGTGCGCACACGCAAGGCAGATAGCTTCATTGTTCCCTTGCTCATGTAAACAAGTTATAATAGAACGATATTTACCGTAGAATCGACTCCATCGTAAATATTTTGTTACTAACTGACGAAAAGCAAAAAGCCAAGTTTAGTTCATAAATTAATATGAGTTATGTATGATTAGGAAGGTTTCCTTTTATTGGAAGAAAGACAAAATAAATAGACCCACATTTTGAATATCATTCCTATCCAAAAATTCTGTAATTTGCGGAAATAAAAAAAATTAACATAAAAGACTAATAATTTCAAACCTCTTCCTCGTAGAGGAGTGTAAATAAAATGAAATTAGGAAACAAATTGCCCTTTGCATTTAAAAGTTTCAGAGGAGTGTTGTTTTTGAAAATTATAAAGACATGACGCTACTCATAAGATTGCTCTGTGCGTTTTCTAAACGCGACCTATAATTTCGGTTAGAGCTCAGTTTACATCATTTGTAGAGAGAGCGGTGACGCTACCAACTACATTCATTGACTTTCTTCTATCACAAAAGTGTTTATCGATACTTTATTGTTAGAGATGTAGCCCTTTTATCGATTTCACCGACTCGCGCGGTAATCTTTTTGCCTAGTTTATTAATTGAAGTACTTATATTATTATTCTAATCCCAAATATATAAATATATTCTATATTCGCGTAACCTATGTAATTGTATACTCGATGTAAAAATTGATTTATTAAAAGTACACTCAACTTTTGCACAACGTCAGCATTATAATTTTCAAGAATGGGTCATCTTATGAGAAGTGCGTTCGTGATCGGCAACGGAGGGAAAGATATTGACGACGAAGGTGAGAAAAGCTTACTTACTTATTATTTTTACCACGTGTCTGTTTTGCATGAATAATTTTTATAATTATTTGTGTGTGTTTTAACGTTGCAAGTATTGTTATGAAGTTATAATACGAGTACAACACAGTGTGTGATGTAACGTTGTTTTGTGTATATACCAACATGTTTAAGCGAAAAAATATTATGATGCGTAGGTATAGATCTATATTAGTAATTGTATAAAATTCTTATGGCTTTGTCGAATGATTTCGGTACAACTTTACTGTACGTTACTCATTATCCTGTCACTCGTAAACTATTCTGCTCTTGTTTTACAGAAAAGGTATTTTGTTGTATTGAATTCTTTGATAAATTAGCCGCTCAATTAGGACTTTAATTTTCGTGAAATATTTTTATCGACATTAGTTATGTGTTTACTTACATACTTAATATTTTTTTTACATGGAAACTAATTATTATATCTATTATTTAAACAACAAAATAACATAGGATTAAAAACATACAAAATGTACAATTTCTGCCTCCTTCTTCGAAGTTTGTGATGAGAAAAATGTGAAATAATTCCAGTTGGTATATTTTTAGCTATATAAATATTACAGGAAAAATAAAACAATGTTTCTATTTACTCTATCTAGCATACTGTTTTTTGATGTTTAAAGGGCTCCAATGTTGTCCTAGCTATAGCCAGTAAGCTACAGCTGAAGGGAAGTCTTAGACAACAGCTTGGCTGTGTTAGTGACAAGCGCTAATGGACCGCTAGATCGTCTATAGATACTGTGTGTGTCAAACATTGTGCCGTCATCAAGGAACTTATATCTCCTAGCTAGTAGCTCGTTAGGTTCCTTGGCCGTCATACAGTTTAGCAAAATGACGACACTAAAATCATGTGAACTTTATAGATACGGAAGCTTATTAATGCTGTATTTTGTTTCCGTGTTTATTAAATACACAATACAGAATATTTGTATGGATAGAGTTACTTCTCCCATCACTTAAATTACTGTATAGATACGTAATCTGTTAAGTCAAATTAGATAGATATTGAAATTATAAGAATTACCTATAACACTTTTAATTACTTGAAATGTGGACTGAACTTACACGATTATGGTAGTACAGTCTACACGCCAGAACGGCTCAAAAGATTTGTAATACATAGGCCACTTTTTTCTACGGGCGGAAACAAATATTGAATACGAGAATTCCTTCGCTCCCGTCGTTCTTTATTTGGCCACTGATCAGCTCCTATTAGTCATAGACAGGGGCGGATCCAAATCCTCCGGATATAAGGGCTTCCCAGCCCCAATAGAAGACATTGTGAATTAAAAAGAAGCGGTTAAGAGCATGTCTGACCATAGGGTAGGGTTCCGTAGCAAAATCAATTCTCCAAATGTCATGGATATTACATTGAGTAGTTTTCGAGTAAAATGCCTGTGACATGCGGACAGACGGATGGACGGACATAACGAAACTATGAGTTTCCGTTTTTGCCATTTTGAACCCTCTCCTCTGAACCCTTAATCTTAGCCGGGTTTTTTTAATGGTAGTTAATTAATAATTTAGACAGGCCCCCGAGTAGTATCAGCTCAGGGCCCCATAAACTCACGGTCCGCCCCTGGCCGTAGAATGATATTACATAGCCTATAACCTTCCTCGATAAATGGCCAGTAGTTCCGGAGATCCTAGCGTTTAACCAAACTCTTCAGCTTCGGTATATAGTAGGTACCTATAGATTTTCAATACGTGATCACATAGATTTTAGCTACTCGGTAGGTATCGACGACATAGTTTGCGGTTAGCTAGGCGTGTTGATCTTGGCTATATTACGTACCGTATCATTCACGCTAATCTCACGAAACAATGAGGTCATACGTTTTTATTTACCTCGTTGTTTCTACCCGTTGTCATGGTCATTGGCCAGTGACCGGTTATCGATAAACAATTAAATTTGAGTGTTAACTGCAATTAATTCGTATTCTAAAGACTTACGTAATGCGTCAATCATAGTGATATTTTTGTTTGTCAACAACTTATAGGTACTTACTACTTATTGAGTATGCAGCAGTAATATTTATTATTTATTTAAATGATACCTTGGTAGATAAGTTTAATATTATAAATAACTACTATAATAATCAAAATTAACCCAAATAATTTAAGCCAAATGGATAGCAGATGTGCTCAAGAAAGGGCACCTGCGAGATGATCTACCTGTCCTGGTGAGTGCCAGCTTTGATAATAATCCATACATATTATAAAAGGCTTTGTCCTGACTGAATGACAGACAATGCACAGCCTAAACCGCTGGTCGTAGCGACTTGAAATTTGGAGGGTGTGTTTGTCCTAATGTCTAGAGGTGTACTAAGAAACTGTTTTTTAAAATTCAACATCTAGTTGACCGTTGAAGACCTATGTAATATCGAAGTCTATGTTATCATCATCATCATGATGATGATGATGATAACAGCTGAATAAATAGATTGGGATATCAAGCTGAATAAAAATAAAGATTATTCGTTGAACCATTGATTAGTTTGTTGATTTATATGTATAATCTGGCAATTGAATTAACGCTTAATGTAATGACAGCAAAAAGTAAAGCTTTGCCAAGGTATCTGATATCTAAGATTAAAATATTTATTTACATAACATAGTATAGTTTCACAGAAATCACAATGCTGTATTTTCTGAGCAAGAGGCCACAAGTCCTGGACTTGGAGCCTCTTGCTCATCAAACAATCGTACATAATCCTGCGAACGAGACAGTTTACTAATATTATTTTTGTCCCAGACGTTAATACAACAAGAAGTTTTATTTGCTGCAAGATGTTTCAACTCTTTTCTTTTCGTCTTGTTATTTAGATCTGTGATTGACGTACGTTTATCTATATGTTCTGTGGACTTAGTAAATCAAACAAGATAATGTGCGAAAAACTGAAATTAAACCAGTTCAAGTGCAGACATTATACCTGTCTTCAAGACTTAAATCTCCGTTATTGAAAAATCTTTGGCAAACATGTTTTTTATAAAGAAAACTAAACTTTAATTTAATCGAAAATATTGTAATTATTAACTCGTTTTTTTGATAATTTATTGTCCATGAAATGTCTTTATGCTACATAAGATGTTCACTCTCATAGGCTAGTAAGAGGTTGATGATAGCTATTTACTAGCTATAATATCTTTACAACTGCCGCACTTATTTCTTTTTAATCTTTTTTCATTTCATTGCGGGGTCCAAAAACCGTCTTACTACTGGTACTGACCTAAGTTAGGCATTCTCTGGGACTTCCGAATGTCAAAACTCAGTGTTTCACAAGGGTCATCGCTGTAAATACAGGCTAACAGGAATTTCTTTTATTTCTTGATTATAATTTGCATTTTATGTCTCTTCCTACTCTTTCGGGATCATTAATAATATGTACTACTTTCATTATATCTCTGCACCACCTCAGGTTAACTGGTAGAGAATGCCTCTGCCATTTACATAAGTCTTGTGTATTTGAAGTTAATAAATAAATATATAAATAAATTGTAGTGGTGGGGGATGAGGATGGGACTGTCATGTTAGCCTAGCTATTGCTAGGTACTAGATTAATCACAACAGTGGAACCATAAATTTCTATCTCGACATTGTTAAAAAAATAAAAAATAAGCCTTTTATTCAGACAATTTTAATGATTATTACAATGATTATTTGTATCTATGTTATTTATATTAGATATATGTTATATTGTTACATTATTAAATAATTTTAAAACAATTTTAGGCACTGTTTTCCTAAATTATTTATATATTATGTGAATTGTATATTAAAAGCGTTTTGTACTACCTACTTATGTGTTAGATATCTGTGTGCCCCCTGGCATAGGCCTCTTCCAGTTTCTTCCATCTTTCTCTATCCTTTGCTATCCTTGTCCCGACTTTGTTAGCATAAACTAAATGTGCAAACGGAGAAACGTAGTGTACTGTATACATAGCGGTATCTACATTAACATTTTCAAGAACAATAAAAGCAAATACATGACTTATCATTATTGTTTCTTATCGTACCGCATGAATGCTGTTGAATTTAAGATTAAATACTTCATACATATAATAAATACTAGTGTTTTATACATATTTGCGATATTAAGTATATAAGTGACGCAAAAAATAATACCTCTATGCTTTGCACGTCTTGATAAAATATAAAGTAAATATTGTAATACAATTGTACTGTTTTTATACGTCTTAGAAATAAAGAGGTTAGGTATGTATGAACTAAGTAATGGTAAATAAGCATGAGTTTTTATATTATGTACTTACATTATCTGATTGCTGATTACGTTTAACTAGAACATTATAAATGCTCCATAAAACAGGTTGTTAGTGCATTCTTCTTTATCATTGAGATGGAAAAAGTCCATATTTTTTTTACCAGCCTGTACGTATCGTGGTGCTGAAAAAAGGTTCCCTTATATGTTATAAGTTTTGCTCCAGTTTTATCTGTCTGTTGAATAAAACCTTTAAATATTCAAATTGTGTAAAATAATTCGTTATCTTAAGAGTACCATGACTAACAACAGACAACGCACAACTTAACCCGATAAACTTTGAAACCTGAAATTTGGTGAATATACCTACTATTTTGGTTCCCAAGGCAATACGAAAGAAGGGTTTTTTAAAAATTTAACCCTAAACGGATGGGAAGGATGATCATAAAATTATGTATAATCATACATTGCATTGACTTTTACATTGAAATTTTGTGCAATTGTTTAGAAAAAGAAATTGAAACAAACATTTTATTGGTATAAATCGTCCTCCAATAGGGATGAAAGTGTGAATACGTTTGTGCAAACGATGTGATTGTTATTTTATAATTACGATAGGTAATTGTCACATTTTCCAGTAAAAAAAAAGAGATAATAAATACTTCGTGCTTTTTAAAAGCCAATCCTGAGGGATGAGATAGAAATGTCATTTTCGAGGTTTTTAGGAAAGTTGATTACGAAAACGTTATCTATTTTGAAATTTATTAAGACATAAGATAATAGACAAAATGTTTAATTTTAACCCCTGTAGTGGGGTATCAGCCGGACTATCAAGATTTGCACTTTTGATAAAAAACAGGGCGGAGGTAAAGCAATTTTCAAGTCAAGGTTGTAAATTTCAAGTTCGAGCCCTTGAATAATATGCAGTAGTAACAACACCTAATGGAAGGTGCAGCGTAGAACGGCTCCTCACTAGATGTTCGGTCCATTGCATCGGTCCGACCTGGTCAAGGTTGACGGCGGCCGTTGGTTGCAGGCGGCACAGGATCGCTTGCGGTGGCGTAATATAGGTGAGGCCTAGCCTGAGCCGTGGACGTCGGCGTCGTTGGGCTGATATGATGATGATAAACAGCACCTATATAAAGATAATGTGTAAATATCGAAAAATCGCTTTTATTACATACGGAAAACCGCTATTGTTACATAAATTCCAAAATCAAACATTAGCACGAGTGAATCAAATTATGTAGACGTCTATTAAAAACAAATCAAACATTTTTTACGATGTTTCGCGACTTGAAATTGAATTGAATATAACTTATTAATTTAATTAAGTTAAACCTATACTTATCGATGTTTATCATGTACGCTAAAGAAAACCACAAACGGAGAGAAAAGGCCAGAATGATATTACTACTCGTACTACCTGTAGCTAATACTAAATTAGTTAATGTTTCGAAAGTGACAATACATAAATACGATCTAAAAGGTTTTAACAGTTGAGTCTGTAATAGTTCGAAAAGCATTAAATGTTGGAAGTAGGTATTATTTTTTTAAGAATATCTGGACCCTCAGAGCAATTAGACGGGAGTAGCCAAGCACATGCTTCCCCTCTGCCAAAGTACACGAACAAGCCGCTCGTATCCATTTACCTATTTGTGTGAAGACGACGTTTTACTTCGTTTATAGAAATGTGGATTTTTGTAATGAGTGTGTGACAGTGCGTAGATGTGTGTTGTACGTATATAGGTATCTCACCTCCCCCAAAAAATGGCAGCAAAATTATAGTGTAAAGCTAACCGGCAACTCCCGTTTAAGAAACAAGATTTTAAAGAGTTTTATAAAAACAGCTTCACGATATTTGGTCACGAGAATTAAATAAGGGTGTTGTTCATTTATCTCCAATTTTATTTTGAATAAGTACATACTTACGTTTGTACTTATAATGTACTAAAGATAATGAGAATTACAAACACCAGTAAACTATCGTCATCCACTCAATTTACTTTTGGACGATAGAGAATCATATAAATAATAAATTTAGCGCAGTATCGTGAATCTAATGTTATTTTAATGTATTCGTACCGGATTCATAAATATTATGTTTAGTTTTTGCAATTGTAGTGTACCTACGTATTAGTTGTTTGTTTTTAAGTTTCAAATATTAAATATAACAGCTTTTAATTAATCTTTTTTACCTATTATAACAATTTGGTCAAATACTTTGGTCGTTTCGTTAAATTATAGGTATTCGTTTTCAAAATGGAAATTTTCTCCCTCGCTTATTGTCCTTTGACTTTTTCATTTGCGACAAAAAATCCGAAAAGATCTTTTCGGCTGCAATAATAATATAAATCACTTTGAGAGCATTTAAAACTTACTGCAATAGTTTTTGGCTTTTCCATTTCAGATATTAATGCAAATGCCGAGTTGAAGTAAGTTCTGAGTGCTAGAAGCCTAGTCCATTACGGAAGAAACTAGAATAGCCTCTGTCTACCAATGCTTTCGCTTGTGTAGCTAGTCTATTACTCGACTCACTCGGGAATACTGTAGCTTTCAATCCGTGAACGAATTCTACTTACTTCTTTGGCATCATCATTATGCACATTCAAACACTGTATTATACTAGGTAGTTGTGGTTTAGCCCGCGTAGTGTAGCGGTAATAGATACTCGGTTTTAATATAACTTATATAAACATTCTTTCAAATAATATCGAAATGAAAACCGCATCTAAAAGAAGTTAGTGACATACCTACAGACAGAATGACAGATGGAGTAATTCCTGTCGGATATCCAGTATTTGATATCCTATGTAGGATCGTATAAACACCTTGTCCTAACAGGAATTAAAACTATAGTAACAAACAGAGTATCAGATCAGGGGTTCCGACTGGAATAATTCGATCGACGAGACGCGCAACCGACTTTTTTATGTTAAGCATGAGTTGATAATTAGAATTTTCCCGAAATTTCTAGGGATTTTGCGAAAAAACGTTCAAAAAATCACGGAGACTGAGGTGGGCCTTCTAACCTAATACTTATCCATATCCGCCCTTAAAAGCAAAAACCCTATCTTTTCCTAGTAAGATTGAGACATTTTAATACCATTGTCTAATTTTTCTTGATTTTGCAAAATCCCTAGGTATTTCGCGAAAATTCGAACTATCAAATCGTCCTACGGCATATTAAATTAGCGATATGCGAATTGTCGGCTTCAGCTGTAAGGATATTTTGTTTATTAGCTTACATAATATTGGCATCGATAGTAGTTTAACACTCCGATCAAGTGCTTGTCTCCGAGCAAGCAATTTATTTGTGTTGTGTCGTGCTATTTGTCATGTCTTATCATTATGTTCGGACGATATTCCAATGCCGTCGTGAGTATTAATTTTAATAATGTAATAAAAAATAATTGTTGTATTTTAGATACAACAATGAATGTTTATTTGTAATGGTAGTAGGTTCCTAAAGTTTTTATTAATAAATGTGTCCCTGATTTTGATGATGACAGTATTTTGAGCATTATTTTAGTTTCATCCCAAGATGAATAATGTATATGGGTTGAAAAATGTGTACATGACAATTTTCAACCCATAAATTTCGTTTTCTTATAATATTTTCAAAAGTAAAATTTATTTTTGTTGATAATTGAAAAAAACATTTCTATACAAACTATTCTTCAGTTTATTCGAATTTTTATAATTTTAGGCTGTTATCATAAAAAGATAAAAATATGTGTATTTGTGTGTGCGTGCGTGCGTATGAAAAGTGCAAAAAAAATATAAATACTAACAGAGACACACGAAGCTAAATGAAATTCGCTTTGAGAATATCTGTGTAGATTGTTATTTATTATTGTATTAATATTATGTTTTATAGAAAAAATGGCCTTTAACAACTTTATATACTTAGATGGCCTTCAAACACTTTTTAATATATACCGTGATCTGTTCGAGTTAGTATTGAGGTTTCTGGGACTGGTTGCCCTTAACCACTATTGATCAAGTTAACCATAATAAGGCCCAATTCACAAGAAAGTTTCCATTCCTAAAAATCATTTGAAATTACAAAATTACATGTTTATTACATTAAATATTAAGTAATTTTGGTTAAATAGCATATGATATGATATCTTAAAACGGAAATGACCTGCTACAAGAATTAAAACCACGACTCCTGCTAATTCGTAAGCATCGCTCAACCATCTGAGCTACGCAGGTACTTTATGGTTAGTCTGTTTTATCTATCATTACTTATTATTTCCATAAGGGAAACATTATTAATTGTTTTATTAGCTACTACTAGCTGACCTGACGAACTTCGTGCCGCCATATTTTATTAATCGTGATAATGTTCCATTTTCAAATATTTATTATAGATATTTTAAAAACCCAAAATGTTTAGTGCCTTGCCTCGATAAATGCAAATACAACATAAAAAGAATTAGCCAAATCTGTGGAGCCGTTCTCACGTGAATCCACCACATACTTTTCGGCGATCCATTTTTAAAATATATAAATGTCGTCTTTCGACTTCTGCATTATAATATGGTAGCCAACACAAACAATTTATTGCGCTGTTTTCCAATACCTACTTAATTCCTAAGCATAATAATAAATTAATAAAAAAGTATTTTTTATATATATTAATTCCATGTAAAGTAAAACAATTATAACGTTGGCATACCTGCGTTTAGTATGCCACTGCATGTTATATATTTAATTAATTTAGATAAATTGAAAGCGTGTGACTGGGACACGTTAAAGAAGTTTGTGTAAAAAGATTACTTCGTTGTATTTCAATGTGTGCTTAACAAAGTTATTGAAAAAATAAACAGTCGTAAAACTAAATTCAAAGCTTTATAAACAATATAGCTATGTAATTATTGTTTTTAATTAATCGAAGTTGTCTAGTAGAACGAAGATTGGTACCTAAAACTTTAGTAGGAAAGAGCTTCGGTGGGAAGATTGACATCTGCTGCATCATGTGCTGCAACATTGTTACGGGAAGGATTTTTTTCTTTAACTCTCAAATTAGTAGGTATGTAAATAACATTTATTATAACATCGAAAAAATATTTATATACCTATAAAGTTCAAGAATTATCAACATAATTAGTCTAGTTTACATCTTATTTGTGTAAAAAAAAATTCAAATGGAAAAAATAATCTTCCATTTACAATATTTTGTTTTTCTCTCCTTTTTTATTTATGTGGATAATATTTTACAGTATACGTTTAACCTGCCAATTACCAAAATAAGTAAAAAATAAAAATATTAATCATAAAAATAGTCACGTACGCACGTTTCATTTAAATATGTACACCTCTTCTGGACACATCAGCTTACCTCAAACGTAGTCATCGAGGAATATTAAGTGAATATCCCAACAGACTGACGTGTACCTACACTACCTACTCAAAATTTCGATATTCAACTTAGTCGAATTTGATATCGATGACAAAAGTTAGAAAAGTAATCGTATCGTACTTTTCTAACTTTTATCATTTACTTTTAAATAATTGACAGCGATATCGAAATCTAATCGTATGTCTATAGTACGCTCTCAGTATTTGTAGTATACATAAGTTCTCGTTTGACCACTTTCTCGCTAGAACTTATACAAGGGCCACGTTTGCCTAGATAATACATATTCACTTGAAACTAAAGTGTATTGAACTCATTGAGGAGAAAATATTGTCTATCTCAACTATTTTCAAATATGTGGAACTGGTACGTGACATAATTTCTTCAAGAGTATGTATTTATTATTAACTAGTTAACGCACTTATTGAGAAGATATTATTGTTATCGTTTAATGTAAGCCAATGTCATATTATTATAGAAAACACTTATGAGTTTAATTGACACGGATGACGAGTACAATTTACATTCTAATTGCTGTATCCCGCGGTGCTGCCCGCGTGGATTCAGTTTCCATGACCACAGACTTTTCCTTTAGTGGTTGTTTTGTGCAATTTTGCTCATCATAAGATACTTCCTTGGACTGCCGAATATGAAATTTAAAAAATGAGGTTCATTAACCGTGTAATTTATTTTATTTAAATAGATAGAGAACTGTTTGTGAGTAATTTGATAGCAATAGTTACCAAAAATAAAAGGTGCGTCGTCAGGCAGTTTAATGAAATGCTATACTACAAATTCGGCGCTAAAGGTAGAGTTCTAATGACGTACGACAAATGCACAATAATATAACTCTCTCCTAGTAATTATTCTTTACATTTATATGAAAACTTCGTCAAACAATTCAACATGATCGTGTACTTATTGTAACTATCTACGTATAAGTCGAATTATGAACATATTTTTTTAGGTAAACATATTTTATGCCAGGTACACAATATTAGACGTAGCATCATATTGATAGCAAATTGCCACTGTCAACATGTACCGTGGTGCATGTTTATACATTTAACATACTCCCGCCAATCACACCGATACGGAAAGCGTTAAATGGAGTGTACCGACACAATGACTTGATAAAGAAAAATATTCTTCTAAGTGTAATGAAAACGCAAGCAAAATTAAAACTTGTGATGGTAAACAAAATTTGATACATCAAACATTGTCCTACGATATCTTTTGTCCATGGTATGATGATGACAAAAATGTAAAACAACGTAGCACCCTTTCTTACAAAATGGAGTACTAATGGGCACAGGTACATCCCCCCACTATTCTGCTATGTTTGTTGCCACTACATGGCAGAAAGGCGAGCCTATTGTCATCAACCAGGCATATGAGTCCGTGCCAATTAACAATTCAGTCCGTGACAATTTCAAGACAGAAAATCTAAAACCCGTTTACTGCACCAGACGACCGAATTTTCCTTCCGGCTTCCTTGTGCAAAATTTTATTGCTGAGCCACCAAGACAATCATATTGTACAATAACTTTCACACAGCTGATTTTGTGGAGTAAGTATTCCACTATCGGCACTAATTTTTTTAGCACCTATGGTTTGAACACCTAAGCCGAATATCATGGCTAGCCTAAACTGGCTTACCGCCGCAGAAACTTTTGCCCTTACTATCTCTATTAGTATTTTCTTATTTCTTCTTTTCCTGTATTATTTTTATAGTACAATTTTTTCTAAGTTTTCTTAGGGAATGTTGGCCTAAATCCAGTGCGACGTTAATAGGTTAACACCGTTATCATAATAATGGTATCAACGAAAGAAGAAGATGGAACTTAGTAATAATTATTAATATTTTCATCATTCATAATATTTATTCAATGTAAAAACTAATATGAACTTTTTTGCGTTACACGATCGTCGATCTTTTATTATTTAATTTGTATGTGAGATTCCTCAAACTATTATAAGTATGTAGTAAAACTCTATAGAATGTCATAATAATTATGTAGAAAATTTCTTTAAGGATGTGTCGGATAGATTAACGGAGTGACATTTGAGTAATTCACTAGATTCTTCAAAGAGCTTAATAGATGAACGGAACCCTAATATTAGCCAAACATTTCGTAAAACTACTTTATCATTGTTATGACGTGTGACCGATTTTGCTTGGCAACTGAGGACACCCAAGATACACTAACAAAATAATTAGGTGACTCGCTTATCTTGAAGTGAACTAAAATACTTAAGTTATTCAGTCTATGAAACTCGAAAGCATTGAACGTGTACTTATACATACATACGTGCAAAAAACACAATAAAATAAAATGTTCGCGTGCAATATAAAGAGTTGGAGGACGACCGATCTCATGCCTGCTTCCCTTGTATTTGTGCAAGCGAGTGATAGTGTTTACTGACGACAGTTCACACAACAAAGGCAAACATTTCAGAGACACTAGACAAGGCTGAGAGACGAGAACAACGACAAGGCAAACTTTATCACGACGCGAAGCCGGTCGACAAACGAGCGACTTACCGTACTATTGTCGATAATAATGACCCTATGTGTTATTAATTATATTCAGCGTCAACCGTTTATCTCATATATGTCTGCTCGAGAAGAGTTATTAAACAAATCAGTATCGTTTAAGCGTTAAAGTGGCGTGGTGTTTGTGTTTTTCAGTGCTTCGTGTGTTTTAAATTATTTATGAAAGTATACGTTGTGCGTTAATACGAGTTAAAGAAAATTTTTGTGTGTAAAATGGAATTTCAATATTACGGAAATTTCGATCGTCCCCCGGCGCGCCGAATTTTAGATCAACCGTGGTGGGATGAAGAGGATACACTGTCTGATAGGCGAATTAACGGTAAGGGATTCTATACTCGTACGGATACAACTTTTACTTAAATATACTTGTAGTACTAGTTCGGACCCATTCCTGCTGTCTAGAACTTAAATTAATTGACGATATAAACCGAAAGGAACCTCTCGTCTTTCGTGTGTAAAGACGAACTCTGAAATATTATGAGATAGTGAACTTTACAACTAAACCTTTTGTTTTTAGGCTAACTTAGAATTTATGTGAGTGCCACGTAAATATTTTAGTGCTCAGAGGCATTAGAGATCATTAAATGCCCAAGGTATTTATTATAAATTTACCGTGAATCTAACATAGGGAAGCATTTGACTGTAGGACCTTTTTAGCAACAGTCTCTACACGTGCAGTCAAATAGTAATTTTCATTACTTTATAACAGCAAAAGTAAATAAAGGGAATAAAATTCGTATAAATTGTGTGTAGTTTTGTTTACTGCCGCTTATCACTATAATTGCTCTACAATAAGGCTGTGCTACTATGGTGTTATCCTAAAAGAAAATGTTTAAAATGGGAACGTGAACACAATTTTTACAAGTATGACATGATGAAATTGATAATCATCATCATCATTGTCACAATCAGCCGTAAGAAGGCCCTTAGGCTTCCCCGGGAGATTTCCAATAGGAATGGTCGTATGCAGCTTGTATCGAGTGCAAAAATTTATATTTTATCTTCATTCTATTCTAAATCTTATCCCATTACCTAGTGTCGCCTTTCCTTATCTAGTAGTTAATTCTTAAAAAAGACTTCAGTAAGTACCTGTATCAGAAATGAAATGGATACATACAAAGCGTCACGCCTTTTTGTCCGAAGGGGTAGGCATCGATCGTATCCACACTTCGCTGCTATCTATCCTATTATTAGGCGGCGAACCTTTTGCCATTACCCGGCCACATTTCCCAACTCCGGGCTAATACTAAAAATTTAATAACAGAAAAACGCATCATCGAGTTAGCTTATGAATTGAATGATTATCATCATCATCTCAACCCATAAACATTATACTGCTGGACACGGGTATCCTCCAAAAAATGTTGGAGGTAATTTATTCTCCTATACCACGCTGGCCAGACGGGTTGGTATAGGGTTTGTTTCGAATTTTCCTTTTTTTTTGCCGTGCTCTTGTTTGCATAAGATTATTCCCTAAGTCACCTTTTACGGTACCCACGGGTTGAGATTAATTCTTAATCCTTGAATACACGGAAAGTGATTGGATCATAATAATTACAAACTCTTAGTTACTTACTAGTGTATACAGGCTTGATGAAAAGTACAATATTAGTGAAGAGTATATATAATATGTAGGTATGAATATGTCTGTCTAGACGGAACAGGGAAGAGGGGTTAAATCGATTGGACCCCGAGATAATTTTAGAAAAGGTCCTGTTCGGGAACTTCGGTTAAAGCCGCAGTCATGTGTGTACGTTTCGGGTTATTTTGTCTGTGGTACGATACTTCTTTGCACTTCAGAAATAGCTTTTAATATTTGCACAATGTTTTCTTTGTTTTTACCAAGTCGCTTTTTATAAGTCTTTAGTTATATAAAGATGTTGTCAATGTAACTTTCGCAAATTCCATATTAATATTAAAAAGCCAATCGAAAGTCGTCTGTTTAAAACACTTTTTTCATAGTACATAGTAGTACACACATAGTAGTGTTATAGTTTTACAGTATCTTTTTATTATAATTCTCATTTAAGTTTTATTGAATTACTAAAATATCTTATGTATCGTTTTAATATATGGAATAGTTCCCAGCTTCTATTTTACCACGAAAACTAATTTTAAAAACTAGCTAGCTAGCTTTTCGATGACTGTTATGAATTTACGTTATCAGTATGACTAGTTTATTACCAATCAAATTAAAGTGTCTTTCGAACCACTTTTGTATAGTTGAGTATTCCTACAAGACGGCTACTACTTACGATGACAAGATAATGAACTAAATTACGACATAATGATAGGTAATAGCCTATTTAAAATTGCATTTGATTACTATCTATCATTAAGTATGATATCGGTGAAGAATACACAGTTAACTTCCACGTCAGTAGCTCATAAAGACCAATGAACGACTCACGTTAGGTATCTTTCATTTCCTTCTCGTGATCTTCATTTCCATCTGGTCATAATAAAAAGTGTTTTACTTCCCTCATTTCTATCTGTGAATGAAATAAAACGAAAGAATTAAAGGTTTTATTTCCTTTTATGTGTGTTATCGATCTAGTAACGTGAGTGTGGACACTCCACGAGTCGAATAAAAACTATCCACTCTATCCAGGTCAGTACATTACCCCCAACCCGACACGGTAGGGTTACACTGAAAGGGTTAACAATCAATTGTTTCCTTGATTAACGATGTTTTAGCTGCTCATTACTAAAAATTCGAAAGTATAAGAGCAAAATGAAATAACATTCATAACATTTAATAAAAAAATAGTCATTGAAAAAGGCTGAATGAAATTCCAATATGGAAATAAGAGCCATTATTTATTAAAATTAATAATTAAATGAATGCGTTGAAGTCAGACCATGAGTTTGGGGCTTTAATGCCAAAGACAGACATAGGTAGAGGGTTCAAAATTACAAAACCTCTCATTTTATTTCGAGGGTTGAACTGTGGGTGTCAAAATCGTTTTCTTTTTGTGGTCCTATGAATGTTTATCGCAAAATCGTTTCGTGGGGTTCTGAAAATGATCTTTAATAAACATTTTGAAGAAAACGAATATTGGGGTTGCTACTTGTGACAATATTTTTTTATGATATGGAGAGAGTTTGAGTTTATATTTATGTCTTCATCATTTGCTATCTGAATGGGATATTTACATATTATATGAGATATAAGTTTAAAAAAATTATAATTTTCTGATACACATTACCAAATCAATCTTCCTCCATTTTAAGATTAAAGATTTGAGATTTGAACTTGTTTTATTTAACTGCAATCGTGGAAATAAAACTTGCACAGTCGATACAATGTACCTACTACCAACATTTCAAATAAATCTAGAATACAAATATAAATCTAGGTACATGATCGTGTGAATTCCCGTCGGTTTTGAAGTTAAAACAAATCCTAGATTTTAATATTAGCTGTGGACATGTCCCTAGAGGAACGATTTAATTTATTCCTTTGTGCGACTGCGCGACCTGACGGGCTTCGGGCGATGGGAGCCATGCTGGGTCAAGCAATAACCTAACACAGCCTCACAGTGGCACAGGGTTTTAATTGAAAAATGTCTGTTCAAACAAAGAGAAATGAAATTCAATTTAACTGGTACACCGCCCTTTGTACATGTCCATTGTTATATTTCGTAACTAATAGAAGAGAAATTGAGTGATCGTCATCTTTTTCTTGTCAAGAGCCATAAAGGACAATGTGACGTATCAGTGCGGGTCGTATCTACATTGATGGATTGCCTAATTGACCCTAATACTAATTTGACATATTTTTGAGAGCGTCGAAACGCGATTATTTCATCATACTAAACTGATTTGGCACAATGTCTACAAAAAGTGTTTGCTACACCACCAGCGCGAGCCACACTGTCAAATCAGTGGTCACCAACCACTAATGTACAGTCAGTAATAAAAGCAGCTGAACATATCCATAATTTCAAAACACATGTATACCGTAGCATACATGAATTGAACACGACGATAATTCAATTCTGACACTAGTCTCCTTATGTAGTTCCCCTTGCCTCTATTTTCTGAATCGTAAAACCTAAAAATCTGAAAAAAACTTAAAAATAACGCTTAATAAATTCTTCCAATTAAAATTATTTGAACATGATCGGATGTATCGTTTTTGAGTTATGGAGCACAACAAAAGGACGTAAGTGCTATGAAGATACGCTCTTTTGCTGCGGAACCCTACATAACACTGAGCATGGCCCGACAGTTTTTTTTTTAAGTTTCGCTGCCTTGTAATAAAATACTCTGGGATAATAGCATTGATGTATCAAAATTACACTGCCGCAACATGGAATTAAAGTAGGTACCTAATTAATGTTCATGTTTTTTTCTCAGGGATTTTCTAGAAAGCAATATATTACGACCAATTTGTCATGTATGATTTGAATAATGTATTAATGTTGTTTGTTTGATTCTTGTGTAAGGTTATCATTGTAATAAATATACAATAAACTAGTAAATTACCTACTTTATGCGCGAACTATCAGATGATAGATAAATGCTCTAAGTAGATAAAAGATATGTGCAAATGAAGCTAAACAGAATATCTACCAAGGTCACCTTCATCAGCATTGGTTGTCAACTGTCGCTGTCTTTATTTGACATACCTAGCTTCCTTAAGCTTGATTTTTTTGCTTGGAATCCGAAATAATGGGCTTGTGTATGAAATTCTCCAGATTTAATTTAAATCCAATGAATTAATGAATTCTCTAATGAGATTTTCCCTAGGGACGGCAGTATTAGGTCCTTAAGAAAAGGAGTGAATAGGTTTCTTAAGGGTCGACAATGCGCTCGTGATTCCCCTGGTGTTGCATGCGCATAGGCTACGGTAACCGCTTACCATCAGGCGGACCATACGTCTGCCAGCGTACGTCGTGGCATAAAAAACAAACTATTATATTGTCTGCCCATGACATAGCCGTAAAAGCTTAACAGAGTTTGGTAATTCTTATTACCAAATTACCAAATACCCTTGCTTATAAGTAATGTTTTTAAAAGCAATTGTAATGTGTATTTAATAAGACCGATTTTTACAAAAACTATTTCCTA